>OZ008368.1:57042408-58242408 GCA_963931995.1 Phaonia tiefii | reverse complement strand
TCAGGTATTGGACTAATTGAACTTTATAAGCCTTCATACCGAGATCTTCATACACAATTCGTTGGTCGCAAATTTTTAGCTTTTAATTAATATCCTGTCACTTCATAAATGTCAAATTTGCCAGCTTCTAGGAAATATCTGGGGGGATTCACATTCAAAATTGTACATGGCTCACCCTTTGATATCGAAAGACTTCAAATAACGAATTTCATTATATTCAAAGTTTTTTTCAAATAGAGGTGTCAGGATATTATTCTTTTCACCGAAATTGGCGGAGTTGTGTAGAATTATTGCACGTTGTAATTCCTGCACTGAAAAAAATGCTTCATCAAATTTATGACTTCCTTCATCAATTTGATGAAACACTACCTCATTTTCTAACCTACAACACATTTTATTAAATTGATGAAGAACATTTCATCAATCTTTCATTCATATTTTATCACTAGTCTATGTTGATTCAACAATAACGTTACATCAAGTCAATGTACATTTTTCATCAATTTGATGTAAGTTTCGCATCAACTTAAAGTACATTTTTCATCATTTTGATGTAAACTATTCATCAATTTGCTGCACATTTGTCGTAAATTAGATATAAGATTGTCCTCAATTTGATTCAAGTTTGCCATCCATTTGATGTAAATTTGCCATGATTTTGATGTAAATTGTTTGTCAATGTGTACCCAAACTCTGGGTTATTTTTCTATGTAAAACATTGACAACAACAGGGTGCACAAGAGAATACAGAAAATGCTCGTAGCGTGGATATTGTCCATTGCACTATTTTCTATTATGCATTTATTTTCAATCTTCTATTAGTTTTTTTCTGTTTCTCGTTATATTTTCAATACTTTCAATACCATATTTTGAATCGATGACACTAATTATTTCTAAATTGCGAAAAATGATGAAGATTGATGTAAAAATATCATCAATTCAAAGAAGCTGAAAAAGTTGAAACAACGCACAATCATCAAAGTGAAGGATCTTTTCATTAATTTGTCATCAATTCAATGAAGAACAATTGATAAACATTTATCATCGATTTTATGTAAAGATTTTATTTCAGTGTAGGTACAATAATGCCAGATACAATCAAAAACTATATTTTTATAGTAACGGGGAAAATAATTTTTTACTCGCCAGCAAGACATTTGTCTGCTATTACAGCAAACGTACTGGTATTATATCAATCTGTTTATATTGTTTGCTAATATTGTTATATTGCTTATTGCTATATTATATTGCTATATTGTTTATAATTGTTTGCCAAAACAACAACCTTGTGTTTGCTAAGACCACAAACACGAAATAACAAACATGTTTCCTTAACTATGAATATAAAAGTATAAATTATACACGTTTTACCACAAACTGACACGGTTGTATTTGTTTCAAACTTCTGTAATTAACAGTTAGTCTTAGTAATTAAGCCAATTGCGTTATGGAGCTCTACTCCTCGCTCTCTCCACCATATCACATTTTAATAAGGTAAAGTACAAACGCAAGAACAAAACTTTCCTCTTGGAATCCGTAAAGTGATACAGGTATTTGGTATTTATATTCACAAACACAAAACTCTAAACATAACATTGAATAGGTTAACACCAATTTCGTACTTTGCTTGTGGTTATCTCGTTGAAGGATTAAGAAGCAACAAAAAGTGAGCCGGACCAGCAACAACTGGAAAATGGAAACAAAATGTTTTCTAAACTGCACCAAAATACAAGGCAAAACATAAACAGGGAGAAATAGATATAAACTTTTAGCATAATTGAGACATGAAGCTTTAATGACCAACACCACAACTGATTGGCTACTGCGATGCATTGGGAAGAAAATTGCTTTATTGTTTGTAGTATAGTGATCTGCCTTAACATGATTATAATATATGTATGTAATGGCCGTCGGTGGTGCAATGGTTAATGTGCGCAGCTCTTGTACGTGAGATCCTGGGTTCGAACCCTGCTCTGACCACCTTCAAATTTCCTTCGGCGGCGGTCACCTCGCATAGTGACGGCGACACTATCGAGTATATAGCCCTGAAAAAGCTTCTCAAAATACCGTTCGGAATCGGTGTAAAACTGTAGGTCCTAATCAGTGAGTGAAAACTGGAAAGCGCGCAGCTCAGTGATTGTGAGAAGTTCTCCCCGGTCCCTTCATGGGATGTAATGGGAAACCATTTATTTTTTATAGAAAGAAAGTTCATACATATATGGATATATAGAGGTAAATATTCCAAGCTTCTATTATTTATGTCTCTTCCTGGGCATTACATGCTATGGTCTCCGTATCAATGTGGTAAACGTTAATCATGTGAACATATAATTTGAAATTCTCAACTCACTTACGGGAATACTTGTTCTGTGAATTAACTATAACTCGTTAACTCAAAATTTTTCTTTGCCTATAGACTATAGATTATGGGGAATAGTGTTCTGGGGAGGAACACGAAACAAAAACGTTTGCATAATTTTGGCACAATAAGGATGCACCTGGAAAAACGTGATTGTTGAGATTTTATTTCAAGCATAATATTTGAGTTTATTTCTGCAAATCAAAAATATTGCAAAGCAAAACAGACTTAAAACACCTAAACAGGAGCTTACGTCCTTTTGTAGTTCTCTGCGGGAAATGTGCTGAGGGGAACATGTAGGAAAAATGGTTTCATTTGATTTTGACCAAAAATGTTTCTACATATTTCAAAGTATACCGTATTTGCGATAATCTACAAATATATTACATTTGCATCCAAACAACAAGAAACGACAGTCTTTCCAAGAAAATAATTTAAAGAAACGCAAATGTTTCCTTTAACGGGGGTTTTAACTTCTTACGCCAGACCCATAGTAACTCGGAATTCAAACAACTTTTGAACTATTGAGAAATGTTTCCTTCAAGAAATGTTGCCGTTAAACGTAAATGAGTCTTTAGTTAATGTATGAGAAATTCATACTACAAATTTACAAGGTCAGGAAAATTTTTCTAAGTGAAAAATGCTTGGGTTTTGTTGGCATAATACGAGTAACTAGTTTCAACTAGTAACTAGTACAACTAGTTTCGAACTCCGCGACAAGTTCATCATCAGATGCCCAACTACTGTGCCCGAATTGATACCATCGGTTGATCATCAATCGTATATATAGAAACTGAATTACACAATTTACGTATGCGAATTAGTATCGATTGAAGATCCCTAAATATCAAAACACGTTGATAGGTGTAGAATTCCAACACAAGATCAGATGGTATTCTTACACCATGTTCTTCTTTCCAGATTTTTTGATGACCGGGCTAGTGTCAGTTACGTTTTTGAATTTGAATTTGAGGTGAGTTTTATTTTACTGAAAACGGTATAGTTTTGATGGGTTTATCATCATTAACACTTTGAAGTATAACTATTACTGAACTTGAAGTAAAAATAATTTCTGTAAATCAGTAGAAAATTCATTCGATGCGTTGAAGGATTCTGTTAGAAAACCTATAGCGTTCATTCTCTGAAACTCCTCTGGCCACCCACTTCCACAGTAACTCACTGAATGATGAGATAACTGCAGGTAAACAAACTCCTTATAGATCACAAGTCGTCATTGAAATTGTTACTAAATCAAAGCGTATATGGGCTATCGGCAGCTTCAAACCCAGTAAATCTCCATGCACGAAATGGTGTCACAGAGAGCACATAAGGCTGTGGCCGATCTATAAATATTCAGGCATCATGTCTATGAACTTCAGAAACATTACTAGAAGGTGAATGGATACTAGATTGGTGTTTATTGCCAAAGAGTCGAAGGCCTGTCACACTCCCCTTACAACCTTTTTGCCTATACACCTGTCATCGCTCCAACGGCAGACTTTGGAGCGGCTGATAGACTTACACTTGCAGACGAGTCTGGTGCGCGGCATATCTACAGGGTCTAAAGTCTACAGAATAATAATAATGTAGTTCAAAAATATCATACCTAACGCGATAGAATTGGCGCATTCGCCCTAAGATATTGTATACGAAAGTCACTGTCGAATTGGCCACCTCCACTTATGCGAGGTATGCTAATAAAAGCACAAATCAAGAAAGTGTCTCGTCTTGACTTCTACTGAACCTTAATGTAGGCGCGAAACTTGTTGCTTAAGGGGACGAGCCAATAGCTAATAGCCAAGAATCCCAGCACCGTATGGAACATTCTGCAAAGTAGTTTACGCACATTGGTCATATTGGGCTAGAGGAAATGGACTAGGAGTAAAACCGACCAAGACAGAGCTGATCCTTTTATCGAAGCTATAAAATACATATAGTGGAACCAATCAACTTGATTGGTTTTGAATTTAAGCTTGCAGGGCATGGTGAATACTTGGATGTTATTTTCGATAGCTAGGTTAGTTTCTGACCCTACTTAGGGGAAGGGCGAAGAAGGCGACGATAGCCCGGTACACCTGCAAATGGGCTGTAGGTTGTATACTAGAATTTTCTCCGTGGATTGTTCACTGGATCTATACAGCTGTGGTGAGACCAGTAATGTTTTATAGCCGTACCGTATGATGGCAGGTGTTTGAGGACCCCAGCTAAAGTCCGCTACATATCAGAGTTCAGAATATGGCGATGCTGTGCATCAAGGATGCTGAATGCAATATTCGAAGTCGGTCATGGTCATTTCTGGTGCACTTTTTGAATACCCAATTATATTCCACTATTGATATAGATAAGAATGAACCTGTTCCAGTAACTATTGTAAATGTTTGACAGATTTTGCTGCACTGTTCGGCTAGACTTACCTGTTCTTTTCCACTATCTTTAGACTACAAGTGTACAAATCCTTGAACTAATTAAATGGAAACATTAAATAGATTAACTATAACATTAATTATTTTTCGGTCTGGGGGTTAAATGAAAACGAACAAACTGAAATCGTTGACGTGGAAGAAGAGCGGCAAAAAAGTTACAAGGATAAGAACGTCCGAAAAGATAACGAATCCTTAGAACACAATTTCAAATTTATTGCAGTCTACCGGGTTAGAGTTGAAAAATTTTCATCCAGTTCAATCTCTATAGCAAACTTAAAACAAAAAAAAAATAAATAGATCTTAGTTTGTACATTATTTAGACTCCTGAACTTTTGTTGACGTAAAATATTATGTTCGTTTTACTTGACTGGCAACAGTGAACACAAGTTTTAGCAGGAAAAGCAACAATGAAGACGTAAGGACAATATGTCAGTCCTATGTTCAGGAGTTTTCACTGCACTTGTATATAAATTTCAAGTAGGAACACTATAGAGCTAAAGTACTTAGTCATGTCCTTAGAAGATAAGTAAACAAAAACACAAATGTAAATCGCAAAACAGCCGGCCATGAAGGAGGTGTGATGATGAGGCGCGTATCTGTTTTTAGGTTAGGAAGGAAATAAATAACTATTTTTTAACTGCTACTCGATGTCGTAATTTGTTGGTTTTGTTGTGTTCGCTGGCCCAACGCGTTTCCCGACTACACAAATTTGAATATAAATTAGTAGCTTAACTCAGTACTAAGCAAACATGGCACTCACAAGTTACGACGACTCTAGGTCTATGACACAGGCAAAGACGACAGCTTTCTTTTGTAATACAAATGCAACAACATGTCCTTTGCCACTCACTGATATATTCATATGCAAACACTTTCGCATCGATGGCAATTGCCATCACACATTGACACTTCTCATTGGTATCCTAAAATTCCCAGGGACATGGAGAGTGAGAGAAGTGCAAACTTAACATTCAAGTACTCGGTGGTGGTATTTGTGTTAAATCCCTAACATTTTCTGCCCATTATTGCTTTGTCAAGTTTGCTGCCATCCTTCTACATTTAACAAAGTTTGAAAAAACAATTATTCCCTTCTGATTTGCTGCTAAGTTTAGCATTGAAATTTCCCTCATTATTCCTCTCCTACTGAGTCTTTTCTTATAAACCGGAACTAAGTTTAACACTGTTCGACTGTAGTGAAACAACATTTTTCTTCTGTTGCAACTTTATTGTGCTACGTTGTGTTTTTAGAATTTCCATTCTTACTTCCGCTGTGTTGCCTTTTTGGGGATATCGCAACTGTGTCAATATTTGGCAGACATGGCAAGGGTTTGGTGCGTAGCAGTATTTAAAACCGGAAATTTGGTAAACAGACAGAACACGACAAAGGCTAAGTCCCCTGATGGTGGTGTTGAAGATGTTGTCAAACTTCTGTCATGCTACATGGAAGGTTTGAAATTTTGTTTTTGGCAAACAAATATTAAGTTTTATGGAGAAACTTTCGATGCGCCTTTTTTTTAGTAATTTAGAATTGTTTTTCAATTTTAACACTTCCTTAGGACACAAAGGTATAATGTGTCTCACTTGCATAAATACCCTGAGTGTACAGAATTAATCGTTTTCGGAAAAAAGTTAATAAATTTATGCAAATTGTAATTTTTCTTACGAGAGTTAAAATTTGATAGGGAATTTTTTTAATGTCATAAAAATGAGAATAATTTATATGTAACCGGTCTACGGAAAAGTACACATGATCAGAAAACAAGTTTTCGAGAAAACAGCTGTTAAAGGTTACGTGTCGCTTGCGGGCTTTACGTTCGTGTTTCCGCTTCTACCTCTTGCTTTTTCTTGTTGCCATCGGCTTTCTACCTCTCTGCCTCAAGGCAAACTTCCCCTTTGTACAGTTTTTCTTTTAAAAGAAATACTTTAGTAGTTTATTCAAGTAAAACTCCCCTACAAAAGTAATTTTTTCGATATAATTAGATCAAAAAGCAAAAAATTTATTTTTGCTACCATGGGTAATTTTCCGTAGAATAGATCACATACACTCCGGTTCACTTATTTAAAGGCACTAAAAATTCCATATTCAGCAGCCTGTATCTTTTGCAATTTGTAACCGATTGCAGAATTTTAAAATGGAAATGCAAGCTAGACATCTTGAGTTATAAAACAAAATTATGACACAATAGTGGTTTCTTAACTAAAGATATGTTTTTGAGCAATTTATAAAAAATAGTCCAAAAATGTGGTATTTTTTTTTTGGTTCACTTGATTAAAGGCACTTTAGTTTTTATTTTTTTTTTAAAGTAAGCGATAATTTTTTGTAGGGAGCGTTTGTTTATAACAATTTATTACATCTTAATCATTTTACAAGTCAAAATGGCAAAACAAAAAATTCAAAATCTATCGGAAAAAAACTAAAATCGATGTTTACCGTTCTGAAGGACATTCTAACACCAAAATAGCGAAAAAAAAATTGGACGGAGCTCAACGGTTGTCGACAATTACATCAAGGACCCATAGGGGTATGGAAAACATTTTAAAGGAAGGGTTTCATTGTCTTTATCTACGTGTGAGAAAAGAAAACTCATCAGAATTGCTTCTAATTCTCTCTTATCCTTGTCAAACTTAATACCTCAAGATGAAGGGGAAGCGAGCCAGTCATCAGTATGGAAAAAATTAAGAGCCGTGAGTATAATTAAGAGCCGTGAGTATCATAAATACTTGAAATTACAAAAAAACCGCACTTAATGCTCCTCGTAAGGAAAAGCGGCTTCAATTCGCAAGAGACTAGAATGTATGGGAAGTGCATCCAAGAGGTTATGTAAATGACTGGAGAACCGTTGTATTTACGGATAAGAAGAAGTTTAATTTAGATGGGCCTGATGGCTACAACTATTACTTCCATGATCTGCGCAAAGAAAAGCGTTTTTTGAACCGATATTACGGCCGAGAGGGTGGCGTTATGGTGTGGGGTGTTATTACGTGCTATGGCACAATCGATCTTGATTTCCAACATGGCAAAATGACTGGTGCAAGCTATAAACCTTTCCAATATCTTATTGCAATAGGAGAATGCACCTATACACACACAACGCCAGAGTACTAAAGGAGTTCATTGCAAGCCAAAATGTTAATATTCTTGACTTCGCCAGATCTAAACATTATCGAAAACGTCCGGGGTTGGTTATCTCGTAAGGTCACTAATTCAGGCCATTAATGATTCTTGGAATTAAATTTCTTTTTATCTCTCAATGAAACCTCATATATTTGAAGTTATTACAAACATAGGGGGTCTTACCCATTAGCAGTGGTTCTTAAATAAAGTAAAATAAATTAAAAACACAAAAAAAACTGTTTGTTAATAAAATTAGTTAAGGTGCATTTATTCAAGGTAACCAAAAAAATAGCACATTTTTGGAATTTTTTTATAAATTGCTCAAAAAAAGTTCTTTAGTTGAGAAACTACTATTGTCATGATTATTTGTATATCACAAGATATCTAGCTACCATTTTCATTTTAAAATCCTGCAATCGGTTCCAAATTGCAAAAGATACAAGCTGCTGAATATGGAATTTTTAGTGCCTTTAAGTAAGTGAACCGGAGTGTATATATTAATTTATAAGCGGCGTCTCTGTGAGAGTACACTTTTCGTCTTGAAATATAACGCCTTTTTTGAGACGTTGTGATTTTTTTATTTGACTACAAAGAACTGCGGCACGAACAAAGGCCCCAATGAACTAAGGCCCCAAAACAAAAACTAACTAAGGCCCAAAATTTGTATACAGGGAACAACAATAACGTTTTTTGGGGAAATGGTTCTTTTTTTGTGGTTTTATTTCATTTTTTGAATTGGGGACTTAATTCATAATGAAATAAAACCCCAGTTTGTGAAGTTTGCGCGAATTTTTTCATTTTCAACCTACATAGTTGCACTCAAAATTTGTTCTACACATTTTAAATATTCACTTATGAAACACATAATTTCAAAAACATTATATAGTTAAAAACTAAATGCTTTGGTTCCAAAAATATAAGTGTACATTAAAAATTGATATTTTGTTCATGTCTTTTTCAGGTTCCATTTTTGCCAGGCCGTAGGGCGAAACATGACGAAGCAGAAAGCCTTATTGGAATATATACGATCTTCAAGAAGTGCATCATCCCTTTATCACCAAATCTTGGCATTGCCTTTATTACCGCAGGAGTTAATAAAGTGCTCATTCAACGATATAAAGTCAAAAATATTTCTGATGGACAGCAGGAGCTTATTTTTACCGTTTTTAAAATATTTTGAAAACCAGTGGAGCAATAAGGTAACAGCTTATCTATCTACTTCAATATTTTTTAGCAGATATAAATATTTTATTTATATAAATAGGTTGGATGTAAAAACTTCTCCGTACATAATCGGGACACGCGCACAACTTCTGCCGTTGAAGCATACAACGGATTCCTTGGTCGGTGTGCCGTAAAAAATGGACACTTTTTTAAATTCGTCCAAATAATTCGAAACGAGGAGTTGTTTAAAAGTCGTCATTTCGAAATGTTGTGCGAAAGTGGAGGATCTGTTGTTAAAAGAAAACGGAAGAGTAGTGTTGAAAAAAATAAAAAAATTCAGGAAGCATCGCTCTTACTAAAAGATGGCAAAATAACAGCCGCTACATTTCTCTCCTGAATGGTGTACGCAAAAAATGGTATATGTGTAAACATGGTAGAGGAGCAAAATATTTTTAAAGAAGAACCTGATAAAGTTTTATCTGAAGACCTTGACGAGCCACCCACGTATAGTCAGAATATTGAGTGCTTAGTTTGTTGGGATAAAAGCTCAAACATTATTCTACTTCCCTGCAAACATATGAAAGTTTGCGACGAGTGCAACCTCAAATTACAGGCTGATGTAATTTCCAAAGGCATGTACAATTATATCTGCCCGTACTGCCGAACAATTGTGGAAGACAATATGCAGATATATACCTGACTTCTTATTGATTAAGTATTTATAGAAATTTATCTATTTATTATATAAACAATGAAAAAATTTTGTTTTTTGTTATTTTTTTTGTTATGTATAAAATTTGAATACTTTGATAGTTTTTTTTTTTTTGTATTATATAAATATATAATATACTTTAAAAAAAACAAGAGTTACTTTATTTTTGAATTTTTTTATTGGGGACTTTGTTCATTCTTACTTTGGGGACTTATTTGATAATAACATTAGGGTTTTGATTCATAATGAATTAAGTCCCCATTAATGGGGACTTAGTTCATTCCCATTTTGGGGCCTTAATTCATATCGTCGTTGGGGTTTTATTTCATTATGAACTAAGTCCCCATTTTTCGGGCCTTAATTCATTTACGTTTTGGGGCCTTAGTTCATTGGGGCCTTCGTTCGTGCCGCCACAAAGAAGACATTGTCCGATTAAGTATGGAATAAAATATCCGTCAAATGGTCCCAAGGCTCAGATCAGTTTCACATATTTCTTTTCAAATATTTTGTATTAAAATTTAGTTTTTTATAGAAAAAATAGTTATTAATCTTGAACCGAAGAATTATTAAGGAATGTAACTTAAAAGTTTAAAAATGTTCGTCAGAAAATTATGAAAAATTCACAAAAGTGGTTTTTACCTTCTGCCACAAATGAGGAGTCGCAGAACAAAACGTGACTTTTTGTATTTTTTTTAAAAAAAAATTTTGATGTTTTTGCATTAATTTGATTAAGTTCTATTGGAAAAAATCTTATTAGGATAATTTTTCTTCTCTTCTTATAAACTAGAGATTATAACAAGAGCTGGGAAAATGCCGGAGTTTTATCGTATAATCGGATGAAAAAAACAATCTTGGATTTCCCAACATTTTGAAATAATCAAAAAGGCACGTTTTGTTCTGCGGCTCCTCAAATATGAATGTCACGATATGACTGACCACCCCAACGGATGATTAACAACAAACAAGTATCAATGTTGTTTATATACCCAGACGTATGATTAATATAAAAGTCTCGCATTATAGTGAATTTTAATATTCATTTACCTGTCTGGCAATATTATATAAACAATAAAGTGTTGAATGTTTATACATGTACTTTATATCACTGTACTTTATACCATTAAGCAATTATTTTATACTTTACTTAAGTTCATATTAACAATGTTATTAATAATAAATTCATTAAAATGTAATTAATATGATATTGTAAGCGAAAATCGAACAAAATAAATACATAAATATTGCTATAGACTAACAAAGAATATCAGCACTTTAAAAAGTTCATTCTTTCCAAAATTTTGGAATGAACTTATGCCAAAGAATTCCAAAAAAATCAGGTGAATTGAAGCATATGAATGAGAATATAAGTATATAAAAATTTTTAAATTTCCCAGCGCAATCGCTGTTTAACATACAAAGTCATTCACGTAATAATTTTTGTAGAATCCGTTTTACATCACATCCCATAGCCTATTGCGCAATTTTCAAATATTTTGTTGACCCAAAAAAAGAAAAGGTAATTTAAAAACTCAAATGCTATTTAACTCTACACAAAATATGCAAAACATACAAAACTGCTACTAAAAACAAAAGAATTTGTACAATTTAGTACAATATTTCAATACTTATTTTGCAAATAACATATAAATGTCTTCCATGTATGTTCATCATAATCTACTCATTTCCTTTTTGGAAGGACATAACATAATATTCGGTAATAACTTCCTTTCGTGCTGGAAACTATTTCAGTTGATAAATGTTGTATGCAATTAATTGCAGCAGTATGTTTTTACATAGTATGAGTATGCACATCACTTTTCTGATATTGTAGTGACTCACTTCGACTCCTCATCCTGTGAATTATAACTTCCGCAGGAAATTTTGCCGGAAAATTGAAACACACACACCCAATGTGAATTATAGAAAAAGCATTAAGAAGGCATAAGGATCAAAATCTTTTGTTACACAAAAGGCTCAAAAGAGAAGGCAATGTAGGGGAAATTGTTTTTGATTTAAAATATTTGTTTAGCTTGCGGTTACGAGATTACATGTATCTTAAGTAACGAAAGGAAGCAAGTTCATGAAGTAGAATGTGTTGTGGAAGAAACACTAACAGTGTTCTTAAAAACAGTGTGCTTAACAATTTGAAATATAAATGTAACGTATATCCATTTGTGGCAACAATATTTTACTTGATTTAGTTATAGGTATCTCTTCATATCATTCTCATTTTCCATTACAATCCACAGGGGGGTATAGGGGAGATTATTAAAATGCGTCATTTGAGAGCTTTCTATTTTTAGACTCAGAGATTGGCACATACACGATTACATCGATGCCGAATACTCGATATTGTCGCCACTACTATGCCAGGTTATCGTCGCCGAAAGAAATATTAGGTACCTTGTGCGGGTATGGAACCAGCGTCCATATGTACAAGGATTACGCGAGTTAACTGTGACACCATCGACAACTCTAGGTGCGAAA
Source organism: Phaonia tiefii (assembly GCA_963931995.1). Taxonomy (NCBI): domain Eukaryota; kingdom Metazoa; phylum Arthropoda; class Insecta; order Diptera; family Muscidae; genus Phaonia; species Phaonia tiefii. Next base: position 58,230,148 of record OZ008368.1, on the reverse strand, counting down.
ACATAAAATCACGCCGCCCATATAAAGGGTTTTTCTATAAGAGCGCTACAAAAGTTTTTTTTTAAAATAAAACAAAACCGGTTTTTGATACCAATGAAATTCTTTATTCCTGTGAAAGTACGTTCGATGCCATTATGTATGGAACTCGATTTCTTTTGCATGGCCACCACGGGCACGCTTGCAGAAGTCCAGACGCTGAACCCAATTTTCGACGGTTTCAAGCATAAATCGGCCGATACTGCTGCTATTTCACGTTCGATATACGATACCATAGACTTGACGTAGCCCGACAGGAAATAATCTAACGGCGTCAAATCGCACGACCGAGGCGGCCAATCGACTGGGCCATTTCGTGAGATAACACGTTCACCAAACTTGGTTTCCAATAAATTGATTGTGGCATTCGCTGTGAGGCTTGTGGCGCCGTCCTGTTGGAACCACAAGTCCATATTATCCAATTGGGGCCAAAAATATTCGGTTATCATTGAACGGTAGCGATTCGCATTCACAGTAATGTGACGGACTTGGTCATCACGGAAGAAGATGATTCCTGTCTGACCAATAACGCATATTTTGCTTATTGACGAAGCCATTCAGCCACAAATGAGCCTCATCGCTGAAGATGATTTTCCGATGAAAAGCGCTCTGAAAGTTGAGGCCACTGACTCCAAATTTCGGTAGTAAATTTTAATAATTTTGACTCGTTGTTGGCTCGTATATCTCTCCGTAATGAAACGGCAAACCTTACTGAAGAGAAATGTCAAAAGAGCTGGAAAAATATGGCGTGGTTTGCTGTCCCTATCGATTTACTTTTGTAGCGTCTCTGTTGAAAACCCCTTTACTTAACAATGTTTCGTCGGCGCGTGCGTTTCGATTGGCTGTATACAATAGTGTTATGGCATCGAGTTGCTGCCACTTCGAATGGTCATTATCACGGTTGCTGCCTATGTATCAGGAGTAATAACTAAAAACATATAATTATTATTAAACATTATAGTAGACGGTTTAAATTTCTAAAAATGTCCAAGTTTAAATTTATTGTTTCTCAAATTGTTCCCCATGATGATCGATTGAGATTTACATACGAGATTTATACGCCTAAAAAAAAAATAGATGGAACGATATGACAGTTTTTCTTGGATTAGAAAATTTCTACTGCCCATAAAAGACAGGAATCGACAAAAATTAACTTTCTTCTGTGTATTTGAAATAATTTTTTAATTTTTTTATTTTTCCTGAAAACTGTGAATTTTCATTGGTATCTATACCTGTATAATATGTGGGTATGTTATTTTTTCTCTGGTTGTTACTGCATCTCGTTCTATACATTAGCATCTTAGCGAAATGCTTACCGTTCGTCATGTACAGTAAGTGTTTGCTTATGTGAGTGGACAACTACAAGACTGGGGCATATAAGTGTATATATGTTTGATTTCATAGAAGTGTAAAAGTTTGGTGGACTAAAAATATTTTTGCATCGAATCATGTTTCACTCTATTTAGTTTTTTTACTTTTGTGTACACTTTCGGTACGTTGTGTGCAATTTTTGTAATTTTGTGTACCCTTTTTGTACAGTTGAACTTCTGTAAAGCGAATATGAAGGGGATCAAAAATAACTTCACTATACAGAAATTTCGAAATATTGAATTGTTTAAGAAAATCGTGTTTTTTTAAGACTTACATGCTTCAACTAATGATGAAGTTTACTGAAACGTGGGTACCTCTTTTACTATTACAGCGAATATTTGCTTATCTGAATAAGCAAGTGAAGAAATAATTTTCAGAATATATTTGTTTGCAATAATTTTAGAAGTATAAGATCTGAGATATCCAGAACTTCAAAATCTTCAAGAACGTTTTTCAGAATATCTTTGTCATGAGAGGTCATATTACAAGCCACCAGACATTTATTTTTCTGTTTCAATTTCGTCAGCTCTTTCGCCAATAAATTCATTACGAACGTATATGTTGGCGTCAGCACGTATACCGTGCCGATTTGTGAATTTATCAATTATATAAGTATATTATTTTTGAGAATTTTTGCAGATTTTTCGGAAGTGGTTTTGAGGTCGCGCAAGTCGAATTTCCCCTAAAAATGGGTATTTGGTATGGGGTAAATAACGCTTTATATCTTTTAAAATTCATATGAAAATTTAAAATGCCAACGATGCACTTTAAAAGAGGGATAAATTCCAAGTAATTTTGTAAAAAAAATTGTATTTGCAGTTACTGTTCCAGAGTTATGCCACTTTAAACTTCTTTACCTATTGTATGAACCTAATAATATTATAAGCTGTTTGATTTTTTCCTCGGATTTGGCTGTTTGGAATTGCATCATTAGTTTTGGCGTAGAATACGTCTTACCTTACGGTATAGGGAGTTATGTCAGATTATTATTGTTGTAATCTTTATTTCATTGATTATGAGGAAACGGCGAGATAACTTTTTTTAAGATTTTTTTTGTAGGTAAATGAAGATGTTATCTTTCGTTTGATATACATTTCATATTGGTTGATATCTTCCTAATATTTAAATTTCTCAAATGAAAATTGTTTAAACACATACACGCAAACATATGTGTGGTGTTTGGTTGAGTGTTTGAGTTTGTAGCGTGAACACAAACTATGCTGCTGTTTCAGTGTGGACACAAACCTTCGGCTGTTGTTTTGATTGATGAAATATTGAAATTTCGTATATTTACTTATGTATATAAGTGAAACAAAATGTTAAATGTGAATTTGAATCTAACATGGATATATAATTATAAAAATACAGCAGACAGTTGTCCGAGGCCTTCGGCCACGGACTGTCCCACGGCCATTAAGTTTAACGTAGAATACGTCATCCGATAAGACAGAAAACATATATAACAATAAATTCATTTGCTTATATTATTTATCATTTATGTTATATATGTTTTCTGTCTTATCGGATGGCGTATTCTACGTTAAACTTAATGGCCGTGTCTCTGACACAGCCTGCAGGGACAGTCCGTGGCCGAAGGCCTCGGACAACTGTCTGCTGTAATTTTTATATTTACCAACGGCATTTGATTCAAGTCCGTTTAAAAAAAAATATTATGTTCAATTTTTTTAAACTTAATTTAATTTATGTATTTTAATTAATATTTTTATTGAAATAAGTTCTGCGACAGTTGAGAGGACCGCCCTAATATTAAAAAAGGTTTACCTTATCGAGTCTTCGCATTAGCATTCGAGCGTTGTGTGAAAGCTTTACGCTTTACAATTCAAAATTAATGTTACAACAGCTTTATTGAAGCTTTCGCAAAAAAGCTTTATTACGTTAGCTTACTGTTTGTTTCACTTTTTACTAGATACATGTTGCCAAGCAACATTAGCTTGCGGTTGGTTTCACTTTTTACTAGATACATGTTCCTAAGCAATGTTGAGCAACCAAAAACACTCAACCAAACACCACACATATGTTTGAGTGTATGTGTTTAAACAATTTTCATTTGAGAAATTAAAATACTAGAAATATATCAAACAATATGAAATGTATATCAAACGAAAGATAACATCTTCATTTACCTACAAAAAAAATTTTAAAAAAATTCATCTAGCCGTTTCCTCAAATTCAATAAAGAAATAAAGACTACAACAATAAAAACCTGACATGACTCCTCATACCGTAAGGTAAGACGTATTCTACGTCAAAAATATAAATCAAATTGATTTGCGTCTATTATTTATCATTTATCCTTACTCTTTTAATTTAAAAACATATTTATCCTATTTTTCCTACCATAAGCTTATGTATATTATCAAAAGTAACTATCAAATAAATAAATTAATTTGCTTATGTTATTTATAAGTTATTGTTATATATGTTTTCTGTCTTATCGGATGGCGTATTCTACGTTAAACTTAATGGCCGTATCTCTGACACAGCCTGCAGGGACAGTCCGTGGCCGAAGTCCTCGGACAACTGTCTGCTGTATTTTTTTTTTAAATTTGCATAGACATTTTAAAAGTTATAAAGCGTTACTAACAAAATTTATCCAAAATTTAGGAAAAAATTTAATATTGAGCAAAATCATTGCGTTTTGGTTTAAAAATTTTGTCTTACAAACTAAGAAAATCTTGGTTATTGATCGAGTTTTAAGTAAAATTCAGAAAACGTAAAGAATACCCAAATTTTGGGGAAAATTCGAGTTGTGCGACCTCTAAACCTCTTCCGAAAAATCTGAAAAATATTTTTCCCTATAAGCTTTCAAATCAAGCTTGAGCAACCATGACAAATTTTTGGGACACCCTAGTGTAGCTATTGTCCATTTCAGAACGGCCTCATCAACATCTTCGTAAAGACGTATGCGAGTCCTTTTGCGTTTAGTGCTGAATTTGTCCATCGTTAAAAACTCAGGTTTTTTTATTTTAAAAATGTTAATAGACTAGTGGAATTCGAAATTGCGCGGAAATTAATTTTTTCGTCTTTACAACATCAGTGATTATCAAAAGCTTCTGCCTCAGAAAAATGCAATTACACTTCGACATTTTTCTTGCTATCAGACTCTACGTCAACTGCAAACTGAGAGCTGATGCAAACATTACTATTGATAACATTTTGTTTATAGATTTTTTTCCGTCACTTTTATAGTTCGGGGCTACACCTAAGATAATTTATACGTTTGTTTTGGTAAGAAATAACAAGATAAATAATTTCTAAAAAATTCGTTATAGGAAGATCAAAAACGCTTGAGCATTCCGCTTCGGTAGTAAACAAAATGGTAGTAAAAAATATTCGCTATAAGGAATTTCGTTATAATGAGAAGAAACAACAATAGAAATAAATTCTGAAGACTCCGTTATAGGAAGATCAAAAACACTTGAGAATTCCGCCAAGGTAGTAGAAAAAATGGTAGTGAAGAATATTCGCTATAATGAATTTCATTATAAGGAGATCAGAACATTCTGAAAATAGAACGAAATTGCAGTGCAGTTCGTTATATAGAAAACTTCGTTTTACGCAAGACCGTAATAGAGAAGTCCGCCTGTACTTTTAAACTTTGGTCAAATTGCCGGACTTCTGGCGAGGCCTAAAAACACCCAACTGAATATAAGAACAATAAAACTAAAACTCGAAAAATGTTTCGTTCCAGTGGGTCCCAAAAACGGGCCCACGTAGGGACCCGTAGATAAAAGCAAGTGAACGCCTTACAAATTTCTTCTCTGGGTTTGGGCCAACACCTGCTTCCGAATCATTTTTAATGGAATAATATTTGTTCAACGTTTCGGTCGAGCTTAGGATTTTTCTCTTCTGGGAAGGGTTCATCACCGGCTTCGGGGCGTCGGATTTGTTTTATGTTCGAAAGTTTAATTCGAAGGGGAATTTTTCCTCGAGGAAGGACGCAACAATGACTGTGTGGCTGCGGCCATTTTTATGTTGCACCGATTTCTCCGTGCACGGCCACCAGCTGTGAGGAAATAAAAAAAGCAAGCGATTTTTTTAAAATTTATTTTATATATTTTTTAAAGTCTGTATAATTCTTCTTGTGCCATCGGTGGTGTAACGGTTAGTGTGCGCGACTCTTGTACATGAGATCTTGGGTTCGATCTCTGCTCAGAACGCCTTAAATTTCTTTCGGTGGCGGTCACCCCGCATAGTGACGGCGACACAATCGAGTAGTTAGTCATAAAAACGCTTCTCAAAATACCGTTTGGAATCGGTATAAAAACTGTAGGTCCAAATCAGTGGGTATAAAACTTGAAAGCGCACAGCTCAGTGGCTGTGAGTAGCTCTCCCCAAACCCTTCATGGAATGTAATGGGAAACCATATTTTTACAATTCTCCCTCTGTCTATTTCCGGTATCGACTCTAGTTCCGACCTAAATACAGGCCCCATTTCCGCATTTATAAAGTTCACCTCAAAAGACTTCCATATCGCAATTAATATTTCTAATATCTGATCTTTCCGGAAAGAATTTTTCTTTTATATCAACACATTATTTCTTTATCTTGTACCTGTTACAAGAGATAAGATAGTCCGTTTACGGACCATAGACCACCAGGTAGGGTTGAAAAGCCTATTGTATTTAGAACTATCAGATACGTTATCACTTGGCTTCATGTTTTCCCATTACATCCAATGAAAAATTTGTGAGAGCTTCTCACATCCAGTGAACAGTGCGCTTTCCAATTCTATACTCACTGATTGGGACCTACTCTTTTATACTGGTTGCGAACTGTATTTTGAGAAGCTTTTTCATGGGTAAAAACTCGACAGTGTCGCCGTCACTATTCGTGGTCACCACCGCAGAAAGAAATTTAAGGTGGTCACAGCAGGGATCGAACGGCGGATCTCATGTACAAGAGGCGCGCACACTAATCTTTGCACCACTGACGGCCACAATTTGATAATCGTTTCAGTTTAATTTTAACCAGTTTATTGTTTATTTACTATTAATTGGTATACACTTAGTTAGCAAGGCTACTTGAGCGTATGAGCGACACAAATCACTCATATGTCAGACACCACATCAACTGCTAGACGTATAATTAATAAGAATAAGAGTTAGTGCCAACTGTATTTAGGCATGTGGCGTGAATTGAACTCTTTGTAATTCGTTTGTACAAATTCGAACAGAATTAAATTTTAAGATAAAAAAGATAAGATGACAAGGGTTAAGTTACTGCAAAAGGATAGTCGCGCCTTTGTTTAATATGTTAGCTTGTCTTGCAATTAATCAGAGAATCGTATAACACTATTATTTGTGGTCAACTTAGTTAGCAGATACCTATGGGCGTATGAACAAAACAAATTATTCATAGACAGTCGTTGCAAATATTAAAAGACATATAATTATTATTTATTGCTAGCATTTGTAATCATTCCCTCACGTAGTTAGGCATGTAAGGTATATTGAATTCGGTGCTATAGTTTTTCTCAATATGAACTGAGTTTAATCTTTAGTAAGCCACGAAGCTTGATTTATTTTTATTTTTTACTTCAATGAGGTCTTCTTTAACACCCACCTACATGGAGTATTTATTATTAATTAATTTTGATCTAATCATGAGAACTAGTGCGTCTTAAAATAATTCACATAAAACCTCATTGCTTTTCATATAAAAAGGATAATAAAAGCAAAAGGCAAAGAATCATTATGAGACAGACTCTGAAAAAGAAGAACATGATGTACAGAAACCATATGAATACAATTATGATCACAATCACATCACAACGCCTTACAGACCATCACTTACTTGCATAGTGGGTGTAAGTATTGAAGTGTGTTTAAGTGTGAGTAGATCTTTGTATGTGTGGAAAATTAAATGGAAGGATAACAAAGTTATAAGTACATTTAAGCGAAATACAAATCGTTATTCTTTCACACTTACTTAGTATGACAGTGGCATAACTTTTGGGTCATTAGATGCTATTGTTTTGTGTTTCATGTTAGTGGATTGCCATCATCCTAATACGTATAGAGATGTAGTCTGTACATGTGCTGCAAATTAATTTATGGATACAAAAAGAGACTCAGCGACAGTTTACCATGATGTGTTGCTATTTGATGTGATAAAATTGTATTTATAAGACACATTTATAAAATTAGATACAAACAAAATTTTAGATTTATTATTTGCTAAAGTTATAAAAAGTATAAATACTTGTCTTCAATGGAAACGATTAAAATCACAATTTTTTTATAAAAAATTTTTATTATTATAAAAAAAAGTGCATTGGAAAGCTGGAGCTTCCAAATTGATAAACCTTTTTATAAAATTTTGTAACTTCTGTACAATAAGGAAAAATATTCACAATGAATTTAACAAATTCTAAAATTTAAATACTACATTTTAAGTAGATATAATGCAACAAATGTACAGTTCGTCATTGCAGAGTTCCTCATACGACAGCGTATAGTTCCCTAAAAGTCATAATGATGTTGGTACTCTGAACTATAATGATATTTTACCTTTGATTGCCAATAAACTGTGTTAATCGTTTTTTAGTAAGAACCATTGAATGAGGACGTATGAGTGATTTAAATGGTTCCCATACTGAATATATAGGTATGTGTTGTGCCTTCAACTGGGCCTATTATTTATTTATGTGCTCCAACATCAGCTGCATATTCGCACTGCGTGCTTCAATCCACTACAAGTTGAGATAATTGCTTTTCAATTTACTTGGAATATATTCAGATATTAAATTTTTAGTTGAAAACCCGAAAAAATAAAATTTTAAATTTTGTCAATCGAGTGTTACGTTTAATTTCATTTCTATGTTTTTTAATAAACTGTGAAAGGGATACACCACATACTTCAAATGGGAATGCATTTTACTAAGTGTTGCCAGAATGAAAATAAATTTAGGTATACATATAGTCAAATCTACTTGCTCTTAAAATGGGAAGACAAACAAACAAACAACCAATAACAATTCATCCACCTAATTTGGTTTCCAATGTTTACTTTGTTTTATCACTCTTGGACACAAACCAATCAGTAGTTGTTTTGAAAATCTTTATTCGTCTTTTTTTTGTGAAGCGGTTTTTTCACGTTGATTTGCTTTGTTGATGTTGCGCTTCAAATAAAAACAAACTCAGTTTTTGCTTATCCTTTACTCAGGAGGTGAAAACCCAAATTATTTCTTATCGTTTTAAACTTATTTCTAACGTAAAAATTTACCTTTCTTTGGTGACATTAGTGATGCGTTTGGTTGACCAATTGTTGAGATTGTGTTTCATTAATTTATTTTATGGCTGCCGTACTACACTAATGTTCTCATCTGACTCGAAAAGACTACAAAAGAAAAATTAGGCCTAAATTTATCTTTTCCCACTATTGAATTTTATTTGGTGAAAGTGTTACGTATGAGCAATATTAATAAAAATACATGCATCGCGAGGGTAGCGTATTAGTAATACTGGATTGAACATTGCTTATTAGTGTATTCGAAACCGAAAACAGTTAACTGGTTAACCGAATTCTGACCGGTTAACGGTTACGTCGATTTTTTAAAACTTTTTATTTCCGACGCTAATTCCAAGTCCATTAACCGGGGTTTTCTGTTTCTACACCACTGATATAACAGTTCAGACCAAAAGCACTTTGGCAACAAATTATATCGCCAATAATGTGTTGAAATAAGTTGTCCAAGGCAATAGAAGTCATATCTGCCAATTTTAATGTAGATGTAAATTGCGAATCTAATAACAACACTGGTAGTGTGTTAGCAGAAATGCATAAAACAATAAACAGTGAAAAAAGAATTGCAAAATGTCCAAAGGAATATTTACTCAATGATGACTTATCCTAATTAGACAAGTCAAATATTTAAACACATAGGTTGAATGAAATAAATAAATAACCAAATAAGGGTTTGCCATACAAAATTTGGTAATTGAACCCCCGCTATTTCGAAGCAGATGGCCAACTTGACATTTATGCATTGACAGATTATTAGTTAAAGGTTATACATTTAAGAAATTGATCGCCTTACCTTTTTCTTCCATGTTCCTGAGTCTTCAATAGGAATAGAGTGACATCAACCTAAACTGTGGATCAATTTGTGATGCGAGTTCACCAGCCATGATCCTAATTGCACAAAGTAACTCATTTTCTTCAGTTGGAAATTTTGATGTTGTAGCCGAAAGTGTGCTCGAATAGCCGCCAACATCAATTCGTCATCGTTCGCAGGAATTGTAAATTTGTCGCTTTTCTTTGCGCAGAATTTTGCATAAAATCACTGAATGAAAGCGTGTGAACTCCAACTGGTTCAAGAACTGAAGACTCGTGACCATCCGATGATTTTCCACCTCAGTGACTGGTCTGGGAATCGTTTGGCTCAAGGTTAGCATTTTTACTGAAAAATCATCTTTCCCGATGAAGTCCATTTTCATATCGGCGGCTAGGTTAACAAACAAATTTTTTGCATTTATGATTCGGAAAATCCGCACGTCGTCGATTTTGAGGTTCAAGTTTTCCATTACGCATTTCAATATTTCTTGCTGTTTTTCGCGAATTTACGGTTTCTGATTCCTCAATCGAAGCAGGCTTTTTCATGTAGATTTTAGTCTTTTTATAGTCAAAAAGAAAAAAATCGTGATCTGTGATATCACATGATCTAGATACCATTCAACCATACGAAGCGTGAAATTAACTGTTCACCGTATTATTAAAGTGTAGACGAGATCGGGGTCTTCAGGTGCGAGCAGAAAATAGTCTATAATCGTTTTCGAAAAATTATTGGCGAATAATTTCACTAGTTAATAAACCACAACAAACCGTCTCGTCGAATAACAGCTTTTGGACATTTCGTTAAGCCGGATATGGGTCCCATCGCTGAGCAACATTTTGTTCGAAACCTGTGGATCGTTTTCAATATTTTCGAGAAGCTAAAGACTGAAATAGCGACTATGCAGAAGGTCGTCCGTTCTCAATTCTTGCATGAGTCGAATTTGGTACAATTATGAACTAAGATCTTTATGTTGCTAAACTCCATAAGCCAAGCTATTGAAAACAGTGTCGAATCGATTCATTCAATGCTGTAGATTTGGAGTTAGAGTCTTTCCGTCGGAATTTACAATACTTGCCTGGACTCAGAGTCTTACAAATTTGGGCTCCATGTACAAAATTGTCTTTAAAATCGATATAGTGAGATTCTTCTTGGTACTAATTGCAGTTTACGGCTTAACCAATTTCTTACTCTATTATTTAGATTTAAAGGCAGATTCGTAATTTGCAACAATGCTGGAGTTGAAGTGGAGTCATGTCTTTCCACAGAATAGCAGGTATAAAGCCATTGCCCAGGTATCTAAGTAAATGAATTCTTCTATTAGTTATCATATGTAAATTACAAGTCTGTTATACATTTTAAAAGAAGTAGTGTTTTATGAAGAAGTTTTGGCATTGAGGCATATAAGTTGTGATAATAAAGCTTGGAATATCGGGCACTTTGTGGCGTGTGAGTGTTTCGAATTTATTAATACATTGAAAAGAGTAGGCAATTCTGAAATGCTTATGCAAGTACTTATTCAGCTTAAATGTTAATTGATTAAAGCACCTGGGGGTGTAATCCTTAATCGTGGTCATTTCCTGTAACCAAAACACACAACACGTTCAAGAACTTGAAGCGAACTAGCGATACGGTGACAGTTAACACCTTTACTGAACTTTTAGTCTTATTCCAATCAAATATGGATGTATTATTATGAACTTTGTTTGTATCATAATTACTTTTCAGTATGACCAATAAACTACATCCATTAATTTAAAACTATTTTCTGATTGTTTGCTGGTCATTACAGCTTCCATTTCAAACTTTCTATTTTATACTTTTAAAACTACGAACAAGAGTATAATTACAAAAGTTGCAAAACGCATTTGTCTTGCTATTTGATTTTGTGAACATCACTTTTGAAATAAGTACAAACGTGCGAATAAACACAGGATGTAGTATGATTTGTTTGTCTTTCGTTTTAAGAAATAATAAATGGAAAGTGGACGATCAGTACATTTGAAGAACATTTGAAAATGTTGGCTGTCAGTGGCACTGCGAAGGGCAAAGAAGAAGGAACTAAAGTAAACTGTTTTTCAAACAGTGCTTTAAATACACTCGAAGAAAATGATGAGTGAAGAAACAACAAAATGTAGCCCGGTATTGGAGGAAAAATCATGAAATCACAGCTTAATAGAAGTCACTGCTTACTAGCGCTCGAAAACTAGCGCAGAACTGGAATTAGAGTGTTACAATCAACAAAGCTAAATAGCCGAATAGCTTACTGGTAGAGCTGCTGCTTGAGTCTGGCGTTGGCAAGCTGATAAGCTCTCAGCATAGATTGTCAGTACGATTGTTTTGAAAATTTGTTATAAGGGTGTCTCAGTAAGAATGCACTTTTTTTTTTTAAATAAAAATATGCAGTTTTAGAGATAGTTGAGATTTTTTTAAAGCATTGTAAAAAATACATATTCCAATTAAGTACTGAATAAAGTATCTGTCAAATTGACACCACGGCTCTGGTCACAGGCCATTACTCTGTTCATGAAATTTTCCATGACTTTTTCACAGAGATGTGTCTGTATCTTACCGTTGACGCGTAGGATCTCGGATTTGAGCTCACGAATTGTGTCTGGTTTATTCGCATAAACCCTAGATTTCACAAAACCTCGAAGAAACCACACGGCGTTAAATCGCATGATCTTGGTGGCCAGTTGACATAAGAATTTCTTGAGATAATTTGTTGTGGAAATCGCTGCTGCAATAAATCGATTGTTTTATTTGCGGTGTGATAGTGGGCGCCGTCTTGGTGAAACCTCATGTTCTCTAGATCCATGCCGTCCAGTTAAGGTCACAAGAACTTTTTTATCATCTTAATGTAACGAATGCCGTTCACAATCGCTGAAATTTCTGCCTCATCTTCAAAAAAGTAGGGCCCAATCACGCCGGCTGACCATTTGCTCGTTGTGGGTGCATTAGCTTCTTGTGGCTTGCATGTGAATTACCTGAGCTCCAAATTCGACGATTTAGTGTATTCACGAAGCCATTCAGATGTAATTGCGCTCCATCGGATAATACTTTCTTTTTTTTAAATTGGCATTCATTTCACTTTGTTGCAATACACATTGAACGAATTGGCAGCGCTTTCCATGGTCTACTGGTTTGACAGAGTGAGGGAGATTGGAAAGTTCCCCGATAAAAATGCAGACACCTGCATAAGGTTTATTCCACAATTTAAGCAAGATTGCATTGAAATTGCATTGAAATTGTATTGTCTCGGGATGTAAACATGTGACAGCGACTAAATTCTGAACACCTAGCTAAAGTCTTTACAAAGAATGCAAAACAAGTCCTTACGTATTTTTGGCAATCTTCCAGCAACGTATTCCACAGCACCTCTCTACAGAGATGTATTTCATATTGTATTTCGGAATACATCTGTTTTGCCGAAAATATAATCGTTTCAGTGGTTGCTACAAATATCGCTCAAGCGAACGGTTTTTTGAAAACCTTTTTCACGGCTAGTTACCTGACATTATCGTCGTCACTAAGCGAGATATCCTTAGTCCGAATAAATGTGAGATAGTCAGAACATTGACTGAATCACCGTTATCATGTACAAAAGTCGCGCACACATGCATTGTACCACCGGTGGCCACATGTGTTGTGCAGCAGAACATCTGCCATTGCTGGATCGAAGCTGTAAAGAATTCACTGACAAAAACGGAGCTGACTTTGGTTATACTGAGTTATTGGGGTAACCCCAATATAAGCTCTCGCTCTCGTAGTGACGGAGTATTATAAATAGTTGACGCCATCACATCGCCAAGCCTCACTGATGTGCAGAAAAATTTCTGCTCAGATTCGGGAATGATAGCTTTCCTACATGCAAAAAAAATAACATTTATTGCTCGGTTGCCGCAACAATATTTCTCATTGATTTTTATTAATTTATTATTCGCCACCGTTCATTTAGTTCTCCCAAATAAACTCGTGTATCGCAAATGTGTATCATGTTGTTGCAAAGGAGTTCTCGTTTACATCAAACGCGTACAAAATTACATTTACCTTAAATTTAAAAAACGTTTACGATAACTGACATTAGCCGTTTTTCTAATGAGAGCACAGATTACGAAGAATGTCTCTCAATCTCTCATTATATCGACTGCATACGCAGTCTTATCCACTCGTTTGGCATACACACTCACTCATACACATACAAGTGATCACACACTCTAATGCTTCTACGTTGTTAATATATGTTGGATGGACAATTGACGCTTTGTAGTTTGTTGCGCTTTTAATTGTTATTTGAATGCAAGGCGAGACAGACGTATAAGTAGACAGCGAAAAATAGACAAAAATGCCAACGTTTTTTAAAATAAACTTTATGGGTAAAACCAAAAACAACGTTATCTTAGTTTAGAGTAACTACAACTCGTTTCCTGTAACCCAAAGAGCAGTTGGTCGAACCATTTTTCGTTTCTCGCAAATATTTTTTCAGCTTTAATTTTTCATAACTTGGTTACTGCAAACGTTTTTCAGTTCTCGCGAACGTTTTTTTGGTTAGGAGCAACTACAACTCGGTTGCTGTAACCGAAACAACAGTTATCGATACCGTTTTTCGTTTTTCGCAAACGTTTTATCAGCCCTAATTTTTCATAACACGTTTGCTGCAAACATTTTTCGGTTCTCGCAAAGGAAATGACATGTATGGGTTAACAGAAGTTCGTTTCTCCCAACTATAGTCTTCAAACGAACTTCAGTTACCTGGGATTTCGTTTGGGAGGAACGAGTTTTTTCGTTGCGTGGACGCGCTCTACTTAAAAACAAAGAAAACACATATCCCAACACATCCAATGAAGGGATTGGTAAGAGCTTCCACAGCCAGTGAGCTTTGCGGTTTTTAATTTCACACTCACTGATTGGGACCTACAGTTTTACACCGCTTCCGATTGTCATTTCGAGCAGTTTTTGCATGGCTAAGTATTCCATAACAAAGCGAGGTGACCGTTGTCGAAAGGGACTTCCAGAAGCCATCGTTCGGGCCCTAAAAAGTGTATGTATCAAATTCGGCTGATATCGATAAATCTACAACTGATATAATCCTTGTCAGAAGGATGGACTATCAACCAAATTTGACTGAAAATGGTTAATGTTTTTAATCTGTGGAGCCGATATTATCAATCTGTTTTGTCGAGTTTGTGTTGAGGCTATATAATATCGAAAGATATTTCCAGAAACTATTTTTGTTGGCATAAAAAACCCGACGTTAAACTCGGTTACCGACGTTACCATGCCGGTAGTATCAACCCTGTTTGGTAAAATCTACATGCGGTCGAGACAAAACGAAAAGTGATATGGCCCATTATTAAAAGCCATTATCCTTGTTATAGGCAAAGCATATACTCCAAGTAAAGTTGACATTGGGCCTTTATCAATACTGTTCGTCTATGGTCCAATAAAGAGATTTATACCATATCGTTGAAAGACAGACGAACTTTGCTAAATCGATTTAGAAAGTGATTCTGAGTTCATCGGTATATACTACTACGATTAATCAATGCTTTGTGTCCGTGTGTAATACAGGGTATTTCAAAAGTGACCACCCTATTGGAAGATGTTCTTATTTTTGCAAATGGCCGCCAATGTCAAATATGTTTTGACATTTGTGGAATAGACAGATGTAAAATAGAAGTAAACAAGCCAAGGAGCGACACACTCCCCAAGAACGCGGAATAATCGTGTCTATTTTTTTGCGTAACAATTCATCTGTGGTGTTGGCGCAGCGCGAATACAATCGCTGATTCCCCGGCCATCCGACACCGACTGCGCAAACACTGCGTCGTTTGGCCACTAAAATTGAAGAGTATGGGACCACACTAGACGTTGCCAGGAGTGGCCGGCCCCGGAGCGCCCGTTCTGCCGAGAATATCGCCGCTGTTACCGAGGATGTCGAGCTGTCGCCGGAAACATCGACCAGACGCCGTGCCTGGAAATTAGCCATCAGCCGCTCATCCCTATGGCGAATTTTGGTCAAAGACCTGCGCATATTCCCATACAAAGTCCAGTCCGTGCATCAGATGCTGCCTGCCGACCGCAAAATGCGTGTAACTTACGCTCAAGCCATCCTCAATCTCGTGGACGAAGTGGCCGATTTTTCCACCAAAATCATAATGAGCGATGAGGCTCATTTCCACCTCAGCGGGTACGTGAACACGCAAAACTATCACTTCTGGGGCACCGAAAATCCACGAGTGATGCACTAGGAGCTATTACACTCTCTTAAAGCGACTGCATGGTTCGCTGTTCACGCTGGAAGATTCATCGGGCCATCTTTTTTTCGAGAACGCCGCTGGTCAAACGACAACTGTGGACGGTGCGCACTATAGGGCCATGTTAAGCGAGTGCTTTCTGCCGCAATTCGACGAATTTGGACTGGAGGACATGTGGTTCCAACAGGACGGAGCAACGGCACACACTGCGTGAGCCACAACCGGTATTCTGAAGGCGGCGTTCCCGGGTCGCCTCATCTCTCGTTTCGGCGATTTGCGCTGGCCCGCAAGATCGCCCGATTTAGCAGTTCCAGACTTTTTTCTGGGGTTTTTTCAAGTTCGGTATTTACGTGAACTAGCCCGAGACCCTGAAAGCCGTCAAGGTCAACATTCGACAAGAGAGCGAGAATCTGTCGCCCGAAGTTCTCGCCGAAGTGAGGAGACACGGTATAAAACGAGCCCGTATGGTAATTAATTGTGACGGCGCACACTGTGTCCGCTGCGGCAATAAATCATTTTGGACCTGCTCTCCGATTTTGATGATTTTTGCACAGATGGTTAAAAACTATCTAAAGGTCATGCGTGTAAAATTTTATGCAAATATCTCCATTGGTTTTCTGTCCCGAGCAGCGCAAAGTTGACATATGTGAACAAGTCTCAAATGGGTTAGTTTTCTATGTCATATTTAAAACCTTGTTACTTATAAACTATACACCGAGTGTACCTTATAGAAATTTTTTTCACTTAAAATAGGCATCAAGCATTATGTAAATTAAAAAAAAAAATAAAAATTGAAAAAAAAAAAATTAATTTTTTTTTTTATTTTGGGCCAAAAAAAATAAACATTTATGATTTTCCGTTAGACTTTTAGTTGTGTGCGAAGCAGTGCGAAACATGGAGTCCTATACAAAATTAAAGCTGAGGGTCTCAGCTAACAGATTCCAAAAAAAAATTCTGCCGAAATTTGCCCGCGGCCAAAAAAACAATGGAAAACCAAAAAATTACAGTAAAAAATATGCGTTATGCGTTATTTTACGCGTGCATAAACAACTGCGCACTCTTTCTTTCGTTACTGCTTGTTGTTGTTTTGCTTGTGTGCATGTCTATTGCTATAAATAGTACATTTGTAAGATAATTGTGTATAAAGTAAGTGCTCGTACACTGAAATTCAAATCATATCAGTTATTATTTTTTTTAAATAAATTTTTACATACCATAATGAAAACTTCAGCATGAGTTGGGCTCGAACTCCAGATGTTCGCACACCAGCCGCCAACTCTATCCACTGAGCTATTAAAGACGTTGGGATTGAATGAATAATAACGTCACTTATTATTACACGCAATGTGTAGAGTCTTTTAAAATTGTAGCAGTTCATATAGTCATTCTAAAAATAGAACCTATGTTGATGTGCATTTTATTTTTGTAAAGTTTTGTAAAATTAAAAAAATATAACGCTATATTTCTTACAACAACAACAATCATTGATCATTGGTGGCATCGATTTTGTCATTTGTTTATGCCCTTTACTTCTTTGTCATTCCCAGCTGTAGTTGGAAAAGTAATAAGTGAGTGTTTATTAAGCAATTAAAGCAAATTTCTTAAAAACAATGGAAAAGTCAAAAATATCTTTCAGAACGCTGTCGGAAATTGTTGTTAAATGTAAAAAAGATATTGATCTTATAATTGGTGAAGTTTTCGTGAATTATAAAAGCGCGTCTGAGATAAAACAAGAAAAGTTCAGTCGGTTTTTGAAACAAACATTCATGCCTCAATTTTTAAAGAAGTGGAACAAGAGTCATCGTACTTCGTCAAGATTTTATAGTGATAATGAAGAATGGCTAACACACTCTTATACGTTGACTGATGAAGTAGTGGATGATACAGTGGATGACGAAGAGCAAACCCAGTCTACTCCTGGTAAACGTGGTCGTCCAACGAAAACCTTTGAGGAGAGCAATGAAAGAACGAAAAGGAAAAAGCTGACTACATTTTGTGAAGACAACTCTGAAGATATCATATTATCTGCTGCCAAAAAAATTGGAGACAAAAAAGAAGTCCAAAAATGTTTTAGTCCTGAAAAAGCACTTAGTCTAATTGTTGATGCTTCATTGACAATACACCAGTATGAAATACTGCGAAGATCAGCAAAAGATATTGGTTGTAATATATATCCAAGCTACAAACAAGTTTTGGCGGCCAAAAAACGTGTTATCCAGCAAACGTTATAGTAGAGGAAAATTTAAGCAAAGTTAGTTTGCAGGAGCTTTTGGATCACACGGCAGTTAGACTGATGAAGTCAAAATCCGAAAATGGGGATGTGATGGCTCATCAGGACATTCAGAGTATCACCAAAACTTTGCGAATGAGACTTTCTCAGACAAAAGTTTGTTCTTGACGTCACTTGTGCCATTGGTAATGACTGAACGGAACGATGAGTCAAAAGTTTTGTGGAAAAATTTAGAGCCATCTTCAACAATGTTTCGCTAAAATTTGAATTTGTTAAGGAGACAGCAAGCGTAATAAATGAAGAAGTTAACCGAGTAAACCATGAAATAAATAATTTAACAAATTCAATTATTGAAGTTCATAATAAGAAATTCGTTATTACTCATAAACTTTCATTGACTATGATAGATGGTAAAATAGCAACAACTTTAACTGGCAGCTCTTCTATGTCCGTGTGCTTCATATATGGTGCTCAGCCTAGGGAGATGCACAATTTAGACGAATTGGCAACAAGATCAAATTCGGGAGAGGCTTTAAAATTTCGTATTTCACCTCTGCATGCGCGCATAAAATTTATGGAATGCATATTGCATATCGCTTACAATAAAAGCTTTGCAGAATGGCGAACAAATAAAGATACAAGACAAATTAAAGAAGAAGCCAAGGCCACAATTCAAAAAAACCTTAAATTAGTATTGGGAATAAATGTTGATGTGGTAAAACAAGGAATGGGTTCCAGCAACGATGGGAATACAGCTCGACGATTTTTTGAAAACCCTGAAATTACAGCTGACATAACCGGAGTAAATGAACAACTGATTCATAGGTTAGAAATTATATTATCCACAATAAGTTGCAGTCAGGCAAAAGACTCTGAGAAGTTCCATATATATTGTTTAGACACGGCAAAATTGTACATTGATTTGTATGGATGGTACTACATGCCTATCACAGTGCATAAAGTTTTGATACATGGTAGCAAAATTGTATCTGAGGCCATTCTACCTATAGGTAGGTTAAAGATACGATTTGTTTCATACATTTTGAATTAACATATGGTTTATTTTTCAAAGGAAAGTTATCAGAAGAAGCGCAGGAAGCGAGGAACAAAGACTATAAACGTTATAGGCTATATAACTCGCGCAAGACTGGGCGCTGTTCTACTAACGAAGACGTAATGCATCATTTGTTGATATCCTCCGACCCATACATCAATTCATTAAGAACGAAATTGAAGCTTAAAAAATTAGATTATCACGAAGATGTGAAAAAGTTGCTAATAAATTAAATAGAGTGAACTGTAAAATTTTTGTATGGGGGGCGGGTGTTACAGTGGGCGGATTTTCTTCATATTTTCAAAACAGCATTTAATAGATGCTGTATGCATTTTTGCGAAAAATAAACATTCTAGTTATAAATTTACAGAAGATATGCCATTTTTGAAATATCATTTGTATGGGAGGTGGGCGATGGGCGTGGTCAATGTTGACGATACTTTGAAATTTTCTTAATTCTATTATATTAGGGACTCGTGCCAAATTTCATTACTCTCGTACAACTCCTTCTATTTTTGGCCATCGAATGTATGGGAAGGACACACTGTGCGGCGCCCATTTAACCGATGTCATCTTCTCAACTTTACCAGTAAAATTCTAAAGGATCATATAAACATAATCAAAAAACAGTATCGAAGATTTTCATTTAGAAAAAAATGAGGGCCAAACAACATCGGATGACTTCTTTTGAAACACCTTGTACAATAATTACCACTAACTCGTAATATCCCATTATCCCAATTTGCTCTAGGATATACAAAGCCAACAAATAACTATTTATGTGTCTGTGTGTATTTTATAATAAATCACAACAAATAACAGAACAAAACAAATAAACTTTGGAATAAATGAGGAAACAAAGAATAACAGAATGACTATAATTATGGCAAGGAGTGGAACGGACATACACACACACAGACACTCATTTAAGTCAGTAGAGAGAGAGTGCTGCTGAATAAAACTTTTTAATTAAAATTTTACGCACGTTTTAACAAAACAAGTAAATTCCCTGAAAACCACAAATCCATACAATAATATACACACACATACGCAGAGAAACAAGACGAGTGTTCATATGTCTATGTGAATATCATAGAGCTTAAGTGTGTAAACTTTTTTCTTTATGTGCATACACATACACATATATATCCAATACAGACTTTACACCGTGCTGTGTGTGTGTTGAAGATTGCATCATGGGTATAAAGTTATTATACGTATAGTGCTTCCACACACACACACACATACTCATACCCTGGTACATATAGCGAATCCTTATTGCAGCAATTCCTATGCAGTCTTCCTTCTATTAGTGCATATTCCTCCTATTAGGTAAACAAATACGATACTTATGTATGCAGAGTGAGCGTGGCATCCTTTGTTTCATATTTCGTTGTTTTCGTAGATACATTTTATTTGCCTTCATATTTTCTCTTTTGCAAAAAACGAAAAACAAAGCAGTAACAAAAACCCAACTTTGTGCAAGGAAAAGCGTTCCCATGAACGCTGCAAAAAGGCTCAAATTGTTGTTGATGTGTGGAATTATGCACAGGGGTGTGGAAATTGAGTGATGCAATTTAACAGAGGCTCCAAAAAGTTATTGGCGTTCCTTAAAAACTTCAAGTTATTTTACAAATTTTTTATACTATGGATATCAGTTAAGTACGTGATCATCAGAATTGATAGATTTCTAAATTTGTTATCATCCACATGTCAAATTTGACTACAATCCAATCGATCGATACTAGTCATCGTGGACTGTGGAGTATATGGAATTGCACATACATATGTAGTTATAGATATCTCTGTTAAAATCATGACAATATATGATTTAGCTCAAATATTCTTAAAACTCTGCATCCTGTTTAGCGTCTGATTCATAATGGGCAGCTGTAGTCAAATATCCTGGCAGCAGGTAGAATGACTGGGTTTACGTCCCGCCACCGTTCATAATGGCAGTGAATATGCAAAACCCAAAAGAAAATACAAACGACCTCTATTTGGTTATGACCCCCCAAAACGGTATAAGGATTTTCGATTTTCACGATTTGTCCTCGAAACATTTAAGGCTGACATTACCGCTATCCAGGAAATGCGACGGACAGGACATGACTGCACAATAAAAAAAAAACTTCGCAATATACTACAGTTGTCATGAGAAATAACATGAATTTGATTGCGGATTTGTAGCTGGCAAAAGACTGAGACATGTAGTCTCTAGGATCAATCCTGTGAGTGAACGTATAGCCACAATCCGAAAAAATGGGAAATATTTTTATATTTCCCGAATTTTTGTTCATGCCCCGACAGAAGATAATGGTGATGATCCCAAAGGCATATTCTATGAGCTCCTAGAAGCAACGTATGGCCGCTGACCTGGCCATGACATTAAGATTGTACTAGGAGATATTAATGCTAAAATAGGCAGGGAGAATGTGTTTCATCCAAGTATTGACAATTTCAGTCTACATGCTGACAGTTCCCAAAACGGTATTAGACTGATTGACTTTGCCGAGACAAAAAACATGGTCATTAGTAGCAAATGATTCCAGCATAAAGACTTCCACAAGGCTACTTAGGTATCCCCTGATCAAAGAACAAAGAACCAAATTGATCACATGGTAATTGATGGAAGGCATTTATCTGTCTGATCGGTACCTGATAGCAGCAAATGTTCGCCCAGGTTTAAGTAGAGCGCAATCGTACGAAACCAGAAAACTAGACACTGAAAAGCTGCAACTACCAGAGGTAGCTACAACCTACTCAAGGAAGCAATCGCAACTTTTGGCACCGACACAATCCCTCTCTCTATAAAAACTGCCGCTACAACCGTACTTGGGTCCACTTCGAAACAAACCATGGTACGATGAAGAGTGTCACATAGGACATAATAAAAAGACCGCTGCACGTATGGCAGCGCTGCAGTCAATTGCAACGAGAGCTGCAACTCAGCGGTATAGGGTGAAAAGAGAGTAGGTCTCTTTAGACGTAAGAAACGATACTGGAGAAGGCGCGAGAGTACGATAATTGTGTCATGCAGAAGGAAGAACCAAGCCCTAAAATTTTACCAAATAGTCAACAAACCAACCAACAAACTCTTATGAGCCGATGGATTACTGGCGGAGCTGTTTAAAGCTGCCGGCTAGGAGTTGATAAGTTGCATGCATCAGCTCATTAGTAACATTTTGTTAGATAAATTCATGCCCGGCGATTGGAGTCTCAGTGTACTATGCCTCATATATAAAAAAAGGGGACCTGAGTTTCTGCGCCACCTACCGTGGAATAAGCCTGTTATCCATATCATATAAGGTTCAATCACGTATAATGTGCGAGAGCCTAAAACCAATTATCGCTGGCCTGATTGGACCATACCATTGTGGCTTTGGGCCCGGGAAATCGACAACTGCCCAGATTTGCACGCTATGGCAAATCCTGGAGAAGACCCACGAAAAACAAATCGACACATTCCACTTCTTTGTGGAGTATAAGACGGCCTTCGATATGCCGATATGGGAGAAACTCTACGAAGCAATGTCTGAGCTTACTATTCCTGCAAAACTTATACGCCTTTGCAGGATGACCTTGACGAACACCAAATACGCATATAAAATTGGTGAGGATCTTACCGAACCTTTGGGAACAAAGCGATGCCTCAGGAAAAGTGTAATCTATTTAATATCTTGATGAAGATCATTATGAGAAAAGCTGCAGTCAACATTAATAAAACTATCAGTAGCAAAAGTCACATGCTACTAGCGTATGCTGATCATATCGATATCATTGGGCGCACAAGTAGAAAAGTTACTGCGGTGTTTTCGAGAATTGAGAAGGAGTCAGCAAAAGTGGGTCTGAAAGTAAATGATGACAATACAAAATTAATGGTTTAAACGAACATGGCCTCCACTCGATTAGACCAAAGCGCGAACGTTGTTAACCGTTAAAATTTCGCGGTAGTGGACGATTTGATTTACCTCGGATCTGCGGTAAACAAAAACAACAACGTCAGCCTTGAGAGCAAGTGGAGAGCTGTGCTTGCGAATAGATGATATTTTCGGCTAAGCGAACACTTTGGACATAAAGCCCTCTCTCGAGTAATAGAAGTTGATCTATACCAGACTCTCGTACAACTTGTCTGGCTTTATGGCGCAGAATCCGGGGTCTTATCGCGGGCAGATGAAGTATCTGTAGGACTTATCGAGAGAAAAATAAAATAAATAAATGGTTTCCCATTACATCCCATAAAGGGACTGGGGAGAACTTCTCACAATCACTGAGCTGTGCGCTTTCCAGTTTTCACTCACTGATTGGGACCTACAGTTTTACACCGATTCCGAACGGAAATTTGAGAAACTTCTTTCATGGCTAGATACTCGATAGTGTCGCAGTCACTACGCGAGGCGACCGCCGCCGAAAGAAATTTGTTTTGAAGGTGGTCAGAGCCGGGTTCGACCCCAGGATCTCATGTACAAGAGCCGCTCACACTAACCATTGCACCACCGACGGCCAAAAATACTCCGAAATATACTCCGGAATATTTATGTCCCTACAGTGCACAATTGTGAGTATCGGCGACGCATGAACTATGGGCTTTATCCCGACATTGACATAGTTAAGCTTATCAAAATAACTCCATTGCGCTGGCTAGGCCATGTCAATAAACTGGATGAAGACGATCCAGTACTAAGTGTTTTCGAAATCGAACTGGAAGGAAGACGAAAAATAGGAAGATCAAGACTCCGAAGGACTGATCATGTTCACCAATCCCTGCGTACACTTGGTGTTACCAACTGGAGAGTTAAAGCAAAAGATCGAACTGGTTGGCGAAAAATGTTATCTTCGTTTTGTAAGGTCCTTGGCCCCCCGGGGTTGTTCGAGACCGGATAAGTAAGATAGGTAAGTTCATTATGCTGTCGCATCTGCACCAAGAGCGGGTGATATCAGGAGACTATAGGCAGGCATACAAGTTGAGTTATAGTAACTCTCTTGTGTCCTCCTCTTGCCTTGTTACCTAAAACGCATCGATATTATCATGGTATTCAGGTTAATCAGCCAATCACCTTCTCGCTTTAGCTATTATCAGACGCGGGCCTGATGGTATTACTAAAGGATGCTTAACCTAATGACGGAAGAATTGAGCAGATAGGGAAATTCTCCGTGAAATTCCTACCAAGAACTTACGGAACAATAATAGAGACGCCCTTCTATACGAACATTTTATTTAAACCTTGAATTGCGATATTACTATTATATATTTGTTTACATAAATAACGGACATGTACATAAACTTTATAGGGTGGCGTCTATATCTACCTTCATGTTGATTTTTTATAATTATTAATGAAGTATTCTAAGGCACATTTTGTGGCAGATTGTTTTGCAAAACTACTGTGTAAAATTAAGCTACTTAACTTTAAATGACAATAGCCCCTAAGCTATTGTTCGGCGCATGAAAGTCACAAACAATTAATTTGAAATTTTTGCAGAATACAATTGGGTAGGATTTCAAACAGATAGATAAGGTCGTATATATAAATTATATCACCCAAAATTGGGCACCCTCTTGCAAACCAAACACCATATGTATCCTATACACAAAGGCACGTAAATTTCGAGAATGTGACAGCTACACAAAAATCCTTTTACTAAAGATTTATAAACTCAACACAATACGAGCGTTTGTGGTTATATTTGTATGCGTACATGTATGTTGTTTTTAACTATTTCAAACAAAATACTAACAAGCACTGTGTTGCAAAAAACTGTCATTTATATACAAATTAACACGGTATAAAATTTGCCAAAAAGGTTTACGTTTTGGCAAAATACTGTCGAGTTGCTAAAGTAAATCGTTGTGGGAATAACAAAAAATAAAGCACAGGAGCAAAGTTTGCATTTTTTTGTAGTAAAAATGAAACAGTTGCATACCTCTGTATCTATTAGGGTGTTCGTTATACATAGTACTTTAACTTTCATTCAAATGGGGTGTTAGTTGCTTTGTGCGACATCGGGAATATCTTTTAATTTATTAGAAGAATATTTTTCTATTTCGTACGAGCTACACAGAGCAAGGGTTTTTTTTAGCAACTATAAAAAATTTAAGCAGTCGGCCGCACCAGGATTTGTACTCACGTTGGCAGAGGATTGTTTCGAAGTTTGTGACTTTCCTCATCAGAAACTTAACGTTCTAGGCCAGTGACCGTCTTGTTCACATTGTAACTAATTGCAGTTGTCCTCGTCGGAATTTCTCTTCTCTCGTGTGGAGGGCTTTATTCCATTATATTTATTTCATTTTATAGTTTATTATTGACTTTTCCATTAATCGTCATCTACGAGGCAGAAGTTCACCGTTAGAAGTTTATAGGTTGCACAGTGGTAAACAGTTTATATGCCATTGGACTGGAGGGGTAACACTCTCAAGAGTAATATGTTCCTATGCTAGACTTTCTTGATTTAAATTTCGCGGTGCCTAGTAAGTCCTCATGTTTTTATTCGTTTGATCGTAAATAACTTTATAGAAACTTGAATATTTAGGTGTACCTGTTACCCAAATTACAATGATGCTTTCTCCAATTATTATATTTCAGAAGCTCTCAAATTTACCAATGGCAGCCAGTGCTCGGAATATTCAGTAAGGTTTGCCATTCCATCGTTCGAAAAAATTGTTTGCAAACTAACAAAAAATCTTACCAGAATTCCGGCTCCGCTTTAAATACGAAACGTAACTCATAGCTTCAGTGCTTTGGCAATACGGAACAGTTTCAGCGTCAGTACACTCTTGTGGGCCTTGAGCTACCATCCACTGGATTCGGTGATGTGTGGATTCGGTGAAGATCAGCAGAGTTGGACATCGCCAGAAAGCCAATCAGATATATTTTGCGGTAGGCCCAAACTACTACGTACGCATAAACTACATTTAAACAATACAACAATGGAATCCAGTCAATAATAGACAACTCCGTGAGTTCATTAATTGGGCCCTGGAAATACTGGCCGGAGAGCCGGTGGCCTTGTTTTGGCTCAGCATCTATGTCAACAAGTAAAATTGTCATTCACGATCGGCGCAATCGACATGAGATAGGCCACGCAACACTGCATTCACAAATATTACTTTTTTGGTGCGGTTTATCAAATGTGGATCTTGTTTGTAAAGTCGTAGGTGAACCGCCGCTATTATGAATGGTTCTCGATATAGAGCGACGTTAACCAATTTCAGCAGCCGGAGCTCGACATATGTATATCCGTGCTGCGATTGCAACAAGACAGAGCTACAAACCAAACAAGCGACGCAACGCTTGAAGATGTGAAAGAAAACTTTTGCGATTAGATCATTTCAGAGCGAGCGTTCATCAGTAGTAAATTCCTACGTAAATTCCTTAGCGTTACCAGCTTACCGCTTTGGACGAACTCCAGGCCAATATTGGTGACGATTTTCCGGGAAACACGCCCCACTGGTTAACAGTCTCATTAAAAATAGGGCCGAGCATTAGAATAACTGTAATCGAAGCTGAGGGTTGATTTGACTGACGTAAAATTCCCTTCATGATGCATACATATAACTTTAAAAAAAGCTAGAAACAAGTTGATAGCGCTCACCGTTGTAGTTTTTGGTCGGGTTGGATTTCTGTCCTCACAAGGAAGCTCACACAAGTAGCAGTAATGCCGTTTTCAATAGCCACATTACCCTTGGAAAGAAACTATAGAAAATAATGTGCCAGCATTAAATTTAAGTTACCCAATTTTAACCAATTAGTATTGTTAGTATATTTCAAAAGTGGACTGGGCTGAATGCTCCGCAAATCCTGTATTCCCTCAGAAACGGGTTTCCCAAAGTTGCCGTCCTGATGTTTGCCAAGAGTGGGATTTGTAGGAGATAGAGTTCAGAGGTTTCCGCTATAAGCTCGCAGTCACAACTACGACACTAACGCCTGCGTTGTATTCCAATGTTATTAGCACGTGTACCATTCGTCCAGTGACCAGTTATGACAGCTGTCAGTCTGGCTATTGTATTCCTGGTCAGAGTCATGAGGAACTGCGTTCTCTTACCGTCGTATCTATACCCCATGAAGTGCGACAGGTAGTGAGTTCTTTCCAGGTCCTGTCTGCCTCTTGGTGGAAGTGGTGATTAATTACGTTGCCCGCCACACTTATAGGGCTTTCTACAAGGTTTCTTCCATCCGTATTTCCCCTTGAAGCTTACCTAGCTAGTTCATCAGTGGCATCGTTTCCGGCTACAATAGAATGACTCGAAACCTACTCTAAGCAAAGTATACTCATTGCGCCGGTCTCCATTAGCAGACTTCTGTATTCGCGAAACAGAATCGACCTATTATCCTCTAAGGATAAATCCCTTATCGCCGCTTGACCATCCGAAACGATTTTTAGACTCTTCCCAACAATAGCGTGATGTTGCAATGAACGACATGCTTCCGATATTGCCACTACCTCATTTTGGAAGACATTTGCAAAAACATAGAGACCGACTGATTGTATCATATACAATAAAGTTGTGTAAACCCCAGATCTCACACCACTATCCGTTGTAGATTCACATATAAAAAAGGCTATGCCAATATCCTGTAATGGTGAGTAGTTCTGCCACTCTTCTCTATGTGGTATGATTATTCTGAAGTTTTTCTGAAATTTAAACTTTGAACTACAATAGTCCGTTCTTTCAGGTATCACCTCACTAGGCAAATTGCAAAGACTCCTACCACGCCCACAGCTTTATTGGGTCTAACATTTTAGTTCTCTAAGCCGCAAACTACTCCTTCGTGCTACACTCTTAGCAAACTGTTCAACTGGAAGTAAATTCATCATCGAATCGAGAGGACCAGAAGGACAGGTCCGTAATGCCTCTGTCACGCCAACGAATGCTGTTCTTTGTACTGTTGGCAGTTTTGGCTTCATGAAATACCCCCCAATGAAATAACGTCCAGCAAATGGCACCCAATGAAATAAACCCCTTCCAAAAACAAAGAATGAAATAAAAGCCAAACAAAAATGAAATTAACTCCAAGGCAAAATGGAAACACAGGAAAAAAAATTTCCTTGTAAAAGGCTCATTTGGAAACTCCGATTGGAAAACGAAATAACTTCCAAAAAAAATTAAATACTTCCCAAAAAATTTGGTTGTTTTTTCATATAAAACAACACCCACAAACGTGTTAAAAATATTGGAGATTATTTCACTTTGGGGGTTATTTCGTTGGGGGGTATTTCGAGGAGCTGGCAGGTTTCTATCTTTCTTTAACCATAACTATACGTCATTGCTCAGAACGGATCAAGCCACCGCCGTGTGCATCTATAATACTATCCTTGCGCTGAGGCCGCATATTCTCCCAAATGTTCTCTTGCAAGTGTAGAAGGTACATTGCGCTATCTAACTCTGTGTGCGTCATTAGGTTCCCAGTTTAGTTTCGGATCCATACTTACACCCAGATTCGTCTCCGTATCACACAGATCCAGTAAACTAAATGATTTACCGATATTTCACAACTAAAAACCACAATTTTTGCATTAAAACTTCAAAACAGCCATGTAAGGAAGATATTGACTTGAATTTTTCTAAAAACACAGTTTTTAATACCAACAAAAATGTTGGCGACAACTAGCTTACATTGACACTTTCCTCATATCATTGTAATCATAATATTGATTTCCATCAACTTTTACTGAACAGCGCATTATACATAATGGCATACAACAACAGAATCAGCAAGAGCTTCCTTTTATAGGATTATTTGCAATCACTGCCATTGTCATTACAATTTCCATTCACTGAACGATGATGAAACATTTACCCCACAACAATGAAACGTAATCATAATGAGATTTTCCATTGATAATTTTGACGAATATGTGTACAATTAGTAAGAATTGTTCCAAATATCAAGGCGATCACTCCACCCATATCGTTTCACCCAAGCACTTAAGATTTATGGTGCCACAGATATTTGCTTAATTTTATGAAGAACATTAAAGGATTTCTCTTCCACGGTGGTGTAAGCATTAACCTACACTCTTGAAACAAGGAAGATTAAATTTTAATCAACATCATTAGGGGGTTGCTAGGGTGTATCACTGTTTGTTTTCGCAAAAATCAGCGGTAGTTATATTTTCTTTAAGATTTTATGAATCAGTATAATGTATTAGCGCTACAAGTTTATTACATACCATTATATACTATAAAGGAATCCATATCCTTTAAAACAGTTTCCCACAATCAGTGCGTTGTGCGCAATCAATTTTTCAACTCGGTGATTGTGTCCAACAATTCTCCATCGACTCTGATCGATCTACGAGAGGTTTGTTTCATAACTAATTGCTCGACAATTTCACTGTCACTAAGTGTGGTGACCGTCGCCAAAATATGGTTCAAACAAATTGTTATAAACATAAATAAAATACAATAACTTTAAAATAAGTTAAAGAATGAAAAATTCAATTATAAACTTCTCTAAAACCTTGAAAAATTTTTAAATATTTTTTAGCTTTTTTCAAAAGGCGTTCCATGAACAATTTGGAATTTAATTGTATTTCTAATTTTTCCGACTCAAGGTCCACATAAACAAAAAATAAGAATTTTTCAATTTATATTCTTTATCATAGTTTATTTTATTTCACTATATCGACCGCCATCAACCATCATCTTCATGATATTAAACACACAAACTTCCAAATATTGTTCCAGTTGTTGTCTTTAGCTTTAAGTCTATTAATGTTCCAATAGTTGGAGACACAATTAGTATAGGTTTCTTACTTTAATGTAAAATACCTCCACCTGTATTCCCTGTCTATATTATCCATCTGATAATCTTAAACAGTTTCTCTATTAATAGCAATCATACGTACAATTATTTATTGCAATGATTGATTTTTGACTGCAGAAATTCATAGCATTTTAAGCTTAATAGCTTTTTCATTCAATAGAAATTTTATTTGTATTTTAAATTTATTAAAAATGGCTTCCACTGTTCCTGTTTCCCTATCTTAAAAGGCCAAACAGCCCTCCACCATCGTAGTTTACATTGCAGATTTGTCGCTCATCTCATCACAATCATTTGAACCACATCAACACGGTCCATTGGTTATGTAGCATTTTTGAAATTCAGCTGCTGAATAATCTACAACTTGCAAGAGACAAAGTAAGATAGCAAAAATAATAGTACACAAACTGGTTTTCAACATTAGAACATGATCTCAAAGTATAAAAATAATTGTATCTTTCTTGGATTAATTTGATTCTAGGTGGAGCCTGTGTATTACAAATTGTAGTGTTGAACCCAATAAAAATAAATTTAGAAGAGCCAAAGTGCAAGACTGGAAAATCCAATAAATACAATTCTGAGGATGGAATTACATTTGACAGCACTCTTACTCTTACACCCGTACTTTTTCTTTAGTTTATGCCTAGACTAATATATCGGGGAATATTTTTTGTTTATTGGGAAATTTTCTAGGTGGAGCCTGTTCATTACATACTGTAGTTTATTCTCGACTAACTATTCCAGCTTAAGGTCTCTCCAGATTTCATAAAACTTTTTTGTTTTTTGGATATTTCGATTTCCTTTGGAAATCTTCTTCAGGAAAGTTTTTATATTAATTATAACAAGCAAACATCAATACAAATTAAAATGAAAATTTTTGACAAATTGTGAAAAGTTATACTATTTATACATGTTATAAAACAGTATAGTTTACAGAAAGTAGAAATATTAAATTGAACAAAATTTTAAAATATTTCAAGACATTTGTGTTAATTTATCCTAATATTAACCTATTTGTTTTTATTGATTAAGATTCTACCATTTTTAGTAAAGTTATACGTATCTACTTTCTTATTAAACTGCGGAAACTGATAAAAATTTGCGAAAATCAGCGAAAATTACCAAAATTTAAACAAGTTCAAAAATTACCTAATAATCACTATAACCAAAAGAAATGGCAAAAACTCTGTTAAAAACCGACAAATTCGCGAAAATCCGCAAAACATTGCCAATCCCATTATGACAACGATTTCCAACATTAATTCAAAATGGCCAAAGCTTTAAAGAGTAAGAAAGCTCACAAAATCGGTAACATTACAAAATTTCAAGGAATTGCAAACTTGATAATAGACTCTAAAATTTCCTAAATTGTTAAAAATAAAACCGCGAGACCGCAAAAAATTCGCGGACTTTGTTTTAATTTCCCCTATTATTAACATTTTTATTTTTATTTAATGGACATCTATAATTTTGAGCTAAGTTATCTGTGTCTACTTTAAATTTATTCTTTTTTCAAATGGAACATTATTAATCTGTAACATTTCGAACATATATCTACGTTTTTTATTATTCTCTGTGTTTAGAACAGATGTATTTTCGAAATCTGGATAGTGATTGAAATCCCTACAGTGAGTTGATAACGCTGTTTTCGTTGTTGAATTATAATTCCCATACTTTTGGTCATGTCTATGTCCTGCTATTCTCGTTTTTAATTAAGTCCCTGGTGTTCCTACATATACTTTCTCACATTGTTCAATATCATTACCACCACATGGTATTTTATATACTAAATTTGACATATCTGATTTTTTTATTCTATCTTAAGTTTTTGTAAATAATCTACCAACATTATTATTTATCTTATGTGCCATTTTATATTTCCCTTTGTTATATATATTTGAGTTTTCTATCCTTTCCGAATACCCAGGTACATAAGTTAATGATTTATAAGCTTTCGGTTCTATAATTTCATCCCCATTGCGGGATTTTCTAATATTGTATTGTCTTATTAATTTGCACATGAGCTTATTAGGAAAACTATTATCTATTAATACATTTCTAATTATTTCTTTATTTTTCTTTTGGAATCTATTATCACTTATTTTTAATACTCTATCTATTAGATTTTTGGCTGTGTTAATAATAATTCTTTTCGGGTGTTTTGAAAAATAATTTATAATTCTACCTGAGGAAGTTGGTTCTTGATACCAATCTATTAATAATTCATTTCCCTTCCTTATCACCCAAGTGTCCAAATATGAAATTGAAGAATTCACTTCTTTTTCAATAGTAAACTTGATGCTTTGATCAAATGAGTTTAAAGTTGTTAATAAAATGTCAATCTCATTCTCTTTCACTATACTAAATAAGTCACCAACATATTTTGTTATTATTTTTGGTTTTACTGTAAATTTTTCGAAACATGTATCTAATAATTTTTCCATTACGATATCTGCTATTATTGGAGATGCTGGAGAACCCATAGGAAGTCCTTTTAGTTGTGAATATATTCTTCCATCATATTGAAAATATGTATTATTAACACTGCAGAATATTATAATTTGCATGTATACATTTTTATTCATATTTGTTGGCTCTGAAATCTTGTTCCAATTTTCTTCTATAATTGTAATGGCAAAATCAACTGGAATTCTAGGAAATAACGACACTACATCAAGTGATATTAATTTTTCATTATTTTCAATCGAAAGACCCTTTAATTTATACTTAAATTGTATCGCATTGCTAACATTATATTTAGAATTTTCTGGTCCTTTTTTTTGAGGAAATTTACTATGTATTTGCATAAATCGTGTGAAGGTGAAAAATTATTAGATACATGTTTGGAAAAATTGACAGTAAAACCTAAAATAATAATAAAATATCTATATGTCTTATTTTGTATAGTAAAAGAGAATGAGATTGACATTTTATTAACAACTTTAAACTCATTTGATCAAAGCATGAAGTTTACTATTGAAAAAGAAGTGAATTCTTCAATTTCATATTTGGACACATTGGTGATAAGGAAAGGAAATCAATTATTTACAGATTGGTATCAAGAACCAACTTCCTCAGGTAGAATTATAAATTATTTTTCAAAACACCCGAAAAGAATTATTATTAACACAGCCAAAAATCTAATAGATAGAGTATTAAAAATAAGTGATAATAGATTCCAAAAGAAAAATAGAGAAATAATTAGAAATGTATTAATAGATAATAGTTTTCCTAATAAACTCATGTGCAAATTAATAAGACAATACAATATTAGAAAATCCCGCAATGGGGATGAAATTATAGTACCGAAAGTTTATAAATCATTAACTTATGTACCTGGGTATTCGGAAAGGATAGAAAACTCAAACATATATAACAAAGGGAAATATAAAATGGCACATAAGATAAATAATAATGTTGGTAGATTATTTACAAAAACTTAAGATAGAATAAAAAAATCAGATATGTCAAATTTAGTATATAAAATACCATGTGGTGATAATGATATTGAACAATGTGAGAAAGTATATGTAGGAACACCAGGGACTTAATTAAAAACGAGAATAGCAGGACATAGACATGACCAAAAGTATGGGAATTATAGTTCAACAACGAAAACAGCGTTATCAACTCACTGTAGGGATTTCAATCACTATCCAGATTTCGAAAATACATCTGTTCTAAACACAGAGAATAATAAAAAACGTAGATATATGTTCGAAATGTTACAGATTAATAATGTTCCATTTGAAAAAAGAATAAATTTAAAGTAGACACAGATAACTTAGCTCAAAATTATAGATGTCCATTAAATAAAAATAAAAATGTTAATAATAGGGGAAATTAAAACAAAGTCCGCGAATTTTTTAGTCTATTATCAAGTTTGCAATTCCTTGAAATTTTGTAATGTTACCGATTTTGTGAGCTTTCTTACTCTTTAAAGCTTTGGCCATTTTGAATTAATGTTGGAAATCGTTGTCATAATGGGATTGGCAATGTTTTGCGGATTTTCGCGAATTTAACGGTTTTTTAACAGAGTTTTGCCATTTCTTTTGGTTTTAGTGATTATTAGGTACTTTTTTAACTTGTTTAAATTTTGGTAATTTTCGCTAATTTTCGCAAGTTTATATCAGTTTCCGCAGTTTAATAAGAAAGTAGATACGTATAAATTCACTAAAAATGGTAGAATCTTAATTAATAAAAACAAATAGGTTAATATTAGGATAAATTAACACAAATGTCTTGAAATATTTTAAAATTTTGATCAATTTAATATTTCTACGTTCTGTAAACTATACTGTATCATAATATGTATAAATAGTATTACTTTTCACAATTAGTCAAAAATTTTCATTTTAATTTATATTGATGTTTGTTTGTTATAATTAATATAAAAACTTTCCTGAAGAAGATTTCCAAAGGAAATCGAAATATCGAAAAAACAAAAAAGTTTTATGAAATCTGGAGAGACCTTAAGCTGGAATAATTAGTCGAGAATAATTAATAAAGTAAAGGTCGCAGAATTAGAAACAAAATATTGTAGTTTGTAGAAAAGCCAAAGTGGAAGAAGTTTAAAAAAATAAAATTTTTTTAAGTAAGTGCGTTTTCTTAAAAAACATAACTTTTCTCCAAAGAGTACCTGTTGATATTTTTCAACAATCTACCTTTCCTTAAAAAAATACCTTATCTTAAAGAACTACCTTTGCTTAAAAAAGTAAATTTTCATACAAATAGTATCTTTCCATAAAAAAAAGTACTTTTTGTAAATAAGTACCCTTTCTTAAAAAAATACATTATCTTACAAAATATTGCCTATACTTAAGAAACTACAATTTCCTTAAAGAGTACCGTTTATGTAAAGCAAAATAACTTTTCTTGAGATAAGTACCTACTCTTAAAATTGTACTTGTTCTTTCGTAAAAAAAAAAGCTTTTCTTCACAACAATATACCTTCTTTTAAAAAAATACCTTCTCTTACAAAAATTCGTTTTCCTAAAAGTACCTTTTCTAAAAATAAATTAATAACTTCTCTTTTCATTTGTGGCGATAAGTAGCCTTTTTGAAAATTAGTAAATTTTCTTAAAAAATAACCTTTTCCTAAAAAGAGTACCACTTCTGTAAAAAGTACCTCTTCTTAAAAAAAGTACTTCTTTGATTTGGTTGCTTTTTCTTAAAAAAAAAACATTAGATTTTAATAAAAGAAGTACCTGTCATAGAAAGGAACTTTTCGGGAAAATATAATACATATTCTTACAAAAGGGATCTAAAAATATTCTATATAAAATACATTCAATAAATAAACAATTTCTTAAGAAAAATTCAACATTTTACAAAAAGTGTCTTTTATTAAAGAACCATTTAAATTACAGTATTTTTCAAAAATTTTTAAAAATTTCTTAAAAAAACTTTATCATTTTACAAAAAGTACCTTTTCCTAAAGATCCATTTAAACTATAGTATTTTTCAACAAGCGCCTTAGGCGTGTTGGAACTAACTAGTATATAATATATAGTGAAATGAACTTAGTGGCCCCTGACACCGAATTTGATTTGTTTTTAATAAAACATTTTCAACAGTCACAAGCAGAATTTGAATTCAAATTTTCAAACAATGGCCTTTCAGTGATGTTGATACTTAGGGATCTTCGATCGATACTAATTCGCACATGTGAATTGCAGAATTGAGTTTGTATATATACGATTGATGATCAACCGATGGTATCAGTTCAGGCACAGTAGTTAGGCATGTGATGATGAACTTGTCACGGAGTTCGAAACTAGTCATGCCAGTGAGTGTGTGTTGAAACTGAATTGTCTATTATTTTCAACAAAAACAAACCATTTTTTAATTCGAAAAATGTTCATGACTTGTAAGCTTGTAGTATGAATTTCTCATACAGTAACCAAAAATCTTCCTATTAATCTTTATGATGAATATTGCTACATTAAGAAACTTTCATTCATGTTAAAGCTCATTCAATTTTATTAAATATAACGGGTCCGCCAAATAACCTTTTTTTTGAAAATGCTATAAAAAAAACTACTGAATATTTTCTAAAAAATTTCTTTTTTTATTTGAAAGTACAATCCTTCCGGTTAATAATGGAAAATAATTTCACTCAAATGGCTGCTTCGGCTGGCCATGCAGTAGCTTACACGATCAGTCCAATTTTTAAGCACATTATCGATTGTATGCAGCTTTATTTCACCAATGGCTTCACGAATATTGTCCTTTAAAGCGTTAATTGTCTCTGGCTTGTCGGCGTAACACTTATCTTTGAGGGCACCACACAAACAATAGTCCAACGGTGTCAAATCGCAGCTCCGAGGTGGCCAAACTACATCAGCTCTGCGGCTGATAATGCGATCTTCAAAAACAGGGCGCAAAACATCGAGGGTAGCTTCGGCTGTGTGGCACGCAGCGCCGTCCTGTTGAACCAAAAATCCTCTTCAATTTTTGTGAACAAAAATTCATTCAACAGGGCCCGATAACGATCGCCATTGACTGTAACGGCCACTCCTTGCTCATTTTCGAAGAAAAATGGCCCAGTTATGCCTCTGGACCAAAATCCGCACCAAACAGTGACCCGTTTTGGGTGCATTGGCTTTTCAATGTATGCGTGCGGGTTTTCTGTGCCCCAAATGCGACAATTTTGCTTGTTTACATACCCGCCAAAATCAAAATGTGCTTCATCAGACAAGATGATTTTTTTTGGCAAAATCGGCATCTTCTGTAAGTCGATCGCAGGCCCATTGTTCCCATATTTCCCAGCGTTGTTCAAGCGTATACACAACCATATTCGTACAGCGGAAGGATAAAACTAATTATCTGTCAAATCAGACATGAGCTAAGTGTTACCATTCACGAAATAAGCAGTAGTTGAACAAAAAACGTTAGATGGCGGACCCTTTAGCTTAATTAGTTTTAAAAATAATGGCATTTAAATGCCGCCCCTGCTCTTTGATGCATGTGCGGCATCTTACCAATAAGTTGTTCATTACAGCCTGGAGAGTTGAGACAGGAATAGCTGCAATTGTTCCTCGAATGGATTGCTTTAGTTCATTCAGATTTGTTGGTTTTGCTTTGTAGAATTCTTGGTTGTAATAACCCCACAAGAAAAACTCAGGTGCAGTAAGTTCAGGTGACCTGGGGGGCCAACGGAATGTGGAGTTTTGGATATCAGCTTATTGGGAAATTTTCGTCGCAATTCTGTCATAACAAGCCGGGCTAAGTGAGGAGTTGCACCATCTAGCTAAAATCAAACAGGGTTGAAAGAAATTCTCATTCGGCGTAATTCTGGATAGAAAAACTGTCTCAATATGCTCAAGTAAAGTTCTCCAGTAACCGTAACGGTGTGAGCGGTATCTTCGAAGAAGTAGGGCCCGACTATGCAGCGTGATGACATTGCACACTAAGGTGGACCTTGAAATTACATTTTTGCGATATTTTGGTAGATGAGGGCTCTATTCCGTGCCTTTTTGAAAAAAATGACAATGCCGAAAAAAAAAATTAAAAAAAAAAACATTAGGGGTTGCGCACGAGCCGAGGAAAAGGTCCACTTTGCCAAAATTAGGGGGGAAATTGCCATAGGTCATCAGGGGTCACCCGTAGGGGGGAAGAATGTATGGCCGACCCCCATTAACTTTTTACCGCCAACATTTTCCCCCAAGACACCCACCCCCTATCTCCTCCCCTTAGGGGGGTCACCATACAAAAATGGAGGTTGCTCAGTATTTTCGAAAAACACCATAGGTCATCAGGGGTCACCCGTAGGGGGGCAAAATATATGACCGACCCCCATTAACTTTTCATCCCCAACATCTTTTCCGAACCCTCTATCTCCACTCCTTGAGGACTCCCCATACAAAAATAAAAGAAGCTGTAATTGAGTAGTACTACTAAGCACTCTTAATATAATATAGTCAAATTAACATATTTTTGTTCGCTGATGGGTATTTCTTGCGGTAAGAATCGATAACACGTAGTAAATACTGTTTCTCTTCTTCGCCTTGACACAGTATTCTATTATAATCTTGTATCATTTTTACTCCTCTTTCGGCAGTGTCGTTCACAACGCGCAAGTTATTTACAATTCTACGACCTTCTTGATAGTCTCCGCGAGATTTCCAGGTTGCTGGATTTGCAAGAATGAAATCTTGCGATATTCCAAATCGTACAAATAAATTTTTGGTATTATGAGAGACGAAGTTGCTCAAGTCTTTAGCCAAGAATTCCTCATTCACATCTTTGAATTTCACCTCGATTTTTTTAACGCTGGTGCTTTTGATTACGACGCGAGGAGCTGGGGGAACCGGGTCGTCTTCTTCATCTTCTTCACCTTCTTCGTCTTCTTCATCTTCTTCACCTTCTTCGTCTTCTTCATCTTCTTCACCTTTTTCGTCTTCTTCACCTTCGTCATTCTCATTTTCTAGCAATGCTTGGGCCATTTTGGCCTTCAACTCATTTGAAACCTTGTCATCGAAAAAGGCAACGGCTATGTGCTCATCGGCGAGATACCATAGGTGACCGATAAATTTCTTTATCATTACCCGAGATAAATCCTGGCCAACGGACTTGTACTCGACGATGTCCTTCAAAAACTTCCAATCTTGATTCGGCGCCTCAGCTGCTCGAGAAGAACCAAACCATGCCTTGACGTAAAGTCGCACCACAAAAATACAAACGTGTCGAATACCATTCAATTCACATACAGATAAGTGAAAAGTTCTCCGAAACAAAAACATCTTGAGGCTGTAAATGGCTTTTGCCATCCATCGAGCATGGGAAACGGGTCCTGGAGGTCGGAAATGGCAATTCTCAAGTTTTTCACCCAGAAACAAAAGAATTAATTGTAGCATTTCTTTGTAGTCATCGCGAGGGTGTTTCTCCTTCAATTGATCTAAGCAAAACTTCTTTATGCCGACTTGCATTGCCACAGGAATTTTTCTGACGACTTGATCGTCTATCAAGCCAGAATGGAATGGTTTAACCTTTACAGCGTCCCATTCCTGTTTGAAACGGTCAAAGCAAGGAACGCCTGGTGCACTGGTCTTTCCCATTTTTGTCTCAAAAACTTCCCTTAGCACCAGTTCGTATACGTGGTGTCTGCAAGGTAAATATAAGATTTCTCTCTCCAACAGCCGCTCAAGAGCAACTGCGGCTCCGGAGAATGGGCCACTGTTCGTTGATGTCGTGTCGAAAGAAAGTCCTTGTATTCGATGTGTCATATGCCAAGATGCCAACAGTTGATAAACGGCATGTGCTATTCTCCGGCCTTTTCCTTTCCCATCTTCTACTTTGGGAACTCCAAGAAGTTGTTCTTTTTCTCCGTACGAGACAATTACCGGTAGACGGTCCACCTTCTTTGTACCCACAAAATCCAAAAGCATTTTGCCATCCCAATGGACTACGAAGGATTTAGCTGCGACAAGCTGGAGATGAATGAAACGCGTTGAAGAATAAGAATTCTGAATGAGAGCAAATAAATCTATGCGATCTTACTTGTGGATTGTCTTTCACATAACTCAGCATGTTCTCTCGATTTGAACGCCGACATCTCCGAAGCGATGTACGGTTTATTGTGTATTGTTGAGGATCGCGTCCAAATGCTTCTGCCGCCGCTATCATAATGCCGACCGCGTCTCGGTCAGTCACTTTGCACTTGTCCAAAGCTGATAGGACTCGTTCAGTAAAACATTGTTTGTAACCTCTTCTGTTGACGGGCCAGCTTTTGACGGGAATTTTTCGTCTTGTCTCCCATTATCATCTCTTGAATCACTGCTTGAAAATTTAACCACTGCAATTGAACGAATTTCATTTGAATATAAACATTGGACGAACACACAAAGCGCGAAATAGCTTACCGCCTTTAGCGAACCAATCTCTACTAGATTCCGTTGCACGTTTGCGTCGCAACTCTTCTTGTTCTTCGCGCTCAGCTTTTCTTTTCCTCGTTCGAGTATCAGTAGCGTCCACACCTCCCATAGTTCCTGGCCGGCCATCTTCTCTTTGCTTTAGCAGAAACTCAATGTCTTCGGTATTTGTCATTTTCTCAAGGGCGTTGGCGTGTGCGATGTCGAAAAGATTATCCAAGCTATCAGAAAACGTATTCTCTTTTTCTCTAGTGGACTCAGTCTTTCTGTGAGATGACTTTCTTAAAGCATCCCACTCATCGTGCAGCGCAGCTATTTTTCTTGTAACATCTCCTGTGGCTTTCGTCGGAATAGCTGCTTGGCGCCAAAAAATCATCACTGCGTCCGCGACTATAACCGCACTATTTTGCTTCGACATGTTTCGTTTGCGAATGTTGAAGAAATGCATTCTTAGCACTTGCTTCTTCGACGGTAATTTGTTCCCCGTAATATTCATGCTTGGATAACCAATCAAAAAAATATCGTCGCGCGATCTAAGTCGTGTTGTCATCTTAACTTTTAAAAAACGGGAGAAAAATCAATTTACTTTTCGCGGTCGTCGGCACTTGTTGAATGACAACAATCGATGAATGAACTGCTATTTATAACTACTACGTATTTTGCAATATTTTACTGCCAGGTACTGATGAATGGGGGCATCTGCTAAGGGTGCCTATGTACCTGATTCAGCACGTGTGCGTTTCAAATTTTTCAAGACTTTCCAAACAATGACCACTCTTGAATATTGGTGGAATTTCTGTAAAAAAATCAAAAAAAATCAAAAAAATCTCGATATTGTGCAACTGTAAATACATAGATTTTCAGTATTTTTGTATGGGGAGTCCCTCAAGGAGTGGAGATAGAGGGTAAGTTTGTTCGGAAAAGATGTTGGGGATGAAAAGTTAATGGGGGTCGGTCATATATTTTGCCCCCCTAGGGGTGACCCCTGATGACCTATGGTGTTTTTCGAAAATACTGAGCAACCTCCATTTTTGTATGGTGACCCCCCTAAGGGGAGGAGAGAGGGGGTGGGTGTCTTGGGAGAAAATGTTGGCGGTAAAAAGTTAATGGGGGTCGGCCATACATTCTTCCCCCCTACGGGTGACCCCTGATGACCTATGGCAATTTCCCCCCTAATTTTGGCAAAGTGGACCTTTTTCTCGGCTCGTGCGCAACCCCTAATGTTTTTTTTTTTTTATTTTTTTTTTCGGCATTGTAATTTTTTTCAAAAAGGCACGGAATAGAGCCCTCATCTACCAAAATATCGACACAAGGTCCACCCTATTGCACACCACACTGTGACACGAAGTGGATGCAATTCCATCTCATGGAGTATCTGTGGGTTGGAAGCACTTCATATTCGACAATTTTGTTTGCTTATGTTGCCGTTTAAATTGAAAGGGGCCTCGTCAGACATGAAAAGACAGTACAACGTGTTTCCGTCCTCTTCCCCCATTTGCAGAATCTTCTGGCAAAATTCCAAGCCAATTGGGAAGTCTGCTGCGTTCAGTTTGTTGGCCATTTGAATTTTATATGACTGTCTGCTTATACCCATTTGAGCAGATAAGCTTCTTGTCGAAACTCTTGGATTGGTTTGTATGGCAGCAGCTATAGTAGCGATTGTTTCCTCCGCCCGAACTGAAGGGTTTCGATGATAAGGTCTTCTGTTGACTGTCCCATGTTCGGCAAATTTTTAACAAGTTTCATTATGGCCCATCTGCATGGAGGATTGCCGCAAACGTACGCTTATACTCTCTTTACATCGAAACTACGGATTCCAGTGCATGACAGCGGCGGACAATCGAAATTCTTGTTTCAGTGTCCCAATTATCCATTTTGGTTAAATCTAAAAATTAATCTGCAAAATAAATAAAAATTAACCATATACATGAAATAGAAAAAAAAATCAATGAGTGTTCGAACTAACGGATGATGTGTTAACACCTTTTTATGAACACATTAGTAAATGTTACATTGGAAAATAAAAAATAATAGTTTTTTTGTATATACCAGCAATGCTGAACATGAAATGACTCGCTTTGTTTGGCCATAGCAACAACAACGAAACAACCAAACACACAACATCACACATACTTTGTCCGAAGTAGCTGACGTATACGTGTGTCACATAACCACATGTTTGCCATATCAACAGCAACGAAACAGCCAAACACACAACATCAGACATACTATGTACGAAGTAGCTGACGTATTACTGTGTCACCATAACGTCGACTGCGCAAGCCGACGTTATTGCAAATGAAATTTTGCGTGGCTACGCTTTATATCTCCGTTCAACAACACCAACAGACACATGTACAGTCTATTTTTGTAACACCTACTTTACATGGCATAACACGATGAGGAATAGTAAAAAATGATAACTGCGATTTTAGTTTTTCGATTTATTTCAAAAACTTCACGCAGAATTTAAATTGAAAAATTCATATGTTATATGCGAAGAAGAAGAAGACAAATTTTGATTTAGAAGCAATAAAACTAATTTAAGTACAAGACAAATACATTTTTATAGTAAATATACGTTTTAGTTCAGTATTTAATTCATTTTTATATTATTTGAGATAAACTTAAGATTTAAACTATATTCAGATTTACAAAAAGGGTAAATTTCCTGAATAACTTTGATGGCTCTTTCAGCGCAAATATTAGATCTTTTTAAATTCAGAATGGCAGAATCTTCCTTTACCCAGTGTTTTAGAAAACACTCTGCGCAGTTCCGAATTGCTTGACGGATTTTTCCAATATTTCAAAATCATTGTTATGAAAACGGTGATCCGAGAACCAAACATCATACCATGCGCTGCATATGAATTGGCAAATTGGCAAAAGTTGTATTCTGTGTTCCGGTATTAGTATGAACGTTAAAATCGCTAGAATAGCTCTAGAATTCCATCGAGCGGTGCTGAGCGCTGGTAAAACTCTAACTTTTATGTATGGGAACTTGTTGCTTACTTCATAATATTTAAAATATTGCCCTAGTTCATATAAAAATTGCATGTCATCACGCCATTTAATAGATCTTAAGGTCAACTTTTCTTCGTTTTGTTTGTAGTTTTGTTTTAGGTTTTCGTAGTTCATAATCAATTCGGTAAATATGTCATAACTGATGTTTGGCGATGTCGACTTTCCACTTAGTAACTCATTCATCACATGCTTCAAAATTAAATCTAATACATGATGTTGGCATCCAATATACTGCGGTGGGGACAAATGTTTTTCCTTAAAACAATTCTGCAGTAAACGAGCAACTCCACTTTTAACCCCCGTATTAACGTTTGTTGTGTCACTAACAATCATTTTTATGGAATTCCAAAGGTTAAATTTATCCAAGACATTCCTTATTCCTTAAAAAATTATAGAAAGTTAATTAATGCTCTAAAAATATATTATTAAATAGAAACCTTCAAAAATTGACAAACTTTTCCCGTTTTCAAGAACCATTGCCGCTACTCTTACTTCCTTAGTTTCATTTGTTAACACCACGGCCTGCACTTCTTTCTTCCCAAATTTCTTGCCGTCGAAATGAATACACCAAATGTCATTTCTTAAAGAATTCTTATAATTTTTTTCCAAGTTCAGCGCTGCTTTAATCATCGCTTTGTGAATACCTGCTTGTGTTGGTGTTGGTATATTTATTCCTTCTTTGGACAATTCTCTGCATATTTTAGCGGCATTTTTGGTGTTTCCATGGGCTGTTGTTACCATTGTCACTGCTTCTTTTGTTGAACACTTCGCATTTCTTTTTCTTGGAAGAGGAGCTTTATATTCAGCAACAGGTGGAGAATGTGATTGCTCGACAGATTCAGCTGATGATGTTGACGTGTTGAGCGCCACTTTATTTAAACACGAGGTGCTTTGAACATTTTTTCTTGAAAGGGCAGCTTTGGAGGGATGCACATTAACTGCTTTAGCTGTCGTGTACCCAACTTCTCCATTTGTAGTTGTTTGGAGTTCATACAACTTTTTGTCCTCAGTTCCTAGCCAGACACCATTTAAATCAGTTATATCACATAACTTGTTGAACGTCATTGTAACATTTCTGCCATCCGGGAATTTTAAAAATGTTGAATAATCATTTAAAACTTTTGTTATCTTCCATTCTGCAGCTATACGTGTTATGCTCGGAAAGTTTAGTTTCGACCACAATACAATCATTTCGTTTGTAATAATCTGGCATCAATTCTTTTTAAATTTCTCCGT
Source organism: Phaonia tiefii (assembly GCA_963931995.1). NCBI lineage: Eukaryota > Metazoa > Arthropoda > Insecta > Diptera > Muscidae > Phaonia > Phaonia tiefii. Next base: position 58,186,225 of record OZ008368.1, on the reverse strand, counting down.
TTTTGCTAATTCATTATACCTTCCTATAATCACGGTCTGTTTTGGAATCTTACACAATTCACTCAACGGTTTTTCAATGTTATTGATTTCTCTTCTCTTATTCTTAGATTTTTCAAATGTTATTAAATTGTTTTCCCATTTTTTTGAATTTTTTAAAACTTCAGCACCACTTTTTTTAAAAGACATTGTTAATTAAAAAAGACACTTTCACTCAAGCCGCCACGCACTGAATGAGAGATCGACAGCTAAATAAAAGCAACTTATACGAAGTTTCAATCATTCATAAAGCATTTACTCAAATTTACCGTTATGTACTTTTGTCATATGCAAAAATACGATGAATAACAGAAGAAGAGCAAAACAAAACAGACACCAAGAAAAGACCATAATCTCATATGGTGTTTTTTCTTGGCATATGTATGAAATTTGCATACGAACTTTCAATTTAAATTCTGCGTGAAGTTTTTGAAATAAATCGAAAAACTAAAAACGCAGTTATCATTTTTTTACTATTCCTCATCGTGTTATGCCATGTAAATTTTTTTTTTTCAAAAAATGCAAAAAGTTGTACCCCTAATGTACATACATACATTATTATGTTAATACATACGCTATACACACAATTTCCTTTGCCTCACCCCTGCCACACCACTCTTTCATTGCTCTCTTGCTCGCTCATTTTTGTTTAACACGTCATTATTCTCCTTCGCAGTCGCAGAAAATCTGGTTTTAGCAGCAGCATAAAATCTGGTTTTAGCAGCAGCATAAAATCTGACTTTGATAGATTTAGTCCCTATACGCCGCTATAGATGTTAACACATCAAAAATTATTCATTTTTTTTGTCGGAGCGGCTTTCATCAGCCACCCTGTATTTACTTTGTTATTGTCTGATTGGTCATAAAAGTCGCAGAATCAGATCTCTGTTAGTCTGTTTCTAGACGTGCAATTATAATTGCTGCAACTCATGGGTTCGTAGGAGAGAACGGTAAAATGAATGGAACGAGGAAAAAACTTGCATGAACTCTGCAATTCTTTCAGTTCTTCTCATTCGCAATTTTTTAGTAATGGCGGCTGCAGAATAATTTGACATTTCTTTTCATTTACTCATTCGTAAAAATTTCACACGAATAGTCTGCATATGTCTCAGATTTATACGAATTTCAGAAGCAGCAATAATAAAAACCAGAATTGCACAAACAGAATTGCGTGCGTGTAAAAGCAAATTGCAATTCCAAAAGAGAATCATGAAGAATTGCAGCAATTACAATCGCACGTCTAGAACCAGACTTATGGGTAAAGTATCTCAACAGGTCTCAGAAGAGAGTAGTTTCTAAACGCCGCTTAAGAGGACAAATTTTCTTATTGGTATTAATATACATTTTAGTCAAAATTTAAAAAAAATTGATGTAAAAAAATATTTTTGATGTGTTAACATCTATACGCGCGCCTCTAGGGCAGTAAACTATAAATTTAATACATACGCAAGTGTTAGGTTTGTAAGAGTAAATCATCGTTTGTTTGTTCGTTGCTTGGCAGTCGGTATTGAAAGTGATTATTGGGCGATTTTCATATAATTTTCCCACGCGATTTTCTCCGGAAATTCATAGCCGATTTTATTAATTTTTGGATCAAAAAGCTAGTGCGGGTTTCGACGAAGAGTTTAGGCCAAAAATTAAGGCCATCCGATATCGGCGAGCCGAGATTGAAGTGTTTTAATTTGGAGTAATATTAACCCTGCTGTTAGATTAGAAAAAACTTACGAATCTTAGATTGAGTGACCATTTGGTCCATACTGCAATTTTCATCCAAAATAATAATTTTATCTTATTCTTTGTAACTATTTTGGTTCAAAAATTTCTAAAGCAAGTATTTGACATATCAAAAACATCCGCTAACATATCAAAAACATCTTCTAAATATTTGACATGAATTTACATTCGCTTGGTAATGAAAAAACTTACGAATCTTAGATTGAGGGACCATTTGGTCCATACTGGAATTTTCATCCAAAATAATAATTTTATCTTATCCTTTGTAACTATTTTGGTTCAATAATTTCTAAAGCAAGTATTTGACATATCAAAAACATCTTCTAAATATTTGACATGAATTTACATTCGCTTGGTAATGAAAAAATGTACTATTGACCAAATGGTCCTCTAATCTAAGATTCGTCATTTTGTATTTTTCTCAGTCCTGAATAAAGTTAGAAAATTTAATTTTCGCACATAACATTGTTTTATTAAAAGACCCCATTAGCAGAAAAATTTAGTCAGTATATATCACCGTTCCAAAGTTACAAGGGAAAACAGAAAAAATTTGGACCAAATGGTCCTAATCTAACAGCAGGGTTAAAAAAGTATTTTATGATGATCTTCGGTTATATCGTACGAATATAACAATGTATGTATGTATGTACAAGTGTCTGTTGCTTTGCATTCTTTGACTTTTGTGGGAATAAAAAAAAAGTATTGAGCAAGAATATAATGACACATGTGCTTGCACTGGGTCTTTAAATAATTTTAAGTATTAATATTATTTAACTGTAACGTCATCATACGATTGAACGCTGTTTTTTATTTTCCAATGTAACATTTACGAATGTGTTCATAGAAATCGAACAGGTACCGTGTAGCAAAAAGGTGTTAACACATCGCCCGTGAGTTCGAACACTCATTGGATTTTTTTTTTATCAATAAAAAACACTATATCCAAAATATAGGAAAGTTAGTTTACAATCTGAACCGGAGAAAACATGATTTCAACAGCCTTAAAGGAAATTACAACTTTAAACATAACGAGGATCTAAAACAAGTAAATTTGAAACATATGGTAGGGCCAAACCAAAAACAGAACGAGACAACTACAATGAGAATAGTTCGTTCTATAAATAGAACTTTCAAAACTTCTGCATCATTGCGTGTAAGTAGGAAAGCAATGTGTAAGTAGCGACAACAATCGCTCTGCACACAATCAATAAATGTCTTCGGTTAGTGACTTGTGTAAATACACACCGCAGTGGCTTCACAAACTTCGAAACGATCGTCCAGCGAATGTGAGTTCGATTCCCACCCGCGGCATTTAAATTTTTTTCACTAACCGGAGAAAACATTATCTCTACAGCCTTAAAGGAAATTACAACTTTAAACATAACGAGGATCTAAAACAACTAAACTAGCTAGAATAAGTTTTTCTGCTAACCAGATCTTGGGGGAAATCGCTAAGCCACAGTAGCAGAAAACTAGCATTTATTTTTAAAATTTTCAGAACAGAAATGAAAGCAACGCACTTTTAAACCGTGTTATATTTGATCGAAAATTTAGTACAAATATAGATAGCATAAGAAAACAGAATGCTTCTCAAACTAGCGTTCGGAATCATTGTAAAACCCAATCAGTGAGTATAAAACTACAAAGCGCACAGCTCTCTCGCCAATTCCTTCATGGGATGTAATGGGAATCCGTTTATTTTATTTTAATTCAAAGTAAGTTTTAGTTGTAAAAATTTTATAATCACCCCACTGTGCGCTATGTATTGATAGCTGTTGGCTTTTATACATTTTGTATGCAACCGCTATCTGATTTGTTCTCCTCAACAGTCACCAGTTTATTTAGCTTGGCAGTGTGTCCTTGCCATTTTGTGTTGATTTTTTGAAAAGAAAAATCGTAAGTAGGAGTTGTGGGCAATTGCTACATCTTCATCGTCTAGATATTGATATTTGCCCCTTTCATTTTGTGTTTGGTCAGGGTTCAAGTCTTGCAAGATGCCTGGATGTCGCTCTCTTAAGTTTACTTATGGTTTATTCCAGTGAGTCATGAATTAAATATATGGTTAACAAATAAGTGGCTGTGCTAGAAGTGATTTAAGTTGAGGAACTAAACAATTTGTGATGAAATTTAACATCAGCAATGAGTGGTGAGATTCGAAATTAGGTGCATTTGCAAACTTTATGAAAGCGTTATTTCTACCATCAATTTTGTTACAGTAGACGATGTAAAGTGCGTCGTGGATGGACAAAAATCAAAAATAACAAAAGTGTCTCAAAATGTGACCAATATTATAGTGATCGACAGATAAGAACACAACTCAAATAAATTTGAAGTAATTGGTTTCGTCTGACTCTCCTAGACTACACCAGAGGGCGTTAAAGTCAGTGAAATTTAAGTACAAATAATGAATGAAAAAAATGAATTGTACTGCATCAAGAAAATAATTCCCAAAAATTATTTTTTTTCAAAAAAAAGGTTCAAGTTTAGGTTTTTGTATTACTTAGTATGTTCGAAATGTGGAAAAAAATATTTTCTGTGTATGCTGTCCCGAACTACTAAAATATTGTATTAAAACTTAGTTTAAATAAAACCACAAATTTTAAAGTCGATAAACTTTATACGATAATTTCTTTTTGTTTTCAAAACATGCCTAAAATTTTATTGCAGTTATTAGATAAAGAGGTTTTGTTCTTTCAGAAAAATTCTAGAAAATTAAAAATTTTTACCCACAACTTTAAAAAAAATTTTATTGGAAAATGTGCTAAATCATCAAAATTGCTAAGTAGCTCTTAGACTAATACAAAAAAAAAATATAACAAATAAGGTGTTAACAAATATTAATGGGGTTTTCCGTTTTCTGTTAGTTTATTACTTTCTAAACGTGAATTGACCCCTCCACATCTGCAATACAATGGGTTCAAGAAGTAATTTTTTCAAAAAAGTCCAAAAACTTAGTGAATTTTAGTGGGTTGCTATTAAAAATATTTAAAAGATACCTAAAATTTTTGTTGTGTTTTTAACCTATGGGTTGTTGCCTTCAGACCGTGTAAATTTTTTGCAAAACTCTTACCACAAGTTTAAAAAAAATTAACTTTAAAAAAGTTCTAAATTCACAATTTATAGAGTGACAATGTTAAAGTAAAAATACAACCTAAATGAAATATCAGACAAACGAACGTTCTACACGACCATTGCAATTGCATTTTGTTGTTGGTTTTAGCTTCGATATTTTTTCAAATTCCTTTTCAACGTATATTTCATTTCCTTTATTTATTTATTTCATTTACAATTACAATTTATTTGTATATTTTTTCAAGCAAACATTTTAATAACAGTTCTAGATTATAAGCTCATAAATTAAACATTGAGATATAGAAACAGCTTGAAAAAAGTTAGCTGGGTTGTAATATTTGACATTTGGTAGTGCGTTAATTAGTAATAGATAAGATCAGTGCGAGTCACTATTTGATTACAATTTCTTTAACAAAAGTAGACTTAATTGAATACTGGATTTAACAAAGTATAACTGGATAATAACAAATTGGCTAGTTTATGTGCTTTCGTGGAACAGACACTGGGAAACAAATGTTGTAACAAAAAAGAAGTTGTAGGGAAAATACGGTTTTTTAACTCAAAACTGTCAAAATACTGGAGTGAGTGCAAAGGAAATAGAATATATTTTAATAAAAAATACTCTAAGTGTCTACATTGGAATGTTTTGGATCTTGATGATGTGAGATTAAATATGTTTTAATAAATCGAGTTATTTCATTAATAACATTTTGTACAGAACCCTTGCACGATTAAAAACAGCTCAACAGGAATGGATATATCACCAAATACCTCAGTCCCAATGCCGACTCCAACTGCAAATGTCAGTGAATTTCTTTCGTCAACATTAAAAAAAATGCCGAAGGCCAATGAAAAGCTTCATGGACTCTTCGAATAAATCATGGAATCGTAAAGTTTCTGACCTCATCGCAAAATATTCATTATCAGAGCTGGAACGTGCGGTCCAAACAAAAGGGAGACGCTCGAAAATCAAAAGTGCTTATCTAACTCCAAAGCGTTAGCTTTATATTTGGACTTAGAGCTTTCAGAAAGAAAGTATATTATATTGCGTTCAGTAATTAATGAATTGCACCCAAAATTTTTGCCTTCCTTATATACACTACGACACGAAAAACGTAATGTACTTCCAATTGTGACAGCTACCGAAAATTCTGCTGAAGTAAATTTGAAGTCCATAATGCGCAGACCAGCAGACGGAGTGTTAGGACTTTGTGATAAACAGCAAAACCTGCGTAAATTTCAGTTCATATGAAAGTGGGGTATGGATGGAAGTTCTGCTCATAGCCGATATAAAGAAAAATTTACAAATCAAGACCAAACGGATGAATTTATGTTTTTCATTGCTTTCGTACCTATCAAGTAAGTGAAATATGAAGAAATAGGTGTGCTATATGTCTAAAAATTTACTATTTTCAGATTGGTGGATTTGACATCAGGACAAGATGTATGGACAAACCAAACACCATCATCTACAAATTATTGCAGGCCAATAAAATTTTATTTTTGTTTGCTAATAGACAAAGTTAAGTGCGGAGCGGGCACTACAAATGATGGAAATACAGCTCGTCGTTTTTTCTCAGATACCTACTTAGCTGCTGAAATTACCAAAATTGATCGAGAACTAATAGAAAATTTCGGAATAATACTTAGGGTGCTCTCTTGCGGAATAAAATAAACCAACACACATTTAAGGATCTCCTACGAATAACTAGGAACCTTTATTTGATTCACTACGGATGGTACTACACGCCAAGCAGTGTACACAAGGTACTAGTTCATGGTTGTGATGTTATAGATTTTTTTGATTTGCCAATAGGTATGTATTTACATATCTACCATAAAAATATACAAAAGTTTTAAAGTTTAAAAAGAAAACTTCAATTGTAAACCTGTTGTAAATCAAAGTTTTAATTTACGAAACCTAATAAATTTCATTTATTAGAGGTGCTTTATCTGAAGAAGCATTGGGGGCTCGCCATAAAATTATTCGAAAAACTCGATTGAATCATACAAGGAAAAATTCTCGGGGTAACTGCAACTTTGATTTAATGAATCACCTAATAGTAATGTCGGATCCAGCCATATCGTCGAACAGACACAAAAATGTTAAAAATATAGAGAAATATATAATAACTGTCAAAATCGAAGATAGTAGTGAGCTTGAAGTGGCCGAAGAAAGCACATGTGATGATTCATCTTCTGAGTAGTTGAAATAAAAGAAAATTTAAAACTTTTCCCACTACCACTTCTGTTGGATTTATTGCATGAAAATGAATATGGTAAAAATATTACGATATTAAAAGTATGGTCATAATTAGAGCATCAAATAAGAGTTTGTACTGTGTGAAAATTTCGAGCCCATGTTCTATTTTTTTGCCATACAGTTAAATTTGCCATATAGTTTTTAACATTAAAAAAATATGGTTTGGAAAGTTTGAAAGACATTAGACTGTCTCATAGGGTCTTACGGCATGATTAATAATTACGACCCTTTGCACCTTTTGTCTGGGAGGTACCAGAAGCCTTGGTCCGATTTCTTCTAAATTTTACACAATGTTTTAGACAGTAAAAAAAGTGAAGCTACAAAGTTTGGTTGAAATCTGGTGGTCACAAAGGGTTGAAATTTTATTATGAATTATGTCCTTGTATGGGAGCTACCAGAAGGCTTTGTCCGTTCGGAATCAAATTTTGAATTTTTCTTGATTTACACCAAATAAGTATAACTTCATACCAAATTTCGTGAGCCTAGAGTTACATATATTTAGTGAACCCACCTAATATATATATATATACTTTGTATCATATCTACTTTGTACAATACTTATCATTTTATTATAGTAATATAGTAACCTTATATCAGTTACATATATTTAGTGAACCCACCTAATATATATATATATACTTTGTATCATATCTATTTTGTACAATACTTATCATTTTATTATATAGTAATATAGTAACCTTATATCTATCATTTTTTGAATTTTTGTATTGAATAGAAAATAAAATTTGATTTGTATTTGAACAATCGACGAAATAAGTCTTTAAACAATAAAATTGTTACCAATATACTTAATTGGCGCAGTCGGTTTACGAACTGAAGAGTAAAAATTGTTGAAAATTTTTGCAAGCATAAACTACGTAAAAAAAAACCGTAGATAAAATTCACGGAAAAGCGAATATAAACTTTATGAAATACATTAATAAGCTTTATTTTAACGAAAAAAATTAAAAAAAAAAGTGTGTATAAAGACAAAATAATATCCCGAACTTGTACAGAAACGTACAAGGCAAAAAGGAAGATTTTTTCTTGTGTCTACGTTCGTCGCGAAAAGTCGCAAAAAGAAAAAGGATCAAAAAGCAACAAGACAAGAAAAACCAGAAACATATTTTCTTCTCATCATCGTCGAAAATAACCTTCAAAGAAATCATCAAGAATTCAAAATTCAGGACGAGAACCAAACACAAGAACAACATATCACAATGCCACCGATACAAAATACTGTTGATGCATTCCAACTTTTGGCAGGGGTTCCGCAATTTGATGGCACGGTTGAAGAGCTGCAGATGTTTATACAACATGTTGATGAGATTCGCAAACATGTTGTACAGGAACAATTAACTTTATTCGATTTAAGAGTAAGAAATAAAATTGTTTCAAGGGCCAATATAACTTTAATTAACAATAATAACCCAATCAAATGGGAAGAAATTAAGGTTATATTGAGAATAAATTTTAATGTATCTGAAAGTGTTGAGAGCATTATAAATAAGATTAAGACAGCAGAATTGAGAACTAGTATAAGTGATTTTTATGAATATGCAGTAACATTACTAACCAAATTAAATTTAAAAACTAGCATTGATAAAGAAAATGAAAAATGGTATAGTTGTGGTAATAACGAAAAAATGGTTCTGAAAATTTTTATTAGTAAATTGCCTAATGAACCTAAATTAATACTTCATTCTAGAAATCCCTACTCTTTATTAAAAGCAAAAGAAATACTAATTGAAACTGAATATATTTATTATCCTAAACGCAATACACAACCTTCTTCGTCAAGATATAACAATAATAGAAATGGAAATCAGAACATGCATTTAAATACACTCCAATCCTCTCCACAATTCAATCATTCTAATCAACAAAATAATATAAATTCTCGAAGTTTTAACAATCAGCAAAATAATTACCCAAATTCAGCCCAATATAGAAATTCGGGACAAACTAACACCAATTATGAAGACAATAACCGTAATTGTAATTTGAACAATTCAAATTCCCGTCAAACTAGTATTAATAAACCAATCCCAATGGAAGTTGACAGTATCCAAACCTCAAATTTTCAATTACAGGCCGACGAACTTTACCCTGTATAGTGGTTAGAACAAGAACATCTCCAATAAAATTACTAATAGATACTGGTTCAGGTACCTCTCTCATAAGAAAGGGTTTATTTCATAGTTCTTTTAAAACGAAACTTGAACGTCCAATTATTTTAAATACAATTTGTTCAAAGGCAATTGCTAACAGTAAAATAACTTTACCGCTTTTTAAAGAGTTTAATGCACCAAATTCTTACATTGAAATGTTGGAAACAGAAATAAGTAGTGACTTCGATGGAATTTTGGGTTGTAATTTATTAAAACCTTTGGGTGCAAAAATTGATTTTAAAGAGAATTTGTTAATTACACCTAATGCAAAAATTCCACTCACATTTCAAAACAGATCTGTGGAATATACAAAAGAAGATAAATTATTTTTTCAATCTACAATAATTGATATAAATTTTAATCAACCAAAAATAGATTATTTAACTGCCAAATTGAAAACCAATAACTTAAATATTGAAGAGATCAGAGAACTGACTAAATTAATTAAGGACTTTAACAAAGTGTTTTATATTGAAGGGGAGAATTTATCTTCAGTTTGCACATATCAACATAAAATACCAACAAAAAACGACATTCCAATATATTCAAGAACATATAGATTCCCTGAAATTCATAAGAATGAAGTAGAAGAACAAGTCAAACAAATGTTAGAATCCGGCATTATAACAAAATCGTCTAGCCCGTATAACGCTCCTATCTGGGTTGTTCCTAAAAAAATTGACAACTCGGGAAAACAGAAATGGAGGGTCGTAATAGACTATAGGAAACTAAATGATGTAACAATCGAGGACAAATTTCCTATACCCAATATGGATGATCTTTTTACAAAGTTGGGAAACTCTCAGTACTTCAGTACATTAGATTTAGCAAAAGGCTTCCACCAAATACCAATTTTTGTTGAAGATAGACACAAAACAGCATTTTCTACTCCGAAAGGTCATTACGAATTTACACGCATGCCTTTTGGATTAAAAAATGCTCCCGCATCTTTCCAGAGGATGATGAACGAAATTCTTCACGATTTTATTAATAATATATGTATTGTCTACTTAGACGACATTTTAATATTTTCCACATCACTTCAAGAACACATAGCATCACTAAGAAATATTTTTAAACGTTTGTCAAAATATAATCTTAAAGTTCAAGTCGATAAATGCGACTTTTTCAAACGCGAATCTGAATATTTAGGACACATCATTACTCCAGATGGAGTGAAAACGAATCCTGCAAAAATAAGTGTTATTCAAAAAATTCCAATTCCAAAAACTATTAAGCAAATTCGTTCATTTTTAGGCATAACTGGCTTTTATAGAAAATTTATAAAGGATTATAGCCGAATAGCATTGCCCATGATAACGTACTTAAAAAAACAAACAGTCTTCAACGTTGGAAGATAAAATTAAACGAATATGACTTTGATGTCGAGTACATTAAAGGAAAAACAAACCAAGTAGCTGACTTTCTTAGCCGTTTAGATGTCAATATCTTACAGGAAGATGGAGAGGAAGGACAGGAAATACAATCAGATGTGGCTACAATTCATAGTGGAAAGGAAAATCTTAATGACAATATATACATTTCGGAATCTCCAGTTAATATCTACAAGAACCAAATAATAATAACGTTGGGAAATAAGAATAATTATGAAAGAAAAATAATTTACAAAAAAAAATTAAGGCATTTAATTACCCTAAAGGAATATTTTGAGGAAAAAATTCTGGAAATTTTAAAACAAATTTTACCGATTAAAGGAATAGTAGCAATTTTCTGCGAAAATTTTGAAATCTATAAGAAGTTGCAATGGACATTGATGAATTATTTTTCGAATGCACCAGGTATGAAATTTGTGAAGTGCTCAAAGTTTTTAAAAGATATTTTTGATAAGGAAATTCTTATGGAAATAATGAATAAATTTCATAATGATAAAAATCATAGAGGTGTCGATGAATCATTCTTGGAAATTAAAAATTTGATATACTTCCCCAATTTAAAAAAAGAAATACATAAGTTTATTAACAATTGTGTAGTCTGTAATATGTGCAAGTTTGATAGACGGCCAATCAAAACTAAGTATTGTGTGACTGAAACGCCTGTTACGGCTAATGAGATAATTCACATTGACATATGGTTTTTAAACAAAAATACAACATTTTTGACTTGTATTGATAAACTTACAAAGCATGTGTCTATTCACTACTTATCGGATAAAAATTCCATGACTATTGTTGAAATGCTTCGTGAAAGACTTGCAACAATGGGAATACCTAATAAAATTATAGCACATAATGAATTTAACACAGCTCTCATTAAAGATTTCCTCAATTCGGAACAAATAGATTTTCATTTCACATCTCCTAATACACATAAGGGAAATTCTGATATAGAACGCTTTCATCTTACTCTGAATGAACATATCCGACTTTTTAAATTAGATCAGAAAGACAAAGATTTTACCGACAAAGATCTCGTATTTAAGTCCGTTCAATTATATAATGAAACAATCCACAGTACAACTGGAAACAAACCAATCGATTTACTTCATAACAAAGTAGACAAATCTATTTGGCAGACGTTACATAATGATGTACATAAAAAAAAAATTGAAAATATTGAGAAACTAAATATAAACAGGCAAGATTGTCATGAATTTAAAGATCGAGAATTTATAAAAAATTTGGGCTTTCAAAACTTAAAACAAAAACCGAAATATATTATAAAAGAAGTAAAGAAGAAAAATAGTACAAATTTTATAGACGAAAAAGATTGTAAGCGTGATAGGCGGATAGTAAAAAGGAATTTTAAATTTCAAAATGATATACCTAACGTAAAATTCGAAAGAAAACTAACGGGAAGAAATTATTCAAATAATATAAATCTGACTATTGATGAGATTTGAATTCATTTACCATACCATTTTTACCATACCATTTTTTTTTTTTTTTTTTTTTTGTTTTGTTTAATTTTAACACATTTCCGGAGTAATATGTAATCAAAGCGTAGGGGAGTTACATATATTTAGTGAACCCACCTAATATATATATATATACTTTGTATCATATCTACTTTGTACAATACTTATCATTTTATTATAGTAATATAGTAACCTTATATCAGTTACATATATTTAGTGAACCCACCTAATATATATATATATACTTTGTATCATATCTATTTTGTACAATACTTATCATTTTATTATATAGTAATATAGTAACCTTATATCTATCATTTTTTGAATTTTTGTATTGAATAGAAAATAAAATTTGATTTGTATTTGAACAATCGACGAAATAAGTCTTTAAACAATAAAATTGTTACCAATATACTTAATTCTAGGCCCCTTCTATTTTTGTCCCATCGATGTACTGGGACGACGCACTGTGCTATGTGACGTATGATTGATGCTATTTTAATTTAGCTACTTATTTTAATTATTCGCGTCCATCGCACATTGGAGTATTAGAATTACAAAACGGGCCAAAACGGTTTAATGGGGTTTCTTCATAGTTACAAAATGAAACGCGATAACAAATAATTTTTTTTTATTTATTTTTTTAAATTAATTTTTTTGCCGTTGTGAATGAGAGAGTAACAAGGGTAAACACCTCTCCTTTCACCTTGGAAAAAAGTCATTAATTCATCATAATTAAGCATTTATTTAAAAAAAAATACAATAAAAAAAAATCAATCTGAATCACTGTGTCCGAGTTCGCAGGTGACTTGGTGCTCTAGTTTCCTTTTTTCCGTAGAATTAGACTGCAATATTATGTATTAACTCAAGAACAATAATTTCAAATATTGACTTTTACAAATTGCCTAAAATTTTAAATCCTATTATAACGGGGGTGCATTAAACACCAATTTACACAGTGTGACAAGGGGTTCATTATCGAGTCATCAGATTACTTGAGGGGATGTTCATGAACACAAGTTTAAAAGTTGTATTACAATTATTCCTAAATTGTACTAAAAACACTTATTTTGCCGACAAAATCCCACGGAGGGATAAGGGAGAACTTATGAAAATTAGTCAGCTGTGAGCTTTCTATAATGAGGTAATTTTAAAATTTTCATTTCACGAGTACATTGTGTAGAGCTTCTCACAATATGTGGTTAGTGAAAAGTATTAAATTCACTAATTGTATTTATTTATGTATATATGTAAATTATTCTTGACTAATTATCCAAGCTTAAGGTCACTTCTGATTTTATAAAACTTTTTGGTTTTCTCTTTTCTCCCTCGATATTTCGATTTCCAAAGGAAAGTGACCTTAAGCTTGGATAATTAGTCAAGAATAATTAAAATGAAGGTCGAAAAATTAAAAACAAAGTATATATGTAAAGGATGTCTCAGTAAGTATTTTTGTTTTTAAATAAAGTGTAATTTTTTTTTGTGCTAGCGGTAAATCTGAAATTTCGCAGTTGTCACACGCGTTTATTCCGAGTATTAAAAATGGAGCGCTTTACGAAAGACCAACGTGTTGTAAATGTGAAAACTTACTCAGAGGGATTTTCAGTCGAGAAAGTGCACCTAATGTGTCAACCTACCCTTCGAGGGCTCAAAAAATTTCCAGAAACTGGATCGGTTATTGACAATAAGGCTCCTGTGAGTAAACATACCGGTCGGTCTCTTGAAAACGTTTCCGCTGTAATCGAGAGTGTCTCCCTAAATCCGAAATCATCAATTCGGCATCTTCTCAACAACTTCAAATTTCAGGAAGCACTACGTAGCGAAGTTTGATAAAAGACCTCCACCTTCATGCGTATGAAATTTAACTTACTCAGGAGCTCAGGCCAGCAGATTTCATTCAGTTGATAGTGGAGCAATGCCAATTTAAAAAAAAAAACATCTTCTCCGACGAAGCGCATTTCAATCTGAATGGCTTCGTGTATACACAAAATTGACGAATTTGGGGATCACAAAGGGATCACATAATCCTCATGCAATCCATGAGAAATAAATGCACCCACAACGAGCAACTGTCTGGTATGGATTTTTGGCAGGCGTAGTGAGTGGAAGATGAGACCGAAATTGCAGTGACTGTGAACCGCCTTCGTTACAGCAACATGATGACAGAGTTCTTGTGGCATTACGGACGACGTGACGTTTCAGCAAGACGGGACCATCTACCACACCGAGCACAAATCAATCGACTTATTGCAGCAATTACTTGCAGAAAAAATTATCTCAAGAAATTTTTATGTTAACTGGACACCAAGATTATGCCATTAAACGCTGTGTTTTTTGTAAAATATCTTGTTTGTGCGAATAAACCAGTAACAATTCCAGAGCTCAAATCCGAGATCGAACGCGTCATTGTACTTAGACAGAGTCAAAATTATTCAAAATGAAAACGGCATCCCATATTTTTATCGTAACTATAGACGAGCGAATGTAAAAGCCGTCAACTGCAACTTAGAATACATAAATATGAGATATAGTACAAGTATATCAAGTAAAGATTTACAATATTTACAAAGTAACATCAAAAAGTTTTGGTGGAAATGCCAGTAAGTAATTCTCTTTTTTTTACCTCTTGACCCTCAACCCCTCGTAACATACCAACATATTGCAGTAATGTTTTTTTTAAATATTTTTCATGGCAAAAATTTGTTATTTATTCCTCATCTTAAATAAGAAAAAAAAATCCAAATTGTAAAAAAACAACCTTATTATATTAATAAGATCAAGAGACAGTGTGGTAGAAAAAAAATTGCTATTGTTAACTAGTGTTTATTATAGTTTAAATATAGTATATTACCAATAAATCAACATTCAAAAAAAAAAAAACCAAAAAAAAAAATCTCTGTGGAGAAGTCGTGGAAAATTTCATGAAAAGAGTAATGGCCTCTCATCAGAGCCATGGGAGCCATTTGAGGGATATTTTATTCTATACTTAATCGGAACATATCTTTTTTACAATCCAATAAAAAATAAATAAAAAATACATGCTTTTAGTTTAAAATTAAAAAGTGCATACAGCTTTATATGCTCTAACACAGATTGCTAGATTTTGAGGCCTATTTCAGTTGGTCTATATCGATTAGGTGTGATTTTATACAATGTTGAATGTCAAATTTTGATCATTTCTGCAATATCTCTAATTCTGCCTAAACACTAGCATGGGAATAGAACGTTTTATGCTGCTCATTGTGTATTTTCTCCAAAATCTAGCGGAATATAAATTGAATATTTTTAGCAGCTTCTAGCTGATCTAGCAAGTACCAAATTTTTTTTGTGGAAATGTTAGCAGAACCGTCACTAATTTAATTGTGATACTGTGATTTTCGCAATCCACAACTATAATCTGTTTAGGATTTTCATAATCAAGAAATTTTATAAATCATAATAATCATGAGAGTTAAAAATTGATTACGCGCATTGATTACGCGCATGTTTCTTCACAAATCCCAAAAAATGCAAAGTTTTATGTTTGATATTGAATGTTGAATACTTCTCAATTTTCAAAATCATTGCTGTTGGTAGTTGAGGTTCCTATACCAGCCAGTGGCCTTTAAAGTGTCTACAATTTTGAGCATAGACATGATTCACAATTTGTCATGAAATTCGAATATACTGCCTTCCGTCAAAAATTTAAGCACTTTAAGCTGCGCTATATGTGCCCTTCCAACGGCTCCCTTTCATAGGAATATGACTATCATTTTGTCAACATTATTGAGCCGTAACATTTTAAAAGTCATTACCCATCACTGCTTTCTCCTCTTGGCTTAGTTGTATGGAAACAGCTCTTTAGATTGTTGACTATCATTGATACTAAAAGTCCTTGCAATTATTTTTCGAAGCATACAAGAAAAACAAAAACACAAAAAGTGAAGAGGGAGGGTAGTGTATCTCAATCTGCTGTCATTAAAGCTACTATGTCTTAATTTAGAAACAAATGCTGACAATGATGGGGATTTTATTTGTCTTTGTATCTCAAGTTGTGTTGTATAAAAGGGATACGTAACTACTAAAGCATATTTTCAATATCTGACAGAAGTTGTATTGATCTGGCCTGTCTAGAGATAAATATAAAATGCACCGTTGCATTAATATCACAGTAGTTCTAAAAACATTTATATAAGC
The DNA here is from genome assembly GCA_963931995.1 of Phaonia tiefii. Taxonomy (NCBI): domain Eukaryota; kingdom Metazoa; phylum Arthropoda; class Insecta; order Diptera; family Muscidae; genus Phaonia; species Phaonia tiefii. Next base: position 58,169,898 of record OZ008368.1, on the reverse strand, counting down.
AAACACCCACAAAAGTTTGTTAAGTTAACGACCTAGCAGTCGAAATAACGATTTTCTGAAGATTCACAATAATTTTCCGTAGTTTCGGTTCAAAGAGGGTATAGGCGCACGTTTGGCGGCAAGCCTCCGAGAAAATGGGCCATAACGAGACTTGTTAACAATTTTGCGAGCATGGGACAGTTAACAGAAGACCTTATCATCGAAAGCTTTCAGTTTAGATGGAGGAAACAATCGCTGCTGTAGCTGCTGTCATACAAAACAATCCAAGAGTTTCGACAAGAAGCTTATCTGCTCAAATGGGTAGAAGCAGACAATCTTTGCAGTCAATTATGCACAACGATTTGGACTTATTCCCATATAAAATTCAAATGGCCAACAAACTGAATGCAGCAGACTACCCGATTCGCTTGGACTTTTGCCAGAAGATGCTTCAAATGGTTGAAGAGGATGGAAACAGAAACAAACAAAATTGTCGAATCTTCCAACCCAGAGATACTCCATGACACGGAATTGCATCCACTTCGTGTCACAGGCTGATGTGCAGTTTCATCACGCTGCATTGTCGGGCCCTACTTCTTCGAAGAAAACGGTCCCACCGTTACTGTTACTGGAGGCCTTTACTTGAGCATGATGAGAGAGTTTTTCTATCCAGAATTATGCCGAATGGGAACTCCTTTCAACTCTGTGTGGTTTCAGAAAGATGGTGCTACTCCTCACATAGCCCGGCCTGTTGTGACAGAATTGCGACGAAAATTTCCCAATAAGCTCTACATTCCAGAAACTCTACATTCCGTTGGCACCCCAGTTCGCCTCACCTAACTGCACCTGACTTTTTCTTGTGGGGTTATTGCAAACAGGAAGTCTAGAAAGCAAAACCAACAGATTTAAATGAACTAAAGCAATCCATTCGAGAAACAATTGTGGCTATTCCTGTCTCGACTCTCCAAGCAGTAATGAACAACTTTTTGGTAATATACGGTACATGCATCCACAAGTAGGGGGGCATTTAAATTCCATTATTTTTAAAACTAATTTAGCTATATTTTTTTTTTCTGAATTCCATACACTGAAAAAAAAAGTTATTTGAGTTTCTTAGGGCGAGTTTTACACTTGTCATTTAAAAGCTCAATTTAAGGGCTCACAGACATTTTTCATATTAAATGGCATTTAAATGACAAGCATCGGGCATTTAAACTGCATTTAAATGGAGAATTTTCAACTGTGAAACTGGGCATTAATGCAGCAATTTTCATCTGCCACCCACCCGTATGAATAAAATGTTTTTACATTCCTATCAGTAGATCGTACGACAACTAACCAAAGCGATCATAATAAAACGGAAACAAAAATGTTGTAATTTTCTCCGAAATTTTTTAACTACTTTTTAAATAAATTTTTTTTCATGCAAAATTTGGGCATACGAAATTTGATCGGGTGGATCCCTCTATATATATTTTATGGCAAAACTTGTTGCAGAAAACTTTTAAAATTTAAAGACAAATGGTAGTATGATTGTTCGAAGGCAGATAGGCCACTTCCTCTGCTCGTAAAATTTATACTCATATTCAAAATATTCTGTCCACTTCACGCAAAACGTGAACTCTTGCGGTATCCTTGCAAATGGTCCAAGTATGCCCCATTTTTTACTGAGGGAAAATGTGTGCCCCTCTATACCAGAAACTTCATTGTCTCAGAACTCACTTTCGAATATTAATGTGTTCTAGTTCCGAAAGGTCATTTCCCGCAACGGATTAACATTCCAGATGGTCATGGATAGATTTTGATGGATCTGTAATAAAAGTCGACTACATAACACTCACTTTAACTTTGAGACTCATATGCCGGGCAAGTAGGACTGGCAGTGAGGCATACCAGGTTAATAAAGGTATTTAGGCTTCTACAGTGATGATTCCAAACTGGATGTCAAAGAGGGTTTGGAGTATATTCCAAAGAGCTGGATCTGGGCCTTGCATAAGGGATACGGACTATTGTAGTTATCCTTAGACAGAAGTCAATGCCATCAGACAATTTGCCTCTTGGCTGGGACGAAACGACATCACCGCCTGGGTCATTAACATCATATCGTCAGGCTGCTGTAAAATATCGCCATGCTGCTATAAACTATATGTAATCTACATTCGATTACGCGCTACGCCAAACCGTGAAGAAGACCCACGAAAAACAACCGACACCTGACATATATTTGTCGATTATAAGGCGGCCTTCGATAGCCCGAATCGGGATAAACTCTACGAAGCAATGTTTGAGCTTGTATTCCTGCAAAAGCGTATAGGACCTTGACGAACACCAAATCCGCACTAAAAATTGGTAAGGATCTTACCGAACCTTTCTAAACAAAACAAGGCCTCAGGCAAGCCCACACCCTATCGTACGATCTCTTTAACATCTTAATGGAGAGCATTATGAAAAAAGCTGCAGTCAATACGATTAAAACCATCAGCAGCAAAATTCACATGCTGATCGCTTCTGCTGATAATATAGGTATCATTGGGCGAACAGTTAGAGAAGTTACTGCGTTGATTTCGAGAAGGAGTCAGTAAAAGTGGGTCTGACAGAAAATGAGCGCAAGATAAAAATTAATAGTTTCAACGAAAAGGGCCTCCACGCGCTCACAGCAAAGCATGAACGTTGATAACCGTTATTATTTCGAGGTGGTGGATGAATTTATGTACCTTGGCTTTGCCGCTAACAACGTCAGCCTTGAGATCAGGCGGCTAATTGTGCTTGCACATAGATATTATTTTGGACTAAGCAAGCACTTTAGAGATGAAGCCCTCTCTCGATTAATAAAAGTCCAAGTTTATCAGACTCTCTTAGAAGCTGTCTTGCTTTATAACGCAGAATTCTGGGTCTTATCGTAAAGGAGACGAAATATCTGTTGGAGTCATCGAGAGAACAATATTCCTAAAAATTTATGGTCCTATAAAGTAGTGCTCAAAGGCGGACATCGGCGACGCATGAACCATGAGCTGTGTGACTAATGTCCCGACAATGACATAGTTAAGCGTATCAAAATAAATCGGTTGCGCTGGTTAGACCATATCAGTAGAATGGATGAAGAGGAACCAGCACGATGTTCAAGGGACCAGGTTGTTGAAACCCTACGTACACTTGGTATTGCCAACTGGGGCGGTAAGGCGAAAGGTCAAACTGATTGGCGGAATGTGTTACCTTCATTTTATAAGGTCCCTGACTCCCGGAGCAATGCGAGACAGGATAAGTAAGTAAGTAAAGTAGTATTACCAACAGCCTTAGCTTAAAATATATGCATGATTCTCTTGCTTATTTAAATCAAATATAAAATTTAATTAAATAAAACATTACAAAAGTGCAATAATATGACGCATGCACCCTTAACCTACACTAGAAATTTATCTTTTTGATGTGTTAACATCTATAGGCTCAGGTAGGGACTAAATTCACAAAGTGAATACATCCAAATACAGTTTGTCCGACTGCGATCAAACAGATTGTTTGGCGTTAAACTCCTCCGAACAAAATACACACTGATGTAGTCTCAGAATCGGCAAACATCTATTTTTCATACCCCTAAATAATAAGGATGACCCACCCCTATATAGAACACAGATTTGTCCGACTGCTAAACACAGATTGTCAGACTTTGAAAAAAACATACACACTGATGTAGCGGCAGCGAATAGTTGTCTTGTGTGGGTGCGGAGCACTCTCAGAGCAAAGAGAATAATGACGTGGTTATACGTATATAAAAATGGGATAGAAAGAGAGCAACGAGAATTGTGTGAACTGGCGTAGCGAACATAACAATGTATGTATGTGTACTTTGCATTCTCTTTGTTTTTGTGGGAGTAAAACAAAAAGTATTAAGTATTAATGTATTAATGTATACACATATGCGTGCACTGGTCCTTGTATAATTTTATGTATCATTGTTATTTAAATGTAACGTCATCATATGATTGAACGCTGTTTTTTATTTGAACAGAAATCTTCATAGAAATCGTACAGGTACCGTGTAACAAAAAGGTGTTAGTTAACACATCGCCCGTGAGTTCGAACACTCATTGGTTTTTTTTTTATAAAATTGTCCTCCACAGTGCTAACAGTCATACTCTCCAATGCCAAAAATACAAATTTATATTTATTTTCTTTTATTTTTTTATATATTTATAATCACATATTAATCAAAACGACAAAACTTAAAATAAATCTCACACTTAAAACTGTAGATGTGGAAATACTAGTACAAAAATAATGTGTCAGCCAAAAATAAATTTATTTTAAACATAAACTGTTTTCCATACCATCTAACTGTATAAGTCGTTTACTTGTATTTGCATTGCTTGAAACTTCTTGGCAGTTGCAATGGAGTTACTTTCGCCGCCATATTTTATCCGCAAACATTGTATTTCCCTTAAAATTAAGTAGTGTGCCCATTCGTGCCTTAGCTCTTACGTGTGACTTATTTGATATTAAATATAATGTCTATAAGACATTCAAGCTTGTAAATTATGAAGCAAGTGCTTGTATTACATTTCAAAATGATAGACTGTGTTATATACCGAGATTCAGACGTCCGCAGTAAATAAAAGAAACTGATGTAAGACGTAAATGCAGATGCTTAAGCTCCTGTGGCGCCAGACTTTCTGGGTGGTTTTATAAACATTTTTTTAAATTCATGAAGGCTGCAGCGATGATGCTAAACTGATTACCAACTAAATTATGACGTCACTGGATAATGCAGAGTTTACATACATTTTGCTAGGAATTATAAGCGAGCCATTCTCACGGTTTTTCTTTTGGGCAAAGGTTTCGCGTTGTCCACATTCACAGTTTAGTTCAAGCGAGCCAGCTCCTCTGCCCTTTTATTCCCCAAGATGTCGACTGTATACCCTGGAATCCATATAGTACAAAGAGTACCAGTTGTGAAGACCATGTGCATTTCCTCTTGGACGTGAGTACGTAAAGCAATCTAGTACCTGTATACGATATCGCAATGATCGCCGCTTGACTATGAGTGGATATATGGTACAACTAGTGTCACTTGTGAAGAGTATGTGTATTTCCTCTTCGAAGTGAGTACGTAGATCAATCTTATACCTTTCTTCGATGTCGCATTGATCTCCGCTTTACTATTACTGGACATATTTAGATACTGTAGTTGGGAGAAACTGTAGTTGGGAGAAACAAACTTCTGTAGTTGGGGGAAACAAACTTCTGTTAACTCATACATGTCATTTCGTCTGGTAGATCCGAAACATGTTTGCAGCAAACGAGTTATGAAAAACGTAAGCTGAAAAAAACGTTTGCGAAAAACGAAAAAAGGGTACATCAACCGAGTTGGAGTTGCTCCCAACTAAAAAAACAATTGCGAGATCTGAAAAACATTTGCAGTAAACGCGTTATGAGAAATTATAGCTGAACAAACGTTTGCAAGAAACGAAAACCGGTTCCACTACCTGTTCTTTCGGCTACAGCATCCGAGTTGTAATTAAAGCTTTTATTTCCATAATCTTTTTTTTGTTTAAATTTCCAACTTTTATGAGTTTGGTTTTACCCGAACAATAGCTGCCAGTTTGTATGGACTTTAATTTTTATTACTTTCAGTTAGCTTTAACTTTGTTTGGTGGAATTGGGCGTTAAAAAAATTAATAAATCGTTTCCCATTGCATCCCATGAAGGGACCGGGGAGAACTTCTCGCAATCACTGAGTTGTGCGCTTTCCAGTTTTCACTCACTGATTGGGACCTACAGTTTTACACCGATTCCGAACGGTATTTTTGAGAAGCTTTTTCATGGCTATATACTCGATAGTATCGCCGTCACTATGCGAGGTGACCGCCGCCGAAAGAAATTTTTTTGGAGATGGCCAGAGCAGGGTTCGAACACAGGATCTCATGTACAAGAGCTGCGCACACTAGCCATTGCACCACCGACGGCCAATTGGGCGTTAGAAATTTTAATATTTATAGTTTTGACAAAGAAATAAAGTTTTATATCCAAGACCAATTGGATGATATCACGTTTTTAAATGCAGCCTTTTCACTTTGAATGGAATTTAAAATGTCAGAAACTGATGCTTTTTACAAAGTTTTGCTTTTACACTTTTACAAAAAAAAGTCAGTTATAACTTTAGTCGCTCGAAGACTTCAGTTGTACCGCCATTCCGAACGGTGTTTCTTACAAACGTTTTCATGGCTATCACTAGTGTCGCCATTGTTGAAAGAAATCTAAGGTGATCACAGTGTGGAACTGAACACCTAAATATTCTCATGCACAAAAGCCGAGCCTTTTAACCATTGTAACATCAATAACCACAAATCTGTCGAAATTTCAATTAATTATTGTTTGATAGGAAAGCAATTTCGGGTTTTTTGCTCAAAGTAAATTAAAATTTTTTTATTCGAATACTAAATTTTAGTCGACAATTTACGTGCAATTTTGCTCAGTAAACTCCTGCCACCGTTCTGGCAATATTTGTGTCCCTATTTAAAAGAATGTCATTCCTTGCAAAAATTTGCAGCAACTCATTTTGTAAGTCCTCATTTGCAGTGTTGGATTTTTCATTAAAAAATTTTGGTATAATCCGGAATAAACAAAAATCCAACGGTGCCAGGTAAGAACTTTAAGGACGATGTTCCCATTTAGAATTTTGTAACCCAGTTTTGCCAGAAATATTCAGATGTGCTTCGGCAGCTTTTTTTGCCTTTTCAGAAGTAAAACAGCAAAATTTGGGCGAAAATTCTTCTTTGCGTCTGAATATTAATAATTTCAATTTAATCTGACTGAATCGTAAAATATCGGCTGTATAAGAGTATAACAAACAATGGTGTTATCAGCTGTGCAAAACATTTCAAAAATTCCAAAAGCACCATTACATGTGTGAAAAACGACCAAGCAATAATTCGCTCCCCGATGAAGGGTCCTATTACTGTTCATCCATCCGTTCTAAATCCATCAATATTGTTGTTGACTGGGGTGCCTGCAGCACATCACTCTTTCTCCATCGACTTTATGAGATGGTTTCGTAGCAGTTTACATGGAATGTGATTGCTTCTCTGTTTGGATGGACACGAATCCCGTCATTTTGTGTTGGAGTGTTGATTTGTGATCCTCTCACATCCACTCTTATGTCGCCTGCAATCATTGAGAAGATAACGCCAATCGGAGTTAAATAATTGTTTCGAAAAGGATGTAGGAACCGTAGATTTCGCTGTTGCCACCAAGTTCCGGTTGCCACAATCGAATTGAGATTGCCATGACGGAACTTATTCCCCACAACTGAACATAGTTTGAAGCAACCTCTGAATTCCCTGAATTCCCAATTATACTCGTTCTGTAACCCAAATTTATCACAATTTTGATTGAAACAACTGAATTTGAAATTAGTTTGGATTCAGCAACAGCCGAATGTGGAATCAGGTGGAAAAACAAAAGATTTTAACATCAAGTTCGTTGCAACTATCAAATTTGATATTAAGTTGGTCGAAATAATCGAATTTGGCCTTGGTTCGTTAATTCGTTGCAGTAACCGAATTTCATATCACCTTTTTTTTCGACAAGATCAACACTCAGGGGATGTCCCCTATAAATGCAGTGCATTGCATTGGACTTGGAAAAAGTGGATAGGAGTAGGGGAAAAAAGAGAGAAATACTCGTTAATGTTTGACTTAAACTTGCTGATGTTGTAAGAAGTGGGGAATATACTTGCCGGAAGATTATTCCATATACGTACTGTTTGGCGGAATAACTAATGGTTTCTGTAATGCGCAGTTCGATCGAGCGGCCAGGAAACAGAAAAGGGATGCATATATTGGTCATCTTACTCCCCTGATATCTTGTTTGGTAGTAAAATTAGTTCAGGTCACTGGCACAGTTATTATGCTACTTTTCCGCTGGCTTCGTTGCACCAATCAGCAGTGCATAAGTGCTGCTTTATTGTTTTTAACGTATGATGTGACATTTTTCTATTAACATTGGGGCTGTCCGTCAGAAGCGTCAGTAGTAATAGCTTTCTCTACTAGCAGTAGCCAACACTGCTGTCTATAGTATCGCAAGGATGTAATAAAACCACAATTATTTTGTTTCCATGCCGCTTTATTTGGTACTTTAAGATACAATCTTTATTGGCAGAGCTGTGTTGCTATCTTTAACTCTATTCCAATAAAGATTGCAGGTTACATGTAGACAATGGCTCCTCCGTAATTTAAATGCAAATAATATATTTCTGCGAAACCTTTAGAATGATATTTCTTTCCCATTTATTTGCAAATAATTATCTTTTCAGAGAACTAGTCATTGCTGAATGCGTTCTTTACAACAATTTTAAATCTATTGTTGTTTTTCTCGCCCAACTAGTTCCGGTAATCTTCAAGCATAACCTTAAAACCATAATACAAATAGAATTTTCTAGGATACACTTTCTTCCCCTGAATAATTTGTAAGTTTAACCTATCGTTGCAGAAAACTAAATTAAAAGAATAACTTTGATTAGGAAGATATTATATATATCATATTTCCTGGTATTAAACAGGAAGGATGTGCAGCGAATGCGATTGTCATACAGAAGTGAAAATATGCAATCCAAGTTGCAAATATGTGTGGTTGCACTGGAAGAAAATTGATTTGAATTATGGAGATTAGGTGACAAAGCAGTTATCAAGTACAGTCAAACCAACTACGAGGATCGAGTACACAGACCATCTGTGCATATAAGTAATGGTTATACTTTATATGATATTCAGGCATACGAAAAAATGTAAAAACATTTCTGTTTATAACACATTTGCTCTATTGCTCTAATTAACAGAAAATATTTCCCCAAAATACCAACAAACAACGAGTTTATAATGATTTGTATTAGAAAATTCTTTTGTCACTTAAATCTTATTTCTATTTACAATTATATTTCATTAATTTCCATTCAAAAGGAATTCGTTTGCTTTTAGAAGTTTTATTTAATTTATCAAATGGACTTCAGTTCCCAAAAGGGGTTAGAGTTTCTGTTTGCTATTTTTTATTCCTCTTCAAGCTAATAAATTATGCAACAGTTGACAAGAAGTAAAGGTTAAATTATATGCGCTGTTTGCCTTAAAGTCAGCGATAGGTATGAGCGACCTGAATACAGATGTTAAAAGATTTTCTGGGACAGACATATATATCAGATGGCCTTTATTAAGATTTTTTCTAATTGGTGGAAGTAGTGGGGGTTAAATTTGCAAGAAGACTTACGTTTTTTTTTGCAGAATGCAGTAGGTGCTTAATTTAAATTTCGGCATTGGGTTGGACAACAGTTAGGATGATGAATCGTATTATGTAAACGAAGTGAAACTTGTAAATGAAAATTTATATAGAGACATTACCACATAATTGGTTTATCGAACAGATAGATTCGTGCAATTTAAGCAGCAAGTGTCAAGGATATATACGTAGCCCATTCCACTTCTGTATCATACAACGTAGCAATTGTAAAACCTGATTTTTGTTCTGCTTGTTGTCCTCAAAAGCAAGGCTTTAGAGTCTGATCAAAATTTACCGATTTCAACTCCAAGTCCGACTTGTATTTTGAAAACACACGACTCTACTCGGACTCCTATATTAAAAAATCATTTTCTATGGTATCATTTCCATTTACAATCAAATAATTTGAACTGCTTATAATATATAATTTTTGACAGCTCAAAAAACAAATAATGGAGGCGCCTAGTTGCAAAATTAACAAAAAACGAGTACTGTCGTCAAATAAATCCAACTAATAGCCCTCTCGATAGCCTTATACTAGATTACTCGAAACACATTGAATCCGCTTTTTTTTGTCTTATTTTGTCTATGTTAGAAGAAAACAAGTTTGGGCTTGGCCAGTTTTGATACCCAGAATATGAACTTAGCGACTTTTGCTACAGAAAAATCAAAACTAATGTTTGAAAAAAATGGACTTGGCCAGTTTTGATACCAAGTTGCTGGACTTAGCTAATTTTGATTCCAAAGTACTGCACTCAACCAATTTTTATCATAATTTTCAAGTTTTTACTTAAGTTTTGTACTAATTAAGTTTTATTTTTCAAATTATTAACACATTAATTTGATAGGTTGGGTTCATGGCAGTCTTCAGTTCTGTCTTCGAATCGCTTTTCTACTTCTAAAACTGTGCACTTATCCATCGCTTCTAAATATTCGTTTGACCTATTTTTTCTAATCTGTTTTTCAAAGTTACCGAAGACTCTGTCAGCTGGCACAAACGAATGACCTGTAACTGGGAATATTAGCTCAACTCGTTAGATTGTTTTTGGACCGTGGTTAAGAAGCCAGTGAGCCACAGTTCCTGGAACTATCGAGTTATTATTTTGAGCAGCGCAACCGTCTGGCACCACTCGCAGTGTGTTGATGCCTGTATACTCGGTTTTACGAAGTCGACGAAAAAGCACTGCCGCTGATTGGTTGCTGTTGGGCTGTTGTGGGTTGCTGTTTCCTGGGTGTCAGTTTCAGATGACGAGTACGCCACTTTTTGCCTGAAATATTTTCGAATAAAAATTAAAAATATTACTCAATAAGAAATGATTTTTTATTTTTGTTAAAATAAATTTTGAAACAACACTTATTGAGTCAACATACGTGTTCAATAAAAGTATTTAAACTTTGTTGTTTCGTAATGCAAAATGGAAACCTACTTTCAACACAGTGACAAAGTCATTTATAAAGAAATGAGAGTGGTGCCGTCGTTTTTACAAATTCGAGTAAAGAACAAAGAAAAATTGTGCCACATTATTTGACGGGGAGGTGATACATATGCATAACAGCTGTTCGGTTTGAAATCTGAAACTAATTTTCACCAGCTGATCTACAATGTAAACAGGTGATTTGACGAATTGGGAATTGAGTTTATGGACTTGGCCAGGTTTGAAACCAAGTGCCAAGACATGGCCAGTTTTGAAACCAAGCTCCAGGACAAAAGAAAATAATGGAACATTTAATTACAAAATTTTTTTTTAAGTTCCAAACGTTGTAGGATGGTAGAAAATCGTCCAAAATGTACACTGATCAAATATCACGGAAATTTATTTTTTTGGACTTGACCGGCTTTGCAACTAGGCGCCTAAATTATTTTGTTTAGAAGAGAGATTTTATTTATTTAAAAAATAGTTGATCCCCTATTTAAAAAAATAAGCAATCACATGAGGTGTCAGGAGACACCCGGTTTGAACGAAATTCCTTTCGCTATATAACGGGTCCGCCATCTAACGTTTTTTTTTCAACTAGTTCTTATTTCGTGAATGGTAACACTTAGCTCATGTCTGATTTGACAGATAATTAGTTTTATCCTTCTGCTGAACGAATATGGTTGTGTATACGCTTGAACAACGCTGGGAAATATGGGCCTGCGATCGACTTACAGAAGATGCCGATTTTTCCAAAACAATTATCTTTTCGGATGAAGCTCATTTTGATCTTGGCGTGTATGTAAACAAGCAAAATTGTCGCATTTGGGGCACAGAAAACCCGCACGCATACATTGAAAAGCCGATGCATCAAAAACGAGTCACTGTTAGGTGCGGATTTTGGTCCAGAGGCATAATTGGGCCACTTTTCTTCGAAAATGAGCAAAGAGTGGCCGTTACAGTCAAGGGCGATCGTTATCGGGCCGTATTGAACTAACTTTTGTTCACAAAAATTGAAGAGGAGGTTATCGGCAACATTTGGATTCACCAGGACGGCGCTACGTGCCACACAGCCGAAGCTACACTCGATGTTTTGCGCCCTGTTTTTGAAGATCGCATTATCAGCCGCAGAGCTGATGTCGTTTGGCCACCTCGGAGCTGCGATTTGACACCGTTGGACTATTATTTGTGGGGTACCCTCAAAGATAAGTGTTACGCCGACAAGCCAGAGACAATTGACGCTTTAAAGGACAATATTCGTAAAGTCGTTGGTGAAATACAGCTGCACACAATCGATAATGTGCTTAAAACTTGGACCGATCGTGTAGGCTACTGCATGGCCTAGGCAGCCATTTGAATGAAATTATTTTCCATTATTAACCGGAAGGATTGTACTTTCAAATAAAAAAGAAATTTGAGAAAATATTCAGTTTTTTTTATAGCATTTTCAAAAAAAAAGTTATTTGGCGGACCCTTTATTATGTACTGGTTAGTTACAACACGCCTGTTGAAAAACACGATAATTTAAATGTATCTTTAAGAAAATATAATTTTTGTAAAATGATAAAATTTTTTTAGGAATTTTTTTTTATAGAATGTATTTGTTAAAAAAGAGTATATTTTTAGGTTTTTACAGATAGGTAGTTCTTTTATTAAAGCCAATGTTTTTTTAAGAAAACGTACTATTTTTAAGAACAAGTACTTTCTGTATGAAAAAAGAGTATGCATTCTCTTTACAAACAATTATTTTTTAACAACAATTACTTTTTAAAGAAGTGGTACTCTTTTTAGGAAAAGGATATTTTTTAATGAATATGTACATATTTTCAGAAAGGCTACTTATCTCAAGAAAAGAAAAGAAAAGAACAGAAAAGAAAAAGTATTGTTTTATGTTTACGAAAAGGTATTTTATGAAAAGGACATTTTGTAAGAATACGATTTTTTGAAAGACAAGGAATTTTTTTAAGGAAGGTATTTTTTTGAATAAAATTTTTTTTTAAGAAATTGGAATTTTTTTAGAATTGGTAATTTTTTCAAGAATAGCTACATTTTTAAGAGTAGGTACTTATCTCTTATTTTGATTCATAAAAGTTTACTTTTTACAGAAAACTTAGTTTTTTAAGAAAATGCAATATGTGGTAACAAAATCTACTTTTTTAAAGATACTTATTTTAAAAACAAATGCTTCATTTAAGAACAGTTAGTTTGTTTAAAAATATGCATAGTTTTTTTTGACAAAATTTATTTTTTTTTAGAAAAGTCACGTAATTAAGGAAATGTTTTTTTTTTAAATTTCTTTCACTTTGGCTTTTGTAAATTAACTTTTTATTGGGGTTCAAAACAACAATATATACTAAATATTGGATACAGGCTCCACCTAGAAAACTTCCCATTAAACAGGAAATTACCCAACATATGTTAGTCTAGACACAAACCAAAGCAAAATTACCCAATATTGTTAATAATACGGCGATGTAACATAATAGTGTTAAAAAAAATTTTTCAATTGTTTCTCATCAAATATATCGCCTACATTCGCGAATTTACAAAAAGTTTCCAAATTCGTTAGTTATTTTTACTATTCTAATTGTCTAGCATTGATTCGTTGCGTATGATTTTATCAAATAAACATTAGAGTTACTGAAAACTGGGGATTTCGGAATTTCAACGGTGAAGGGGTTCTTTAGGATTAGTAATGTAGATTGTAGGGTAAAATCAGATTTAATGTTTTGGTCAATATTAGAGGTCAAATGCCCTGTGTCGATGACCATAATGAGAAAAATATATTTCCAAAAATTTTACAGCATTTTGGAGTCTTGAGCAATCGTATTTATTCCGGCTTTACGTGTCATCCTCATTGCAGCTCGCGAATTAGCTTCTTTTTTTTTTATTTATATATTTTGAATTTTATTTATTTTTATAGTTTTTGTCCATATTTGTTATTATTTTCATGTAAAATACAAAATTAAGTAAATTAAGAATTTAGCAGCAAAATTGGGATCAGAGGTATATATGTGATCAAAATTTCAAAACGGTGCCACGAAAAAAGTTCCGAAATACACTTGGAATCGAGACTTCAGTGGCCGCTAGAGGACTATAAGTACACCCATTTAAAATAGATTTGACGTCGCCGTAATTAGCTGTTCAATTCGCATCTTTTGAGACCCCCAACGAAATTAAATTTCTGACGTCCGAGCGGAGTGATCTCCCGTTTGGAGGTTTGAACTGGCCGTCCAGATCGCCAGATTTTTTCTCTTGGTGCTTTTTAAAATCTCGTGTTTACCTAAATAAAGCACAAACATTGCAATATTTGAAAGCTAACATTGAAGAAGAAATCGGCAATTTGGAGCCAACTCTTTTGCGAGCAACAATGCAAAATGCCGTAAAAAGAAATCAAATTTTGCATTAACTCGGGAAGTTGTTATTTGACCGACATAATTTTTTCAAGTTAATGTGACAAATTTTACATCTTCAGATAAACTTTTCGTAAAAACACAAGTCACGTTTTTCATTTCTAACAAAATAGTAGGCGAATCACATTATGGTGTTACTTTTGCGCCACCTTGAAGAAAAATATATTTAATTTTTCAGGTTCCTTCTCCGTTTGTGGTTTTTTCAATTCCTGGTTTAACAATATTTCAATTTATCTACTTCACTGTTCAAGGACTTAAACACTTAGTGGACTTTCCTCTCATATACTCGCTTAGTCCTCGAATATTCCATTATAAACAATGCACCATGATAATTAAAAAAGAAAAATCAAAATCCTTTTGTTTTTTGCCCATTTCTATGGGATTAATTACAATTCTTGTCATTCTCATTCACTGCGATTTCTAAAGCATTTCCGATGAAACTGTTATCCAAATAACATTTTGTCATTGACAATGACAGCAAATATGTACAATATACAATACATGTATTGTTCCTGAGCCACCACAGAAACATGGCGATGATGCTGATGATGATGGCACCAACGTAATCGATTCACTCTAACCACTTTACATTTTTAGTTGTCCGTACAGACATCGCCCTCCCTTCTGTATGGATTACTCAATCCCGTTAATGCAATGCAACATTGAAGTTTATAATGTCATTGTAGTTATTGCTGTGGTGGCTCTATGTTTGTTTCGGTCCATTAACGTAGATGGGAGATGTCATCTTCCTGAGTCTTGTATGACTCAGTGACTTAGTCATTGGATATAATTTTTGCACACACAGTGGTTTAATACACTGGTTATGTTTGAAATTCATTTGTTTATTGTGTATTCCGTTGTAACTGATGGGCCATGTAAAAATTGAAAATTAATTTCGTTTTAAAAAAATATGGACAGAAATATTTTCAAAACTATGATTTTATTGAGAAGGGCCATCATAAAAATTTATGAATGAAAGACAACATCTTTCACAATGCTTACACGACTTGATTTATTGATGCGGCCTCCTCTATGTCGTGAACGACATCGTAGATTTCGTGTTTTATGGCGTCAATGGACTTGGGATTGTCTGCGTAACATTTATCTTTCACATCGCCTTAGAGATA
This sequence comes from Phaonia tiefii, assembly GCA_963931995.1. Classification (NCBI taxonomy): domain Eukaryota; kingdom Metazoa; phylum Arthropoda; class Insecta; order Diptera; family Muscidae; genus Phaonia; species Phaonia tiefii. Next base: position 58,154,703 of record OZ008368.1, on the reverse strand, counting down.
ATACTCCAACAGGGTCAATTCACAGCTACAATGGAGTTACGAGTTTTGACTGATTATTGAGGTCGGTAGTGCAACACCTAGTGTGCGAGGCTCTTGTGCATGAGAGCGTGAGTTCGATCCCTGCTTCGACCTCCTTACATTTCCTTCAACGACGGCCACTTCGCTTAATGATGGCGACACTATCGAGTAATTAGCCATGAAAAAGCTTTTCAAAATCCCATTCGGAATCGGTGTAAAACTGTAGGTCCCAATAACTGAGTGAAAAATTAAAAACCGCACAGCTCACTGGTTGTGAGAAGCTCTCCCCAATCCCTTCATGGGATGTAATGGGAAACGGTTTTCTATGGACGTTTCGAAGACAGTGCCCAAATGATCGGCAGCCTTATGTTCAGTCTCCCGGGCCGACATTGTGGCACCATCGGATTTCAGGCTGTGACATGTTGAAACAACTCTAAAGGGCTAACCCGTCGTGGTTTCATCCTATAGCAGATATGTTATATCTCATGGCTCCTAAATTTGTTCGACCAAATAAAACTGCCATCGTTTCTATTGAAGATTTTGATACGGCTAATATATGGGCTTTTGTAGGCGAGTAGTGAAATTGCTGTGGTATCGCTTGCATATCAAGCGTATTGCAGGGTCAGATTTACTAGGACAGTCTAAAATGAAGCAGCATATACGAGGGATGCTTTCTTGACACTGTGGATGGTTTCAACCGTGTCAAGCCTAGTGTGATATAACTGCGCCATCAACTATAAGTATTAGGGTGGACATGAATTTTATTTGGATTATTTACAAAATTATCACGAGGAGACGTGTTACTGTCGAATTGGGTAGTCGACTTCTAACAGATATATTAACAGAAGCAGACCTCAAGGAAGGGCATTGTTTCCAATTCAATGAAACTTGAGCTGAAAGGAGTACAGGCCACACCTGGTATGGCGCAATAGCTATAAGGGGCAAATAATTTAGTACCCCAGAGGTCATTCTCCTACACAGCTGACGAATTTGTTGGCTTATGCACGGGTGAAATTGCACTAGGTGTAAAGAAGGCCAAGACCGAACTAATCGTTTTTACGTTGTGGTATAAAATTCCTAACGTGGAACCTGTTGGATACGCCTAAAATTAAAGACGCAGAGTGCGGGAAATACCTGGGTGCTATTTTGGTGAGCAACTTTAATTGTAGTCCCACCATAGTGGAAAGACCAAACAAGGCAAACGGGGGCTTCCACCGAGAATTGATCACTGGATACAGTGATAGTGAGAACAAAGTTATTATAAGGGAGGCAGTAGCGACATGGGTTCAGAGAACGATGACGATGCACATAATACTCTGTGTATCATTCCCATTGATGAAAGCAATGTTATATATGTTACGAAAGATATTCTAGGGAGACATACTACTTCTGCGACTGCAATCAGGTTAACACAACTCTGACAATATGGCTGACCGGAGTCGGCCATGGAATATTGCTCGGAATCAAAGGGGCACCACCATCCGATTTGATATGCCACTTTTCTATACCTGGAATACACATATTCTTGGTAGATAGGGGTAGGTCCTGGTATATGGGAATAGGTTGCTATATAGGGATAAGATAGATAGGAAGTGTGTGAGGTCAACTTGCAGGTCCCAAGCCTGAAAATGAGTGCCCACCGAATTGGGCTCGCAATGCAGACATGGTTTCATGTCAGATGTGACCTCTTTTGGTTTAAACAAATGTTATAGATATCGCAGGCTTCTGTTTCTTACAGCTTACATTCTAATATTACGGACGTTTCTGGGCGTCGATGATAAAACCATCCCTTAAACCGTTATTTTGTCTACACATAATTACAGTTCTTGAGTCCCTTCAAGTTAATTTTCCACGGAAATAAATGCAATTTACTTTTTCACAGAGCCGTAGAGGTAGGAATAAGCCTACTTGCTGAAAAATGTTGGCCAAAAACGGCAGATCTGTTTTGAACATTCGAGGGACAAAAATTGAAACGATGCCGCTTTGGAAGCTTAGCCGGCTTTAATTCTTACACGAGTTAAATTTTGTATGATTTTAAGGCAATATCGTTAAGAAAAATATGCCATATTGATCCAAGCTGTTGAGAATGTTGTCACATCAGTTCATCATAGTCATAGGGTATACTCTCAGATTCTGCCACTGCAAACATAACCTGCAGGAACCATGTCAATGTTTGGAACACACTCCAAATACTAATTTGTTTGACAGCGCCAAACTCATTTGTATTTAAATGGAAACATTAAAATGTCTACTGGTAAACACGTATGCCTTTAGGTGAAAACATATGCGTGCTGCATCCCAAACATCCATATATTTACGTGGAAACATGTGCGTATTTCCTCAAAAACATAATAGAAACAAATATATTTTTGATTTAAATATATTTATATTATTTATTATTTGTTATATTATAAATAATTGTATCAATATAAATCTACATTTATAACCATTTAATAGAAAAAGTAAATAACTTAAAACGTCTCTTTTCAAATTAACTTGTTTTTTTTTGAAACGAGAATCTGCTGCTGCGTTGTGTCTCACTTCCTTCTTGTCTCTCAGGTTTGTTTTCAGAAGGTTTCAACTTTGCTAAGCGCAACGTTTTAAATCAGAATTATCACTATTCGTCGGTATACAGACAATAAACTTATGTGCATACAAAGGCCTCTCATTCAAGACAAGTGCGGGATAAATACTGTGTGTGTTTTTTATTCTTACATTTCACATATGGTACGCCACTTCGATTTTCGCTGTAAATGCTCGGCCAAACAAAAAAGGGCTTCACGGTGTTGCTCTTTTCAATTTCAGTTTTCAGGATCAAAAACCACATCAACATCACAATACATTTTACCAACCGACCCCTTATTTATTCTCTTTTTACTGATCACAAATATTTTCTACTAAGCGCCGAACAAGTTCATTTGGTATCCCCTATCCGTTGAACCATTGACAACTGAGTGCAACCAACTAAAACGCAATACATCAGCCAAAATAAGCAACACTCACTTCATCTGCGATCTACACACATATTCAGAAATACTTATGAATCACTGACTGAAAGAATAATGGAAAATATAGTTACACAAATTTACAAGTAAGACTGTGAATAATTTCTCTTAGTCCCTCTTCAATTCTCTTTGTAACGTAGTTTTGTCTGGAGCTGAGGTAAGCTCAGCCATGTTCAGAGTCTTTCGTTAGGATCCACCAAACTTTTCGAAATAAGAACAGAATAGTTTACCCTTTTTGGGGGTTCGAATTCAGATTCTTTATTGATATTTAATTTACAAAGTAATTTGATTAACAGGAATAACATCAACTGCTTCACTCGGTGAGAACGCTCCTCTTAGCTTGAGAACACTAGCCTTGGTTGACAACACTCTTCTGGAGGCACTTGTCTCGGCTTGACAACAATCTTCTAAGGCACTTGTCTCGGCTTGACAACAATCTTCTGGGGTACTTGTCTCGGCTTGTCAACACCCTTCCAGGAATATTAGCATTGGCTTGAGAAATCGTCTGGGGCAGGCAGGTTGCGGACTGGTATATTCTAAGGTGATCGGTATCGGATATGCTGGTTCGGTATGTGTTTTACAGGTCCCGTTAGAACGGTTAGGTATCGGTTATCATCGGCTGGTTTACATTGGAACATTGAGCCGAAGCCCCTGGTGGGAACAGTGAGCCGAAACTACTGTGTAGGAATAGTGAGTCATAACTCCTGTGTATGAACAGTGAACCGAAGCCCCTGTGTAGGAAAAGTGAGTCGAAACTCCTGTGTAGGAACAGTGAGCCGAAGCCCCTGTGTAGGAACAGTGAGCCGACACTCCTGTGTAGGAACAGTGAGACGAAACTCCTGTGTAGGAATAGTGAGCCGAAACTCCTGTGTAGGAACAGTGAGGCGAAAGTCCTATATAGGAACAGTGAGCCGAAACTGCTGTGTAGGAACAGTGAGCTGAAACTCCTATGTAGGAACAGTGAGCCGAAACTCCTGTGTAGGAACTGTGAGCCGAAACTCCTGTGTAGGAACAGTGAGCCAAAACTCCTGTGTAGCAAATGTATTTACACCGTCTTTACTAAAGAAAGGATCCCAAAATTTGGTCCTGTCCTTTGCAGAACTAGAGTCCGAGACAAAATGCTATAATCTTGACTGGTTGTTCGCTCGCAGGCGACGACTTTAGTCTAGTCAACCTTAAAACTAAGTACCATTGCTGTAGTGACGCAAATGAGAATTGCATCCAACCACTCATTCTCTTGGGGCCATTAAAACTAGTTCGCTGCTAAGGTATACACAACGACGAAAGAGCTTGTATGATGTCAGTGAGTGTGATTGTTCACGGTGGTTGGTGCGACTGATAGATGTTGTGTATGCTTAGGTGACGGTTAGACCAGGGGCGTACGCGGGTAGGAATTGTGGTGAGTGTTTGTTATTATGTACGGACGGATCATGACGTCACGTTACATCTTGCAGTGCAACAAACATAGCTCTATTTGTATCGTAAACACAGATATATTTAGATCACAAGCACATATATTACAATATTTAAATTATTGTGTATCCAACATGTTATACTGATTAACAAACACCAACATACAAAAACCAAAAACCTAAATGTTGATTTTTTAACGTGTAATATACATGTCTTCCACATCATGTTTACATAATCAACCATGCGCATTTGACATTTTGTTTCCGATTGACGACTCAATACATGAAACTAAAACTCCACAGATATAAGAAATATTCACTTCGTCTGCAATTTACCCACGTATTTGCGAATTTTTATGAATGAATGACTGAAAAGTAAAACAATAATACAGTTACACACATACAACTTTGACTGAAAATAATCTCTCTTGGTACATATTTTATTCTCTTGCTCTCAATAGAGAGTAAATAGTGCAACAAACACAGCTATAGTTGTATCCCAAACACAGTAGTACTTGGGGGACAAACACATATATTATAACATATTAATCATTGTGTCTCCAACATGTTATATTGAATAGCAAACATGTTGTATTCGGACACAAGTACATATACTATTATTTCTCAAGCTCCAAATAGACGTTATATTTGCATCCAAACAACAACATAAGGACAGATTTTTCAGCTTATGCTCCCCTTGCAGATTGGGGCTAATTTGGTTGCATATTATTCAATACTCATACTATAATTAGGTATCACCATTTTCGATGCTATATCAAATTTTGCACTCGAAACGAAGATTTTATGGGCCATAAGTGGCGATAAGCTTATGAAGCACATTTTTTGTATAAGAATACATCTGAAAAATATTCGGACAACATAGGCACGTTTTTTGGCTTTTCAAGAACATGTAGAATGACGCTGTGCTGTGCGCTGAGAAATTGTCAAGTAACATTAAGAAAAAAGTACCATGATAGTTGGACAGTTACATCTGTACTGAATCCACTATTAAAAAGGTACCTCTAAATAAATCACTCAATATTATATTTTTGTAAATTACAAACAGCTTCACTAACTCATAATAATCCGTTACCACAGAGTGATGTATAGTGTATATTTTTTTTAGTTAATGTATGAGAAATATTTTTTTCAGTTAAACGAAACCACCCGTCTACCGTATGCCAACAATTTATCCATTTCTATTGAAAACATTTTACACTGACTTCCTGGAAAATTTTTAGCTTCAAAAAAGAGCACAACGTTCACAAAATCCCTTTGCAACATCCATAAGTAAATAAAATTGATGGGGTTTTGTAATACATTTGGGAGGATTAGTTTTTCCTCGCCAACTTCCAAAAGGAGATGTCAGGAAATAATAAAGGCTCATATATCCTGGCGCAGATATATCACTTGTATATTCTCATCACATGTCAGATACATTCCTCAAAGGAGCTGATAAAAAAGTCTCATAACGCTTATCATCATTTGTTTCAATAATAACGCTACATTATTTTTAAAGGTATCGGATTGCTGCTGTTCTTATGACGCCCAAGTCACAGATAATTGCAGAGGCCTCGCAGTGTCAATACTCTTGACATATTAAAGACGGTTGTGTGTCAGCTTTAGGCATAGTAGACATCAAATAGATTTGAGTAGTGGGGTACAATGATGTTTCATTTTCGCGCCTCAATGATATTGAAATAATGAAATCAGTTTTGAATTGAGACAGAGTAATGTCATTGCCATTAAGGAAGTCATTATTTTGTCAAATTTATCGACAGATATATAAATTGATAAATTGTTAATGTTAAATCATCGCTGAAGTTGCGAAATAAGTTGAGTGTTATTAAAGAACAATGTTGTCTATACAACAAAATTTTTTTTAAACCCATTCCAAAAATTCCATTCTTGTATGAATTATTAAGATTTTGTAAACAATTTTTTACGCATTTTTATTCGTTTCGCAAAAAGGATAACTTCCATTTTAGCATATTGGGCTTTAAGTGCTGTTTGAAACAAAATAGTTGCAATTACTGTGGCATATTAATAACGATTAGGTTGGTCTTTACAAAAATCCCACGAACACCATCCCATCTCTCATAATATTATAAACTCGTTATTGTATTAAGCACAACATGTATATTATTTTTTATTTATTTACATCATACTTATCTATTCATTTATCACTTCCTTCAATTTTATCCTTCAATGGGTTTGGCAGCTCTAAGCTCATTTCCGTACAAATCAATCATTTAAGTAAAATGAAAACCGACTTGTTGACCTTCTCATGTCAAACATGATACTCAGCACCACTGGGGGCGTTAACGCTTAAGCTACAACACATTGGGGACCAACAAAATATTTATATACAGATAAACACAGCAGGGACAGTGAAGCCCATCCCGCTTGAAGAGCTACACAGTTTGGAAAGCTAAGGCAAATTGGCTTGAAACCACAACAAAGTACAATTGAATGCGAATGGAAGGCAGAGGATATAAAAGACCATAAAAACTAAATTAAGTTCTCTGTGAGAATACTGCAGTGTAAATGTCAATGGGAATATGGAGAGGATATTCAAGTGAAACCGAAAATCTGCAAAAGGACTTGAACATAATCTCCTTAGGGCATGACCGATCAAAACTAAATACACAAACACGATGTGAATGTAAAGCCGAACAGGATGATGCGTTTATATTAAAGTGCACAAAATCTTAATACGAAAGTAGTACGGAAAGGTATGTATGTTTTTCCATCAAAAACTAGTTCGTAATAACACAGAGCGACAACTAGTCACTATATTTTTTGGGTGTGTATTAGGCTAGTATACCACTAACTATATTTTAAAAAACAATTGGCCGATGACTTTTTTAGAATTAAAAACCTGGTGTTCGAATTTGATTGCGTTTAGCTTGTGGTGGAACGATCTGTACAATTAATTTGAGGCACCTATACAAATACTATCCAACATTTTAGTCCAACAACGTGTTTTAATATAATTTGAAAAAATTTAAAATTTTAAGCAAAATTCCAAATTTCACACATTTTGAACAATCAGGGAAATATCGGCGGATGTTTTAGCTGCATGAGAAATATCGATACCATGGTTTCACAGCTGAGTATGGCAAGTCATCATGAATCGCTTAATGCTGCACCGATTTAAAATTGTGGAAATTTACTTTCAAATAAAATCTGTCATTGATCGTTTTCGCACTAATTTTACTCTTCTCGATTCATAAGCATCAGCAAGACAAATAAATGTGCGGACCGAAGTAAATCTTGCTGCTGTAGCGCGAAATATTTACGATGGCGCCGAAATGTCGATTTGTCGTCATTCTCAATTGTTGGCCTTTCGACTGCGAGGAAAATTTTACGTAATGTTCTCGGCTTACATGTCTATAAAATACAGTTCGTGTAAGAATTGAAGCCAAACGACCAATGGTTGCGACACATTTTTGTTTATCGGGCTCACGTGAAACTTGCCAGACATGAGGATTTTCATCAAAGAATTGTGTGTATAACTAAGGCGAAGTTCATTTACATCAGTAACTAAAATTGCCATATTTGGAACGAAGTCAATCCTCAAGCCGTTATCGAATCACCATTATATCCATTTATATTGACTGTTTGGTGCCGTTTACACGCTGGCGGCATCAGCGGTCCTTATTTCTTTTGAAATAAACAAGCAGATACCATTACAGTGAATAGCAAGCAATGTCGAGCCATTTTGACTGAATTTGTATTAATCAGCTAAACATCAACGGCATTTGGTTCCAACAAGACGGCTCAACTTACCATGGAGCGCGCTTAACAATAGATTTATTGCAAAATAAGTTTGGTAACAACTTTATTTCCAAAAGTGGTCCTGTTCACTAGTCCCCTCGTTCGTGCGATATAACGCCTCTGGATTACTTTATATGGGGTTACCTAAAGGCATTGGTTTATGTCATTATCCAGCACCTGTTGAAGTGTTAGAAGCCAATATTCAATCCACCATTGAGGCCATTTTCCCAGATATATTGGAAAAAGTATTGGACTGATCGAATGGGCCATGTAACTCGTAGCCGCGGCGGACATATGCCAGAAATCATATTAAAAAAATAAATGCCATAAAATTATGTAGCAGATTGTAATAAAAAATGCCTTTCCAACAATATTTCCTTTTACGATTACGAAATTACGATTTCATCCCAGGAAAGATTTGGGGAGAGTAGAGCTCATGGCTAAGTACTCGATAGTGTACTCGTACGTCGTCGAACCAAATTTAAGGCGTCCGCAGTAGGGCACGCACTCTTAACATTGCACAACGGAAGGGTCAGGGAAATATGGTACCAAAATACTTAAAGTCTTAGGAGCTGTTTCGACTAAAGACTACAAATTCGTCCATACATGTAATTTGTAATTCAATATCAGCGAATAGACCAATATTTGCATATTAATTATTTTGCATACAGAAATGTAATGGGTGGCCCAAATAAAATTGTCCTTTTAAAAATTAAATAAAATGAGCTAACTTATTTTCTTTTAATATAAATAAATGTTTTCCCATTCCATGCCATGAAGAAATTGTGAAGAGTCTCTCCCAACCAGTGGGCTATGCGAATAATTGCCCAAGTGAAAATCGCCCAAAACCCAAAAATTAACAATCGCCCAAAAAATATGGGAAAAAAATTGGGCAATTGTTCATCATGTTTGGGCGTTTTGGTATTTTTGATTTTTTGGGTGTCTGTTCATGATGAATGATCGCCCAAATTTTAAAAATGTAAATTCGCGTTTTACTTAATTGGGCGGTTGCTCGCTACAGTCTTGGGCGATTTATCATTATGAACAAACACCACAAAATAGTGGGCGTTTGTTCATAAATTGGATTTATATTTTTAGGCGAATGTTCTTAAATTTTTGGCTGATTTTACCTCTTTTTTGGGTCTTTTTTCTTAATGAAAAAACACCCAACAATTTTGGGTCATTGTTCATTTTTCGTTTTGGGCGATTTTCACTTGGGCGATTATTCGCAAAGCCCAACCAGTGACTTGTGCGCGTTCTAGTTTTTATACTCACTGATTGGGACCTGCAGTTTTTACACCGATTACAAAAGGCACTTTGAGAAGCTTTTTCATGGCTAAATACTCGATAAGTGACGGTCGCCCAAAGAAAGTTTCAGACCAGGCATCGAACCCATGATCTCATACACTAACCATTGCACCACCGACAGTTTCCTTTGGTATATTATATTCCTTTTGGAATATTAGGGCGTTATTGCAGATAACCAATATGCTGCTGGATTCGCAGTAGCTCAACCTCTAAGTCCAATTTCCAAAACTTTTTTAACTATTTCTGGTCCTATCTCACGAATGGCTTGGGCGACACTAGTCTTAAGAGTGTGGATCGTTTCTAGATTATTCGCACAGCATCGGTCTCTAACGGCACCCCACAAGAAAGAGTCTAATGGGGTTAAAACTTATTATTTCAGCCCGAATTTGAAAAAAAAAAATATAGAGTTGTAATCCCTTGGATTATTGCGGTAGGGCAACTCAAAAGAAAAACAACCAAGCGATTTGGAAGCGAGATTATTTCTGATTTTATTCATTGTTAAAGTTTTGCATGTTGGTTCTTAATAATAACTTATGCTGGTTCGAATCCCTTACGATGTATAATTTTGGTTTCATTGGTTTTGTTTATTTGTTACGTAGGTCTGTTTCGTTTCCTGTTTACAGTTAAGAACGAACAGTGTAATTTCGATTGGTAAGAAAAGTGTGGTAAGTATTGGATATAAAGAAATTATTTGGAATCGCAACATTGTTGTTCCAAATAATTTGGTTTTATTTAAGTTCAATCTTTAAGTTCAATTGTACAATTGTATTTTGTATGTTGAAATTATTATGTTGATCGATAAGCAAAAAAAGGAAAAAGGAAGTATGTATGTCGCCATAGGAAATTATTTGGAAACGCAACATTGTCGTTCCAAATAATTTGGTTTTATTGTCTTAGCAAGTTTTATGAGAAAAGTGGGTTGTAAAAATTAAAATGTACGAAATTATTTGGAATCATGAGTGTGGTTCCAAATAATTTAGCTGAGTTTTTAGTTTTACCGCCGTCGAAAGTAATTTAAGGTGGTCAGAGTAGGGATCGAACCCACGTCCTCATGCACAAGAGCCGCGCACACTACCATTGCACCGCCGACGGCCTATGATTTAAAAAGTTACCTGTATTCTCGGTGCGTATACGCAATATGCATTTATATAAGTATATACAAAATTAGTAGAATAAAAATGGTGGCACATGCGTTCATATTTAAAGACGCATTTGTATTAATCTTTCCGTTTCTGCTTAAACTTAAAATTTGCATTAACACAATATTTTTGTTCAGTTTATAACCTATTTAATCGTATCAGACATTAGATCGTATGTTTCCATAATTCCAGATTGCAAAACAACAAGTCTGGTGCCATTGAAATATTTTTAACGTATTAAATTTAAAATAGTTTTTAACGATTTTTACTCTCTTCGCCTTAGGTTGGATTGCAAAATACTCTTTTCCATACAAGAAATTAAGATTTCTTAACAGCAAATGGATTTCAACCCACTTTTACATTTTCCACTCTTTAATTTTCGACCCTTTTGTGCAAGTGTTCATAGAGCCCTTTTATAATCCGTTCCATTTCCAACTCAACAATTTGTGCAACCTAATCTAATAATAATCATGACTCAAACGACACAGGTGCAACATGAACATAATGTTAACTTAATCATCTAGTCGTTCAAATACATGAAAAGTTATAAAAATCGTTAAGCAAAACCGAATCAAAAGCATGAAAATTGGATTATCGAGAATACTTCTCTGCTCTATAATATACCTTTCTATGAAAGGTAGGACACAAATTTAAAAAAAATTAGTTATAAAGCCCACGAAGCAAAGTTGTTTAGGGAAAATGATTATGAATTCATGGAACACAGAAAGAAATAGCAAAAGAGCAGACAGAAAGAAATATGTATGCCATTCAGATATCAACAACTAAGACATCTGCTGTAAGCAAAAACTTATCTGCCAATTTGTATACGTCATGTGGATAGTTCTTAAGCAACAGTAGTTATGTTTATGGTAAAAGAGACTCACTAATGTACTCGCCAGGTTTGCAATATAATAAAAATAAGCCCTGAAAATGTAATCACTATGTGTTGTGTTAAACAAAAGGCTTATAAAACATTCGAAAATACTTATGGAAAAAATTTAATTGAAAATTCTAGCCTCATTTGTGTATTTGCAGTGAAATGTTAAACAGTGGTAGTAAACGTAAAACTATCTGATCGTTATGAAGGTACCACAAGTCTGACCAATATTTCTGAATCAACATTGCGAACAAAGTATGTGCCAAGAATTTATGAAACCAGTCTTAAGGAACTTCAATCCAAACCAGAATCCAAAAAGGTTTGGGTATCTATGGATGAATTGACGGACTCGGGGCAGAGAATGGTTGCAAATTTTGTATTTGGTTTGTGGGAGTAAAATGGAGAACAAAAATAATATCTTCTAAACATGGCTCATATTGAAAGGTCTAATGCAAGTACTATGGCAGCATTTTTTACTGATTCTTTGCATATACTTTGGCCAAATGGTTAGATACTTTGCACCTTATTTTGTGAGATTTTTAATAATAATAAAATGTTTACAGGAATTCAAAATCAAAATGTGTTGCTCATTGTAACTAATGCTGCATGGTGTACGCAGTTAAGTCGCTTAAGATCTTATTTCCAAAGATGTTACACACAACAAGTTTGGCCCATGGTTTGCACCGAATAGCAGATTTTGTACGTACTCAATTTAGAGATGTAAATTCCCTTATAGCAAATTGCAAGGCAGTATTTCTTAAGGTACAAACAATCCAAATCATTTTATGTCTCAAGTCGATTTATTAATTTCGCCAATTTATAGGCTCCCTCTCGACTAAATTTCTTAAATACAATGTTTCCACATTTAAATAATCCCCCAAACCCTTGCATAACTAGATGGGGAACGTGGGTAAAAGCAGCAATATATTATTCCGAAAATTTCAATGAAATTTTTGACGTTTTACATGAACCTGATGACGATGAGGCAGAGTCTATACGCAATGCAAATTTATTGTTTGAAAAAGCGTCAGTAAAATCTGACTTAGTTTATAAAGGGTCCGCCAAATAACTTTTTTTTTTTTGAAAATGCTTTAAAAAAAAGCTACTGAATATTTTCTCAAATTTCTTTTTTTATTTGAAAGTAGAATCCTTCCGGTTAATAATGGAAATTAATTTCATTCAAATGCCTGCCTCGGCTGGCCGTGCAGTAGCCTACACGAACGGTCCAATTTTTAAGCACATTATCGATTGTGTGCAGCTGTATTTCACCAACGACTTTACGAATATTGTCCTTTAAAGCGTCAATTGTCTCTGGCTTATCGGCGTAACACTTATCTTTGAGGGCACCCCACAAATAATAGTCCAACGGTGTCAAATCGCAGCTCCGAGGTGGCCCAACGACATCAGCTAATGCGATCTTCAAAAACAGGGCGTAAACCATCGAGTGTAGCTTCGGCTGTGTGGCACGTAGCGCCGTCCTTTTGAAACCAAATGTTGCCAATATCCTACTCTTCAGTTTTTGTGAACAAAAATTCGTTCAACATGGCCCGATAATGGTCGCCATTGACTGTAACGGCCACTCCTTGCTCATTTTCGAAGAAAATGGCCCAATTATGCCTCTGGACCAAAAGCCGCACCAAACAGTGACTCGTTTTGGGTGCATCGGCTTTTCAATGGATGCGTGCGGGTTTTCTGTGCCCCAAATGCGACAATTTTGCTTGTTTGCATACCCTCCAAGATCAAAATGATCTTCATCTGAAAAGATGATTTTTTTGGCAAAATCGGCATCTTCTGAAAGTCGATCGCAGGCCCATTTTTCTCATATTTCCCAGCGTTGTTCAAGCGTATACACAACCATATTCGTTCAGCGGAAGGATAAGACTAATTATCTGTCAAATCAGACATGAGCTAAGTGTTACCATTCACGAAATAAGCACTAGTTGAAAAAAAAAACTGCCCAAGCATCACCCGACTAGAAACTAAAGGACTTCCTATTAGTAAAAGTTTAGCTGTTATAGAACATGTAAAAGAAAATATTGAAAATACAAACCAAAATGTATTAATTGATAAATTCAACAAAGTTTTGAACAGAAACACAGGTCTGACGACGTTAATCAAAATTAAAAATTGTATATATATTAGGGCGGGTTAATTTTTTTTTTTGATGAAGCGTATAGCAAAAATGTAATCTATAGGTGATTTTGAGAAATTTTGCTCAAGAGACCATAGCTCTGAGTCGGTTTTGGAGCCCCCCAAAATATCAAAATAGATACTTTTCCATATACACATAGAATAATTTTATTAAATTCGTCATAAAATCGGATCTAATTATAGTAGATTTGTCAATGTGGGCTGGTTTGAAATGTATTTTTATCACCTTTCAGAGTCTGTATTGATACGAATATTTTTTGTATTTTTAGTAGAGATATTATGAATTTTTTGTCGAAAAAAAGCCTAAAATGAATTTTTAACTAATAAATTCTGAATTTTCTTCGATTTTTTTCGGGATTTTTTTTTTGCAGATTATGAAATTTCAGATAATTTCCAACAACTTTTATTACGATAAATTTTTTTGTTTTTTGAACTCCTTTTTGTAGGAAAATCGATCTGAAAAAATCAACATTTTCAAGGTTTCAACAAAAAAACACTATTTTTACATTTTTAATTCAATTTATTTTTAAATATTATTCTCGACCTACAATTTAATGTTTTAACGTGGTAATATTATTTTTTAAGGTCCTTTGTACTTTCCATTCGAGGAGTTTTCTTACGACTTTGTATTGTCACTGCCATAACACCTTCACAATATTTTCTATAACTCGTTTTGAAACACTCGTTAATAATTGTACATGTCTTTCTGTTCCTTGTTTGTGAATTGGAATTTGTGGATCAGCCAGTGGTGGTTCATCGAAGTCTAAGTATTCTACCAAGTAATCATATTGAATCTGTCGAGTAAATAAATGCTGGTTCAAATAATATATCGTCGTTATTCATATCAACCATATTGACATAATCGGCAGCATCGAAATTTAAGATATTTTTGTTGTAAACTCTGAGTTTAGTTGGATCGTACAATTTTTCTCGATAGTGTAAAATCTTTTTGATAGCTTTATCCCGTATTGCTTTTCGATCATCAAATAACATTGTTAATAACATATTTTCTGGTTGTGCGTAATATGGGTTGTTTTGAATTACACCATCTACAATATTACGTAAGTTTGGTTGAGGAGTAAAAGTTTTATACGAGAACATTTTGTTTTCAATTTTAGCACGATCACTTAAAAAAAAATATATTTTAAAATGTCACATTTAGTAGGCAAACTAAGATTATTTAAATCACTTGATAAACCAAAAACAACAATATCTTGATGAGGGATGTTAATCAATCTAGACTCAAAACTTGTTGATGTTGTTGCTTCCATTTGCAAAGACACCGCAGACGATGTTGATGGTTCTTGGTTATCCATAATAACTTTGATATTATCACTGCACTCTTTGATTGTGTCACACTAAATTTAAAAATAAAAAAAATATTGGTGTTGTGATAACCCAGTTTTTGTTTAAGTATTTTGGCAAACTGAGTCCGCATTGCACGATGAACGATTAAGGAAGAAGGAAAAGCAAGCTTGGTAACGTTTAGTGTTGGTAAACGTCATTATTTTGTAACGTCATTATTCAGTGTTACAAAGTTGTTCAATTGGACAATGCTGGCATTGACGACTTATTCTACAGGTATCAATACAGATTCTGAAAGGCGATACAAATACCTTTTGGAGGGCTCCAAATCCGACTTAGAGCTATGGTCTCTTGAGCAAAATTTCTCAGAATCACCTATAGATTACGTTTTTGCTATACGCTTCATCAAAAAAAATCGTTCCATACAATTTGACCCGCCCTAATATACATATTTCAATAAAACCGAAACCGATGAATATATTGAAAAGTTGTCCCCATCTAAAATAAAAAATAAAATAAATGGTTTCCCATTACATCCCATGAAGGGACAGGGGAGAGATTCTCACAATCACTGAGCTGTGGGCTTTCCAATTTTCACTCACTGATTGGGTCCTACAGTTTTACACCGATTCCGAACGGCGGACAATAGAAGATCATTTCTTTTTGAAAATTTAAAAAACACATGATTGTTCATTATAATAAAGATCTCTTTGAATAAAAATAATTTGAAGTAACAAAATTTTAGAGTTTATTCTTGCATGTTTGTGCTTATTACCGTGCATAGTATGATATTTTTTCATGCTATTTCTGGCGCATATTTTGAAGTTTTTTTTGCATATTTTAATTATCCCTATTAATTAGCATATAAGACCATTAAAGGGTATAAGCTATATTAATCAAAACGTTATAAATATTTAATTACATACCACAAATGACTAGTATATTTCCTTAATTGCAATACAATTAGCAAACTTTACATGAAATTGATATTGAAATAAATATTAAAAAGACGAATATTTCTCAATTTAACTTAAATCAAAATTATTCAATTAGTAGTGTGTAATTTCCGTTATAATAGAATTTTAAAGAAACCTGTATTATATTACACATAGTGGTTAATAATAAGAAAATATAATTGTTAACCACAATATTCCCATCATCTCATAGTTGTATTAGTTTATTTTCATCTGCGTTGTCCTTATCATAATTGTAATTAATTCTGCCCCACTCACAGATAATTAGTTGTATGGGAATTGCATAACGTTGATACACATACACAATGACAAGTATTTTCTGGGATAATAATCAAATCTACAACGAAGTCATAATTGAATACTCATCCGGAATTACATGTTATACCATACAAATATTATACAGTTTTAGTTAAAACACTAGTAGACACGATAATGTATCTCATTAAAAATGTTTAGTGTTTTGAAAGGTAAAATGAAATATCCGTTCTAATGTCAGTAAAGCTCCAGGAATTTGTAACATTTCCGGGTTATGCAGACATTGTACACTTACTTGCTTTTGTTTTTGTGCGACCTTTCTATATTTTTCTTTAAATTAGTAATTCTATGCAATTGGAATTTTTTGTTGTTTAGTTTTCATATAATCATTAATCATATTTAACAATACAACTACATAAAATCGAAATAAAGGACTACCAAATAAAACACATTTAACATGTACAGGCGGTGGGGCAGACAAAACAGTTTAACACTTGTATACACAGCTTTCAATGTCTTCCTCAAAAACTAAATGATATTAAATCGAAACCACATGAATTTGTGTACAAGCATTTATATCATAGTGTGTAAATAAATATCAGTACACACCGCCCATTGTGTCACAAATAGATGGTAAACAATGTGTAGTCATCCGAAGGGGTGTTGATGAAGAACTACAAGTATTCCTGCCATAAGAGCAGAAATGCTGATACAAAAAAAAACTGGATAACCAATGTACAGTGGGTTGGGAAGATTTTCCTCCTACAAGTATGCAATGAAATCTTGGTTAGAAACATTTTTAAGGTTGCGTATTATAAATTTGCATATAACGCAAATATGTGTTTGTTACATTGCTCTTCGGTATGAAGATATCATCTATAATCCCGTAAATTTAAAAAACGCACTGTTATTACATGACAGTGTTTTAGTCAATATTATGGGAATAATATTCGGCGATTGTCAATAGTTTTTGTATAGTAGTACTTTACTACAAACCCTCATGATAGGCGATACAGATATAGAAACTAGAAAAATACAGTTACACATTTACAAGTAAAACTGTGTATAATCTCTCTTTGTCAATCTGTTAATTGTGTTGCTCTCGAGAGAGCATACACCGAGCTCCCAGCACAGCTGTGTTTGTATCATAAACACAGATGTATTTAGATCATAAACTTATATATTTATTATAACCTTTTAATCATTTTGTCTCAAACATGTAAAATTGTTTAGCAAGCACAAAAACACAAACAAAAACTACAAGAAAAACAGAATTTTAGCATGTAATATACAATTGTTCCACATCATACTTACTTAATCCACCAAGCAAAATTGACGTCTCGATACAAGAAAGAAAAATTCAACAGATGTAAGAAATACTCACTTCATCTACAATTTACACACGCATTTACGAATTTTTATGAATCATTTTTATGAAATCAAAATGTAAAAATACAGCTACACACATACAATTTGGACTATGAATAATCTGTCCTTGTACCTCTTTTATTGTTTTAATCACACCACAGAGTAATTATGGGCATGCAACACATCTGTGCTTGTGTCCCAAATACCAGCTATACTTGGGTCACAAACACATACATAATAACATATTAGTCATTGTGCCTCCAATATGTAATATCGAACAGCAAGCACATTGTGTTTGGACACAAATATATTATATTTGCTACAAGCTCCAAACAACAAAGACAGTTTTTCAGAGTGTATGCAAGTTTTCGAGGTTTTTGAGTTTTGGCGTTTATATGAAACCCACTTAATAAAATATTTAACTTTATCATAAGCGTTAGTAGGAAAAACAATATTAAAACACATATTACACACAGGGAAAATATTAGTTGGAAATCAATTCCGGTATTGGAAATTCAATGACAAAGTCTATATTTTGATCAGAATTCGTAATTGTCAAACATCAGAACTATTTGTAGATGTTATTGATAGATTAAAAATCGGTCTTACTAAATACAAGTTGCTTCTATCGAATTTTAGTTGTTTTAACCAATTTGAGTATTTCAAAAACCTCATTCATCTGAAATGGGAAATACAACTAATAAAAAGTACAATATTAGAATTCGTGTTCAAATATTAGTTACTGTAATCACAATTTAGTTTCTGTGACAAAAACACATGTTGCAAAGTTATGTCTTCGATTTTTCACAAGAGGCTTTGTTGTTAAAGAGAAACTACATATATTTGAATGTAACCCGAGGATTTAACATAAAAACTAATATTTTAAACAGAAAGTGATAAACAAAGTTATGAAAAAAACAATAAAGTGTATGCTTATAGATATCAGCCAGCAAAGAGTATATATTATCATAAATTGAGGTGAAGTGAGACTTTTAAACGTAATCATTGAATAGACTCCATGCCTTCACAAACACATGCAAACAATTGTGAACACTTGGCTGGAGGATCTATTATTTTGGATGACACAAATTAACTTAAACATACATATGATAAGCAGGGTAAGCCATCCCCATTTTGGGTCGAAAATATAAAAATTTGGAAAATCTGTGTCTGGAGAACTAAGCGTCCAGTAGAAAAAATAACAAATTTTACGGATTCCTAAGGGTTTCTCACAAAGTGTTCCAATTCGCGTGAAATAATTTTTTTTCAAAAAATCGCCAAAATAAAAAAAATTACAGCAGACAGTTGTCCGAGGTCTTCGGCCACGGACTGTCCCTGCAGGCTGTGTCAGAGACACGGCCATTAAGTTTAACGTAGAATACGCCATCCGATAAGACAGAAAACATATATAAATTCATTTGCTTATATTATTTATCATTTATTGTCTGCTTTACCAACGGCATTTGATTCAAGTCCGTTTAAAAAAAAAAATATTATGTTCAATTTTTTTAAACTTAATTTAATTTATGTATTTTAATTAATATTTTTATTGAAATAAGTTCTGCGAATGTTGAGAGGGCCGCCCTAATATTAAAAAAGGTTTACCTTATCGAGTCTTCGCATTAGCATTCGAGCGTTGTGTGACAGCTTTACGCTTTACAATTCAAAAATAATGTTACAACAGCTTTATTGAAGCTTTCGCAAAAAAGTTTTATTACGTTAGCTTACTGTTTGTTCCATTTTTTACTAGATACATGTTGCCAAGCAACATTAGCTTGCTGTTCGTTTCACTTTTTACTAGATACATGTTCCTAAGCAATGTTGAGCAACCAAAAACACTCAACCAAACACCACACATATGTTTGAGTGTATGTGTTTAAACAATTTTCATTTGAGAAATTAAAATACTAGAAATATATCAACCAATATGAAATGTATATCAAACGAAAGATAACATCTTCATTTACCTACAAAAAAAATTTAAAAAAAAATTCATCTAGCCGTTTCCTCAAATTCAATGAAATAAAGATTACAACAATAAAAACCTGACATGACTCCTCATACCGTAAGGTAAGACGTATTCTACGTCAAAAATTTATATATCCGTGGATATATACGTCTAATCGCAAATATAATAAATTGTTTACCTGTATAGGAGGCTTTCACCTATGGATTTCTTCAATACGGCAAATTTTTTCATATTTTCGTTCAAAAATGGCCACGAAATACGAACCCTGGTTATAAATAATAATAATTTTGTTTATATTTAAAAATCAAATACACAATTTTAATAAAAACATTATTTTAAACTTTTTCTATAAAATGCATAATGGGTTAAAGCATCACCAAATGGTCGTAAGAGCAATTAAATTCAAGTACATAATTAGTTGAGCATACAAATATATTTTTTGGTTCAACCGAATTAGGTTTTACATTTTTCGTTCATCCAACTAATATAATATTCACCACTACAGCATAGATTGATTGCTAGAACTGAAACTTGATTGATAAGTCACATATATTTCTTGTTGCTGTGGCTTCAACTAAATATTTCAGTTCTTGTAACCAAAACTAAATTAGCTATCAATTGTTATGCCCAACATGTGGTGATATGGACCACAATTATTGGTAATCACAACTGATTACTGTGATAGTCCAAGGAACCGCCAAATTTTAGTAGGCTGTAAATATAGTTGTGACAACGAATCTCTCCTCTTTGTGTAAGTAAAGGGTCCGCCATCTAACGTTTTTTGATGTGTTAACATCTATACGCGCGCCTCTAGGGCAGTAAACTATAAATTTAATACATACGCAAGTGTTAGGTTTGTAAAAGTAAATCATCGTTTGTTTGTTCGTTGCTTGGCAGTCGGTATTGAAAGTGATTATTGGGCGATTTTCATATAATTTTCTCACGCGATTTTCTCCGGAAATTCATAGCCGATTTTATTAATTTTTGGATTAAAAAGCTAGTGCGGGTTTCGACGAAGAGTTTAGGCCAAAAATTAAGGCGATCCGATATTGGCGAGCCGAGATTGAAGTGTTTTAATTTGGAGTATTAATTTGGAGTAATATTAAAAAAGTATTTTATGTTGATCTTCGGTTATATCGTACGAATATAACAATGTGTGTATGTATGTACAAGTATCTGTTGCTTTGCATTCTTTGACTTTTGTGGGAATAAAAAAAAAGTATTGAGCAAGAATATAATGACACATGTGCTTGCACTGGGGCTTTAAATAATTTTAAGTATTAATATTATTTAACTGTAACGTCATCATATGATTGAACGCTGTTTTTTATTTTCCAATGTAACATTTACGAATGTGTTCATAGAAATCGAACAGGTACCGTGTAGCAAAAAGGTGTTAACACATCGCCCGTGAGTTCGAACGCTCATTGGATTTTTTTTTTCAACTAGTGTTTATTTCGTGAATGGTAACACTTAGCTCATGTCTGATTTGACAGATAATTAGTTTTATCCTTCCGCTGAACGAATATGGTTGTATATACGCTTGAACAACGCTGGGAAATATGAGAAAAATGGGCCTGCGATCGACTTTCAGAAGATGCCGATTTTTCCAAAACAATCATGTTTTCAGATGAAGCTCATTTTGATTTTGGCTGGTATGTAAACAAGCAGAATTGTCGCATTTGGGGCACAGAAAACCCGCACGCATCCATTGAAAAGCCGATGCACCCAAAACGAGTCACTGTTTGGTGCGGCTTTTGGTCCAGAGGCATAATTAGGCCATTTTTCTTCGAAAATGAGCAAGGAGTGGCCGTTACAGTCAATCGCGATCATTATCGGGCAACGCTGAACGAATTTTTGTTCACAAAAATTGAAGAGGAGGATATTGGCAACATTTGGTTTCAAAAGGACGGCGCTACCTGCCACACAGCCGAAGCTACACTCGATGTTTTGCGCCCAGTTTTTGAAGATCGCATTATCAGCCGCAGAGCTGATGTCGTTTGGCCACCTGGGAGCTGCGATTTGACACCGTTGGACTATTATTTGTGGGGTGCCCTCAAACATAAGTGTTGCGCCGACAAGCCAGAGACAATTGACGCTTTAAAGGACAATATTCGTGAAGCCATTGGTGAAATACAGCTGCACACAATCGATAATGTGCTTAAAAATTGGACCGATTGTGTAGGGTACTGCACGGCCAGCCGAGGAAATTATTTTCCATTATTAACCGGAAGGATTTTACTTTCAAATAAAAAAAGAAATTTGAGAAAATATTCAGTAGTTTTTTTTTTATAGCATTTTCATCAAAAAAAAGTTATTTGGCGCACCCGTTATAAGTAATACTGTCAGTGAGTATAAAAGTAGAAAGCGCACACCTCACTGGTTTCGAGAGCTCTCCCCAATCACTGGTTTCGAGAGCTCTCCCCCATTTATTTGTTTATAGATGTAATGGGAAATTTTTTTTATATCTCAAAAAATACGCGTTTTTATTTTAAAATGAAAAAGTGGATCCTACCTGGGACACCCTTTAGAATAAATAAACAAAAGTAGGTACATAAGTGTTTTATAAAACTGCGAAGGCAAAGGCATCAATGTGAATGTGTATACCTTTAGCAGCTTTAGCGTTTGCTTTGCTACTGTATTTCTTTAAAATAAAAATATAAAATATTTTAGTGTAAATTAAGAGCAAAAGTTACCACTCGATAACGCATATGGTAGCTATCATCCAAAGAGTGGTACGTAGTTCACCAAACCTGTTCTCTTCTTTAACATTGTATGAAGTTGTTGCTGGTGTCTGTGTGTTGGACTACCTCAAAGTACTTAGAATTTTTTGTATAAGTTTTTCTTATTCGTTTTATAACCCCAACAGTTATTGATCGCAAAAGGTTGAAAGTTTCTCGTTTTGTATATGGAATATTTTACTTTTCGATTCAAAGTTGTAAAATTTTTCGCAATTATTTTTAGTTAACAACTGTAATTGGTTTTGGGAAACAAAGGTAAAAAAATCGTTTTACTTAAACAAAAATACATAAAATGGAAAACAAAAAATATTTCCTTAAATTCCTCAATAAATGTTGTTTGTATTCGTTATCGATTAAACTTACAAGAATAAGAATAAAAAGAGCAAAATATTTCTTCTATAACAATGTTAATAATATCTCCAACATTTCGACCAACTTCAGTGACTGCAGAAGATTTGTAACGAACTAAAACTACAATTTATGGTAACTAAAAGATTTTAAAAATACATGTGATATCGCTTTAATTAAGTTGATCTCTTTGTGTTAAAAATTAACTTGTACGACTGCATTGAAATAAAAAATCATTCTATCAAAGCTAGAGACAAGGACCGATATAGTACCTGTTGTGCTTTGGATATATCCAACGCCACGTCCTCAACTTCACCTAGCTTCTACAAAAATCGAGTCCATTGCTCAGAAATGATTAAACTCTGGCCCCACATGAATCGAAATCTACATACGACGCAAACAGAATCGATCTGACGACGAAACTACAGACGACAGACGACGATATGGTAAACGATTTATTCGAGGGCGAGAATACCGATTATGGACTAAATGGTAAATTGACAATATGGGCGGCTTTGTCACCAGTATTATATGGCCTGCCAATGATGCATGAACCGGGGATACCAATACATCCAATATCAGCATCGACGACTTTACCGTGCTACAACCTGGCCAAATAAATAGCGGAAATCTTATGGAGTATAATATCGGACGAATACAACATTTGAAACACGTATGAGCTCAGGGAACGACTACATGGTGTCTGTGTGGAAGACGAAGAGGGATTAGTATCTATTGATGTAGTGTCATTATTCACTAATATACAAACATAGTTGGCTAAAGCCAATACATGGAACAATGAAACGACGATTTTTGAGAATTTTACAATTTTGTCTTTAGAACGACAATCGTATGGTGTATTCTTTATTATTTCCTACGATTGCGGATATAGATTTATCAAATGTAAAGGGTTTTCCAATAAGAGGTGTTATTTTGGTATCCAAAGAAAAATTCAATTTTTTGAGATAAATTATCGGATGTTTATTTCATAATAAAGAGGAAGGTATGCCGTTAATAATGAAAAACAACATAAGCCAAATGGCCACCACGACCACGCTTACAAGACCATATCCTTTTCATGAAACTTTCCATAACCAAATCGCAAAGTGGCTGCCGTATGTCATCGATAGCCTCACGAGTTCTATATTTGAGGTCTTGGGGCGACGCTGGACTATTGGCGTAGACCTTATCTTTCACGTGGCCCCAAAGGAAAAAGTCGCAAGGTGTTAAATCACAAGATCTCGGTAGCCAATTGTGATCACCTCTTCGAGAATTAACACGGTCCGGAAACTTTTCCCGTAAAAGAGCAATGGTTTCGTTGCTTGTGTGGCCAGTAGCGGCGTCTTGTTGAAAGTGAATGTTGTCCAGATCAATACCATCCAACTCCAACCATGAAAAGTCATTTATCATCTCTCGATAGCGCAATCCGTTCACCGTACCTATTGATACAATCTCATTTTCGAAAAAGTAAGGTCCAATGACCCCGCCGAACCATAAACCGTACCAAACAGTAACATGTTGAGGATGCAGAGGCTTCTCAACAATAAGTCTTGGGTTTTCCGAGCCCCAGATGTAACAATTTTCCCACCAATTTCTGTATTGCGGACCGACAAGGTGAGTCACGACGACCCAAAAATGCTTTAGTTTTGCGAACTGTGACTGCAAGGTTTTCACCACTTTATAGTGAATTATAATCATTTTAATGGATTGTTGAAGAGTGTATCGTTCCATTTTTAATAATGGCGTAGTTTCTACTTGTGTCAAAGTATAAAAGCTTCAAATGTGACAGCTACCGAAATACAGGGTGATTCAAAATAACACCTCTTGTTGGAAAACCCTTTATGCCATGTCTCCACTGACTGCTCAATTGCAAATTTGTTTCAACCCGTCCACACCGAACAATTTAAATTTCGTTTGACATAACGTTGTTTAAGCGTAGTACTTTGCATACAAAATATATGTACGCAACCACTTGCTTTTTACATAAAGCTTGTTTTTTTAATTCCGACTAAACTAGTTTTCGACGACTTTGTATGAGCAGCCGATTAAAATCGCTTAGCTACCCATACAAAGTGGTCGAAAAATTATTTTAACAGGGAGTAAAAAAAGGATTATATACTTTATATGGAAAGCTGAAATTTAGGTTTATCTGAATACTGGGATTAAAAAGTGAAGTTGATACACAGGGTGTCTAGTCATTTCTTTTTTATGCTCATTTTAATGCAAAATTCATTGAAATGAGCTAATTTAAAATTTCGATTTTGTATGGAAAATGTTATGAAAAAATTGCTCGTAATCATCCAATGGAGATGCCTTATTATGTTGACGATATTATGGCCATTGTGAATGGACAAGACACCGGTACAATATTGAAAACTTTGAATAAACGTCACAATGAAATGCAATGCACCGCCCGTCATCATGAAGACGACGAGAATATTCACAACTTGAAACGAGGGATAGATTCATCGGTAAGGCTATTAATATAAGTGATGGACAATTCAAGGGGGACAACTTCAAAAATATACGATGAATTCTTGAAGATAACGATTCAATTTATGGCTTAGGTGGGAACCTGATTGATGGTGAATCTGGCGGCACAAGACAATATTTTAGCATCCCGTATATTCCTAATCTCACCAACAGTATATTTCCCAATATCGTCAATAACTGAGAACGATAATGACACAAAGCAACATAGTCTTCGCTGATAAATTCGACGGAACACTGAGCAAGTTCTTCACAAATGCAAAGCACACAATGGGAGGGAAACAACAACATAATGTGGTGTACGAAATTGGATGTAATGGGAGTGAGAGTGGACAATGCGAACAGGTGTACATGAACGAGGAAGAGATAACTTCCTTTGAGAACAGCAGAGCACTAAGCTGAGAGTGGCGAAGTGAAGACAATTTTGGCGCAACATCTGTTAGAGAGAGGACATGCAGAAAATTTAGGAAATACGATAATATTATATAAGGAAAAGGGGACGAATACAAGACACAAATAGGAAAGTTTGAGAATACGACGACAACAACGTTCTGAACTTTATTAAACGTTCGGCAAAGGAATTTTCAGATCCCTACTTTACGAAACAATTTTTTACTTCACTAGTCCGCCCTATTCTCGAATATGGATCTGTTGTTTGGAACCCCCAGTACAATTTGTATGTTTATATGATTGAATCGGTCCAGAAACAGTTTCACATTATTTGTCTGAGAAATCTTCAATGGAACCCGAACCATAATCTTCCTTCGTATAGCAGTAGACTAGCATTGATCAGATTGCTGACTCTTAGGAGTAGACGTACCATGATAAACTCTATTACAGTTTTGAAGATAATTGATGGATGTATATGTTCTGAATTTCTGTTATCTAAGATTTTCATAAATGTCCCATTGAGACCCACGAGGTACTATAAACTCATTCACATCGAGTTTCAGCGTTCGAATTATGCGTCCTTTGATCCAGTTAGGAGAATGTGTCGTGACTTTAATGAGTTTATTTCACTGGTAGTTGGGAAACTACAAAGTCTAGGATAATTTGTCATTTTAACCGATTCCATTAGTGCTATATATTCCTTTACATATGTAAATTTACTTTATCCTTACTATCTGGTCTAATTTATAATTTGGTTTTCGGTTTGTTCGTAATTATTATATATTATGAAGTCTATTATGTTAATATCTCGTGATGTACTTTTATACTTGTTTATGTTAGTGTAATACCAACTGGTGAACTCTGTAGTTGGTTGCAACGTGTGAACTTACGATCTTTGCTCTCCCGTTATAGACCGGTCTATAATGTGTACGTTGTCCTCACGTTATGGGGACGTGGCCCTCTCGGTCGGTAGGTGCGGGTAAGAGTGGCGGCGATGGGTTCGCTTGATTTAAAAAAAAACAAGTAAAAGTGTTAAATTCGGCTGTGCCGAATCTTTGATACCCTCCACCTTAGTGTTAACCAGCAAAATATTAAATTTTAAAAAGGAACTTTTTTTTAAGAAAATGTACTTTTTAAAAAAAAAAAAAAATAAGTTACTTGTTCACAAATGCAATTACTTGTTCACAAATGCAGGATGGTCACAAATGCTTACAATGCATTGCTCTCAATGCTCACATGCTTAAGTACTTAAGAAGAAATGTACTTAAGAAATGTACTTAAGAAAGAAATGTACTTAAGAAATGTACTTAAGAAATGTACTTAATGAAATGTACTTAAGAAATGTACTTTGAAATGTACTTAATGTACTTTGAAATGTACTTTGAAACGTACTTAAGAAATGTACTTTTTTTTAAGAAAATTTACTTTTTTTAAAAAAAGTAAAAATAAGTTATTTTTCACAAGTGAAATGAAAAAGCATTTTTTAAAAATAAAAAAACCTTTTTTAAAGAACTGTTAAAAAAAAAACATGCTGCAAAGCATTTTTTAAAAATAAAAAAGCATTTTTTTGAAGAACTGTTAAAAAAAAAAACAAGCAGGGACGAAAGTTGAACCAACAACCCTCAGACTCCAACGCGAAACCCTTTACCGATCAGGCCACATCGACCTTAGATCAAGTGTGCCAAAATTCATATAAATGTATGAACACATGAAACACATGTAAACATTCTAAAATACTTACATACCTATTATAAAGAATAACAAAGATTTTCAACATGGAAATTCACCACACGGCAAAAGGAGTAGTTTAGTATAAAACTACAAAAATTAATGTGAAAATTTTATGAGTTTTTTTACGTTTCCAATCATAAAATTTTTTCCAATGGACCGATTTTGCTGATTTTCAATACCAAACTGCTCAGGAATACGTGGAACATTCTGGCCAAAAACCAAACCGCGTTATCGCCGATTGAAGTCGTGAGAATGTTTTCAACAGACGGACAGACGGACATGGCTATATCGACTCCGGTTGTTATAAGGATCAAGAATATATTTACTTTATGGGGTCGCAAAGCCTTATTTCTATATGTTACAATCAGAATGACAAACTGATATATACTCTCTATCACTTACAGTGGAGGGTATAAAAACTGATGAATACCGTTAATACCAAGGAAGACAAAGATATCCTAATCCTGTTTACAAAGTGGTTATATGAAGTTATAATTAGTTAAAACACGAATATTTGTAATTTGTTAAATGTTTGTCGTTTATTTGTATTTTCTTTTTAAAGTATTTATTATAATGTCATTAAATTTTTATGATTATAATTGTTGTAAATTAATATCTAATTTTAAATTTCCAAACAAGCTTCATTATACAAGTAGTATCCCTGAATATGTTGGAAAACCCCAACGAAGCGTCGGATAAAAATAATGAGATATTGCTGCTTGTATTACATACAAAACAGACTACACTAGCTTTAAAAATAGAAACAAATGAACGAAACGCACAGTTCAGTCATAGTCCCTCCCCTTTCCGTCAATGGGATGTAGTGGGGAAATACTATACTAATTACTATTATTATTACTATTCATTTCTTTTTTCATATTTCCTTATTATATACTTGCAGTTAACCACTATCTCCATATACATCATTGAGCGTCAATTGTTTGAGTTGCTAGCCCGATCGTTTCGGACTTATGTCCGCCTCCTTCGATTTGTTGGCAGGTGAAAAAGTTAACGAAACATTTAGTCAGAGCGTATAAGTGATATAATTTTTCAACTTATGATTGTTATTTTTTCGGATATGAACGGCCCTTTTCATAGATACTCATATTTTCTGCATGTGGCGTCGTGTACTTTTTTGTACCTCCAGTGCGTCTAGTGAAAGAATTTTCGGGAGTTTTAATTGTCAAATAGCGTATGATTGCTATAAATTGTAAAAGGTATGATTATTGTTAACTACAAATCGCAATGCAGTATTCTGAGATATGAGTACACACTAAATTCATTCAAAAGTTTGTCATATAATCGCAAACATCCCATGTTTGTCATGTTTTGTCGTTGAAATAGGAGAAACGCACACGAATATAAATCCCTTTTTACTGTCATTCGAAAACGGCGTATAACTTATATAGTTATAAATCTGCATGAACACTATTTGAATTTAAAATTTCTACAAACGAATTTAAAAAATGTACGTCTGCAATTAAATCAAATCTACAGTGACTGCCTCACAAATAATGTCAAATAGTTTTAGCAATTTGTTGCATCTAAAGCGGTAAAATTACAGACGTAAATAAAAACAACACCATACTTGTATGTTCGCTCCAAAACAAAAACCAAAAAAGTTTGGCAACTGACGCCGAAATATTGACGCCAAAGTTCTGTTATGGCAGACAGAAAATACAACACAAAAGGAAGAAATATAATTGAGTCACAAACACACAATTTCACCACAAAGTGTTAGACATTCACATACACTGAACAAAAAAAAAACTGAAATCCTGGCATATACACACTCAAATGCACCACGCAAATAACAACATAAACTCTTAAAAAGCCACGCAAACAGGACGTTGATGATTCAATGACATTACCAATACGGCGCCATGTATACGAGACAGCATCACAAACTTTGTAGACATTGTAACAGGGGTAGACGGGAGATTACCACAGCAACGTCGGACAGAAAGGTAATTGGAAAGCGGGGGAATATGTATGAAAAGTTTTCAAAATTAAAAAAAAATTTACTGGTTTCAGTACGATACTATGGATTTTTGAAACTAAATAAAATTAACCCAATTTCAATTTAATTTTATCTTCTCGATATTTGAGCAAATAACAGTTGTATAGACTGTTCCGTGTTGTGTGCACGTCTTTCAATTTGAACTCATGTATCAGGCATTTTGCCTACGTTGTCCTTTTTGAAAATGCTTTATCACATTTCGTAAATTTGTGGGTATCTTGAAAGCTGTTAAAATTATGCTCATGAGCCTGAGGAATTGGTGCATCAATTAAAATGCAAATTAGTTGTGTACTGAGGATTTTTCCTTCTAAAAAATGAGTTTTACTGAGTTTATCGTGAACTACAGATCATTGTATTAGAGTTAATAAAAATGCCAAACCATTGATTTAGCTATGTTTTAAAAATGTTTCGAACATCCTTTAACTGATTGTTTTTACTATACTTGATCACTGGGTAATACTTAGCAATGCCGGCGCTATTAGCTGTGGGCAAAATTAAAAACTGGAACCAATAGTATATATAAAGGGTTTTCCGATTTGAGTGATGTGGTTTGTAGTATGTCATAATGTGTATTTTTCTTCAATGCATTCAGTAATGGACTAACTAGTTTATTTAATAAAATCATCTTCTCCGATGAGGCTCAGTTTAATTTGAGTGGTGCGGTAAATAAACCACCCTGTCGATTCTGGTGCGAAGAAAATCGACAAATTATTCATGACCAACCATTACATTCACCTAAATTGACAGTTTGGTGTGGTTTTTGTTCTGGTGGAATCATCGGTCCGTACATCTTTCAAAATGAAGCTGGCAGCATCGTTACAGGCAATGGAGAGCGGTATAGATCGATCATAACCAACTTTTTATAGCCGAAATTGGAAGAAAATGATCTCGATAATATCTGCTTGCAATAAGACGGGGCTACGTGCCACACAGCACGAGCTACAGACAAATTATTGCGAGAAAAGTTTGGATTTTCGATTATTTCAAGAAATTGTGTCATTGAATGGCCATCAAGAAGTTGTGAGTTAACACCATTGGACTATTTCTTGTGGGGTTATTTGAAGTTATTGGTCTTTAACAATAAACCAGACTCTCTTTAAGCTTTACAAAACGGTATTGAATGTGCTCTTTATAACAGACGACTTGATTTAGCGGAAAAGTGCTCGAAAATTGAATTCCTTCCTGTACAAGACGACGTGGATGCCATTCGAAAGACGTTTTATTCAGAACTTAATTGTTTCGATTATGCTTCACAACAAATAAAACAACATTTGAATTCCCTTAACAATTAGTGTATTTTTTTTAACAGAAATAATGTCACTCAAATTGAAAAATCCTTTTATATCAGTGTTGGGATTTTTTAATTTCTATTGGAGTTTAATTCGGATTGCTTTATCTAATGCAAACCCAACACAATTACGATTGTTCGACAATGCAAATGCTGGTTGTGGAAATGAATGTCACTTGTAACAAAAAATGGGAATGCTTCTAATTATTTAGAATACTTTTGACAGCTGTTCTGTTTGTATTTTTAAAGTATCTTAAATAAGGAGGTACTCTCAAATTCATAAACCTTTACATATAAAATATTTGGAAGCCAAAACTGCCAGATATGAGGAAAATGCTTTTTCGAATAAGCACAATTGTCAATGGAATTTACATTTTTCTGAATTTGCATTCAAATTAAGATGCAATCAACACAAGAAACAAATACGAATTGCCATATAATAAATTTGCCCCGGATTATATGGGGGCGGTCCCAAAACTAGAAGAAACGACAAAGAGGACATGCAAAAGTTGGGAAAAATTTTCTTTATTTTTCAACATAATCTCCTTTTAGCTCGACAAACTTTTTCCAAACACATGCAATATCTTCGAAACCCTGTCAAACTCCTTCCAATAGCCATCAACCGCAGACTCCACGTCTTCATTGTTGGCAAATCTTTTACCACTGAGACTCTTTTGTAAGTTTTATAATAGAAAATTGTCCAGCGAAGCTAAATATTGCAAACAGGGCGCGTGTTCAAGTAATTTGAACTTTAGTTCATTCACTGGTTTCTAGTTTCACTGGTTCTGGTTGACTGGTTTGACTGTTCCTTTGTCTCAGGTGTAAAGTGGTGGACCCATGTCTCAGCCATGGTTAAAAATCGACGCAAAAAATTCGCCCTTATTGTGATGAAAGATCGCCAAATGCTCTACTGAAACATATTCCCGACGCAGTTTTTGCTCTACTGAAAGTAAGCGCGATCACCCATTTAGCGCACATCTTCAAATCTTCATTTTCAAATATTCGGTCAATATACGATGTATAGAACTTTTGAAGTGCTATCATTTCAGCTAGCTCACGCATCTTCAGGCGACGATAATGCAATACCATTTCGGTGGTTCTTCTTAACCGTGTCTGGCGTGGACACCTGAATTGGCCGAACACTACTCTGTTAGTCGCAGCAGCTCGTACGGCATGGTTGAAGCTGCGCTACCCAATATTTTACGGTCATAAACTCCCCCAGAATAGAATCTAGTTCGGCTTTAATATTACTTGGACTGAGGCCTTTCAAACGGAAATATTCAATTACATAATGGTGACAAATTTTTCCATGTTTATAAATTCATTTTGGATGGCTCAAATAAAAATACTAAACAATATGACGCCTTGAAACTTAAAACATAAGAATTGATAAAATTAAAAGGTCGTATCGTTGTTTGCATACTCTTGTAAGGGAGTCTCAATTACACCTTTCGTACAAAAAATATTTTTTAATGTTAACAAGTAAAGAACTTGTTTTGCTAAAAAACTGCTTTTGACATAAAAAAATGTGGCATATCGCTCCGACTTTGTTCAGTTTTCTCCTTGTCCTGTAAAGTAACATAAAACTGAGATTCGTCTTTTCTATATTAAGCCATCGATATGCTTTATAAGGTTGCCACTTTTCATCAGAATATTTTTTTCCAAATTACTGGCAGCATCTATACGTCACGTCGGCTATGGTCACATTCTGGAACACACATTTGACCATTAGCAATATATGGAGCCATCCCACTTATTTTGCAGCAAACGTGTTGTTCATATTGTTCACTAAGGTACCGTCCGAGCAGACTCCTCCCAAAAGTATATAACAAACATCAAAATCCTGACATACCACAATGTTCAACAAACACTAGGAATTCCATTCACAAATCGCAGTTGCACAAACATATTAACATCAAACATGAGCATGACCATGACTTTTAAGAGTGGCAGCTAACAGCAGTCTCCATTTTGTGTTAGCAACGGTGTTGCCAACATTCGCTGTCATATTCCTCGAAGACATTTGAGTTTGGGTAAGATTTGTTATGCTGCCACATGAATCACAAGAATTGGCGAAATAGAAGGAACAGCAATGAAAGAATAAACAGAAGTCAATGCGGGGTAACTAACTAAGGACTGTGCAAATGCTGCTCACTCAGTTGCAGAATAATTGGAAAGTGTTAGCTTAAGTTGCTGACTAAATGATAAATATTTGATGAAATTATTGGATGTTGAATGATTTAAACGAAGTCAAGGAATAGGCAATTGCTTAGTAAGGAATTGTTATTTGCAGATAGATTAAGACCAATTTAGCAAAAAGAGATTAAAAAGGAGATTGATTTTACATTTAGGCTTGAAGATAAGCTATATAGTTATTTAGATATGTGGTTGTGATTATGGGTCCCAGTTCGAATAGTAAAGGGTTAAATGTTTGCGATATTAGAAACCACTAACCAACTTTCTAACTGTTCACCTGTCAAGTAATTTAGCTGAATACGTATGCTTGATATTAACTAAGTTCATGTTAACAATATACTACAGTATACGCTACAGCGATCTGTAAAATAAATATTATCATGAAACTATTGTAGTGACATATTATGGATGTATGGTTGTAAATTCCAATATATCAACATACTTCCAGCCAACAAAAGAAATTATGCTTTCGATTTCGAATTTGCGTCCCAAAATTATTTTCCCTCCCAACACTATTTTATTTAACTACTGATACAAATTAACTAGTAAGAAATATAAATGGGGCCGTCGGTGGTGCAACGGTTAGTGTGCGCGGATGTTGTGCGAGAGAACGTGACTTCGATCCCTGCCCCGACCACCTTACACTTCTTTCGACGACGATCACGTCGCTTACTAACGGTGACATTATCGAGTAAAAACCTATGAAGTCGCTGCTCAAAAAACAGAAAACTGGAAAGCGCACACCTCGGCAACTGTGAAAAGATCTCCCATATCCCTTCATGGAATGTCATTGAAAAATACTTATTTATGTATTTAATGTAATGTACAAGCTACGACGTAATTTAACTTTTCTCCATTTAGCTCTTTTTCTATAAAATTGTTTCTGTTGTTGTGTTATATACAAGTAAAATCTGACAAATAAAAAAATTAAGGTTACGTTAAGTTATAAGGCTGACGTTACCGCTACCCAAGAAATGCGATGGGCAGGACGTGGCTGCACAAGGAAAAGAAACTGCGACATATACTACAGTTGCCATGAGAAAAAACATGAATTTTCTTACAGATTTTACTTGGCAAAAGACTGCGACATCTAGTGTCTAGGTTCAATTCTGTGAATGAACGTATGGCCACAATCCATAGTAAAGCGATATATTTTTAAGTTTCTTTAATTTGTGTGCAAGTTGATGGTTCCAAAGACATATGTTATGAGCTACTAAGGAAACGTATGACCCCTGCCCTGGCTGTGTCATCTAAGTGTCATCTAAGATTGTATTAGGAAATTATAATGCTAAGGTAGGCAGGGAGAATGTGTTTCATTCAACTCTTGGCAATTTCAGTCTATATGGTGACAGTTGCGACAACGGTATGAGAACCAAATTGATCACGTGGTAATTGATGGAAGGTACTCATCTATTGTGATGGACGTATGAGCGATCAGAGGAGCTAACATCGCTTCTGAGCACTACCTGGTAGCAGCAAAATTTCGTGCAAGATTAAGTAGAGCGAAAATCGTACCGAAACCAGACGCAGAGAAAGCTAGACATCGGAAAGCTGTAGCCACAGCCTAATCAAGGAAGTTCTCGCAACGTTTGGAACAGAATCCACCCGCTCCCGATGACGATCTTGAAGCGTAGTGGAAACCCATTTCGAACTCTATAAAACTGCCTCAACAGACGTACGTAGTTTTGAAAAACCGCTTCGCAACAATCCATGATACGATGAAGTGTGTCGCATAGCAAATGACGAACAGAATGCTGTGCGTATAGCAATGCTTCGGACAATTGGAACGCGAGCTGCGACTGAGCGGTGTAGGGGAAAAAGAAAGCGTCTCTTTAGGCGTCAGGAACGGCAGTGGATAAATCGCGATAGTGAGATTAATTGAGACATACCTAAGGTAGAACGAATAACGAAAATTCTACCAAAAAGTCAAAAACGGAACTAATGGGCATGCTTCAGGTCCTCCCTTCTGCAAAGGCAAGGACGGAAATCGCCAGCAGACGAAACATCTTTAGGAGGCTTTCAGAGAAAATACTCCGAAAAGTCTATAGCCCTATAGTACATAACGGCGAATATCGGCGACGCATGAGCCATGAGCAGTGCGAGCTATGTCCCGACATTGATATACTTAAGCGGATCAAAATAACGCGATAACATCATGTAAGTAGAATGGACTAAGACGATCCAGCACGAAGGGTTTTCTAACCCGAACTCGAAGAAAGACGAAAAATAGGAAGACCAAGACTCCGCTGGAGGGATCAATTTGACGAATAGCTGCGTACAG
The DNA here is from genome assembly GCA_963931995.1 of Phaonia tiefii. NCBI lineage: Eukaryota > Metazoa > Arthropoda > Insecta > Diptera > Muscidae > Phaonia > Phaonia tiefii. The sequence continues at coordinate 58,119,657 of OZ008368.1, read as the reverse complement.
TTGGTCTTGCCAACTGGAGAGATTAGAACTGGTTGGCGAGTTATTTTCTCTTCGTCTTGAAAGTTCCCTGACTCTCCGGGGTTGTTTAAGATCGGATAAGTAAATAAGTAAATAAGGCTTAGTTACACTAAGTCAATCAAGCGAACGTCACTTTTATAGTTCAAGAAGGAAACAAGAGAAAATAGGATAATAGAATTTTCAGAATTGTTAACTTGTTGTGGCGTTCATAAGAGATGTAGCTTCTGATTTCGAATATATTTCCAAAGCAACATTTAGTCCATACCATTAATTAAGGCAAACTGTATATTATACTCTGGTTTTAGAAAATTACAGAGTTGGCATACAAATAACACAGTGTGTGATTTTTGCACATTCAAAATCTGTGTACATTGAAACCAGTGGCTTTCATCTTTTGATATAAGATGAATACAGTTTGTGAAATTTGTCCAAATTTTTGCCATTTCGTGTTCTTTAAGATAACATGCAAGCAGAGCTGTAATATTAATGTACAGTAATTTTTATTTAAACTTTTTTTCGATATCGCTAAAAAGTACGCAATAATAATAATAATGCTGATAACAAAAAACAATATTTGTATTAATGCTGCAACTACATCTGGCCATATGCATCTTTTTTGTTTTGAATAAAACTTTATACTTCCAAAGCAAAATCTTCTAGGTTTCTAAGGGGCTTTAATTCTAGAGAAATATATTTTTAAACTAAAACCGATGTCCTGGCATGTTAGATCGACCCACAAACAAAAACTTACGATAAAAAAAAACGATTTTGGCTGTTTTACATGAGCTCGGAACGAAATTTTTTTTGATATTGTCTCGAGGTAATCTTTAAAATTTGTCTTAGTAGTATTTCATCAAGGCCATGTCAGTAGGTGATGACAATTTGTATAAGACAACTTCTTGACATGCTAATAGTTTTGATTTAGGAGAAATGCATTGTGAAGCACTATGTCATGACTGACTCTTACTTAGTCCAATGTTGAATGTCAATAGAGGAAGTCCTAGTAATTTGTCAACTGCGAGCTGTGTATGTGTGAGGATTTTTAAATTTTTCAAAAATTTCAAACTGGAAAAATTATAATTCCTTTCAGAATTTATTTTAGAACATCTGAAATTTATTAAAACAATATGCAGATTTTCAGAACATTATAATTATTTATGCCTGAATCTTTTAGATTTTATGTAATATCGTGCAAGAGATGAGATAGGTACACATATGTAGGTTCAAATTAATTCGTACCTACATATATACAAGTTAACATCCGGATAATTTTCCAAATGAAAGGTGAGATTTACAGTACCGTTCTGTGCGGCTTTCCAGTTCAATCTTCTTTTTTATACTTCTTTCAATATGACTTAGGCTCGAATATTCCAAACAAACTCAAATAAGTTCCTGTCATACAACCCCAAGGTAGATATGTACAATAAATTTAATATAACAAAGTAAAGTAGGTAAGTATAAATAGGTAAGTAAAGGGTTTTTCAATAAGAGTGCTACAAGAGTTTTTTTAAATAAAACAAAACCTGTTTTAGATACCAATGAAATTCTTTATTCCTGTGAAAGTAGCTTCGATGCCATTATGTATGGAACTCGATTACTTTTGCATGGTCACCACGGGTACGCTTGCAGAAGTCCAGACGCTGAACCCAATTTTCGACGGTTTTCAAGCAAAAATCGACCGATACTGCTTGCAATTTCACGTTCGAAATTCGTACGAAGTTCATCAAACGTCGCTGGCTTGTTGGCATAGACCATAGACTTGACGTAGCCCCACAGGAAATAATCTATCGGCGTCAAATCGCACGACCGAGGCGGCCAATCGACTGGGCCATTTCGTGAGATAACACGTTCACCAAACTTGGTTTTCAATAAATTGATTGTGGCATTCGCTGTGTGGCGCCGTCCTGTTGGAACTACATGTCCTCCAAGTCCATATTATCCAATTGGGGCCAAAAATATTCGGTTATCATTGAACGGTAGCGATTCGCATTCACAGTAATGTGGCGGTCTTGGCCATCACGGAAGATGTACGGCCCATAAACCGCACCAAACCGTAATTTTTTCGGGATGCAATGATGACTCATGGATTACGTGTGGATTGCTGTCTGACCAATAAGGCATATTTTGCTTATTGACGAAGCCATTCAGCCAGCAATGAGCCTCATCGCTGAAGATGATTTTCCTATGAAAATCCGAATCGTAGCGCTCTTAAACTTGAGGCCACTGACTCCAAATTTCGGTAGTAAATTTTAATAATTTCAACTCGTTGTTGGCTCGTATATCTTTCCATGATGAAATGGCTAACCTTACTGAAGAGAAATTTCAAAAGAGCGGGAAAAAATATGGCGTCGTTTGGTGTCCCTATCGATTTACTTTTGTAGCGTCTCTGTTGAAAAACCCGGTATAGTAAGCAGGGTAAATAGATACGGTTATTAACTAATATAGTATTACAAATTAAAGTAAAACAAGTATGGTAAATAGGTTAATTATAGTAGGTAGGGTAAATAGATATGGTTGCTAACTTAAATATAAGATGACCAGGAACACCATATTTAAAAACCCCGTACGCAATAGATGATAACCACTATTAACAAACTGCGGAAGATTGCTGCTGACTTGTGACCAAATGTATGAAAATGGTGTCATGGTTTTTTTTTATGGGAGCGGATCGCAAAGTCAGCAGTGACTCTGACATGTCACTTCTTTGTCACTGGTGATGTCTATGGGAAATTTTCAACTGCGTTGTTTTATATATGGAGGCCGACCCCGTCTAATATACAACTTTATATTTTAATTTCTTAAATGTTAACATATTTATTAATATCTAAATATTCCGCTTTTTGTGTCCAAATCTCACATTTCCAACAAAAATGTATTTATTAGATAAAATATCTGAGAGTCCTGCATTATGGCGTGTCATTCCGAATCGAAAATATCAAAGTAAATATATGCAAATAAAACACTATCTGGTATATGATGTAAATCGATCGGTTTATAACGAATACTATTTGACACAATCGGGCATGTGATGAGAATCGATCGAGTCAAAATCGAATACGATTTGACTATTTGATGAATTTTATTGTCATAATTCCTAACACTGGGAGCCAATATTTTATGTATATTTTATTTAATGCCAAAAAAAGATGAATAAATTAATTGATATCCATTATTTGCAAAAATAAACATCATTATTATGTTAAAGGGTATTCGATTTAAATCCATCGATTTTCATCACCTACCGGAATAATTATATTTTTTTGTGCAAATAATTGGTATACATTTACATATTCTTCTTTTTTCTACCACAACATATTTAGAATACTTCGTTCCCAATATTAGGAACTGTACCAGTAAAAATCGCTTAAGTAATCAAATCCTATTCGACTTTGACTAGATTGATTTAATATATTTACCAGTTTTGAGCCAAACAAATTAGAGCGACTTGCAAAAAATAAAATAATATTATCCACCTATCCCCTCCCAAAAGTACCTAGTCGGCATAAGTATTTTGACGAAAAAAAAATTGTGTATTTGTGAGATTATCTTTTGATTGACTTTATAAAGAATTCTCTTTTATTTTTTCCTTTTTATATATAACTAATACAATCTTAAAAATAAGCAACCAAATAGTTTTTCATAGGAACTTAAAATGATATAAATTAATTAATAAATTCATTCGTTGGCATAAGTATTTTGACAACTAGGTAATACTAAGAAATCAAAGTTAAAATTTAACAAAAGTAAAGAAATGAAGAAGAATTTAGTAAAATGTATAACCACCTTTGGCTTCAATAACTTTTCGAAGACGTCTCGGTACTGAATCCACTAAATTTTGAAGAACCTCTGGAGATATCTCTTTCCAAAGGGAAGTGACCTCAGAAATTGTCTCCTCTCTGGTTTTATTTAAGGAAGCTGTTCTTTTACGTTTCAAAAGAGACCAGACGTTTTTTGTAATATTTAAGTCTGGACTTTGAGGTGGCCAGTCCAAAGTGCCAACACCAACATTCTTCAAAAAATTGGTTATCATCCGGCTTTTGTGGCATGGGGCATTATCCTGTTGCAGTATAAATGATTCACCAATAAGCCTATCTCCATTAGGAAAGGCAGTATCGTTTAGGATACTCAAATATTGATGTTGGTTCATCAAGCCGGTGATAGGAACCAAGTCACCCAGCCCATTATACGCAACACATCCCCAGAACATGACAGAGCCTCCACCATGACTCACTTTTTCACAAACGGGTAGTTTTTTCTGCCTTACTACCGTTGGCAATCTTACAAAAAATTTGTTTTTTGATGAGTTATACTCGAAGAAGCTTTCATCTGTCCATAAAACGCTTCTCCAGAACTCCTTTGGCTTGTGCTGATGTTCCTTTGCGAAGGCCAGCCTTTTAAGCTTGTTTGCTTTTGATATGTACGGCACGTCCTTAACTTTATATGTTTTAAGACCTTCTTCTTTTAGACGTCGGCGGACAGTGCGCTCACTGATTGTATTCTTGGCCGTCAAATACCAGTTATTTGCAGCAGATTGAGGCTTCAGAAATATATTTTTTTTTTAAATTCCCGTAGAAGCTGTCTGTCTTCAGTTGGCGTTGTTTTCCGCTTAGCACCTGATCTCCTTAAGTTTATCAAGTTATTATACTTTTTAAACTTATTAATTTGATAGTGCACAGTTTGACGTGACACATGAAACTCATTTGCAATGTCTTTTACTGCCATTCCAGCGTTGAACTTTGCTACCATTGAAGATCTGATGACCAAACTCAACTCAGCCGTTTTACCCATTGTTAAACAATAACTTTAAAGCAATTTTTATTTTTTTATCAACGTTTAATATCAAGTGAAGTTAAATCCAAAGGGTGCTTGGATTTCAAGAGATTAAAAGTGGAAAAATATTTACACAAACATTCCGTCACAACACTTATGCCAACGCATGAATTTAATAATTAATTTATATCATTTTAAGTTTCTATGAAAAATTAGTTGTTTGCTTATTTTTAAGATTGTATTAGTTATATATAAAAAGGAAAAAATAAAAGAGAATTCTTTATAAAGTCATAATCTCATAAATACACAATTTTTTTTTCGTCAAAATATTTAAGCCGACTAGGTACAGTAGTTTGCCCTATGATGATTCTCAAAATATTTCGAGTCTAGCATTAAGATCCCGTGGGCTGAAACATTTTTAAAAAGGTACATATTTGTAGTTTTTCAAAGAATTTTGTACTTATACTAGAGACAATGTATACAATATTGATTTTATAGGAAACGCTTTATCAATGCGCATCCAACGGTGTATAAAAGATTCCACAGCATGTTCTGACACATCCTTTTTTCAGGGATACTCTGCAAAAAATCACTAGCAAATAGTGAATTCGTTAGTGGTGTAGATTTCGTGTTCACCAACCTATAGAGTCGGGTATACACGAAAGTATTTCCTTTATAATTCATAGGAATTGATGATTTCTATTCCATGTTTCATACAATATTTCGATTCCTCCACATACTGTTGGAATTAATCCCGTAAATGTAGCAAAAAACCCTAATGATGCAGTTCGATTCATAATACCCGAATTACGGTAAAACTGTCCTCCCGGGCATGTCTACGAAAATGCGTGCCAAAAACTATCACAGTGTATTTAAGCCCTGTTCCCTCTGTGAACCAACTTACATGCAGGCAATAATTTTTTTTAGTCGAAGAAAGGATTTTGAGTGATATTTATTAAAGTTCTCCAACGAAATCAATTTCAAGACTTAAATCGTATATAATCCAAAATTTGGGTAAATGGAGGGATAGGGTCCTTGGAAATGGGTCACAACTTCAACTCTGATATTTCTAGTCTAATACTGGTCTCGCAGTCGAGAAACCTACTGTATAATTCGAAGAAAATATCACTAAATTTAATAAAGGGCATCCAGTGAGAGTCTTATTACTAAAAATTTGAGGAAGTCACTTAATTAAGATAGTGAAAGTCATGCTGTAATGATTTGCTCTTTCCACTAACATTTTCTCATCCACGAAGTATCGAAGCAACAATTAAAAATTAAAGCCAGATGAAAAGCCATTGTGCCTTTAAGTTTTTGTAATTCTATTACTACCTGGTAAATTATTGCATTTTTTCCCCCAAAAGCATAATAAACCGCCTGAATTTTATCCCAATCTACATTGAGCCAATTTCCTTCTCCCGGTTGATTGCAGTAATAAATTTGTCTATTTTTCAATTCCCCTCAATAGCCTTATAGTAATTTCCATTTGTCTCATAAATAAAATATATTCCACAAACGCACAATATTAACATACAACGCCCATACATTAGCATGGTATATTGCACCAATACATTTACCCCAGCTATCGCTCTGACTGCAACTGACCACCAGTCCATCCGCCCCGTATTAATTATCTTCCATTTATTGTAATTGTGATAATTATCATGTTGTATGTTCGTTGCATGCCCAAACATGCAATGTAATGAATATTATAGACTGCATGTTATACGAAAATTAATAAATTTATTATGCACGTGTTTAAATAATTACATGCTCATTGGTCATTATTAATATTAACACGCCAACATACATAGATTATGATTTCCATTTAAATCGCCTGATTTTTCGTTAAAACCAACACAATTTTTGACATTGCTTTTCGTTAAAGTCTATAGATTTAAAATTTAAACAGAATCGTTATTTCAAATTTAAATAGTTATGTACTCGTATGTATAAAGTTTGGTGGTTAGTGTTTTAATATCAATCATACGACATGGCGATATCTTTCAGTCATACGTAAGCCTGTGTTATTGTCTTTGGTAGTACAATTCACACCAGATTTGAAATTAATGGAACCTCTAAAAAGAGCTTTAATAAATAATATTTAATATACCAAGAATACGCTGGAAACACCAGGTCGAAGGATCCCTCCGTGTCCTTGGTGTTAACATCTGGCGAGAGAAGGCGAAGTATAGAGCCAGTTGGTGGAATATGTTGAAATGTGTTTAATTTGTTTGTTTAATTAATATGTGTAAGACATCTGACCTCATTAGGTTGTAAAATGGTTAATAAAAGTAATGTATACCAAAGGAGAACAAAATGAAACTAAGACCAAAAAGCGAAGACCGTTGACGTTCAGCCATAGCTTTAAATTGAAGTGCCACATTTTTTTTAATGTGTATTTGGACTTTAGTTTTTCTCCAATTACTTTTCGAATATGACAGTGGTCAAGTAGGTGGCGCAATTATTGATGGTCATTTAGGCGATGGGGATATTATATTTGAAAGTTTTCAGGACCTCTGTGGGCCAAAAGTCAGATAAAACAATTATCGCGGTCCTATATTTGGTTTCCAAATGTACACGAGGCTATTGAAAATATGTTGAGCAGTTACACCTCATGTTAGGATACTGGCAGTAATCCCATGCTCGTCGCTAAAAATATTTGTCAACAAAAGATGTGAGATTATACAAATGATCGGACCGTTCGTTTTATTAAACCCTAGCTTGACTAGAACATGGTGAAATGAAAGAAAATATTGATAGTTTGAAAGACAACATGATCAAATATTTTAAATGAAACATAAAGTGAATTATAAACAGGTTACGGCACTCTGCCTTGTTCAGAATGACCGGTGAGTTCAAAAAATCCAAATGGATATAAGGTGAATATCGGTCAAAACGGACGAGAATGGTGGCTCCTGGTAATCGCCAAAAAGGAGAGACTAAGCGAACAGGAGATATATGCGTTAAAATGCGCACTATCGAGAGAGATGTGTGTATAGATGCTGGTTGGTGCAACTACATGTAACTTTTTAAAAATTGATTTAAAACTAACCGAACTTTGCCAAACTCATTTAATATATTATATCTTTATTGGGAATAACACATATTCCCAATATTTATAGCTCATTCTTTCATCCTAATTTGCCAAGACTTTGTTGCGGTTTTCTGGTTATATCTCATGAATGGCTGAGACTTTGTTAGCCGTAAGGATGTGGATCGATTCCGGATTATTCATATATCCCCAATCTTTAATGCCACTCCACAAGAAAAAGTGCAAGGTGGCTTATTTACATCGCCAATACGGTTGATAACAAACTTGCCTAGGTTAGTGCGCCAAATATAGACTGTTGGATGACCTGTGTGATATGGTGCACCATCCTACCGAAACCAAACATTATCCAAGTCCATATGTTTAATTTCAGCCCATAAAAAGTTCGCAATCATGGCTATGTAGTGCTCGCCATTTACTGACATGGCGTTTCCATAAATTTTCTAAAATATGGGCCAATGATGCCACCACTCCAAAATCCACACCAAACTGTCAATATTGTTGGTCCTAGCCACGCGACAATGGGAACCCCGAGAATTGATTGCACGGAAACATGATTTGGACGACCCTACGTGCAAAATTTTGGGCCAAATATTATTTTCAGCAATGGCACAGTTTGAGCAGCACAGCACTAATTTGGAAGTAAGTTTGTAATATTTTCCAACGTTTTTAAGCGTAAAGTGACCCATTTTGGTCTTAGAAGGTATCACACAGACTAACAGTTAATATTTCGAACAAGAAAAGTCAACCAGTATCAAAATAACATATAATTTAAAAATATACCGGTACTTAGATCACCCGCTACATGTGTTGTTGCCCCAATTCATCAATTGGCGGGAATAAAACTCATTGGTCATTGTTCTGCATTGATCAGCAGCCACACTAACCTGAATACCAATTGGTCCTTGGCTCATTTCACGAAGAAAAGTCCACTAGGACCATGTCCGAAAATGCAAGGGTGCGAAATGGCAGCGGGTTCAAAATTGTCGGATTGGCGGTCGGAGGATAGTAGGGTAAATTTGCTAAAGTTGTTTTTGTTTTTGGGCCTTTTGGAAAGGTCTTTAAAAGGCCTTTCAGAAGACCTAAACGAAGTCCAGAGGTCTCACCCTTCCAAAGTTAAGACCATTTTACTGAAATGCAAAAATGTGTGTTTTTGTTTTTGGAAGCGAAATAACTGCACACATTTATTTATTTTTGTAAATTAACACATTTAAGATTTTATTTTATAGAAATTTTCAGAAATGGTCATAACTTTGGAACGGTAGGACCTATGGGCTTCGTTTAGGTCATTTTGGAAAGGTAAGAGGCATGGCTATCTTTCAAAAAAGCATAAGTTACCTGCCATCTTGCTGAGCAAATTGAGGTTATGTGAATTTTTTTGCCATTTTTTCGAAAGCTCTGTATCTCGGCGATTTTACTTTTTTCTACTTTTTTTTATTGATTTTGAAAATTTCAATAAAATGAAATCTTAAACGTGTTAATTTACAAATAAATGTTTGCTGTTATTTCGCTTCCATAAACAAAAACAAACATTTTTGCATTTCAGTAAAATAGTCATAACTTTGGAACGGTAAGACTTTTGGGCTTCGCCTAGGTCATTTTGGAAAGGTAAGAGGTAGAAGAGGGAACGGTATCTTTCAACAGGAAAAAAAAGAATAAGTTACCTTCCATCTGGCTGAGCAATTTGAGGTTATATTAATTTTTGTTTCGAAAGCTCTGTATCTCGGCGATTTGATTTTTTTCTACTAGGCCTCTTAAAGACCTTGCCAACAGGCCCAAAAACAAAATAATCCGACCACTGGCTCAGAAGTTAGCTACTTTACCGTACTACCCTTCGACCACCAATCCGAAAATTTTGAAACCGCTGCCATTTCGCACCCTTGCATTTTCGGACATGGTCCTAGTGGACTTTTCTTCATGAAATGAGCCAAGAAATACGCTGGAGAAATTAGTCCGGAACTTCCTGAATCACCCTGTATAAGATACTTGTGCCCAAACGCAATGTGTTTGCTTTGCTATTCTATATTACATGTTTGAGACACAATGATTAATTTGTTATAACATATGTGTTTGCGACCCAAATATATTTGTGTTTGTGATACAAAGAGAATAGCACAAACAGAGAGTAAGAGAATAAAAGAGCGGCAAAGAGTGTGTATATCTTGTAAGGTGGTATCAGTATTTTTGCATTATTTTTCCAGTGAGTGATTCATAAATATTCGTGAGTCAGTGTGTCTTATTTTGTCTGCTGTATTCCATTTCAGTTTCATGTATGCAGTCGTCAATGGTTCATCGGACAGTGGATATCGAAAGCACTTGATCAGTGAAAAAAGTATAAACGAAAGCTCGGACGCTTATATGGTTTCTGATGTTGCTTTGGTTTTTGTGTGTGTGTTTCGCATATATGTGTGCTACCAAAGTGAAAAGCGATTCTGAGGAAAGAAACTGGAGAGGGCAACAACGTGAGTTTCTTTTTCTGCCAGAGTCTCTACTGAAGAGATGGGAATGGCGGGCCATTTGTGAAATATATTTAAAAAAATATGTAATTAATACACACTTGTCTGGCAGGAACTAGATTTTTATATATGTAAGTATATTGTTCGTGTACCAACGCATGGTGGTAACCAATGCATAGTTGAAACCATCTGAAAAGAAAAGCGTGCGAGACAACAAAGAAGGGATAAGCAAAAGACCAGCAGATTCTCATTTCATAAAGAAAGTAATTGAAGCATTGAATATAAATGTAAAATTTAAATATTTAAATTTTTTGTATTAATTATTTATAAATGTGGATATATATTGATAAAGTTAATTATAATTAATAAAGAAAGCAAGAATAATTCGTTTCTAAATAGTATTATTTATTTATTTATTTATTTGCAATATCTAAATATTATTATGTTTGGGAGAAAATACGCATATTATTATTTTTTTTTTATTTTGCTATCGTTACAACAGTTTTATAAAATAGAATCTATAATGATATTTACATGGTTCGAGTTATTACTAGATAGTGTTGCAGCAAGTGAGAGTAAGTTTTTTTTAAATGACTCTCATTGTAATTGAATTTTAAAGACATTCAAGGTAAAAAAGGTTGTAAAAATATAGCATATGTTTTCACTTAAGTATATGGAGGTTTGGGGGAAACACGCGAATGCTTCCACGTAAGTATGTGGATGTTTGGGATGAAGTTCGCATATATTTCCACGTAAAAGTACACATAGTTGTCAGCAAACATACTAATGATTGTATTTAAATACATCTGAGTTTGGAGCTTTCAAACATATAAATTGTTGAAGTGTGTTCCAAACATATACATGGTTCCTGCAGAATATGTTTGGGAGAATATATTACAGATACCGTTTTTTTCAGCGTGTATAGAAATCATTTGATATGGATGGAGTTTAAGCATATCTCGATTCCATAATCCCATATATAATACTACCACATACATATTAATAATACGCCTTGATAGATAATATAAATTATATGTAACTTATATGTATAAATTATATAATACAAATTATACTTACCTATTTGCATATATTTGCCTTTGACGTCCCATGAACATATAAGGCAAAGCTTCTCAACTCGCTGTCTGCTTTCAGACTCAATAATTAATACCTATATTTTTAAATCGATTTCGAATGCTGTTGTCTTCGTGGGATAGAAGTACTATTATAGCGCTGCCGTAGTCTCATAGTATTAGCGTAGTGACGCCGTAGTGTATGCTTGGTGCCAGGAGTGATGGAATGGGGTTTAAACTCATGTTTCTATAGGAAAGATCTACGCCTGCTTAATATTGTACCGCTGATGGCCAAGTATTATTAATGGTATAATATAGAGTCTATAGCTGTAAGTATTTGCATATCAATTTTAATTGTACTCGTATTTGATAAATTGATATACAAATAAAGCACACATTTTCTTTTACTGTTCCCATATAGATCTATCAATTAATTAATTATTACCCCCGGACAAAAACACTATAACTCATTTCTCATTCAAACTTTTGTGCATCCTTCATCCAATCTCTCAAATACATTATTCTATTTTTCACCCGCACACATGTGAGTTTAATAGCTTTTAACGATGTTCGTAAAATTGAAGGTGAGCAAAAAACTGCAGACTGTCATTGCATATGTGTGGAATTTTTCTTCTGCTATCCTATATGACGTGGTAGAATTTCCTCTACTCTGATTGTTTTTTTCAGGTGCTAGAATCGATCTCTATGTCAGTTTGCTAACTTCTCTTCCTCTGCTGTCCATCTGTCTGTGTCCTTTCGGTTATATACATTTGTGGGAATGTCCACGGTGCTGGTACAACCGTGTGGAATGGTGTGTATATATGAAACATTTTTAACTTATGTGAGTGTTTGTATGACAGAGTACTTTTCGTATCCAATTACGTTGTATATGTGTGTGGGCATGCACACAGGCGTCGAGACCAATGAGTCTACGAGAAAAAGACAACACATAAATGTTCTCTTCACCAGCACTTTGAATGGATAAGAAAAGCTTTAACTACACGTTTGCAGGCAGCAACTCATAGTAAGAAGACAATCGATACAAGGGTGATTTCATCAGTTGGGAGTGCGAGAAGGGCTTATTAAAATCTTGACAAAACATAAAGACAATTTAAAAAAAATCCACAAACAATGCGTAAGATATATACCAAAAATTACATAAAGTGAACCAAATGATACAAGAAATGTACGAAAGAGTATTCGTACTCGTACACTTATACATATCCAGTGTACATTACACTTATAATCATTATCGTACATCAAGAATTTTATTTACATTTATGATATACATTGTGTAATTTTTCGTAACTTTAACGCATTTTTTGAAATGCATTTTCCTATAACCATATACGGACACCACTACTTGATAGAAGACAAAAAAAAGACCCGTGTCTTCCAGTTTTTCCCACAGTCGTGGAATTTTTTTTATGGGCCCCCAAAGATTTGAGGCCTCGGTGACAGTTTTGCAAAAAAAAGTGATCATTTTGTCAGGCTCATATCTTGCAAACCGTTCGGAATTTTGATTTACTCTCTGAGGGATAGTTGTAGCTCTTGTAATAAAGAATACAAATTGCCAAAATATAGAATGAAATCTTCAGCGTCAAAATAGCAAAAACTTTTATTACCTTTTTTCCCCTGTTCATGTCCATAGGTATCAAACTGTTCAAAATTCAAGGAAATAATAAACTACAATAATGTATCTAAGATCTCAATAAACAACTTTCTGGAACATACAAACTTAATAGGAATGCTTCTTAACACCGTTTACTTCAATATTGTGATACTATGCTATCTCACCAACCGCAACAGCACAGTCAAAGTAGTATGCTCAGCACACGCAACAAGGGACGCAGCACACAATATAAGAATCATTCCTAGGAAGTTCGTGTGTTCTACAAAGTTGTTTACTGAGGTTTTAGGTACATTTTTGTGGTTTATTGTTTCCTTGAATCTTGATCGGTTTGCTAACTGAACAGGGGGAAAAATCGAATTTTTTAAAGTTTTGTGCGATTTTGACATTGAAGATGAAGTTATATGTTATATGTATTCTTTATGACAAGAGCAACTACTTTCCCTCAGAGAGTAAATCAAAATTCCGAACGGTTTGCCAGATATGAGCCTGACAAAATGATCACTTTTCTTTTTGCAAAACTGACACCGAGACCGCAAATCTTTGGGGGCCCATAAAAAAAAATTCCATGACTTTGGGCAAAACTGGAAGACACGGGTCTTTTTCTTGTCTTCTATCAAGTAGTGGTGTCCGTATATGGTTACAGAAAAATGCATTTCAAAAAATGCCTTAAATTTACAAAAAATTACACAATGCCTATCATAAATTTAAAAAAATTATAAAAATAAAAATAAAACAAAAAATTCCGAATGAATTGAAAGATATGAGCCTGTCAAAATTATCACATTTTTGTAAAAGTGACACCGAGGCCCGAAATCTTTGGGGCCCATAAAAAAAAGTTCATGACTTTGGGCAAAACTGGGAGACACGGGCCTTTTTTTGTCTTCTATCAAGTAGTGGTGTCCGTATATGGTTATATTTTTTCGTGTTGCACTGTGTTATTAAGAATTTTCATAAACTTGGTATTATTGAAAATTTGGAAATCCTGAGTTGTTACAGTTTTGTAGTTATGGTGCGTTATGTGCAATATCTATAAATTCACAACGACAATGTGTCGTCATTACAGCACATGCAAACGGGAACTAAAGCAGGCAATATTCGACACATCCACAACGTCAGTCATACCGAAATATCAAAATTATTTTAATATTTCCTTTGATTGGTGAACACTTTTTCGTTGCACATGTGCACGCATACAAATTTATGTACACTACACCATAAAAAAAACACATTAATCTGATGACTTGTGTATTCCCCGCACAAGAGGAAAAATATTTAACAGGAATACAGCAGTTTAGACTCAAATTGTCTTACGCCCATGTGTATCAAAGCTCATCTTTATTGCTACTCATATTTAAGGCTAAGGGGATCCTTGAAACTAATGCTGTGAAATACCAGCAGCAAATTTCCCTTAGAACTGTATAAAACTGCAACAAAGATCACAGACTGTAAAAGGATAGCGATGACCACACATTGGAAGTCCTGCAAACATGTGGCAATTGTACAATTACTGTTTTTTCAGTTAAACTTTGCCTTTACAGCCCCTTTAGGTTTTTGCTTTGCAGAAAACGCTCGTACCGCAAACTCCTTAACAATAAGAAATTGCAATTTGAGTGAAATACGTGCACTTTATCGTCTCCCCGATAAATTTGAGTACAAAGGATGTAGTTTCGTATTCCAGATAACCGCACATAGTTTTGTGAAAGAATGCAGTTATCTCCGTTTCCTCTCTATTTTTTCCAGCTTAATTACAAAGTATTCCCTTACCCTTATTGTTGTTTTCAAATCCTTTGTTTTATTTATTTGACATTTTTATTATGGGTCTCTTATTGTTGCTCTTTAGTTGGCCTCCCCATTTTATGGCATGCCACTCTTGGTGTAGAGTTTCAAAGAGATCCTATTAAATGGTTAGACTTTCAACAAATGTCCTTGCTGAACATGTTGGCATCTTGGTGAGTGCAATGCTTGTGGAAATGTGTGGTTTCTATAAATTTATGTTGTTGTTTTCCTCTTGGTACTTGTTTTCTTTATACTTGAGATTAATGTCATAAGTTTAGATAAATGTTTTGTGGAACAGAGAAAAGGAATGGCAGGACGAGCCGTAAGAATGTTTAGAAATGCAGAAGATTAAAATTGCATTAAAAGTGTATGTAAAAAGTAGTATAGATACAAGCTAAGAAGATATAGACGCTATTGTTTCGGTAATTTGTTGAAGAAATGTTTTTAATTAATATCAGATATAGAGCTCAAAGTTAAAGTGGATAATTCGGGTATTATTTTATGAAAATTTTGTGGAAAATTTAAAACAAGTGAAAATTTGTTTTTTACCAATAGACAAATGGATCGAAAATCAATGTAGTAATAAAAATATTAGACGTATTTTTTTACCGTATTCGAAGCTCTTTGACGTTATACTAATATGTGTCAAAAACAAGGATTTGCCTTAACGATGCACACTAGTAATAATTTGGTTGGTATTGCTAACCTACGGAAAACATAAACTATATGTTCGAATAGTACTAGCTTTTATCACCACCGTAATTCTTAATAGTACTTTGATATTCATATCAGTGGAAAGGACACATTAATAAATCACACGAAAATCTCTACAACGAAATAACCAAAATAATTGTAACATTTCGATAGCAGAAAATATAACATTCTTGTAATTGAAGATAACACAAAACAAACACAAACATTAGGTGTAGTACATACTTTTCCAAACAAATTGTGTTTTGTAGGAACGAAGATGTTATCAAATTGAGATTTCGTTCGATTTCGAAAAACAAATTGTTCCAAGGCTTCCACTATATTTTTGGGTTACCTTTTGCGTTAACATGCTCAAAAGTAATATTTAATATTCGACACGTCAACGGCTGATGCGGTCTCAGTTTCCCAATGGAAACAACTGTTTACAATTTTTCCCGATGTTTTGAAAGTTATTTGGCCTCTTGTTCAGGGGACATTTTATTTAGTCTGGAAATCACAATGTTGAACAGTTGACAAGACGTACACAACATTCTATTTTGGTCTATCTACAATGAATATAATATTTAATATTTTAATAGTAAAATAATAGTAAAGTAATATTCAATATTTCAATTTGAATATGTAGAATAGGTAGAAGTGGATGTAACTACTAACACAAGTTATCCAATGAGCACTGTTGTGATAATAAAGTAAGTCATGTTCCATTCCCTTTTTTGAACCTGTAGACTTGCTGTGGCCAAAGGGAGTCCGAGCAGAATGAAGTCCCATCCCGGTGCTCCGGGTAGGGGCTGCCAAATATACGTAAGTTAGTCCCTGATGAATTAGTTTGTGCTTTACTAAGCTCAATTAGCTTAAGTGCTTGAATGTACGTACCGTGAGGGTAGAAGTATGAGCCTAAATGAGCCTAGTCACACAAAAGGCGGGACAGGAGATGTTCGCCGCTAACGTCCTCCTCTTCAGACCTGCAGCTTTTGGGGTAGTCATAAGCTCACATTCGAAGCCTAGACGTGTGTCTGCCTATCAAACACAGATCGCCGCTTCTAACGTAGATATATTCTGTCCAGGACTAAATATCTTACTTACTTACTTATCCGGTTTCGAACAAATTCGGGGGGTCAGGGGCCTTACAATACGAAGATAACATATTTCGCCAACCAGTTCGATCTTTTTCCTTATCTCTCTAGTTGTTAATACCAAGTGTATGCAATGATTCGTCAACCTGATCCCTCCAGCGGCGTCTTGGTCTTCCCATTTTTCGTCCTCCTTCGAGTTCGGTTTCGAAAACCACCGTCTTCATCCATTCTACTGTTAAGGTCGAGCCACCGATATCGCGTTGTTTTGATCCGCTTAACTACGTCAATTTCGGAATATAGCTCATGTTTCATGTGTCGCCGATACTCGCCGTCGTGCGCTACAGGGCCATATATTTTGCGGATTTATTTTTCACTCGAAGACTCCTACAGATGTATCGTCTGCTTGCGATAATACCCAGGATTCTGCGCCAGAAAGCAAGAGAGGTTGTACGAGACTCTGGTGCAACTGGACTTTTGTTCTCAAGAGAGAGAGCTTTATCTACAAAAGACTTTCTTAGCCCAAAATAACATCTATTCCCAAGCACAATTGTCCGATTGCTGTCAAGGCTGAAGTTGTTGTTTTTGTTTACGGCAGGTCCGAGGTATATAAATTCGTCCACCAACTCGCAGTTATTATGGTTATCAACTTTCGCGCTTTGGTATAATCGCCTGGAGGCCCTGGTCGTTGAAACCATTAACTTTTTCTTGTCCTGATTTACTCTCAGCCACACTTTTGCTGACCCCTTCTCAATTCTCGAAAACATCGCAGAAGCTTCTCTAATTGTGCGCCCAATGATAACTATATCATGAGCATACGCGAGCAGCATGTGACTTTTGCTGCTGACGGATTAATTCATGTTGACTGCAGCTTTTCTAGGGGTATATCTTTGCCTGAGGCATCGCTTAGATTCGAAAGGTTCGATAAGATCCTTACCAACTTTCACTGCGAATTTGGTGTCCGCCAAGGTCATCCGGCAAAGGCGTATGAGTTTTGCAGGAATTGCTTCGTAGAGTTTCTCACTTATCGGGCTGTCGAAGGCCGCCTTATAATGGACAAATAGATGTTAGGTGTCGATTTTTATTCGTGGGTCTTCTCCAGGATTTGGCGTAGCGTGAAAATCTGGTCAGTTGTTGATTTTCAAGGCCTAAAGCAACACTGGTATGGTGCAATCAGGTCAGCGATAATTGGTTTTAGTCTTTCGCACATTATACCTCATAGAACCTTATATGCTGCGGATAAAAGACTTATTCCACGGTAGTCGGCAGAGAGAGTAGGGCACATTTTTTAAATATGGGCCATAGAACACTGAGATACCAATCGCCGGGCAGGCATTCATCTAATTAAACATTGCACTCGATCTGATATACGCACCTTATCACCTCAAACAGATCCGCCGGTAATCCATCGGCTCTTGCGGCCTTGTTGTTCTTAATTCGGGCAATAGCTATTCTGACTTCGCCTTATTTAGCAGGGCGTAATCAATGTCATCGTCCAAATTGCGATCGATTGTCTCGTAATTGGACATCTCAGATAGCAATAGCGCAGAGAAATGGACTCTCTATATTCCCAATATGCTCCTCACATCTGCGATAACATTTCCGTGCATTTCTTTATAAAAAGGGTCCCTAAACAATGCACGTTAGTTATTTTTTTGACTTTTTTGTAGAATTTTTGGGCCTCGTTCTTCCTTTTATATGTCTGAATGTTCTCACTCTCAGTCGTTCTCCACTGCCATTTCGTACGCCTAAAGAGATGGTTTACCTCCTTTCTTTTTTCCCTACACGAGTGGAGAAAACTATGGTATATAGAAAATTAATTCACCTTTAGTTAACTTTATAAGTCGAATAAATAAATTGCTTGGTTTCATTCAAATATAGTTCTTTAATTTTGGTAAAAATATGGTTACATCTTTTTGACAAAACTCCTAAACAATAGTTGTTTCTCAATGATTTTTTTAAGGACCAGCTATTCCACACAACTACATAAGTTTTGATTGTGTTTCAAACTATTGATGGAGTTAATATAACTCTCTTTTCAACACAAAAATTGAGTCGAGATATTCTGAAAAAATTAATAAATAAAATTTTTACAAAAATATGTTTTTCCAAAATATCTCTTGAATCATATGATCAACAACATCTGTAAATTTTTACAGGTTTTTACTAGTTCTGCAAATGTATAAAAACGTATTCCCACTAAAAACGAAATTCAGGGCTTGACAGCGGTTCAAACTTGTCTGATG
The DNA here is from genome assembly GCA_963931995.1 of Phaonia tiefii. Lineage (NCBI taxonomy): Eukaryota > Metazoa > Arthropoda > Insecta > Diptera > Muscidae > Phaonia > Phaonia tiefii. Next base: position 58,100,855 of record OZ008368.1, on the reverse strand, counting down.
CCCGAGGTTGCCGAACTTATTCTCCCACTGTATGGCAGCAGTAGCATGTGCGGAGCCTCAATTTAGGATTCGCCCCTCCACACCACCTCAGCTATATCTGTGTAAAACATTGTCTTGATCGGGCGATCCATTTAATAACGGCCGAGTTATTTTCACGTTCTTCGATAAATCGCCCACTGTACAGTGATGGGTAAAATTGTTGAACGAGTCACAAATTTTGGCGTCATTAGGATACATAAGGAGCTCAGTTAGATATTGAGTTGGGTAAATCATTAATCACTAGTGGAAGTGAAACCGGACATTGGGGAACATCTGAGGTTAGAGGAATATATTTGGAATTAGAATTTCCGAAAAGTCAGAACTGGGTCACGGCAGTGTCATTACGAAAATTTCTAACAAAACAAAGTTATCAATAAACCCAAATAGCTGTAAGTTTAGGGGTATAATGTTATTAGTTACTTTAGCAAAAGTTTTACTAAAGTCAGGGAAATTCTCATCTCAAACACAAATTCAGCAATAATATAGGAAAAGAGTATCAGGACGATCGTATTCATCAACTGTGTCAGTAATTAATTTCCCAACATTTTTTCAGTTCGGTTAAAGTTTTGCAATTCTACTGCTATTTGAGATTTGATTTAAGTTACCGCTTCTACGAAAAGGCACAAGGCAAGAGCTCTTTGACATCGCAGAGATACGTCCACATTCATTTCATAGAGTCAGTATACAACAAATTCAATGGAATTGCCATTGAAGTTTAGCAAGTCGTCAAAACAGAATTAGGAATCTTGTAAGGACCAAGTTTATTTACAGGCTGACATTCACTGAAATTATTTAGAGCCCATGAAAATCAACTAAAGGTAACTCGGAAGGATCTGCTGAAAAATTTGTATAAGCAAGAATATATAGGCGTGACATCCGAATACTCTAAGCAAACTAATTTTGCTAAACTGTTTTTAATCGATTTTCCATCCGAGTGCTCCGTATTATTCACTTTATTTACAAATGAGATAAGTCCAAAGTCGCAAGACTATAACTGCCAGAAATATCGGCCGACTTGTACCATAATTTGTCAGGCGGTACTTACAATGAAGGAGATCATCGTGGAGTCTTTGACTCAATTATCTACGTTCTAAGAGGTCTTAAGCCGTTTTCTCTCTGACAAAGATAAACATATCTAGGTAAAGTTGGGCCATATATAATTTTTAATTTGAATGTTATTTTGCACTAGTAGGTGTTGTTGAAACCATTCTCGTTAATTTGAGAAGTGTTTATCCCTATATTATGTGATGATATACCTAAATACTTGTGGTGAAGGGAGCTGATGGGATGCCTTGGTGATCATAAAAATAGCTTTATTCTCAACCATCCACCGAAAGAATCAATTTCACTTCTTCTTTACAAACTTTTTCTTTTAAAAAATCTTGAACAGCATAATGATTGAAAACCGGTGTTTTTTTGGATTTTATTGAGTTTAATCTAATCCACAGTTAACAGATTCAAGTGTCTGATTATCCTGGAGAATTTCCAAGTAATGTATGTAATAGAAATTTAAATTGAAATTAAAAAAATTAATAGTATCAAAAGAAATCACAGATCTTGCAATAGTTGTGGTTAACTATAAGATACAAAATAAAACACAGCATGAGAAAAAACCAAAATTTTATAATAATTTTAAACTTTATTATTTGGAATTAAAAGGCATTTTGTGGTTTTTATTTATTCAAAATGTCTTAAATATTTGTGCCCCCCTTTCGTTTGGTTTTATATGTAGTAATAGTTCTCTAACAAGTAGTTGTGTTTAATTAAACTATTACTTTTCCCCAAGTTTTTGTGGTTACGAAATTCTAGCTCCTATTGCAGTTTATTAAACCTCAGATGCAGACACTAAAAGTCAGTTGTCTGCAAAGACAACTAGACATACGAAAAACAGGGAATGAATTCAAATTGTAGCTTGATTGCAGTACAGTGGCATTGAAGGAAATTCACAAGGTTTGCTGTGCAAAGAGAAACAATAATATTTGTTAACTTTGATTCGAGATTTTGGGCTAAAAAAGCTGGCGCATTTGGTTTGATGGTTGTGTTGATCATCGATGCTATATTTCATTATGCCTGTATTACAGTGAATATGTATGTAACAGATTGTGCATCTTGCATGATATTTACTTCTTAGTTTTTGTGTATCATTTTTGATTGTTTCCATCTATGCTTTCGTCCCGATATATACATTTATTTATTTTTTTTGTGTCTTGCTATCCGCCAATGACATCATTGGGTGAAATCTCTGAGATGTTACTGCAGTAATAACAGCAATCGAAACTGTTAATGAGGGCAAGATAAAATTAAAGGTGTCAACGACTAGACAAAACTGTGGACCGAGTTCACTCTTGAACGTCTTCAGCCAATATAATTTTGTTGTGCTAGATGAATTTATCTCTCTTGAATCCGCCGTAAACGAGAACATAAACTTTACCTGAAGAGAAATAGGAAAAGTGTGCTTGCATATATATGCCATTTTGGGCTCAACAAGCAATTTAACAACAAAGCCTTCTCTTCCCAAACAAAAGTCTATCTTCCAATTTCTAGTGATATTCTACACCTACTGCTACCTTTTTCTAATAATGGGAACCATTATTTCTCCACATTTAGAACCGATCTCGAAGTATTCCCACATATTTGAAAGATTTTAAGGTTTTTTTTTATATTTGGAACAGGGATTTGAACGTGGAGGTGAAAGGTTTCTGATAGCCACTCACATAGGATGTCTCTTTCCAACATTCGGATCTCATCCTCAATTATAAAGCTGCTATCCGGGAAATGCGACGAACATGATACTGTTGCACGAGAAGGGAAAAGAGCGATATTTAATACAGCGGCCATAATCGAAATTAGGAACTCGTGTGCTGATTTATAAATTAAGAACGTAACTTAAGAACGTAGTATGAAGAAAGTAATATGATTCTACAGGAATCTACGGGTTCTAAAGAACAGTAAACCATGTGTTAAAGAGTTAATCTTTGGGAGAGAGTACAAAAATGTGAATTTTTTTTATCAAATTTTATATTTTTATAATAAGATATTTCACTTAAGTCACTATGGAACACCAATTTGATGTGAAGCGGCATCGGTCAAAAAACCCGGTTCTTCTCGAAATCGGAGTCGACAGAACAGGTTCTTAAATTACGCGGAATCGCACATCACTAGTACGCACTATTCTTTGTAAGGGGTGTACGTATACTTCCAGTTACCAATATAGACTCGGCTCATTTCGTGGTTGCTTCTAAAGTTCGCACAAGACTGAGCAGGCCGAAGAGTGAATAAACGTAAGAAAAGCTGAATATTTGTGAGCTGCTAATGCAGGAGATGTGAAAGGCCTATAAATGAAAGCTCAGCCTCTTATTGGCGCAAAATACCCCCCTAACGAGGACCCATAACAACGGTGGACCACATCTCCTGTTCTTTAGAACCGCTTCGAGAACGGAATTAGGATACCGAACGGAGCCCACAATCAGACCTTGCAAACGCACTATTACCGAAGATACGTACAGATATGCCACGGTATGACGAGGAATGGCGCATTGCAACTGGTGAAAAGGACGCTGAAGGAATGACAACGAAACATTCGGTTAAACCCCAGCTGCGAATGACCGTTGCAAAAGTTTGAGAATTGAGGGAAACCAACTGTAGACAACTGTAAACCAACACCCAGCAGCTGTAGTAAATATTGCAATTTTTCTTTCTGGTGCAACCATATCCTGTTCATCGCATTTCCTGGATAGCTGTGATGTCAGTTTTATATATTTCGAGGACATCCACCAGTTGGTAAATGGCACCCGTCCTATATAGTGTTCACATATTACGGGTACATATCTTTAAATCGTGGTCCCTCTAACGTTTGTGAGGGTCGTCAGCAGTTAGGTGGTTTCTTCGTTTATTATATTTTTTGTGTATCTTGATTGCCTATTTAACTGTAGGGGAGGAAAACCCAGCCCACTGGGAAACATTTGTGGCTACTCCCAAGTGATTGGCTATCAGAACTAATTAGAATAATATGCTAAAATTTGTTTAGTTTGTTTGTCTAATTAATATCTGTAGGGCATCTGATTTTTTGAAGTTGGAAGGTATGAAAAAAAGGTAGGGTAAGTTTTTATATTAAAATCCCTAAATAAAAAGAGAATATGTAGGCATTTAAATTGAGCTATCATTGATTTGATTACGTAGATAAACCATTGAATATTTTTCCCCATTCTATAGTTAAATCTAAGAAATATATACGAACAACCATCAATGCTAGTAATATTGATACATCATACCACTGTCGCAATCACTATAAGGCTGAAAGTAAAGCACTCACTCTGCCACATTTTCAAGAGGGCCGAATATATCAAAGCAATAAAGTGCAGTGTCAGTCCTGTTGCTGTGTCAGATACTGCTTCAGTAGTAATTGAGCCAGAAATATGTAACAATGGCCTGAAATGCCAGCAAATATTGTTAAGGAAATTTTCATTCATATTTCAGTTTGAATATTATTTGTACTTTTTGAAACAAGTGATGCACAAATGATTATTACCAGAGATGTTCGTACACATCAATGTGTATGTACTTCATTGCATTTTCCAGTCCGGAAGTATGATGTATACGCCTGTGTCTACAGGCTCATTCGTGTGGGAGGATGCAACTATTTACTCATCTCCCATTGTTTGTGTATTTGACTCAAAAACTGTGTACACTAGTAGTGTATGAGTGTGGTTGTTTGTCTAAAAAGTTTATATTGTTCTGTGGACCGCCATGGTTGAGTGAACTTTTATTGCAAATGAATAATATTTAACTCGTTGGTATTGTGTTAGTCATAGTTGAGTTTTTGGTTTTGAATTGAATTTTTGGCCGTTGTAAAAGGACCAACAAGGAACTTAAAGTAAATATCACCACCAACCAGACAAATGCACAAACATAGAATTTATTAATTCCCACTCTTCTTGCTTTATTTGGAATATATGAATTCATTATGATGCAAAATTTTTATAAAATTTTGTTTATATTCAAAAACTTAGTACAAAAAGTACTACATACTGAACGACCAGTAAAAATTACTTTTGGCAATTGCATGTTAACTGGAGTTGTGAAAGATGAGGGAGATAAGATATAAATGACAGAATCAAATTTTACATTCAATTTTACATCACAAGTAATTAAAAGTTAAATTTTAAGGTCTTTGATTCTAAAGAAATCGCTTACTTTATACATTTTCAAAATAATCTATTTTGTATTAAATTTATTTACCAACGTCACCTCGCACGTTGAGGGAAATTTCGTGAAAAATGAAAAACTACTCTGGCGAATAGGCAATTTCAAGCCCGATAAATCACCTGGCCCTGACGGCTACTGGAGTTACAAAATGGACTAGATATGTTGGCTCAATGGTTACTGAAAGTTCATACGATCTGCGTAATGCTATTTTATATTATATTAGCTGGAGAGAATCCAAGACGGAAATCATTCGGAAAGTTGGAAAATTGTCGCATGTTAGTCCAAAAGATTTTACACAAATCAGTCTCTCATCTTTCCTTCTGGAGTACGACTATAGGTACATCCCAGTTGTCCGCATGCCACTCGCTGAAAAATTAGTTTTTTTGTTGGTTGGATGTAAATATAACGTGTGTTTGGCATGTCGCAAAAATAGTATACTTGAGTCCAAACACATTCTGTTTGCTATTCAATATAACATGTTTGGGACACAATGTTTAGTAGGCTATAATATATGTATTTGTGACCCAAATGTGGTTTTGTTTATTGGAAACTGTTGAAAACACTGCTTCCTATCACAATAAAGGAACAAAAAGCAGCAGGACTACAATTCACGAAAGCAATGATTACAAACATGTACGTGGTTCCTGCATTATGTTGCGGTGGCCGTTATTTCTCAGCGTGCAGCGCGCTTTCAACACGGGGAAATCTAGAGAAACTGCTCTGCACGTAAGTAATTTTCAGAGATAAATCTATTTACGTAAAGGTATACACGCCTGTCGCTATTGTGAATATTGAAGGTGTGTTAAACAGCGTGTTACCAGGATCGATAAAAACGGCTCTATTGCTGCTTTGTTTCGACCAGGTTTTAACTACTTTTATCTATGAATTACTTACTAGAAGAAGCATTGCCTCGTTCCTGACACGCACGACCTTAACTCTAAATCTGAATAGTGGAACTCCAGAAGGGGAAATGTTAGATTTGGGATGATCAGGCTGTACAGTTGTAGAATATGCTGACAACCTGTCAATTGTAGAGCAGTAAAATATCCCTCTACGTGCAGAGATGTGATCCAGAACTTAATCAGGGGACTCTCGAAGTGGGTCACTGATAATGGACTGGGTGTACATCTAGCGAAACCCTAGCTCGTATTCTTGACCAGGAAGCAAAAGTTTCCGTATATTCATCCCCTGTCTTTATGTGGTCGAAAAATTTGCCTGACGGATCAAGAATAACACGGTGCGACAGTCCAAAAGAGCTGGGAAATTATAGCACTTTCCCTATAGGTGCTGTAGAGGGAAACAAGAATCTGCTATGAAATATCCCAAACAACCCCTAAAATCTTGAAACCGGGTTAAAAAACCGGGTTTACGTGCTTTTGCGCACTTATAAGCCTGTAAGTTAGTTGATTACCCACCGATTTTCATTTTCTCAACGGGTTTAGAATGAAGAAACTTAGGCCTTTCTTATCTTCCCCCTAGTCTTTCTGAAATAGCACCTGTTCTCCGTTTGTTTCCCAGACCAAAGTTATTCTAAAGTTATTATAAAGCATATCAACATTCACCCTTTCATCCAATCGGTTGGATGTTCTGATTGGGGAGACCATTCGATTTTTCTTGCTTCCGTTTACTGTCAAACACACTTTTGCTGATTCCTTCTCAATGCTGGAAAATACTGCAGTAAATTGTCGCAGATTTCGCCCAATGATATGTAAATCACCAGTATACACGAGAAGCATGTAATGTTTGCTGCTCATAATTTTATTCGTTTTGTTTGCGGCTTTTCTCTCGATGATCTCAATTAATGCGTTAAAGAGAGCGCATGATTGCATCTTTTGCAATTTGTAACCGATTGCAGAATTTTAAAATGCAAATGGAAGCTAGACATCTTGAGATATAAAAATCTTGACAATAGTGTTTTTTTTTATTGATGTGTTAACATCTATAGGCGCGGCCTACATTCACCAAGTGAATACATCCAAACACAATTTGTCCGACTGCGCTCACACAGATTGTCCGACAACGATCACACATTGTTTGGCGTTAAACTCCTCCGAAACGGCTGGACCGATTCGAATGAATTTTTTTGTGCATATAGGGTAGGTCTCAGAATCGGCCAACATCTATTTTTCATACCCCTAAATGAGAAGGGTGACCCACCCCTATATAGAACACAGATTTGTCCGAGTGCGAAACACAGATTGTCAAACTGCGATAAAACAGTGCGAAGCACTCCCAGAACAAAGAGAATAATGACGGCCCAGCAGTCGGGGTAAGTTGTGAATGATTTGAGATTTGACTACTTACCAATAATCACCAGTACTTACCGGCCAAACCACTGGCAATATTAATGAGTGGCGAATTTAACATGGGGATGTCATAGGAGGTAGTCACTTGCTACCCAAGTCATTACTTCTCAGCAGTCATTTCGTTTGTGGCATATGACATACCGATGTAGTCACTTGCTACACAAGTCGTTACCTCTCAGCAGTCATTTAGTTTGTAGTTTATGGAATATAAGTATGTTTTTTGTTTTTGTTAGATTGCGATGAAGTAAATGTTTTTGGATTTAAATCATTTAATCAAATCAAAAAATGTAATACAATGTAATGTAAATGTAAACTTTTAATGATATATGACGCCACCAAACAAAATTATGCCACAGCCGCAACTAGAATTTGCGTGGGATAACTGCACATTTTTGCATTCTCTCTCTCTCCTAAATCGTATTAGCGTCACCCAAAATACATATACATACATATGTATGTAGATAGTAGCAACAGTTGTTGTATACAACAAACACCGCAAAGGAAACAACACACAGCAAAGTAGTAGTTTGGCATTACATTAAGATGTAGTCAGCTGTAGTCCTGCTATTACCTCTATAAATATAATTTGGCCTCACCTTTTTTTTGGACTCTCGCAATTATGTTCTTTTTATACCCTCCACTGTAAGTGATAGAGGGTATATATCAGTTTGTCATTCTGATTGTAACATATAGAAATAAGGCTTTGCGACCCCATAAAGTAAATATATTCTTGATCCTTATAACAACCGGAGTCGATATAGCCATGTCCGTCTGTCCGTCTGTTGAAAAAATTCTCACGACTTCAATCGGCGATAACGCGGTTTGGTTTTTGGCCAGAATGTTCCACGTATTCCTGAGCAGTTTGGTATTGAAAATCAGCGAAATTGGTCCATTGGAAAAAATTTTATGATTGGAAACGTAAAAAAACTCATAAAATTTTCACATTAATTTTTGTAGTTTTATACTAAACCACTCCTTTTGCCGTTTGGTGAATTTCCAATGTTGAAAATCTTTGTTGTGCTTTATAATAGGTAAGTACTTTAAAATGTTTAGATGTGTTCATACATTTATAGGAATTTTGTCACACTTCATCTAATGTCGCTGTGGCCTGGTGGGTAAAGGGTTGCGCTGCGCGTTGGACTATGAGGGTTGTTGGTTCAACTCTCGTCCCAGCTTGTTTATTTTTTTTTTAACAGTTCTTCAAAAAATGCTTTGCAGCTTGTTTTTTTTTTAAACAATTCTTCAAAAAATGTTTTTTTTATTTTTAAAAAATGCTTTTTAATTTTACTTGTGAACAAGTAACTTATTTTTATTGTTTTTAAAAAAGTAAATTTTCTTAAAAAAAAGTACATTTCTTAAGTACATTTCAAAGTACATTAAGTACATTTCTTAAGTACATTTCATTAAGTACATTTCTTAAGTACATTTCTTAAGTCCATTTCTTAAGTACATTTCTTTCTTAAGTACATTTCTTAAGTACATTTATTTTTAAGTACATTACTTCTTAAGTACATTTCTTCTTAAGTACATTTCTTAAGTACGTTTGAAAGTACATTTCAAAGTACATTAAGTACATTAAGTACATTAAGAACATTTCAAAGTACATTTCAAAGTACATTTTCTTAAGTACATTTTCAATGTGAGCATTTGAGCATTGTGAGCAACGCATTTGTGAGCATTCTGAGCATTTGTGAGCATCCTGCATTTGTGAGCATTTGTGAAAAAGTAATTGCATTTGTGAACAAGTAACTTATTTTTTTTTTAAAAAAAGTACATTTTCTTAAAAATGGTCCTTTTTAAAATTTAATATTTTGCTGGTTAACACTAAGGTGGAGGGTATCAAAGATTCGGTACAGCCGAATTTAACACTTTTACTTGTTTTTTATATAAAAGTGGAACTTTGGAATTACCAGTGGTTTCAAAAGTAAGTACTCATGCTTTTCGTATACTATTGAAGTACTTACTTGCGATCACTGGTTACTGCCACGGCTGCAGGCGTGGTTATACGTATATAAAAATGAGATAGAAAGCGAGCAACGAAAATTGTGAACTTGTGTAGCGTATGTACGAACATAACAATGTATGTATGTAACGGTTTTTTCAATAAGAGCGCTACTACAAAACCGGTGTTAGATACCAATGAAATTCTTTATTCCTGTAAAAGTACGTTCGATGTTATTATGTGTGGAACTCGATTTCTTTTGCATGGTCACCACGGGCACGCTTGCAGAAGTCCAGACGCTGAACCCAATTTTCAACGGTTTTCAAGCATAAATCGGCTGATACTGCTGCAATTTCACGTTCGATATTCGTACGAAGTTCATCAATCTTCAGTGGCTTGTTGGAATGGACTATAGACTTGACGTAGCCCCACGGGAAATAATATAACGGCGTCAATTCGCACGACCGAGGCGGCCAATCGACTGGGCCATTTCGTGAGATAACACGTTCACCAAACTTGGTTTCCAATAAATTGATTGTGGCATTCGCTGCGTGGCTTGTAGCGCCGTTCTGTTAGAACCACATGTCCTCCAAGTCCATATTATCCAATTGGGGCCAAAAATATTCGGTTATCATTGAACGGTAGCGATTCGAATTCACAGTAATATGCCGGTCTTGATCATCACGGAAGAAGTACGGCCCAATGACGCCGCCGGCCCATAAATCGCACCAAACCGTAATTTTTTCGGGATGCAATGATGACTCATGGATTACGTGTGGATTGCTGTCTGACCAATAACGCATATTTTTCTTATTGACGAAGCCATTCAGCCAGAAATGAGCCTCATCGCTGAAGATGATTTTCCGATGAAAATCCGAATCATTTTCAAGTTGTTGCTCAGCCCAATTCACGAACATACGACGCTAATGGTTGTCAAGCGGCTTCAGTTCTTGCGTCAATTTGATCTTGTAAGGATGTAGGCTAAGATCTTTTCGCAAAAGTCGCCACAACGACGATGCCCAACGCTTGAGAACGACGTGTGAGAGACACATTTGGGCTTTCTTGAACTGAAGCCTCAGCGGCAGCAATATTCTCGACACTACGGGCACTTCATTGTCTCACTGGCACGGGAACATTTTGAGTTGTGCCTGTGGATTCAAATTTTTCCACTAGACGCTCAATTGGTGATCTGGTAGGACGATTATGACGACCATAAATTGGACGTAGCGCTCTTAAAGTTGAGGCCACTGACTCCAAATTTCGGTAGTAAATTTTAATAATTTTGAATCGTTGTTGGCTCGAATATCTTTACTTACTGAAGAGAAATGTCAAAAGAGCGGGGAGAAATATGGCGTCGTTTGCTGTCCCTATCGATTTACTTTTGTAGCGTCTCTGTTGGAAAACCCGTTACATGTGTCTTGACTTTAAATATTTTTAAGTGTTATTAAGTATTAATATTATTTAAATGAAACGTCATCATATGATTGAACGCCTTTTAAAATTCTTTATATTAGCTTCACCTGTCTGTATGCATGTATGTATGAAGACAAAACTTTGGATTGATTTTTAACCATTATCCCGTAACCCAATCGAGCCGAAACTTCGCAGGCAAACTAATGGCGACGACAAAAATAAACTATCAAAATATCGGCGGGATTGAATAAAGGGGCGTGGTACGTCCCATACAAATCACAAATTAAAAATCCATTATTTCTGCTCCTGTTAACGGTATTTGAACAAAATTGGGTATTTTGGTTAGGTTTACATATTCCAAGATCTGCTGCAAATATGGGCGGGATTGGACAAAGGGGCGTGGTCATATATAAAGAATATATAGTCAAAAATTATGTTTTTTACGGGTTGGTTACTTACACTGTGTGTAATTTTTTAAGTCATGGCAAAATAACAATATACGGACACCACTACGTGATAAAAGACTAAAAAAAAAAAATTACAGCAGACAGTTGTCCGAGGCCTTCGGCCACGGACTGTCCCTGCAGGCTGTGTCAGAGACACGGCCATTAAGTTTAACGTAGAATACGTCATCCGATAAGACAGACAACATATATAACAATAAATTCATTTGCTTATATTATTTATCATTTATTGTTATATATGTTTTCTGTCTTATCGGATGGCGTATTCTACGTTAAACTCAATGGCCGTGTCTCTGACACACCCTGCAGGGACAGTCCGTGGCCGAAGGCCTCGGACAACTGTCTGCTGTAATTTTTATATTTACCAACGGCATTTGATTCAAGTCCGTTTAAAAAAAAAATATTATGTTCAATTTTTTTAAACTTAATTTAATTTATGTATTTTAATTAATATTTTTATTGAAATAAGTTCTGCGAATGTTGAGAGGGCCGCCCTAATATTAAAAAAGGTTTACCTTATCGAGTCTTGGCATTAGCATTCGAGCGTTGTGTGAAAGCTTTACGCTTTACAATTCAAAATTAATGTTACAACAGCTTTATTGAAGCTTTCGCAAAAAAGCTTTATTACGTTAGCTTACTGTTTGTTTCACTTTTTACTAGATACATGTTGCCCAGCAACATTAGCTTGCTGTTCGTTTCACTTTTTACTAGATACATGTTCCTAAGCAATGTTGAGCAACCAAAAACACTCAACCAAACACCACACATATGTTTGAGTGTATGTGTTTAAACAATTTTCATTTGAGAAATTAAAATACTAGAAATATATCAACCAATATGAAATGTATATCAAACGAAAGGTAACATCTTCATTTACCTACAAAAAAAAATTTTAAAAAAATTCATCTAGCCGTTTCCTCAAATTCAATGAAATAAAGATTACAACAATAAAAACCTGACATGACTCCTCATACCGTAAGGTAAGACGTAATCTACGTCAAAAGACCCGTGTTTCCCAATTTTTCCCAAAGTCATGCACTTTTTTTTTATGGGCCGCCAAAGATTTGGGGCCTCGGTATCATTTTCGTAAAAATGTGATCATTTTCTCAGGCTCATATCTTGCAAACCGTTCAGAATTTCGATTTAGCTCTTGTCATAAAGAACAAAAATTGCGAACACATAAAATCAAAAAAACTTCACCTTCCAGATCAAAATCGCAAAAAACTTAAAAAAATTCGATTTTTTTTACCTTTTTTCCCGTGTTCAGGTCCATAGGTAGCAAACCGTTCAAAATTCAAGGAAACAATCAACTACAAAAATTTACCTAAGATCTCAATAAACAAATTTCTAGAACATATAAACTTCCTGGGAATTATTCTTAACACCGTTTTTTAATTTCATTTGTTTTTTATTTACTTCAACATTGAGATACTATGCTATCTATTACAAAAATATTAAAAAAAAGTATTCGTATTATGTTTATAATGTTGATGGCCCTGGACTTGCAAATCGCGCTCTCTTAAGTTGTGGATCCAAATCGTCGTCCGAATCGTCCGAATCTGACTCTGATTCAGCAATTATGGTGTCCACAGGCACGTTTCTTCCAGACTGCCCTCCATCATCAGCTCTTTCTTCTTCAAATACTTCATTAACATCATACAGGGTGATCTTGTGACTCCACCAACATACCTCTGCAAGCAATGCGTCGAGGTTTTTGCCTTTGTACCGTTTTTCCATGGGCATTGTGGTTTGGTGAAACTGTTCTCCTTGCTCATCGGATTCGGTAGGGAGTTGTTTGATAAAATCGTCAAAATGAAAATGAAGAAAATGCAGCTTTAATGTCATCGATGCGCCGATTATCTCAAAATAATGCAGCATTTGTTTCACCCATTCTCTTGCTTCCGGTTCCGCGTCTCGATCCCCTCCCAAGACTCTGGTGCATACACGCTGAAGGTAAATCCATGCCATCAAGCGATGAATCAAAGTTTCTCTTGAATAGCTTTCTAATGTCAGGGCCATTAAGTACGCCTGTTAAATGAAAACAAAAAATAAAGACAGAAAAGAAAACATTAACATAGTGTAAATAGTACAATTAGGTGAACAAAAATTCGTTTTAAATATACTACAATACCTTTTTTAATTTTGTCATCGCTACGCTTTGGGAAAACGCTTTTCAAATAGTCGAATGCGTTTGGACAATTTACAACGGCCACTTCGATGAATTTTTTAACAATTCCCAGTTTTATGTGGAGCGGTGGCAGCAAGATGTCTTGAGCATTGTCAATTAAAGGTGCATTCTTCAGTCTATGTTGTTGTATTTGTTCATCCACACTTCCTCTTGGCCTCCACGAGTTACATTGGAATTGATTCAGAGGTGAGCGTGAATCCCAATTACAAAGAAAATAGAAGAATTTTGGGAAGTCGCCCTTATCGATGACCCCTTGCAAAATGTTGATGACCTTCAAATCACAGCAAATCTTCCATTTATTTTCGTAATAGTTGATTTTTTCCATTATATCTTTCAATGTTTCATAGCTTTCTTTCATGTTGATACCCATTGCTAGCGGAATGGAAGGTTTTCGGTTCGACACATGCAAAAACACTGCTTTCAAGCTTGAAACAGAACCATCAATAAATAATCTCCACTCACTAGCGATGTAGTTCATTCCCATTTTTACCACCAAAGCTTTTATATCGTTGCAGTAAGCGAGCGAATTGTCATCATTTAGAGTGTAGAGCATCTGAAATTCAGCTTGTCGTTTGCGGTACGCCGTAGAGTTAACATTAGCATGTGTGAGTTTTCTTTGCTTTAAAACAGCAATATGGCCACAATGAAATCCATTTCCATTTGTGTTATTAGTTGTGGTCCATCTCTTCCCTGTTGGGGCTCATAATCGGTATCAAATGGATCTTCATAAGTAACACCACTTGCTGTACTCATTGCTGTAAATTCTGTAGTACGATCTGGATTTGGCGGCCTTGGTGATACAACATTTTCAGGTGCAAGCACTGGTAGTGTGGCTGTTGCAGTTGCTTTATAAATTTTGTTCTTCTCAGAATGTCGATTTAGACGACATGTGTAATTTACGCATGCATAGCAACTGGTTGCATCATGATCACCTGGGCGATTAATCCAGTTTACCGGCTTACAATACTTCATAGTACCTCTGCCTCCACTCAGCCATGCCATGAGATTTTTATAACATTGGCGACACACTGTATTAGGTGTGTAATTTTCACCGGTCAAGTCCACTTCGTCGAAAAACAATGTATATGCTCTTTTGAATTCACTAGTTCCAAGATTCTTTTCCTTCTGAAATCTTGTAGATGTTTTTTTTCTGGTTTGATGACCGCAAACGTAGCAAAATAAATCAATATTTTCACACTGCATATTGAAATTGTCAGTTGCCAATGTTGTGTGCGAATTATACTGTAGCACTTTCACTTTTTTTACTTTCACTTTCACTTTATAACTTTCACCGCTGAGCTCTCGTTGACGTCGCGCTGTGTAATGCCTCGATGTGAGCGTCGTGTCGCTTTTATACTGTGTGCTGCGTCCCTTGTTGCGTGTGCTGAGCTTACTGCATTGCCTGTGCTGCTGCTGTCGGTGCATGATCGCGTGATACCTAAGCGCTACCTAAACGGTGTTAACCCTTGGACAAACACATGGTTCTGGCCAGGCATATTTCATTTTTTGCTACCTATGGACCTGAACAGGAGAAAAAGGTAAAAAAAATTAAATTAAAAAATTTTCGGCAAATTTTTCACTTTTGCGTGCTACCTAAACAGTGTTAAGAATCATCTCTAGGAAGTCTATATGTTCTAGGAATTTGTTTATTGAGATCTTAGCTAAATTTTTGTAGTTGATTATTTCCTTGAATTTTGAACGGTTTGCTACCTATGGACCTGAACACGGGAAAAAAGGTAAAAAAAATCGAATTTTTTTAAGTTTTTTGCGATTTTGATCTGGAAGGTGAAGTTTTTTTGATTTTATATGTTTGCAATTTTTATGACAAGAGCTACAACTTTGCCTCAGAGAGTAAATCGAAATTCTGAACGGTTTGCAAGATATGAGCCTGAGAAAATGATCACATTTTTCCGAAAATGATACCGTGGCCCCAAATCTTTGGCGGTCCATAAAAAAAAAGTGCATGACTTTGGGAAAAATTGGGAGACACGGGTCTTTTTTTTTAGTCTTTTATCACGTGGTGGTGTCCGTATATGGTTATTGTGAAAGGTAAGTCAAATAAAATGTTGGTGCGGAGCACTTTCAGAGCAAAGAGAATAATGACGGTTTATTCGTATATACAAGTGAGATATCAAGAGAGCAATGGAAATTTTGTGAAGTTGTGTAGCATATGTACGAATATAACAATGTATGTATGTATAAACAAGTGTCTGTTGCTTTGCATTCTTTGATTTTTGTGGAATAAAACAAAAAGTATTAAGCAAGAAAATAATGACACATGTGCTTTCACTGGTCTTTTAAATAATTTTAAGAATTAATATTATTTAAATGTAACGTCATCATATGATTGAACGCTGTTTTTTATTTTCGAATGTAACATTTATTAATGTCTTCACAGAAATCGATCAGGTACCGTGTAACCAAAAGGTGTTAACACATCGCCCGTGAGTTCGAACACTCATTGGATTTTTTTAACTAAAGAACTTTTTTGAGCAATTTATAAAAAAATTCTTTTTGGTTCACTTGAATAAAGGCACTTAATTATTTTTAAAGTAAGCGATAAGTTTTTGTAGGGAGCGTTTGTTTATTACAATCTATTACATCTTAATCATTTTACGAGTCAAAATGGCAAAACAAAAAAATTTAAATATATCGGAAAAAACTAAAATCGATGTTTACCGTTCTGAAGGGTATTCTAACCGCGCAATAGCAAAAAAATTGGACGGAGCCCAACAATTGTCGACAATTACATCAAGAACCCCGACGGGTATGGAAACAATTTTAAAGGAAGGGTTTCATTGTCTTTATCTACGTATGAGAAAAGGGAAATAGTTCTGCCTTGTCATTGTCAAAAATAAGAGCTCAAGCTGGAGTGGAAGCGAGCAAGTCATCAGTACGCAAAGTAACTAAGAGCTGCGAGTATCTTAACTACCTGAAATTAATTAACTAAGTGGCTCCTCGTAAGGAAAAGCGGCTTCAATGGGCAAGAGACTACATGGAATGGGATGTGCAGCCAAGAGGTCATGTAAATCACTGGAGAATCGTTGTATTTACGGATGTGAAGAAGTTTAATTTGGATGGGCCTGATGGCTACAAATATTATATTCATGATCTGCGCAAAGAAAAGCATTTTTTGAACCGACATCACAGCCGAGAGGGCGGCGTTATGGTGTTGGGTGCTATTACGTACTACGGCACCATCAGTCTTGAATTTCAAAGTGGAAAAATGACTAGTGCAAGCTATAAAACGTTATTGGGATCGGCTTTGCCGAAGATCAGTGAAATATTTGGTCCCACATCTTGGATAGTGCAACAGAATAATGCCCTTATTCACAACGCCAGAGTAGTAAAGGACTTCATTGCAAGCCCAAATGTTAATATTCTTGACTGGCCACCTTATTCGCCAGATCTCAACATTTTCGAAAATGTCTGGGGTTGGTTATCTCGTAAGGCTTATGAAGGAGCTAGACAATTTGACGACAAGCAGTCACTAATTCAGGCCATTAAGAATGCTTGGAGTCAAATTGGGTTGGATTACATAAATTCTCTTTTTCTCTAAATGACAACCCGTATTTTTGAAGTTAAACAAAGGAGGTTGTACCCATTACTAATAGTTTTTAAATAAAGAAAAAAATTGTTGCCTGTAAAGTCGGTTTTACGGGCGAAGATTTTACGTGACAACGTCTTTTTCTCGGTAGAATATTTATTGATATGAATATAATTAAATTGCACAATAGGAGTGCAATGAACTCACTTGCCCAATGAGTGTTAGAACTCACGGGCGATGTTTTAACATTTATTGAAACTTATGGTTTAGGAAAATAGAAGTAATTTCAACACCAGCTAGGTACCTGTGCGATTTCTATGAACACATTATCAAATGTGACATTATAAACAATAAACATATCCTTTATTATAAAATATAAACATTTCTTTTATTATAAAAAATAAACATTTCTTTTATTAAAAACAAAAGAAAATAATTTACTAACCAAAAAGTATTTCAATTCATCATATTCGCATATCGTTTTTAAAGCCGACCGCAGCTCTCTGTTTTGTTTTGGCTACCTAATTCATATGAAAATTTCTACACACAAACATACACTACACATATCATAAAGCCAAAAAACAAAAAACAAAAAAAAACAAAAAATAATACCTTATCCAATGCAGACTGATCTAAATCAATATTCATACACACGCACATATATACGCACATACATACTTGCTCAGTCGTCATATATATGATGTGCCAAAAAACAAAAACACTCACACCACCGACCAACAGCCACTAGAAGCCAGCAAAGCAAATCGTTTCTGGCACACAAGTAAACACATTGCGTTTACTTGTGTTCGGTGACTCATCGTAACGTTACCGGGCGTTACACTTTTTCATAAGTGACTCCCAGCCGCAACCTAATTTAAGACGTTGTCACGTCAAAAAAAAATAAAAAAAGACAAGAAAAACAGTTTTTCATTAAAATTAGTTAAGGTGCCTTTATTGAAGTGAACCGCAAAAAATAGCACATTTTTGGCCTTTTTTATAAATTGCTCAAAAAAAGTTCATTGGTTAAGAAACCACTATTGTCATGATTTTTTTTATATCTAAAGATGTCTAGCTTCCTTTTGCATTTTAAAATTCTGCAATCGGTTACAAATTGCAAAAGATACAGGCTGCTGAATATGGAATTTTTAGTGCCTTTAAATAAGTGAACCGGAGTGTATACTCGGGCAGCAATTTTTGAAAAGTTATGCATTCTTCTAGCCAAATGTTGCCAGTAAATACAGTAAAAATAAAAAATAAATCAAAATCAAACCTAATGTGATTGATTTTTAATTTTTATAAACGAATAACTGTAGCTTATAACTTTTAAATATTTGGTGACCCAATAGTTCCTTACAATGAGTTTTTAGAGCATATTAGTCGAATTGCCGAACATTGGTTATAACGTATAAAAATATGGTTGGTTACACAGGACTAAAATATTTAGCCCAATGTTATTCTGTTCACGAAGATGGTAGAATCTGTCCTAGAGTTATACATCTACCTATCCTAGGCATCTAATGTAATAGAGATAGCATTTAATGTTTATTGAAGTCGCATAAACATGTTCACCTATGCTTATATTCAAGTGTGGCTCATGGTACTTTTGTATGTTGCTGAAGTTGAAGTAACTCATGTGCCAAACGCATACATGCCTACATGAGCGAACGGACATGCATAAACACTTGTGGCAATAACGCAGCACCTGGCTGTCATTCATAAAATTATTCATGCTGGTACGCAAACACACTCACTTTCTAGTTAAAAGAACAGAAAAATACAAACACTACATAATAAAGCTAACATCATCAAAAAAACACATGGTTAGTCAGAGTTGTATTCATGTGCCTTGAATCACTGTTTTCCAAAACAAAATTATTTTAATGTGTGTGAAAAAGTATTTCTAATTCACATTTTTCTTGCAAAGGGGGCGGTTTTAGTTGAAGAGTGTATGAGTGAAAGTTTACGCACTTACCGAATATATAAAAATACAAACACGTACGCAAATCCAAAACAACACGCATTCAAAGTAACACAATTTCCTAACCATGAGTGCTCACTGCATATATTCATATAATAAAAAAAATAAACATTGAAACATAAACTCTTACAAGTATCGACCCTTATCCCTGTTAACAAAATAAAGTCATTTGTTTTTTGTGTATTAGAATTGTTAGTAAAAAAGTTTACACAACACAAAGTCAATTCCATAGTATCCTTTTAGCATTGCGCGTCTGTTTGTGTATTCATAAACATAGTATGTGTACATTAAGTAGTCATTTAACACATGTCAGTGGTGTTACTTATTCTAGGAGACCCAGTTGTATTCACCCGAAGAAATTTAGCAGTCCTTCTTATAATAAGTGCTGCAGACTTAACACGTAAAAAAAGCCAATAATATAAGATAGAAAAACAGCAGTCAACAGTTATCCCTCAATACATTTTTCATATCATGAACAAAGAGCATCCAATTGTGTAATCAAACCAAAAAATTAGCATCTCATTATATCAAACGTACAAAGAAAAGGAACATAGGTAACTCTTATTTTTGTATCAGTCCCTCGGAACCGGCGTAAAAGCGCTGATTGCAGATCTAAAGAGCAAACATCTAATTGATTGTAAAACTCTCTTCCCTTAGAAAATATTTGTGAATCAATTTTTTGTGCATTTGGATATACTTTTTCATGTGTATAGTTTGAACAATTTGTAAACCATCACTCAATTCATTGAGTGTACAATAGACCGGGTTGCGAAAGTTGAGCGCAAATACAAGGTGACGCAAAAGTAATCCTCCTATCAGAAAATGCTATAAATTTTGCGATTAGCCCCTAATGGCAGTTCTGTTTTGACATTTGTGTAGTAAACACATGCGAAATACACGTTAATAAACAATGTTACGCTACAGTGCTCCAGAACGCGGAATATTGCTGACTATTTATTTGACCAATAATCGGTCGGTGACTTTGGCACAACGTGAATTTCGTCGCAGATTTCCTGGCCGTCCAACGCCTACTGGTGAAACACTGCGACGTTTAGCCGCTCGCCTCGAAGAGACTAGTACAACACGAGATGCTGCCAGGCGTGGCAGACCCCGGAGTAGCCGTTCTGCAGAGAATATTGCTGC
This sequence comes from Phaonia tiefii, assembly GCA_963931995.1. NCBI lineage: Eukaryota > Metazoa > Arthropoda > Insecta > Diptera > Muscidae > Phaonia > Phaonia tiefii. The sequence continues at coordinate 58,080,630 of OZ008368.1, read as the reverse complement.
TGTAGCCAACGATGTCATGGAAGCGCCGTCGACATCGACCAGACGACGTGCCACGCAAATGGGTATCAGTCGACGGTCTTTACAGCGAATTTTGGTACAAGATTTGAAGATGTTTCCGTACAAAGTCCAGACGGTGCATCAGCTGTTAGCTGCTGACGCCAATCGCGTCTAACATACGCTCAAGCCATCCTTAATCACCACCAAGAGGAAGATGATTTTTCATCAAAAATAATCATGAGTGATGAGGCCCATTTCCATCTTAGCGGGTACGTAAATAAGCAAAATTTACGCCTCTGGGGCACTGAAAATCCGCGTGTAACCCACGAAGAGCCATTACACCCGCTCAAAGTCATTGTATGGTGTGCTGTTTTCGCTGGAGGAGTCAAAATGCCATTAAAAGGGCTCAAATGACAATCAACTGCGGCGGCGGCCATTTACATGACATCATATTCTCGACTTGATGTAAAAAAAATTAAAAGACCAAATAAAAATAATCGACAAGAAGAATCAAAGTTTTTCTTTTTTTTTAAATTACAGCCATAAAACATCGGAAGTTTACTTTTGCGCCACCTTGTATTATTAAAAAAAATTTCCTTTCCGATCCCGTGAAAAACAGCCAAAATCATTTTTTTATCGTAGGTTTTTCATTTGTTAATCGAACGCATTATACAAGACATTGTTGTATACGCTTCCATGAGTACTATATTTCTGTCGTTTTCACAAGCAATCGCCTATCTCTAAAAACCCAATTGTTCAGGAGAGCAAAAAAACGTTATTTCTTAAATTACGGACGCGGTGAAATATTTTTTCCAATTTTTTTTTAATGGGTTTGTATGTGATGGAGTTATAAGCTATATATATAATTTTGAGACAAAAATTTTGGGTGGAGGATATACTACAGAAGGATGAAAAACACATTTGATTTTAGACGACTTAAGTGTGTGCATTAATAACAACTTATCTAAACATATGTTGTTTTCTACGAAAAATAAAGATATTTCAAACCCACCCGTGAAGAGTTAAGTTGTTATTCGGTGAACATTTTTCAATTTCTTTAACAATAAATAAATTAAAGTACACTAGTGATTTTTTTTTTTATTAAAATTCAATTGTATTATATGTTTTTTATTAAAATTCAATTGTATTACATGTGTTTATGAAGATAAAAATATGAAAAATAAAGGGATATTCAATTTTAATTAAATCATTTATATTAAATTATATTTTGTGCTCTATTTCTGAGTCATCTGCACAGTATATATAGTTGTGTGCTGTTTCGGATGCCTTAAGATTTTTATAAAAATTATGGAATATATGTGGAATTAATGGCAATAAGTGTATTAAGTCTTTCTTTTTTTCCATAGAAATTGGAATTGTATTTTCATTTAATACATTGAGTTTGTACTCTGTAACATCAGCGATAGTAGTTTTCTTATTTTTTTGAATATTAATTTTAACAGCATTACTACCGAAAGTTTCTTTGTATTCGATTATGTTAAAATAGCCTTTTTTATAAGAAATATTTCGCATATTTCTCCACAATACTTTTTCGCCATCTATATTTTTTGTTGCTTTCTGAAAAATAGTTTTAAATAAAAGTCCAAAGTTATAGAAATCGCTGCTTTCCATTTCGATGACTGTAAATTTGTTTGATCTGCTGCCGCAAGATTTAATTAATTGTATCCAATCATGGGGATGAAATATTTCCAGCTTATTATTTTTCTTCTTTCGTTCAATAACACTGTGATCGCTGTCACATTCTAAATGTGTGTGGCCTGGTTCCAAAAATTTTTGCTCAATAATTTCTACATTAATTCCACTTTGGTTTATAAGAAGAACGAACACAGCACTAACAATATTGTTCTTGTTTTGACCGGAACAAGTATCTGAATAAATCACCACATGTTTTCCCAGATTCATATTCATTTTGAAAAATTTCCACACGCACGATGCTATTTCGTTAGCTCCTCTACCGCTAACAGTTTCGTCCCAAACAAAACAGTAAGTCTTATTGGTCGTACAATTTCTAATTGTGAAATTGAATGTCCAGAGAGATCTTTTATAAAACGCTATAGAAGAATTAAGATATGGCGTCGGTAAACATTTTTGCAGATCCATACATAAAACAGTTTTGGTGACGTCTGATTTGTCAAATTTTTTGTTTTCATATGCCGTTTTGGCTAATTCCTGATGTTTATTTTGATCGTGAATGAACTGATTTTTAATCTCATCCGATTTGGCATACTTTATGGATATATGAAATTCGTCACACTTTGCACAAGTATCTAAACTTGGTTTTTTAAACTTTAAATTTTGCTTTTTAAATAAGCGACGGTAGGTAGCATAAGATGCTACATTTTGTCTGTTCTCTGTATACAGATTATACATTTTTAGCAAGTTCAAGTTTTCAGCTAGAAACATTTGATTACTATGTTCTCTAGTGTAATGCGATTCATAAGCAGGAAATGATTTAATGTGTGCAATTATATCGTCCTTTTTAGCTTGCGGTATTTGATTTCCAGAAGTTGAAGTTTTTCCCCGCTGATCATATAAATCTTTTTTTTGAACCATTTTTTGTTGAACACTGCGTACAAAACTTTCTGACTCTCCATACACATCAAGGAAGCATTTTTTGCAAACATATACGGTAGAGTCATCAACAAAAATTCGAAATTTAAATACGTTGTTACGTTGAGTTTTCTTACTACTATGTATTTTTGTCTTCGATTGCGTCAAAGAATTTTCAATACGTCTGTAGATGTAACTAACGCGTGAGGAATATTTACCTAAGTCCCAATATTCCTTAAATAGTAACAAACGGCGTTGATCAGATATCTTTTCTCTGCATTGCAATCGACATAGGGACAGTTCTTTGCTTTGCCGCTCAGATACAGTTTTACCATTTTTTAGTGACGTGTACGTTATGCCCGAATTTCTTTTCATCTTAGTTTCTTCAGCTTTTTTTCTGTATGAACTTTTAATCGTCCCACCGTTTTCATTGTTTGATGTTTGTTCACCTTTAAATTAATAAGTTTTATACCAAAACAGACAGTTTTTATATTTCAATTCATACCATTTGTATGGAGAGCTCTGAACGCCTCGCTGCCACAAAAAGTGTCTTCCCCATGTGCACTATTTTCTCCACTATCTTTTTGAGATTCGTTACATTCTTCGTTTGTTTCAAACTCTGCCAATATTCTTCTCTTTTTTGGTGGAATGCCTAAATAGTATTGATCAAAATGTATACTATTAGTGTAATTTATATAAACTATTAAAATTTATTTCCTATTTACCACTAATCCTATGAGAACTATCTTCCATTTCTTCCGATATATCACTCATTAACACTTTAGCTTCTATTTAATTAAGGAAAATTGGGAAAGCGGTGCGCGTGCATTCAACACAAAAGCAGAAACTCAAATGACACAATCCATTCTACTTCACTTAACTACTCAATACATTTATTTATTTTTCATTGGAAACAACATAACGGGACATAGAATTTGCAAACAACCGCTTATCAGGTGCTGCAGTGTCTGCAAAAGTCAACACAAAACACACAAGGAAACTTAAGTGGTTATTAACACAAAAATTGTTAAAACACAATTTCAATTTGTTTTCAGAAATAACAACTTAAATACACATGTGCGACTTTCTACGATAATAATTCCGCTTAAACTGAACTTATGTCTACATAAGTTGTTGTTTATGAAAACTTTTTTATAAATCGTGGTAGTTATGTTGTTTCTAGCAAAAAAAAAGTCGTAACGGTACTTTATTTTGGAAAAAAAATTAGACACTTAGAAAGATCGGTTAAAATAAAACAATTTGCCATCATTAACTCAAAATCGAAAAAAATGGACTTAGGCGATTGCTTGTGAAAACGACAGATTTATCCTACTGATATTTCTGACGTACGACATCACCTTGTAATGAAGGTTTCTTTTAATACAGTTTTTACCCCTAAAATTTAAAAATAGTTTCTTCTAGTATAAAAGTCCTTTAAAAACCAAGAGTACTTTGCGTTAGAAATCTACAGTTATATTCAAGCACAAAAAAGTTACGTATGACAAGATGTATCGACAGCATTAATACAAATATTTTTTCATGTTGTTTGCATTATCGCCGTAAACTATTGCATACTTTTTAGCGGCCCAAGGTTTCAATGGACTGCGTCGAAATTTGATCGCAAATGACAGGACAATCAAAATAGAAATTTTCAAATATTTATTGGACTTGGAAAAACAAGATTGAAAAGGGGACCTCAATAAGATTGCAGTTTTTAAATTTACGGCAATTTTTTTGTACAAGTGGCAACTCTGATATTTGGCAGCTGTAACAAATGTTTTTTGCGATTATTAAAAATGGAGTACTTTACGAAAAAGCAACATGTTATAATTGTGAAAACTTTTACAAAAATATGGAAACTTCTACTCAGACCGCTCGGAAACTTTGAAGAATTTTCAGTCCAGAAAGTGCACTTGACGTGCCAACCATTCGAAGAGTGGTCAACAAATTTTAAGAAACTAGGTCGGTTATGGACAGCAAGAATCCTGTTCGTCAACGTACCGGTATGTCCCTTAAACATATTGCGGCTGTAAACGAGAGTGTCGATGAAAACCCGAAACATAAACATTTCGGCATCGTTCTCAACAACTTCAAATTTCATGAAGCACTACGCAGCGAATTTTAACAAAAGACCTCCACCTTCATCTATACAAAATGCACCTTACTCAGGAGGTCAAACCTTCATCTATACAAAATGCACCTTACTCAGGAGGTCAAACTAGCAGACCATGGAAAGCGCCGGCAATTCGTTCAATGGGTGATGGCAAAGTCAATTCAATGCCAAAATTTCAAAAAAAATCATATTTTCTGATGAAGCTCATTTCCATCTGAACGGCTTCGTGAATGCAAAAAATTATCGAATTTGGGGCTCAGAAAATCCTCATGTAATCCTTGACAAGGAAAAAAAATAACAAAAAAAATAACAAATATGAATTAAATATAATTTTTGATAAATGATTTAAATCTATCTAATATATACGCATACAGCTGATAGCTAGTTATTAAGTTTTTGTAACATAAGTAGGCGTTTGCATGTATTAAAGTTAATTAATTTTAGATAGGATAAGTTATGTGTGATAAGTTATTTTATGTATGTACAGTATAATTTTTAGTAAAATAAGACAACAACAAAACTACCAAAATGATGGCGATAACCCAAATAAGTTTGGAAACCACTGATCTAAACGATTGGAATAGTTTTGAACAAGATTTATTAATTTATTTTTTAGTTTGTGTGCTCGAAGACTGTATGCCATATGTTTAAGGATGAAACTATATCTAGTTTAACGTATTACATTATAGCGACATCTTCATTTGAAGTACAGCTACAGCAATACATTTTATGATATGGCAGCACAATAGATTAGCTGCTTTCCAACTACTTCCCAACGTATTCAGAGAAATGTGTTTAGGAAAATCGCCATTGATATAGTGAGCGTATACATCGCCAATCCTTTGTATTAATGTACATACACACACATTTACACGCTGCTCGCAGAAGTAAACAAACGACAGCAAAGATCTGTAAACTTTCAAGCACACACAAGTGTCCACGCTCCCCTCCCTTCATTTTATGTTCCCCATCAAACGAACTAATAACCAACCGATCCAACAAAACGAAATGTACACACACACACATTTACACGCTGCTCGATAAATAAACAAAGCACAGCAAAGCCAAAATCATTTGATTTCACAACAACAACAGCGGCATGTACAAAAAAAGTCTAAAATATCATGCTCTTAAATATTTATTTCCTTAACTACATAAAACTTTTATATATAGACATATAATTTTTTTAATGTAATTCGAAACAAAACATATTACCAAAACTGAGTAACATATAAAAATTGCTAAAATATGTTTTAATATTTAAGTAAAAGTGGGTGAAAGTTGACAAACATTTTCTCAAAATTTTGTGCTCCAGATCAACACCCCTACCTTACCGTATAACGTATTCTACGTTAAAAGCACCCACAATGAGCAACTGCCTGGTGCGGAGTTTGGTTAGGCGGCGTGATTGGGCCTCATTTTTTTAAGGTCAGGACCAAATTGCACTGACTGCGAACGGCATTCGCTACAGGATCATGATAATGGAGTTGTTGTGCCCTCAACTGGAGGGCATGGATCTGAAGGAAATGTGGTTTCAGCAATACGGCGCTCCTGCCACAACGAGCATTAAACAGTCGATTTATTGCAGCAACGAATTCCAGAACAAATTATCTCAAGAAATTCTGATGTCAACTAACCACCTAGATTATGCGATTTTATTTTTTTGAGTTTTGTAACATATCGGGTTTCTGCGAGTAACCCGGAAACAATTACTGAACTCAAATCAGAGACTCAACCTTTAATCGGTGAGATACAACCACATCTCTGTGAAATGGGGAAAAAGGGAAAATTGCACTAAAAGAGTAATAACCTGTCATCAGAGACGTGGACGCCATGTGACGGATATTTTATTCCATACTTCATCGGAACATATCTTCTTTGCAATCCAATTGAAAAAATCCAATGAGTGTTCGAACTCACTGGCGATGTGTTAACATCTATAGGCGCGGGTAGGGACTAAACTCACAAAGTGAACACATCCAAACACAGTTTGTTTGACTGCGATCACAGATTGTTTGCGGTTAAACTCCTCCGAAATGTCTGGACTGATGTGCATGAAATTTGATGTGCATATCTGGTAGGTCTCAGCATCGACCAACATCTATTTTTCGTACCCCTAAGTGATAATGGTGACCCACCCCTATATATAACACAGATTTATCCGACTGCGAAATACAGACTGTCAGACTGCGAAAAAAACACACTGATGTAGCGGCAGCGAATAGTTGTCTTGTGTGGGTGCGGAGCACTCTCAGGGCAAATAGAATAATGACGTAGTTATACGTATATAAAACTGAGATATCAAGAGAGCAACCAAAATTTGGTGAACTTGTGTAGCGTATGTACGAACATATATACATATACAAAATACATTTGAATCATTACTATCCGCTAATAAAACCTGTCATAATTTGCTCTTCCCTTTCGTCAAAAAATCCCATAGTAACATGTCTGTTACTAAGAACTTTCATGGAGATTTTAACTTAGCAAAGCCAGATTTTTACCTCTACTGAAAATTTTACAATTTTGAGTCATGGCTCCTTCGTGGTTAGGTTGCGATATGTTAGTACCATTGTTTTCTTTTTTGATGTGTTAACATTTATAGCGGCGTATAGGGACTAAATCTATCAAAGTCGACACATGCAAACCAGATTTCATGCTGCTGCTAAAACCAGATTTTATGCGACTGCGAAAGAGAATGATGACGTGTTAAACAAAAATGTGCGTGCAAGAGAACAATGAAATAGTGGTGTGGCAGGGGTGAAGCAAACGAAATTGTGTCTATAGCGTATGTATTAACATAATAATGTATGTATGTACATTAGACTGACTCACAAAAAAAAGTGTTTTTGTTCCACCCCCTGAAATGTACATTGCCTTGTTTTTTGATGATTCCCAAAATATTTTGCGTCTAGGATTAAAACCCCGTGAGCTGGACCGTTTTTAAAAAAAGGATTTTTTTGAGTTTTTCAACGATTTTTGATAGTTAACTAAAGATAATATGTGCAATATTAGTATCATAGGAAAGCATTTTTTAAGACGCATCCAACGGTATGAAAAACATGCCAACAAATGTTCTGCCAAGGCCTTTTTCAAAGATATTCTGCAAAAAAAGCCTTTTTTTAAAAACGGTCCAGCTCACGGGGTTTTAATCCTAGACGCGAAATATTTTGCGAATCATAAAAAAACAAGTCAAGGAACATTTCAGGGGGTGGAACAAAAACACTTTTTTTGGGCCCTTACAAAATGAGTCGGTTTAATGTACTTGTGTCTGTTGCTGTTATTGAACGGAGATATAAAGCATAGCCACGCAAAATTTCATTTGCAAGCATGGGCGTGCGAAGTCGACGTTATGGTGACACACTAATACGTCAGCTACTTCGTACAAAGTATGTGTGATATTGTGTGTTTGGCTGTTACGTTGCTGTTGATATGGCAAACATGTGGTTATGTGACACACGTATACGTCAGCTACTTCGGACAAAGTATGTGTGATGTTGTGTGTTTGGTTGTTTCGTTGTTGTTGCTATGGCCAAACAAAGCGAGTCATTTGATGTTCAGCATTGTTCGGTGTATACAAAAACAAGTAGAAACGGTGTTAAATTCGGCCGGGCCGATGCTTATCTACCCTCCACCATGACAATTTACACTCACACACTCCACTCTTTGCATTCCCTTAACAGTTTTTCTTTTAGGTACCCCCACCCCCCTACACCCACCACCCAACCAAACACTCCACGCCACAGCAAGCCCAACTAAATCACCAATATATCAGTAGTAGTAGTAGTAGATGTTGTTGGTGTTGTTGTTTTATTATTATTGTGAAAGGTAAGTCCAATAAAATGTGGGTGCGGAGCACTCTCAGAGCAAAGAGAGTAATGACGCATCATATGATTTACGAATGTGTTCATAGAAATCGAACAGGTACCGTGTAGCAAAAAGGTGTTAATACATCGCCCGTGAGTTCGAACACTCATTGGATTTTTTTTGTAGAAATCTAAATAACTTGGAAACGCTTAGTGCATTATCAAGGACAAATACAGATGTTGTAGGTGCAGATGTTATTTGAATTGAAAATCTTAAAATAAATCTTTCCTGAATTTGTATCTCATTAATATTAAGTCATGTATAACCAGATATTTGTCTAATTTAGATATGACGCTGGGATGAGATGTTCATATACAAAAACACGCAAAGGCTTTCGGCCTATTACAATTTTACCCTGATACTTGAGAATCGAAAATAAAGATCACTCATTCAGATCATTGCATTTGAAAGAGTCTGGGTTAATCAGTATCTATTATAGGCGTTTAATAAGAATGCGAGAAATTTTATATTTCAGAAAAGCCTTCCGCAGTGATTTACTGGATATGAAACCAAATGATAAGCTTAGTTTTATTATGTAAAGAGTCATATAAATTATGTTAGAATATGCGTGCAATGTTTTAAACTTATTAGTGTTTACAGGGGTTTGAGAAATATTTGCCAGCTTTAGTAGAAAAAATATTTAAAAAAAAAACTAATTATTTTTAAACACAAAAAACTATTACACAAAGTTTCAATATTCTGAGATTCCCATACAGGATCAGATACAAAATATTTCTGTTTAAAAATCGATTACTTTTTTTCTTGAGTGTATCTATGTACACACTCTTCGCTTTCAGGACCTTTCTCAGTCAATTGTTTCCGTTGGTTGTTATGTTAAAGAAGCAACGGCTTCAGCGTCATCTCAAGTACCAGTTATGAGTTGTTCAACATCACACCGAATGACTTTATCCTCAAGTACACATTTATGAGTCAAAAAGTGTTATTCTTCGTGTAACAAAAGTGTTAACACATAAGCTGAGTGGGTTGAAACACGAATACAAAATGTTCGAAACAAAAATAGAAACAAGTTTTCGAAATTGGCTTTTCAGAAACTAACGATGAAAAGATACAATTTTTATAAAACTACATTCAAATATGACAGTAAGTTCTAAATAAAATTTTAAAAAATCTTGCGCGTGCGATTATAAAAGATGTGATACAGGTATGTTTCTCTCAATTTCAATATACATATGTGTGTAATTCTGTACCAAGCAGATCACAAAGTTTTCTTTCCTGGTAGGTTTATAAGTCTAATTTCTTAGCGAAATATTTTGGGCTGGTGCGTCTTGCACATGGCTTCCCCATATGTGGAGGATCATGGCGATGAACAAACAACAGCAGTCATTTTAATTAGACATTCAAACCTTTTGATGTCGGCAAGACATAAGGATGCGCGATTGTGCGTTTAAAAAATATAATTTGACCGAAATTAAATAACACAAAAAAGTACAAATCTCTTTATGGGAAACATTTTTAAAAAGTATTAATTTTATTTTCGAAAAAAATACTCGGTATCTCACATGAATCAGGAGTTATTAAGCAAAAAGTTATTGTTAAAATAATGCAAATATTTAAGATGAAGAGTTCAATTTGGCTTAATTTACTTTCTACTGATTTATTTGGTCAATTAAATTCTATTACCAAACGGAAACGTAGCCTAATTTACAATTATTTTCGTTATACGGTCTGATATTTTGCTTTTGACGTTATGAATACATACCATTGAGTTCAATAAATGCATTAGAATATGGGGATATTTTTAGAAAAAAAAATTTAAAATGCGAAAAGAGCTATGAAAAAATAGAAAAATTTTTGAAAAAACTTTCTCATGAATATGAAAAATTAAATGAAAATTTATAAAATGCAGCAGCGAACTTAGCTTATGTATACAAGTTCTTGTATATATTTAAAATATTAGTAGCCTCTATTTAAAATAAAGGTTTGTCCTCAATTGTCCTTTGAAACAAATCACAGATAAATGAACTCTACGTAAATTTAAAAACATAAAAAACAAAAAACCTTATTTATGTAATATTTATGATAAAATCTCAAAACATATAAATATATTAAAAAACAAAATACAAATTCTAAAAAAGATGAATTTATAAATTTAAGTTGAAAAACTAGCCCCTGTAGCGAAGCAGAATCTGCATGGGGAATTTCTGCCATTTCAGTCATGGTTTCCATTGACACACACGTCAACCACATTGTGGCATTGAATGCGTTTGAAAGCATTGTATGCAAATGTGCAACCACAAAGTAAATATTGATTTAAATTACAATTCAAATTTTATAGAATCACTGGGAAGAGAAGCAAAAAAAAAACAAATAAATGATTTCCCATTACATCCTATGAAGGAATTGGTGAGAGCTTTTCTTAACCAGTCCGAATGGTATTAGTGAACGGAGTAGTGAACATTAATGAACGTATATAATTACTTGGCTACTAGATTCCGTTTAGTCAAGGACACACACCAAGTTAAGGACTCAATGTTTGATCTGTGGGTACAAATTTCGGTGGTATGAACCATATTTAAATTCATGTAAGGTCTACAGTGAACATTTAACAAGACACATAACAACTAATACTGTACAATTGTAATGAATGAACAATATGAACATAATGTATATACACTAATCCAAAAGTTTTAACAAACGAAAAAGGGGCGGGCTATTTAGCAGACTGACTATTTAGACTGAGCCCTTTTAATCCTCACACGAAGTCCAATAGTCCTCCTGCATCTACAGTCTACCGCAACAAACTTACCACAGCAGATCTTCCCCCTGTGGTGCATAATAAGAAACTAACAGTAAAATAAATTTTTGGCCACCGTTTCCTGCTAATTCTCACAACCACTATAATACACAATTCCCCTATTATCCCGGTTACTGGTTACACCTCTCAGATTGCAGTAACGCGTGATTACCAAAATGAGAAGACGAGGATGGGTTTTTACCAGTTCAAATAGCGATTGGGTACTACTCGCATCCACAATAGGCCAGATGGTCTCGCCAATCCGACGGAATTGATTTTGAGCTGAGTCTTCTAACAGATCACTCAGATCTTCCCAATGCCCTCATGCGATCTAATTGGAAACTATTATTTCTTATTTATGTTTTTGATGGAGCCACACCAATCCACTGATCGGGAAAACCCATTCAGCGGCACTCATATTTACAGCGCACTCTTGTTTACAGCGGCAATATTTTCAAGAGACCGAGCGGTACGTTGACGTACATGGGGTCTTACTGTCCATAACCAACCCAGATTCTGAAAATGTTTTGACCACTCTTCGAATGGTTGATACATTAGTTGTACTTTCTCGACTATAAATTCTTTGACTTTTGCGAGCGGTCTCAGCATAACTTTCCAAATTTTGGTAATAAGTTTTCACAATTATAACGCGTTGTTCTTTCGTAAACCGCTCCATTTCAAATAATCGGAATAATCATATGTGACAACTGCCAAATTTTAGAATTGCCGCTTGCACACAAAAAAGTTACACTAAATTAAAAAGTGCAGTCTTACTGAGACACCCTTTGTAATCCACTTTTGCTTACTCTTTTAATTAAAACACATAACAAATGCTGTAAATTTTAATTAAAGTTTAAAGTTTTAGACATATTTGTGGATTTCGTTTGGTTTACAACACAAAGACCAGAATACAATTTACGAACGCGACATTGGACCACAATATAATTTTATAGGAAAGCCTACCACATACCACAATGACAACTAAAACTGTATCTATGTAGCAAAAAAATGGTGTCAACAAATATATCGGATATATATGAACTAAAAAAAAATTAAACGGCGTAAAAATATTAAACAAAGTTGGCTTAAACCTATGACTACATAAGCCCACATTTGTATTCGCCACAAATAATATATAATTTTATTACGTCACTTTAAACTAATAATCAGTTCTACAATTAGACTGGATTATCACATATTTAAGGGTCGGTGCGGCTAAGAGACTAATTGAAAATTATTAACACATAAGTCAATTGAAATAATTTGGCAACAACAAGGGCCATTATCACAATGTGTAGTTCGACATAACTAGCAGTTATCATTTCTAAAATTTTATACCCAATGACAGCTAAAGCTTTTAAATATCTTTATCTGTATGATAACTGGAGATGGTGATACTGGGGGTAAGTAGAATACTTTTTAAAATTCAAAATAAAATAACAAAATTGTATGTATATAAATCTGGAAGTTAGAACATTTTGATTACTAATACGCCATACAACGAATTTATTCCTTCACAACGATTTTCGTTATGCATTGATAACCACAATGTGGATCACACGCCAGTAGCAGTGCACGGGTGGAGTAGTGCTGAAAAGTGGTGTCTACACATTTTAAGCACACACTGCTTATCAGTCACCATATTCCCTTTATCGTTCTTGCAGAAGAACAGTCCATTATTGGACCCGTTATTCGATCTTCTTACCCCCTCGAAAAATGTTCCGTATTCATTGTTCAACCTGCACGTTTTTGAATTTTTCCTCTCTCTCTCTGCGATCACTGTAATTTTATATATTTATACTTTTAAATAATTGGTTTTCCTCTTCAGCGGCGGAAATCAGGAGCTAGAAGATCTGAAATCATGACCCAGAAGGCATTATATACAATACGGCAGGCCTTCCCTACATGTTACCTCCTCCTTTATTTTTAATATTGCGTGAGATTGGGAGGAAGGGCTTTTCATCCCTCTCTACTAGAAGGCCTTATGGAGGCCTGCAAAATGAATTGTTTTAGAACGACTTAATTGAAAAATATATATTTTATTTATTTTTTTTTTTTTTAAGACCAGCACTCAGGGGATGCCCCCTATAAATGCAATGCATTGTGCTGGCGACGGAAATTTAGGTAGAGGAGGGTGGAAAGAGGGAGTAGTGCTTGAATCGCTGTATGTCACAATTGGCGGGTAATACACTTGCGGGAAGTTTATTCCACATACGGACCGTACGACTGAAGAACGAATTTTCTCTGTAGTGTGTTGTGCGATCGACTGGTAAACGGATGGGAGTTCCTTGAAAGCCGCGTACTTCTGCCAAATGTCCTCACATCTGGTATAAGTTGACGGATCTCCGAGGAACAGGCACCATGAAAATACCGATAGAACATATGAAAATTAGTTCCATATTTCAGATTTATAAAGAAATGGTTTCCCATTACATCCCATGAAGGGACCGGGGAGAACTTCTCACAATCACTGAGCTGTGCGCTTTAGAGTTTTCACTCACTGTTTGATTGGGACCTACAGTTTTAAACCGATTCCGAACGGTATTTTTGAGAAGCTTTTTCATGGCTATATACTCGATAGTGTCGCCGTCACTATGCGAGGTGACCGCCGCCGAAGGAAATTTGAAGGTGGTCAGAGCAGGGTTCGAACCCAGGATCTCATGTACAAGAGCCGCGCACACTAACCATTGCAACACCGATGGCCACATTTCAGATTTATACTTTAACTAATTTTACTTCTTTTAAATAAATTTTTTTAAATTCTTTAACCACGGAATCGAACACACGACCTTAGAACTTACAATCGGCCGTTTTATCTACTGGGCTAGAGGATGTTATGATTTTGAAACGACGAATTGCGAACATGTGGAAAGACAGGTTTTCGTGAAAAACAGCTTCTTCTGGCAGTCTTTTAAAAGGCCTGTGGAGCCTTATAAAATCATGCATTTCGCAGACTTCACCAAAGAAGGATTCCGCATGCCTTATTCGTGGAAGGCTTCGCAAATTCCGCCGCTAGATCCCTTCTTAGTCTCTTGTACCGTTCACTCGCAGCACGCGTTGTCACTGACTGGTTCGTTGCCATACGTGCAGCGTGTTTTTCAACAGTTGCAATGCGGCATTCTTTGTTCTACAATGGCTTATCCCTCTGCGGTTTTTGATAGCCAAGTTCAGTCCTTGCTGCGGTTTCCAAAGAAAGGGAGATGTAATTTAACTGCGCTTCTGGGTCGTCAGGAGGCGAGTATTCTGCTCTAGCAGGAGAGTCAGCTTTTGTTGATATGACTTTGATTTCTCCGGTAGTTCGATATCTAGCTTTCCCGTGTTCGGCTTCGCACGATTTTCATCCTCCTCAGTCTTGTGTGAACTTACGCAGCCATCAGATAATCATTCGAGTTGATATTGGTCATCGTCGATATTGGCCATTACGCTAAAAGAGTGCCTGCCATCTATTACCAAGTCATCACTCTGGCTCTTCGTTTTCCGTTCAGGGGACAACCAGGTCGCCTTTTGTACATATGTCCTTTTGCTATGATTTTATGCAATTATCTATAGTGTTCTTTACAGCGGCACAGTCTATCAGTCTTGTTCCATTTTCGGAGGTGGTTTCATGTAGACTGTAATTACCAATGGTTGGTCGGAAGACACTTTTCTTTCCCAATATGGCATTAAAGTCTCCTAGAATAATCTTGAAGTATACCCTCCTCCGGATGCTCAACAAACGATTCTTTGGCCTCATCGTCTTTATCTTCTGTCAGAGCGTGCACAAAAATTAACGAGATGTTAAAATGTTTCACTTTGATGCGAATTTTGGAAATGTGTTTACCCGTTGGATTCAACCTCAAAATTAAGTGTCGCAGTGCCTTGCCAACTATAAATCCGTGCCCGAATTTGTGCTTTCGGTCATGGCAGCTGTAGTAAATATCCTGTGCTTAAAGGTTTCGAGGACATCCGCCAGTTGAAAAGTTGGACCCATCCTATATGATGTTTTACGTATCGAACAAACGATATAAGGATCACAATTTATGGATATGTATAAATTGTGATCCTTATATCATTTGTTCGTTTACTTTTCGTGTGTATTTTCGTTAGCTATACGACGGTGGTGGGAGGCAACCCCAGCCCACTGTGGTTTGCATTTTACCTACTGCCTGAATGATTACGTTTCAGCCGCCCATTATGGATCAGAAGGAGACCAGAATGCAGTGAGTCGAAACTTCATTTTGGTTTCTTCAATTCCGCCTTCAAATGACAGAAGAATGTGTCCCCTAGTTCGAAGAGCTACAGCGACAGGGTCATCTAATAATCCTGAGATAGCATAACCAATCAGCTTGTCGCAAATATAGTATATTTGTGTACAATTTCATTGTGCTTGTTATTCAATATGACATGTTTGGGACACTATGATTTATAGGTTTTAATATATTTATTTGTGATCCAAATGTTCCTTTATTTGTTCAATACTACTGAAGACAAAATCATGTCAGACAACAAAGAATCAAAAAGCAGCAGATCTTCAATTCACAAAAACAATGCTTGCAAACTTGTAGATGGTTCCTGCAGTATGTTGCTGGGGCCTTTTTGAATTTTCAGTGTGGATAGAGATTCGCATATGTATGCTTGCATTTAAATTTGAATATTGTTTATGTTGTGGCCGGTGATCAATTTTAATTAAGGCACAGTAGTAAGGCATCTAATTGTGAACTTGATATTGAGTTCGAAACTGGTAATGCCAGTTTATCTGAGATGTCTATTATTCCAACAAAAAACAACTATTTATCAATTTGTAGATCTTGAAAACTTTTAGTTAGAATTTGTTATAAACCAACTAAATAGAACTGGACATTTGCCGCAATTTCCAAAGGTTTTAGCATCTCCAGAGTCGCCAGAGTCGCTTCAAATGAACTTACAAATTTTAAGAGTATTTTTATTAGATTTAATGAATCCAAGGAAACAATTATGTTACTTTACTTAAAGAGCTTCTCAAAATACCGTTCGGAATCGGTGTAAAACTGTAGGTCCCAATCAGTGAGTGAAAACTGGAAAGCGCACAGCCCAGTGATTGTGAGAAGTTCTCCCTGGTCCCTTCATGGGATGTAATGGGAAACCATTTATTTATTTTATTTTACTTAAAGATACTTCAAGGATGTTCAAATTGCATCTACCACTTTAGATTTCGATTAATTATAAAATTGCTACTATTTGGCACAATTGGTTAACTTGGCTTGGTTAACTTCAGACTACCAAGTACTAATTAGGTAATATTTGATTTGTTTGCAGATGTATTCGATAGCAATTGATATGAAAATAAGTCTTTGGAATTTCCTTGAGAATAATTACCTGGCTAGTTTTGTTGTCATAGCAGTTATTTATCTGCCTTATTTGTCTTCATTGACATAATGACGTAAGAACCAATTACCTGCCGTTACGGCTGGTAAAACTTTGAAATAACCTAATTCAACCAGAAAGCTTACGATTGAATACATTTTCCATGAATCAAATATGAAATTAATACAGTAATAATTATGATAATAGGATTCAGTAATTGATATACACAAATACAACATTCTATTTACATTTTCTCTACTACTGAAGAGATAATATATTACATTCTGGTTGCAGTTTGGGGCAAATTTGTAAGAGACAAGAACATAGTCGCTTACACAGGGTTTGCCGTAGGACGTATATTTACCAACCAAAATCGGTTTGCCACAATTTTTCATAACTATGGTACTTAAGCGTAATCAGTCTGTATCATCATATGTGTTTATTCGAAAGTTATATGCTCCAATACGTTTTCATATAAAAGCTTCTGTGCTATTCTTGTATGCACGGTGTAGGTTGTGGCAATATTTGACATTGCCGAGTATTTAATTAATAAATGTGTCGAAAACAATTCCTAAAATTTGCAACTAAACCCATGTTAAGTATATAAATCTAAATTACAATATGACTCATACCAACTGACATCATAAATATTATTCAACTGACAATAAAACAAAATCCAATTTATTTGCTTAAAAAATAATAGATTGTCTGCTAAAGGTAAGCCTCGCTTAACGCAAAAGATACAACCCTGAATATATATAACACGCCATATTTCACACAAAGTTAGGCAATGCTTTCCTAGTTAATTTGTAAACAACTAATGATATAAATGTTGGACTCTGTTTAACTAATTTATTAAAGTCTTGGTGAAGAGGTTTATATTTGTTTAACTTAAATTGCAGAATTTGCTTTTCCAGACCCAGTCGAAGATATCCGGTTTAATTTTTAAGCTCTTAGTTAACACAGCTCCTTAAGTAGTTTAAAATAAGCATTGAATTCGAATTTTTTATCATAATCGCGCTGCTGTATGCCTTCCGCTCTAGCATTGCATAATTTGATTAGTTTTTAATGTGTCTATGCCTTAGGCCTTTGGTTGCCATTTTTGATGTTGGATTAAAGTGTTTAGAGATAATCACCTAATATAATCCTCAATTAATGTAATGAGTAGTTTAAGCACAAATTCATTATGATGTGATGTTTTTTATTGGAATATAAGTCAACTAAAAAACGAGTGTCACACTGCCATCAGGTAGATACACACAGAGAAGAGATTCATTGTCACAATTATTTTAACAGCCAACTAAAATTTGGGGGTTCCTTGAACTACCACGTTATTCAGTTGTGATTACCAATAGCTAATTGTGTTCCGTATCACCAAATGTTGTGCATATCAATTGATTTGTAATTCAATTTTTGTTGCAAGAACTGCAATATTTAGTTGAAGCCACAGGAATAAGAAATTAATGTGACCTGTCAATAGAGTTTTAGTCTTAGAAATCAAATTATGCTGTTGTGGTGAATATTCTATTTATGTAACTATTTGTTGATGTTATATGCCATTATGAATTCTGTAGAAATTTTTTTTTTTTTAAATTTTTTTTTATTAAAATGCGACCTTGCAATGGTAATGTACGTGGTAAACGTGGATTTTAGCCCTGCCCTGACCACCTAACATTTCTTTCGACGGCGATCACCTCGCTTAGTGCCAGCGACACTATGGAGTATTCAACCATGAACAAGTTTCTCAAAACGCCGTTCGGAACCGGTGTAAAACTGTAAATCCCAATCAGTAAGTATACAACTGGAAAGCGAACTAGTTGTGAGAAGCTCTACCTAATCCCTTCATAGGATGTGACGGGAAACCATATTTTTTTAATATACATTTTAATATATAAATAAATATATAAACACAATTATTATTTCCTGCAACCAGGGTTCGTATTTTTTTTATCAATCCAACACTCATGGGATGCCCCCTATAAATGCAGTGCATTGTGTTGGCGATGGAAAATTGAGGTAGTGGAGGATGAAAAGAGGGAGTACTGTCTGTTGACATTTGCCTTCAATCTTTGTATGTCACAATTGGTGGGACATACACTCGCTGGAAGTTTATTCCACATACGGAGTGTACGGCTGAAGCACAAATTTTCTCTATAGTGAGCAATGCGGTCAACCGGCCACTTGATAAAAAACGGATGCGAGTTCCTGGAAAGCCGCGTACTTCGGCTAAATATCGTCACGTCTGGCATAAGTTGACGGATGTCCGAGGAACACATACCGTGAAAATATCGATAGGACAGCGGCACGCAACCCACATTTCGACAATGCTCAAGGGAGGCAATAGAGTTGGATACCCTACTGTCCCCTATCAACACCGTCGCTCTCCTCTGGACACGGTCGAGAAGCTCCCATATATGGGAGTTATATTCCAACTTTGGTCTGATGTAGGTGTTGTAGATATTGAGAAGATCAGATGGAGTGAAGTATTACTTGCACCGGTCTAAAATGCCCAGTTACTTGAATGCATCTTTCGACACTTCAAATACGTGTTTTGCCCAACGGACATCACATTGTATTTTCATGTCCAGAACATCAAGAGCGTCTGATTCATTAATATTCACACCTTCCATAGACAATGACGACACACCTTGGTCAGCAATCCGCTTATGCGGCAACAAACAACACTGGGTCTTATCCGCATTAAAATCTACTCTATTCATTCGACCCCATTCAACAATAGACACCAGATCCTGGCCGAATATTTCATTCATAGTCCGGCGTTTGACTTCAATCTCTTGAAGATTTGGCCACCGGTCGAATGAATGAGAACGACAGAGATTACTGTCATCCCAGGAGATCGTTAATGAAAATAAGATAAAGAGAAGGAGAAAGAACAGAGCCCTTTGGTACACCTGCAGTAAATTTATGCTCGTCGGATGAACCCCCATCTACAACAACTCGTATAGTGCGATCTCTGAGAAACTCGATATAAATCGAGTGAAGTTATCACCAACACCGAAAGCAGCGAGCTTTGACAATAGTGCATCGTGCCATACTCTGCCAAAGGCCTTGGAAATATCAAGAGCCATTACCTTCCTCTCACCAAGGGCTACCCTGGTAATGGGTTCGTGGTAGATGGGTCTCAGTTTTGATCGAAAATATGGAAAAATAGAAAAAATTTGTATATCTCGGAAGCGGAGCGTCGCATCGAAATAACAACTAATTTTTAACAGTTTTTAAGGATTTTCCATAAAGTATTGAATATTTTACCTCTCAGGTAGGCTGTAACCAATGGATGTCTTTAACGTGGCATCCTTTATAAAAAATAAAAAATCGCTAGAACGCCATTATGTTTATATTTCGGAAATGGAGCATTCAATCCAAAAATCTCAATTTTTTCGGCTTTCTAAGGGGGTTTCATGAAGTGGTATAATTTTCATGGACGATTTAGAAAAAAAATAAAAAATCGCCAAAATAAGAAAATCGCTAAAATAAAAAATACCCGTAATTAGGAAACGGTGTGTACAAACGCTAAAATAATATGTTGTTTTGATCCAAAGGAGGCTTTACCCAATATATGTATCTCTTTTTAAGAAATTCGTTAAACTAAAATTTTTCTAATAAAAACCGCTAAAACGCTCATTCATATATATTAGCATTTTTTTTTAAATAAATGTTTCCGTGTTAAATACTTCCATTCGTGAAAGCCTCCGATGGAGGTAACAAAGTTGTTATTTTTGCGATTGGACGCACCGTTTCCGAGTTATGACTTTTTTCTATTTTAGCGATTTTCTTATTTTGGCGGTTTTTTGGAAAAAATTTCTTCCACTTGATTGGAACATTTTATGGAAAACCTTTAAAAGTTAGATATTTTTTCGACTGAACGCTCCGTCTCCCTATATTGGCATAAGGGTGATTTTGTTTAAATTGGTTAATATCTACGATGGAGGTAAACAATTTATTATTTTTCCGATTGAACGCTCCGTTTCCGAGATATATTTACGTAAGGGCGTTTTAGAGATTTTTGATTCGAAATGTTTTAATTTTAGCGACGCTGTATTCAACACATCCATAGGTTAACGCCTCCTTTGGAGGTAAGAAAATTATTATTTTTGCGATTGGATTGGATTTTCCATGTTGCTGCCTGCCGTTTTTTTTTTACTTTAGCGATTTTCTAATTTTGACGATCTTTTCTTCCCTTCGAATTGAACCACTATATGAAAAACCCAAGCAAACGTACAAAAAGTTTGCATTTTTTTCGATTGAACGCTCCGTTTGCGAGATGTATAAATTTTTTCTAAATTTTACAAATTTTCGTTCAAAAACTGGGGATGGGTTTCTTGGGGATGGGTTACTCTGGTTAACCCATCGCCGTGCGTAATGGGTAACAGCCGCTTTCCCATTTCCCGTGTATAGTGGATATTCATGCAGGTCAATATCCCATCATTTTGGGTAGCTACGCATTGCTTTCCCCATACCCTATGCCTAATGAGTAAACATTCATTACCCATTTCCCACGGCGATGTGTATTGGTTACGCATGGTTGGATAAATACGGAGTCTGTTTGTTACCATATACAGGGCTAAAGTAATCCTCCTATCAGAGAATGCTATAAATTTTGCGATTGGCAGTTCTGTTTTGACATTTGTGTAGTAAACACATGCAAAATACACGTTAATAATCAATGTTACGCTACACTGCTCCAGGACGTGGAATATTGCTGACTATTTATTTGACCAATAATCGGTCGGTGACTTCGGCACAACGCGAATTTCGTCGCATATTTCCTGGCCGTCCAACGCCTACTGGTGAAACACTGCGACGTTTAGCCGCTCGCCTCGCAGAGACTGGCACAACACGAGATGCTGCCAGGCGTGGCAGACCCCGGAGTAGCCGTTCTGCAGAGAATATTGCTGCTGTAGCCGAGGATGTCATGGAAGCGCCGTCGACATCGACCAGACGACGTGCCACGCAACAGAGCAATGATCAACGAGTTCTTTTTGCCGCAACTTGATGAATTGGGATTGGAAAACATGTGGTTCCAACAGGACGGTGCAACGGCATACACTGCACATGCCACAACCGATATGCTGAAGGTTCATTTCCCGGGCGCCTAATCTCCCGTTTTGGCGATTTGCACTGGCCAGCAAGATCGCCTGATTTGACCGCTCCAGAATTCTTTTTGTGGGGCTTTTTGAAGTCGCGGGTTTATGTCAATAAGCCTCAGACTCTTGCAGCTCTTAAAGACAATATCCGTCAAGAAAGTGAGGACCTATCGCCGGAAGTTTTGGCCAAAGTGATGGAAAATGCCATAAAAAGGGCTCAAATGACAATCAACTGTGGCGGCGGCCATTTACATGACATCATATTCTCGACTTGATGTAAAAAAAACTAAAAGACCAAATAAAAATAATCCACAAGAAAAAACAAAGTTTTTAATTTTTTTTTAAATTACAGCCAAAAAACATCGGAAGTTTACTGTTGCGCCACCTGTTACAAACAGTTTTAATCTAAAAATTCTTTATGTATGTTTAAGACAATTTATGTGATCCACATTAATATTTGCTCCAGACAAGTGTGCACAATTTGTTTTTAAAGTCGTCAATAAATAAATGAAATAAGTGGTTTCCCATTACATTCCATGAAGGAATTGGGGAGAGCTTCTCACAAACAGTGATATAACAGGAAAATATACATGACTTTAATGACCTTCCTTTGATTTCGTATAGAAAAATATATATCATCCTTTATGTTTGTCCAAAGCATTCTGGGTCTATATGGCGTAAAATGTGATCTGACCATATTTTTCAGTGGAGGATATCTATATACTTTATTGGGTTTTAACAAATTTATTTCTCATTTTCTGTTAAAACTACTAGTATTTCTGAAAAGTTCTCGTGTACCATTCGAATATAGTTTCTATTTCACAGCAAAGCTTTTTATAAAAAATCGAAGACATAACTGTGTAACAAGTGTTTTTGTAACAGAAACTAAATTATGATTACAGTGACTAATAGTTGAACTCCAATTCTAATGTGGTCCTTTTTGTTAGTTGTATCTTCCATTTCAGATGAATGAGGGTTTAGAAATGCTCAAATTGGTTAGTACAACATAATTTTATTAGTAAAAACCTTTTTTTAGTAAGGCTTAGTTTAAATTTATCAGTGACATCGAAAAATAGTTATGAATTCTAATCAAAATATAGATAAATTTATAGATTTATCATGGTATTTTCAATGCCTGAATTAATTTCCAACTAATCCTTTCCCTGTAGGTATGTGCAACGTTGTTTTGGAAACAGCAAACTAATGATACTGCTAAGACATAATTGGCAAGGACACTATTGTCCATTTAATATCCCATAAACGGCTACCACTGGAACAGGTGCAAAATTTGTTGGGTTGAGTATGAACAATATGATAGCCCTATATAGCTCACCCCAATAACTTCATGGGACGTAATAGGAAACCATTTATTTACTTATGAACAACATTATTAATAAGTTATTCTACCAATTTCAATATACATATCTCTGGTGCAATTAAATTAATTAATTACAGTTGAGCTATTTCTCAAGGCAAATAAGAAACCCGAAACGAATAATTAACTACTTTTTTAAAAGGTCATTTTAATTTGCTCAATAACATGTTTATGCCTGTGTAATAGATATAATCTGTTACATTTTCGCAATTAGCTCATTTTAACTTGTACGAATCTTATTATTACTAAGTTCCTGGGATATTTTCACTAAATAATGCCCGAAAATTTAAGCTGTGATTTAAAACAATATTTACAACAATCCCTTTGATTTATTCATAAGCTCGAATAATTGTTTTCTACATTTCGCATTTGATTTTGTTAATATACATTTTATTCTAAAGCCAGGAGTGACACCGATATTGAATATTCATGAATTTTGATACAGTTTTTAGATTTATATTCGTGTGGCGTTAGACCAGGGGACAAAAACACAATGAATAAATGAAAAACTAAATTTCCAAAACGAATATAGTCAACCTAAAGCCAACTGCATGCAGCATAATAATACGCGTTTAACACATATTTGTACAATAATAAACACACAGTTTTGATTTAGGTAAATAATAACAAAATTATGTTGCCAATAGTGCTACCCAAATTAAAAAATGATACCCCTTCAGATATATTTACTGCTGGAAATATTGGCAAATATTTTTATATGATAGTTTAACAATAACATTTGAATAACTCGTACACACGATCAAATTAGGTATTTGTCAAATATCAATAGAAAATGATGTAAAATGTCACAAAATGATAATATAGTTTGGACACATACCGTACATCGAGATATTTGCATTTGTATTTATGAATGAAGCAAGAACTTTAGATCAACATTTGTACTAAATATTACGCGCAATATATTTTAATTGCTGTTATAGAAATATGGTGTAATCTAGACTATTATTGTTACTGCAGGAAATAGTTTTGATGTGTGTAGCACTCACGAGCATTAGTTGTAAAAACCAGATACTGGCGTGTTATCATTGTATTTTGGCGTATTTCATTGTATTCGGAAATGTTTACAGTTTCATCATGGAGAGGTATGCGCAAGAACAATGTTTAAAAATTATTAAATTTTTTCTCAAAATAATCGTTCTCCAATTGCAAACTTTCGGGAGCCTCTGTCATTATATGGTCATACTAAACGTCCACCTGTGCTCGCTATTAGTCGAAATTACGAGCGTTATTTTTCTTTGCATAATGTTTAAGTGCCAATAAGACAAAGAACCGCTCGAAGTAATGAAAATGAAAGTGTTGTTGAAGACCGCAATTTATCGGTTCTAAGACGTTGTCAACAATTGGCACGGTCTCAAACCACAACCTTGCAGATTTTTATGACCGAAATTGGAATAAATTGATCTTGACAAGATCTAGTTCCAACAAGACGGGGCTACGTCCACACAGAACATGCAACAACTTAATTATCGCGAGAAAAGTTTTGAGATTCGATTATTTCAAGAAATTGTGACATTGAATGGCCTCCAAGAAGTTGTGATTTAACATCATTAGACTATTTCTTGTGGTATTATTTGAAGTCATTGGTCTTTAGCAATAAACCAGACTCTCTTCAAGCTTTACAAGTCAATATTGAACGTACTGTACATGACATACGACTTAATTTAGTGGAAAAAGTGCTCCAAAATTGGGTTCATGGAATTCGTTCCTGCAAAAGAACACCTGGAAACCATTTGAAAGACGTTTTATTTATTTAGAACTTAGTTGTATCGATTATACTACACACCAAAGAAAAAACATTTGAATTTCCTCAACAACTACTGTGTGTTTTTTTTTCTAAGGAAATCATATCACTCAAATTGGAAAACAATACATTTTTTACCCATCTAAAAACATTTTCATTGAGGAGAAAGGCTCCATTCTCTCCAGGGTACTTTGTTTATTCTCGTAAACTTTTGACTTTATTACTGTACTCGTTGGGTGACGATGGACGACATCGAGTGATGGAGAGGCTTCTATTTTTGTACAAGCATCTACAGGCTGCTATAAAGTCTCTGCAATCTGTGTTCCTGACACCAGTCTGTATGATCTGCCTACAACTGCAACGAATCACTACATAAGATTGCCAACTAGTTCGATGCATAGTATGCCGATATATGGGCGCCGGTACACAGAAATATTCCAGGGAAAAATAAATAAAATAAACGGTTTCCCATTACATCCCATGAAGGTACCGGGGAGAACTTCTCACAAACACTGAGCTGTGCGCTTTCCAGTTTTCACTCACTGATTGGGACCTACAGTTTTTACACCGATTCCGAACGGTATTTTGAGAAGCATTTTCATGGCTTAATACTCGATAGTGTCGCCGTCACTAAGCGAGGTGACCGACGTCGAAAGAAATTTTAAAGTGGTTGGAGCAGGGATCGAACTCAGGATCTCCTGTACAAGAGGCGCACACACTACCCGTTGCACCACCGACGGTCACACATTCCAGGGAAACGTAGCGAAAATGAGCTGGCGAGATTAGGAGCTAACTAACTTACTAACTTAGACAGAACATAATTCATAAGGGACCATAATATGTTTAAACGCAAAGCTCTCCGATATGCGAAAATAGGTTGCCTGACAATAAAAACTGCAGGATCACCGAATAAGTATGGCCAAGTTATGACCTTAATCATATGGTAAACTTGATATCCATTCTTAGACAAGATATGTCTATGCCCGTGGATGTGATGACTACACACTCTTTAATAGGTAGACATGCGTCTAGACTTGGAATCTAACCTCATGATTAAAGCAAAATATGTGGCGATGAAGCGGACGATAAGAGCATCGAACACCTCATATGCTACTGGCCAGACTCTTATCTGAGTAGAATAAAATATCTAGGTTGTATCTTTGAATATGACAAATATTCAGGAAGTTAGGCTGCCATTTTCTTAGCTCCTTTTTGCAGATTACTGGGTGGTTGGCCAACGTCTAATATACGTCGCCCCATCAGCCATATCTAGAAATATTTGGATGAAGTATAGTATGAGAAGGACGCCCCGGAGCGATACAAGCACCGGAATTCTGTAACTTTTTTACGATAAAAATCGATAGTTTATTGTCATATACTTTCAATACAAAATAGCGGAATTTTGTGAATTTAACTATCGATTTTTATCGTTACAGGGTTACAGATTTCAGTTGCAGGTTAATGTACAGGTTTTCCTTTGGGGACAGAATAGGACGTCCATTGATGTCACAACGGTCCACTTTGAAGTAGGTGTGCTCTTAGTGACAGCCACTTTTACCGACGCTGGCCTACCTCCAGCACCGAATTGATACTAACTTTTCCAAGCAAATTATCAATAAAGTCAACATGAAGCGAGTGCGCTCATGAAGCCTCGATTGACTCCCTTATGGCGCCAGATGTTGAGTTATTATAGGCCCGTTCTATGTCCAAGAATGCTGTCAAAGTAAAGTCCCCAAACTCTAACCTGCGCCTAGCATAACCACCTACATCATGCAAAGCTTTCTTCATGGATTTCTACTTCAGGTACGCGTGTTCACTGCCGATTAGATGACGTGGGTGAATTTGGTTTCGTATGTTTAATTTAATCAGTCTCTTCAGAACTATTAACAGAAAGGATGAGAGCTTATATCACCTGGTAGAAACATGACTAGTCTTAGGCGATTTGGGTGTAAATGCCTCTCCATTTATCCGGAACGAAGAACCATCTGAATCAAGAACACGATAAGAAGTTGAAGATCTGGTGGACAAATAACACAAATACCTCGCTCCATTTATTCGCAACGAAGGACAATCTTAGGCAATAACCATAAAACCAACCGACATACCGATTCATTTATATGACGAAACTATCTAACTGGTTATAAAACTTGATCGCCAGATGACGTAGATAACAATTATTGAGCCTAAAAAAACCCAGATAAAATTGAGGACTCATCAACTGCATTGGCTGCTCAAGTTGAATATTTAACTCTTTTCACACAACCAGTGATCTGTGCGCTTTCTAGTTCTTCATATAATGATTAGGACCTACAGTTTAAAACGGTTCCGAACGATATTTTGAAAAGATTTTTCATGGATTTTTCGCCTCTTTTACGGAATGGGGTAAAAACGCCCATAAAGCAGGGTCATAACGGGTTAAAATGTACTGGACAAATATTTGACATTAAATTTGACTAAAGTCTCTAAATGCATCAAGGGTCAAAATTCAACTTCAATCCCAGAAGAAGTCTAAATTGAAAATACGTTTAAGGCCTTCGGTAGTGCGCGCAGATTCAACCTCTGCTCAGGCTATTTATCGGGTACTTAGCCATGGAAAATCTTCTTTAAAATATCGCTCGTAACCGTTCTAAAACTGTAGGTCCCAATTAGTGAGTGTAAAGCAAGAACGTGCTCAATCCACTGGTTGTTAGAAATGCCAATCCCTTCATGGAGAAGCCAATCCCTTCATGGCGCGTAAAGGGGATACCATTTTTTTAAGTGCATGCAGGAACAATGTGTTCCCACTTTCTCTGACCCACTTCGATGAATTCACTTTCAAGCAAATATTTTCCCAACAATATTAATACCTTAAAGTGAATCCATTTCCTCTATATTCCGCACTCATTAGAGCATTAAACAACATGGTATGTACATTGTCTTCATACAATTCGTATACCTAATCACTAATACTCTAATCCCTTATGCATTTGCTTCCATGTTCATATCATTTATTAATTTCAATTAAAAGCCAATTTCCATTCTATGCTCGACTACTCAACTTCGACTAACATGTCCATACACGTTTCTTACTAATTTCACATGTACCATTCGAATGAATGAACACCAATTAGTCGAAATCCATTAATTAATTATCGCCAATTAATATTGTCGACAATTTAGGTAAGAATAGAATCGGAGCAGGGAATAGAGACTTAAGTTAATACATATGTACACATACGAATATTCTTAGTTTTTCCTTTTATTTTATTTAAAACCTTTTGTTTAAAACCATAGTAAGTAAGAACAATGAATAACTTTTTCATGCCTAATTATTCCACATATCCGCCGATTAATGAGGTGACGAATGCGATGTGTGAACCGCTGTTCTAAATCAAGGACAGATTTTAAAATTTTTTTAAAAACATGAAATTTTGGAATGAATATAATTCAATAGTTCTAATATTGGTAGTATTTTAAGCATCCATCTATAAGTACATACGAGGGCGGTTTGGAAACTGTGTACCTTGTTGAACAACAGATTTTTTTTCTGCAAAAAAAAGTTTTATTTTTCAAAATAGTCTCATTTTGCCTCGAAATATTTAGTACGTTGTTTTTTTCAGTTAAAAAATACAATAGGTATTTATTTCTGTGATGATCTCTTTATTTGAACCAAATCTATTTCCTCTAACCCATTTTATTAATGTTTGGTTATAGAAAGTCTACACTGGGGGTTAAGTCCGGATAGTATGGCGGATGAGGTAGCAATTCATAGCCAAATTTATGTACTCTTGCTATGAAGACTTCCCACCAGTGCGACGCTGCCTCATGGTTAAAGAGGAAACATATGGTAGGACCAACCTAAAACAGAACGAGACAACTACAATTAGAATAGTTCGTTCTATAAATAGAACTTTCAAAACTTCTGCATCATTACGTGTAAGTAAGAACTCACTCTGCACACAATCAATAAATGTCTTCGGTTAGTGACTTGTGTAAATACACACCGCAGTGGCTTTACGACGCTGCTGAAGATGATGCTTCATAAACATCGAAACGATCGTCCAGCGAATGTGAGTTCGAATCCCACCCGCGGCATTTACATTTTTTTCACTAACCGGAGAAAACATGATCTCTTACAGCCTTAAAGGAAATTACAACTTTAAACATAACGAGCATCTAAAAACAACTAAATAAAGAGGTTTTTTGTTCTTCACAAAATATCATAATCATGTTCTGCAAAAACATAAAAACCGAATCTTATACAACATTTTATTTTAAATGAGATTTTGACAGATTCGTAGAAGACCGCCTGAAACCACTTTGCAATAAAGTCTTAGAATAAGAACTTGCTACTAACGCTGCTAAACAGATAGATACATCTATGCAATACACATGACACCTTAAGTATCCTCTGACTTGTGTTACAATTACCATAGTTTGCAGTGTTTACGGTAAGAGCATGAATATTCACTTGTAGGTATTAGTACTCTTGAAACTATGCACTTCTTATACATCTAAGTAGCTAAATTCACTTGGATCAATACAGCAGATATTATGCACTTTGTATGCACTTGTATAATATTGTAGTAATGCTTGTTCATACACCAATAGCGTTCTCGTGAGTAGGATTTATTACCTGCTTTATCTTAAACTTTGGCGATGCCACGCAAGACTTAATTTGTATCGAATTTCCAAAACACTACCAATTAAAATGTCACAAAACGAATTGGCTTTTAAGTGCTACAAAGCTATTACACACATGTGTAATTAAGTCTGACAAATGATAATGACAATGACAGATGAGACGCAGATAGATGAATTAATTGAGACAGTTTCGTGTATAGACATGAAGTTGAAAGATGACAATTAATGACGAAGTTGTATGAAGATTCTGTTCTTCATTTTTCAATTATCGAAAGAAATGAAAAATCGATTTAATGAAATAAAAAATGTAAAACAGAAGATAAAAACCTATAACATTTGTACTACTTTATGGGTTATACAAATCTGGCAAGTTTATTCTCGTTTACAGGGAAATTTCGTTACTATGTTGTGTTTGTTTAACAGCTGATTTTGTTTTCTATTCTCAGTAAATTTTGTATTTCCCAGCAAAATATTCGATTGCATTAAATCAGTTGTGGCACCATGCCTTCATTTTAAATTATTCCAAGAATAACAAGTTTTCTCCAGGATAACACTATCAGATTAGTTGGAAATCAATTCAGGCATTGGAAACTCGATGATAAAGTCTATATTTTGATCACAATTCGTAATTGTCAAACATCAGAAATATTTATCGATGTTACTGATACAAGGTGGCGCAAAGGTAAACTTCCGATGTTTTTTTGGCTGTAATTTAAAAAAAAAATGAAAAACTTTGATTCTTCTTGTGGATTATTTTTTTTGGTCTTTTAGTTTTTTTTACATCAAATCGAGAATATGATGTCATGTAAATGGCCGCCGCCACAGTTGAATGTCATTTGAGCCCTTTTTATGGCATTTTCCATCACTTTGGCCAAAACTTCCGGCGATACGTCCTCACATTCTTGACGGATATTGTCTTTAAGAGCTGCAAGAGTCTGAGGATTGTTGACATAAACCCGCGACTTCAAAAAGCCCCACAAAAAGAAGACTGGAGCGGTCAAATCAGGCGATCTTGCTGGCCAGTGAAAATCGCCAAAACGGGAGATTAGGCGCCCGGGAAATGCATCCTTCAGCATATCGGTTGTGGCATGTGCAGTGTGTGCCGTTGCACCGTCCTGTTGGAACCACATGTTTTCAAATCCCAATTCATCAAGTTGCGGCAAAACGAACTCGTTGATCATTGCTCTGTAGCGCTCACGGTGCTTCTATGACATCGAGCTTCCATGACATCCTCGGCTACAGCAGCAATATTCTCTGCAGAACGGCTACTCCGGGGTCTGCCACGCCTGGCAGCATCTCGTGTTGTGCCAGTCTCTTCGAGGCGAGCGGCTAAACGTCGCAGTGTTTCACCAGTAGGCGTTGGACGGCCAGGAAATCTGCGACGAAATTCACGTTGTGCCAAAGTCACCGACCGATTATTGGTCAAATAAATAGTCAGCAATATTCCGCGTTCTGGAGCAGTGTAGCGTAACATTGTTCATTAACGTGTATTTTGCATGTGTTTACTATACAAATGTCGAAACAGAACTGACATTAGGGGCCAATCGCAAAATTTATAGCATTGTCTGATAGGAGGATTACTTTTGCGCCACCTTGTAGATTAAAAATCGGTCTTACTAAATACAAGTTGCAACTACCGAATTTTAATTGTATTAATCAATTTGAGTATTTCAAAAACCTCATTCATCTGAAATGGAAGATACAACTAATAAAAAGTATAATATTAGAATTCGTGTTCATATATTAGTCACGTTAATTATAATTTAGTTTCGGTTACAAAAAAATTTGTAGAAGTAACGAGTATGTATTCGATTTTTCACAAAGGACTTTGTTGTTAACAAGAAACCACATATATTGAAATGTTACACGACGATTTTACAGAAAAACTTATATTTTAAACAGAAAGTGATAGACAAAGTTGTGAAACAACAGTAAAGGGTATAGATATCAGCCAGCGAAGAATGCATGTTCTCAAAATTGAGGTGAAGTGAGACTTTTAAACATAATCGTTGAATATGACGCCACTATTAACGGCTTGACAAACACATGCAAACAATTGTGGACACTTGGCTCGAGGCACTATTATCCTGGATGACACAAATTAACTTAACCATACATACATATGATACCCAGGCTAACCCATCCCCATTTTTGGACGAAAATATGAAAAATTTAAAAAAAACTGTCTGTATCTGGAAAACGAAGAGTCCAATCGAAAAAAAACAATGTTTTACGGGTTCGTAAGGGTTTCTGAAAAAGTGTTAAAATTCGCATTAAATAATTTTTTTTTCAAAAAATCCCCAAAATAAGAAAATTGCTAAAATAAAAAAATTACTATATCTCGAAAGCGTGCGTCCAATCGTAAAAATAAAGATTTTTACCTCTTTAGGACGCTTTCAACTATGGATGACTTCAAGACAGCATCACTTTTTTTTTTTTTTAAAAATCGCTAGAACTAAACTTTCGGGCATCAAAAATCGCTGAATCGCCCCTATGCCAATATCTCGGAAACGGAGCTTGCAATCGAAAACAAAACTATTTTTTACGAGTTTCCAAGGATTTTTCATAAAGTGGTCCAGCGTATGGAAGATATTTTGTTAAAAAAATCATCAAAATATGAAAAACGGTGAAATAAAAAATGGCTATAAGTCGGACATATGAGTGAGTTTGTGAGTTATATATATATATATATATATATATATATGGTTTCCCATTACATCCGGGAAGAGCTTCTCACAACCAGTGAGCTGTGCGCTTTCTTGTTTTATACTCACTGATTGGGTCCTACAGTTTTACACCGCTTCCGAACGGTATTTTTGAAAAGCATTTTCATGGTTAAATACTCGATAGTGTCGCCGTCACTATGCGAGGTGACCGCCGTCGAAAGAAATTGTAAGGTGGTCAGAGCAGGGATCGAACCCCGGATCTCAAGTACAAGAGGCGCGCACACTACCCGTTGCACCACCGACAGCGACAGAGTTTTAGCGATATTTTATTTGAAAAATTTTAGTTTAACGGATTTTAAGTGAAGCCGTATGAGAGGCATCCATTAGTTAAACCCTCTAATGGAGGTAAAAAATTTCTTGCTTTTGCGGTTGGATGCACCGTTTCCGAGTTATAGCTATTTTTTTATTTTATCGATTTACTTATTTTGAAGATTTTTAGGAAAAAGAAGTCCATACGATTTGGACCAATTTATGAAAAACCCTTAGAAAGACGAAAAAATTAGTTATATTTCGATTGAACACTCCGGTTGCGAAATATATACATAATGGCGGTTTAGCGATTTTTTATTCCAAAAAATGTAATTTTAGCGATTTGTTTAAAATAAAGGTAATGCCGTGGTACAGAAATCCATTGGTTACAGCCTCCGTTGGAGGTAAACAATTTATTATTTTTGCGATTGGACGTACCGTTTCCGAGTTATAGTTTTTTTTTTATTTTAGCGATTTTCTTATTTTGGCGATTTTTTGAAAAAAATTATTTCGGGCGAATGGGAACACTTTTTGAGAAACCTTTAAAAATTTGCTATTTTTTCGATTGGACGCTCCGTTTCGAGATATAGAAATTTTTTCATATTTTCGATCAAAAATGGGCACGAAATACGAACACTGGTTATAAATAATAATAATTTTGTTTAAATTCAAATTTTAATTCAAAAATAGTTGAGCATACAAATATATTATTTGGTACAACCGAATTAGTATTTAATTTTTCGTTGTTCCAACTAATATAATATTCACCGCTACAGGATAATTTGATTGCTAGAACTAAAACTCGGTTGACAGTTCACATTTATTTCTTGTTGCTGTGGGTTCAACTAAATATTTCAGTTCTTGAGCACAATTATTGGTAATCACAAGTAAATAATGTGATAGTCCACGGAACCGCCCAATTTTAGTTGGCTGTTAATATAGTTGCAGATTTTGCAGTTTGATTGCGAATTCATGAACCCTTTTATTAGCCATTCCATCTCTTAAATTAAGCACATTTTATTTTTATATTTTGTTGAATTGTATTTCTTCGTATGTCTTCCTGAAACCACCAAAAAAGCTTAACATAGTTTATGCTGTGCTTCCTTTTGATGTCAAACCCAATTATATTGCTTTGCAAACGTAGTGTTACGAATTTTTGTTTACGACCATTCATCAAATGTTGATACATTTGGGAAATGATATGCATCGCTAACATTTGCAAGCAAAGATCATTAATTTATGTCTTCAACTCAACGAGTTTTTCATCCACATCACGAGAAAAGTTCAACAACTCACGAAACAGTTGAGTAAATTTAAACCAACCGACAGCTGGGAACAAGGTAGCACTAAAGACGTGATTGATAGATGAACCCAAGCGTCGAAACACAGCCATTTATTAAAACCGGTTTAAAAGCAAAATCGGCATGAAGGTAAGTGCAAGGAAAGCAATTGAGAATGCGGATTTTTCTGCAATGTTTCCATTTTTGGGCGAGTTTAATGAAAATTTTGAAATTAAAAATGTAGAACTGAACGAGAATTTAAGAAAATTGTACCTTAAAGTTATACAAATGAAAATTCAAAACTGGCTGAGAGAGTGATTGTGAGAAAATAATGACAATCCTAGGTTTATAGACATTTAAAAACAATTCTGGAACTTTGAACGCCATACGGGAAATTAAACTGGAAATCGCAAAAGATACCATAGAATGGAACAGATGTTCGATGAGGTTGAAAAGCAGCTGATAAAAAGATCGACGAAATAGGAAATAGCAATTGGATTAATATCTGGATGAATAAAATCTAACAAACATGAATAACATCTGGATGAAAAACATAGAAAAAAAAAAAAAAATTATTTCCCTTCACATCCCATGAAGGAACCGGGGAGAACTTCTCACAATCACTGAGCTGGGCGCTTTCCAGTTTTCACTCACTGATTGGGACCTACAGTTTTATACCGATTCCGAACGGTATTTTGAGAAGCTTTTTCATGGCTATGCGAGGTGACCGCCGCCGAAAGAAATTTGAAGGTGGTCCGAGCAGGGATCGAACCCAGGATCTCAAGTACAAGAGACGCGCACCCATTGCACCACCGACGGCCACGAATAACATCTAACAAATCTAAAAACTCGTGGTCTTTAAATACAAATAATATAAAGAGGGTCCCAGTAAAAAGTTTAAAAACAAAGCGCATATTATTTTGAAGCAATGGCGTTATCTTTATTGTATTGTACAGTGGACTCATACCCTTGTGAATGATGCTTTACTGATGTTTTCGGGGTTTCAACGAAGCTCTTATTTACAGCCACAATGGTTTCAGGAGAGACCAGGCAGACCGCTAGCGCAAAGAAGACTTTCTGTCCATAATCTTCTTCTTTCTTAAATTTTGTCGATCACTCTTCGAATTGTTGACACATTGGGAAAACTTCCAAGACGGAACATAGTGCGATGCGGACTCGGTGTAGTTTTCGTCATTTTTGTAATGGGTTTTCCCTGTGATGTCGAGTTCTTCCTTTGTGTGACGTTCCAGTTTTAATAATCCGAACAGTCGTAGACGACAGATGTTAAATTTCAGAGCTGGCACGCGGAAAAGATGTCAAATCTCGTGAATTTTTATTGGGACATTCTTTACAACATTTTCGCTTGAATGACACGCAAAGAAATACTTCGTTGCGATAAAATGAAGTCTGCCATAAATAAATGCAATTCAGGGAATGATGCAATTGCGGCAACCGAACACTTGTTGTTATGTGGCAAAATTTTAAAATAAAATGCGGAGAATTCCTGTACTCTCATTAATGGAATAATTAATATTCAGTGTTGACCCTAACATAGCCTATGAAAATCACATATGTACATATAGCATTTTGAAAATTACATTAAATCGGGCCTTAACAGCCATGACTAAAACTAGAATTGACAAATAACAGAAACGTTGGTCGTGCAATTTGTTTTTAATGTGCGGGAATAAATATAAAATAAATATAAATCATTAGGTAGCCAATCGAGGCTGTAAGGTCGATGACCCATAACCTGAATGTTTTTCTTTGTCAAATTCATGTTAGCTGAAGACAATGTTTGAGAATTGTCACTGCAAATGTGGAAAATGAGTCTTTTTTGGTGGTTCGTTCTCCTTAGTTCACCAAAAAATTCTGGCAAACAAATCGTTGTGTACTATTTAGAATTCACTGTCCTACATTGCTCTAAGCGAACTGCTGCCACATGAACAGTTATGCCGAAAAATCTGACCCAGCATTTGCTTTGAAGTGCACACAGTCAATTTTCTGTAGCCCCGCCATTGAATATTTTCAACTTATGCTTGCATCTATCGACATGAGCTTTTTTTAAGCGATCGACAAATTAAACGCGTGTAATATATTTACCGTCAAATGTTCATGCTGTGTTGAATGTATGGGAGTAGAAGTAATGACCCAGATTGCCTCTATGAAGGGTGTATCACATGACGATATTTATTTACCAGTTGACGGTCCACACTTCGCGCACAGCATCGATGTTTTCTGGCACAACATGTTGGATGAACTGCTCGAACATTGATCCCAATAAAATTAATTAAACCGGTATTTTATTGCACTGTAGCATTAAAAGCTTTAATTCGAAAAATATTTAAAAAACTATATACTTTTTATTTTAATATTTAAGCTCCATACCATTCTATGGTTCTATTAATAGAAATATAGGTTTTTAACAGAAGTTTTGCACAATGCACTCTCATGATTCCTGGCAAACCGTATAGCTATTTCAGATCTAGCCACGGGCAATTGTTATTGTCTGTAAAAATTGTGTTGTCTTTTTGGGCATCTCTGGAGATGGAAGGAAGCTTGTGCAAATGTTTTCTTGTGTGTTTAATTCTCAATTCAAATGACATTTTGTTTGCATTTAGTTTGATGCATTTTTCAAAGGCATCATTCGAAACAACCGCTGATGAAGACCTGTGGCTAGGTTTGAAATAACTGTACCGGTTTGCCAGGTATCTTAAGACTGAATTGTGAAAAACTTCTTTTAAAAAATATCCAATGAGTGTTCGAACTCACGGGCGATGTGTTAACACCTTTTTGTTACATGGTACCTGTTCGATTTCTATGAACACATTAGTAAATGTTACATTGGAAAATAAAAGACAGCGTTCAATCATATGATGACGTTACATTTAAATAATATTAATACTTAAAGCTATTTAAAGACCGATGCAAGCACATGTGTCATTATTTTCTTGCTTAATACCTTTTGTTTTATACCCACAAAAAACAAAGGGAATGCAAAGCAATAGACAATACAAAAATACATTGTTATGTTCGTACATACGCTACACAAGTTCACACAATTTTCGTTGCTCTCTTGCCATCTAATTTTTATATACGTATATCCATGTCATTATTCTCTTTGCTCTGAGAATGCTCCGCACCCACACAATACAACTATTCGCTGCCGCTACATCAATGTGTCTTTTTTTTCACAGTCGTACAATCTGCGTGGTCGCAGTCTGACAATCGGTGTGATCGCAGTCGGACAAAGTGTTTTTGGATGTATTCACATTGTGAATTTAGGCCGTACCCGCGCCTATAGATGTTAACACATCCAAACTATATTTCTATTAATAAAAATATAAAATGGTCTGGAGAGCTGCTGCAACCGTCACATGTTGTGCCAAACTTTCAGACTTATACCATTAATAGTTTAGCAATAAGAACTATTCCAAATATGCAACCTAAAAAAATCAATATGAATCATGGATGTAGAGATATTTGAAATAATTCTCATTTTGTCCAGCTACTAGTGGTAGAAGGATAACATTTTGGTAAAAGGTTCCAGCTATTTAACACCACTTTTTGTTAGATATTTCGGAGCTCAACTTTTAAGGGTACAAAAGTACAAAAGGATTTTATTTCCTTGAAAAATCAAATAAGAATTACTAACAAAGAATGACTCTTTCATTTCATATGCATATTATTGCTATTACTTATTGAGGTCTTTGGCATTTGGAATCAGTCGGTGATTAAACGCTGAAAAGGAAGCAATTCAAAATAATTGTAGAAAATTTTTAAATGTATAGTTATTGTACAGGTTTGACTTTAAAACTGTATAAGTTAAAATAAAAGGAACTAATAGTTTTGGTGATGCGATTATAGGATGTTTAGAAAATTCGTAAAGATATAAAGTTACTAGAAGTTTGAGAGACGATTTATCATACAAAAACGTCTCTCGAACCACTCACAATTTCTTATGAATAAGGCCGATATATTCGCGTTTGTAATAGGAAAATCGTGTTGCAAGGTGTAATCGATTCTAAACCGGCGTTGCTGATTCGATTACCTTTATAACCTGTTTCGATAACCTTTATATTGTTTTGACAACTACATAATTTCCACTTTCCTTCAAGGCAGCATTAAGTTTATGTATATAATCAATCAAACTGTCATCCAAAAATTGTGTTTAAAAAGGTAAGCTCAAATGGTGAAGGATATAAAACAATTCGATTCGAAGCTTCTGAATGCCAGCCCACATGTGCTTTCCTATTTCTAGTGGACTTCTATTTGATGTAATTTTAGATTGTTTTTCGACTTCGGTGTTATCTCCTTAATTATTTATTCCTAAGGGAATAGAGAAACCCACCAGATTTCGAAGACAGTTTGTTTCCTTTTGTTTTTAGTGTTAAATTAAGGTTGACATAAGACACTAGATGCTAATTGTCTACGTCTTTAGCAATGAAATATTTTACCTGGGGTTTTATTTAGCTTTTGGTTGCATTGAAATAAAATACTGAAATAATACACTTTGCCGACAGGCATGAAAATATATAAAATCTCGCTTCTTTGTAAAGTGTGTGTAAATAAATATTTCAGAATATACTGTTGTTAAAACAACAGTTCTCTTTATGTTTGCAAATTAAGTGACATTTGTCAACATTTGTTGAAATCTCAATTATGTGGTCTGACAGAGATTAGATTAGATTGAATTATGAAATTGTACGAGGTTTTAGGTGAGTAAACTACTAACGGTTTAAGAACAACAAAATCATTTAATTGTCTGCAAACAAAAGAATGAAAATTTCCAAATTAAAATCATAAAATGTAGCATTGAATACAAATGGCAAATGAGTTTGAGACATTTTATAATATTCTACAAGGAGATAAATTGCATGCCGACTAAAGAAAGAGAATACAAAAAGTGGTAATATCTTTCTCCATAATTTTTTCATTTGATTTATGTCAAAAAAGGATATAATTGCAAAACCATTTTTAACACATCTATTAAAGAGCTTCTCATCTCAACTAAAGTAAATATATTTTATCATTTACCATGAACTATAGTTATATAGTTTAAATATTTCACAGTTTCATAGCGTGAAATTATTTAAACCAATGAATTATGCAAAACTAGTTAACACATTAAGGGTGATGAAGTTACACTGGGGTAGTATTGTTGTTCTGTAATGAATCGCTTGCTTATTCGGCTAAATTTAAATTATCTATACATATGTATTAGGTTGATTCAATCTTATCTATCAAAGGCTACCGCAATCTATTTATTATTTTTACAAATTTTCTAATATTTGCCAATGAGTTCGGAAAATTTACATAATGAATTTGCACATCAATTGCATTTGTTTTTTTTTAAACCATCGTCCAGGAATACGTTATTATGTATAAATCAAAACCCTGATCATAAAAAACATTGATTATTTTTAAATACCACAAATGTAATTGTTACCAATTTCAATTGTTATCCTCTTGCAATTATGGTTAAACGCACATAACGTTTCTCATCCATATCAGAATATATGAGTGTGTTGTTGTTTACGAGTAGGACTACATTAGCAGGAATCATTTTATGCAAGGGTTGCCATTTATATTTATTGATTAAATTAGTGTAACTAGATCGTAGTTGAGTAGGGGAATGATAGGAATGGAACTCCTTTGTGGTCGTCGTAGGTGAAGTGAAGGGAATGAGTAAACCTTATTACTTCCCTTGTTGTTAGTGTGGGATTCGATTTGACTGTTCCAAACCTGGTTAGTGGACTGTATCGTTGGGGTTGGTGCTTTTCAGAAGCAGAGAATAATTATAACCGTCTGCAAGAGCGTTATAGGAAAGGATGGTGGTTGCGCTAAATTAAATTGGCATATATGATTTCTCAGGTGGAAAGAAATGATATATGTAATTTAGGCAACGTTTATACCATAGAGAAATAAATAAACCAAGTGAATTAATGCGAATTCAAGTGTATTTATTGAGGGTTTGAGATGAGGTTGTTGTAGATAAAGTAAAGTTTCTTTTCTTTTTACAATCCGAAGATGGTTCGGAGGTTTACAATATTTGTTTTAGAAAATAACATTTAGAACATAACCATTCACAATATATATTGTACTCAAACTGCAAAGATACAAACTGCAAAGGGATTTTCGAAATAGATGCAATTCACAATGTACACCTCAAAGTGGGAAATTTTCGTTATGAGTCATTTGACTACATTTCAGTTTATGCATAATTAATAGCAGATTCTTTTTCAATTATGAATATTAGGTTGAACAATTCAAACTTAGATATATTAAATATGAATTCATTTTGAAATTATAATACAAGTATGAACAATTCAAGTTTAGACACATTTCTTCATTTTATATTTCTTCATTTATATTACCTGGTGCAATAT
The DNA here is from genome assembly GCA_963931995.1 of Phaonia tiefii. NCBI lineage: Eukaryota > Metazoa > Arthropoda > Insecta > Diptera > Muscidae > Phaonia > Phaonia tiefii. Next base: position 58,040,496 of record OZ008368.1, on the reverse strand, counting down.
GGCAACTACATTGAAAGTGTTTCGCTTTGGAGCTTAACGGTACTAAGGACGTGTTGACGGACCAGCGTTATTTCTGGATTTGTTTACAGCCTCGAAAAGTTCATCTCAATCAAAAAAATAGGCATAACTCGTAAATATTTTCGGACTGTTTCTTACAACATTCGACATAGATTACACTGCGCGACAGCCCAAAATATCTCGGAAGTGATTTATTTTTCTTGTAGATGTTGTCGACTAGAATAGGAGCCATTTGTGAAATTTCACAAAAACCCTCAAAATACTGACCTACGGGTAAAAACATGGGGTTTTGTACATTCCATTCGCTTCCACACATCGGTTGAAAGAAGTGACTTTTTGAGCACTAAAAACATGCAAATAATGAGTCCTCCGTGGAACAGTCCTGATTTGGCACCCAATAATTTCTTGTCGTCCCCACACATAAAAGATAAACCCCGTAGACAAATATTTTCGCCTAAAACAAAAGCCGTTGATACATTCAAACACCACGTTTTTGAGGTGTCTCAAGCGGCTGGTAAAAAACTCTGATTCGGACGCCTCCAAAAGTATATGGATTATAAAGAAGAATATTTTGAATAGTTATAAACCTTAGAGTTTTCTTTCATATTCCGCCCCGTAATATTCCTCTGAATTTTTAGAAATAAGTTCCTTATCGCACGTCGCGGAATGGGAGTTAATGAATAAAAAATTAAACAAATTTTTTAACAACTTTATTACAACCCAGTATTATCTGCTATATTGGTTACTTTTGATTGGGTTCGTATCTAGACTAACATATGTGGCAAATTTCTTGTTTCTTGTTTAATTTTCTAGGTGGAGCCTGTATCCAATTTTTAGTATATATTGTAGTTTTGAACCCAATATATAGTAAATTTGGAAAAGCAAATGTGAAAAAAGTTTACAAAAATAACATTTTCTTAAATAAAAAAAGTAAAATACTAAAAAAAAATTACAGCAGACAGTTGTCCGAGGCCTTTGGCCACGGACTGTCCCTGCAGGCTGTGTCAGAGACACCATTCGATAAGACAGAAAACATATATAACAATAAATTCATTTGCTTATATTATTTATCATTTATTGTTATATATGTTTTCTGTCTTATCGGATGGCGTATTCTACGTTAAACTTAATGGCCGTGTCTCTGACACAGCCTGCAGGGACAGTCCGTGGCCGAAGGCCTCGGACAACTGTCTGCTGTAATTTTTATATTTACCAACGGCATTTGATTCAAGTCCGTTTAAAAAAAAAATATTATGTTCAATTTTTGTAAACTTAATTTAATTTATGTATTTTAATTAATATTTTTATTGAAATAAGTTCTGCGAATGTTGAGAGGGCCGCCCTAAAATTAAAAAAGGTTTACCTTATCGAGTCTTTGCATTAGCATTCGAGCGTTGTGTGGAAGCTTTACGCTTTACAATTCAAAATTAATGTTACAACAGCTTTATTGAAGCTTTCGCAAAAAAGCTTTATTACGTTAGCTTACTGTTTGTTTCACTTTTTACTAGATACATGTTGCCAAGCAACATTAGCTTGCTGTTCGTTTCACTTTTTACTAGATACATGTTCCTAAGCAATGTTGAGCAACCAAAAACACTCAACCAAACACGACACATATGTTTGAGTGTATGTGTTTAAACAATTTTCATTTGGGAAATTAAAATACTAGAAATATATCAACCAATATGAAATGTATATCAAACGAAAGATAACATCTTCATTTACCTGCAAAAAAAATTTTAAAAAAATTCATCTAGCCGTTTCCTCAAATTCAATGAAATAAAGATTACAACAATAAAAACCTGACATGACTCCTCATACCGTAAGGTAGGACGTATTCTACGTCAAAAATACAAAGAAAATGTTCTTATAAAAATACCTTAACTTAAACTTGCACCTTTGCTTAAAAACAATAAATTTTCTTACAAATAGTACATTTTCTTGAAAAAAGTAATTTATTTTCAATAAGTATCTTTTCTTTAAAATGAAAATTTTTTAACGACAAATATCGTTTTCTTAAAAAACTGCATTTTCTTTAAAGGGTACGTGTTTTGGTACAATTGACGGAAAAGGTCAAGTATCGGGGAATGATTCTCGACTGAAAACTGTCTTTGAAACCGGGTGTGGTGGAGAGGGTGAAAAAGGTGTCTGTTGCTCTTTACTGCTATAAAGGAGCGATAGGAAAGCGCTGGGGACTGTCGCCTAAGATTTATACGGTAATAGTCAGACCAATACTTCTCTAAGGCATCGAAGTTTGGTGGAGGTCCCTCCAAAAGAAGTAGATTCTGAATTCCTTGATGAAACTTCAAAGATCAGCACTGATTAGCGTTAGTGGGGCAATGGGCATGACGTCAGGTACTGCACTTAGTGCTATCCTGAACATCTGTACTCCTGATATCATGGGCGAATCGGCAGCCCCTACATCCCTGGTGAGAATCAGAGATTGTGCCGTTATGATATCGGGGCATTCCGGACACGCTGAATTACTACACCGGATCAACTCTATTCCCTTAACAACGGACTACTGTATACCCAACCTTCTACCAGCGATAAATCTAAGAACTTCAATTCCCAACAGGAATACGTTGGGAAAGTCACTGGAAGGGGACACCAGTAGTATCAGATTTTTCACGGATGGATCAAAGTTGGACGAGCATTTAGGCTATGGGGTCCAATTACTGGACCTAAATGTAAATATCTCCTTCAAGCTGCCTGATCACTGTAGTTTATTTCCGGCGGAATTTACCGCCATACAGGAGGTTGCTGAACTACTGAAAAGTAATGTCACAACCCTCCGGAGAATATGTATCTACACAGACAGCCAGGCTGCCATAAAATCCCTGGAAGCCATATTTGCTACGTCTCTGACGGCGAAAGAATGCCATTCATCACTTTGGGTCATGGCAGAGTATTTTGACATATTTGGCAAAAGAAGGAGTTAGTATGCCAATCTCTATCTGCCGTTTGCAGATCAGGCAGTGGACCGATAATATGTTCAAGTACCAGTGGAGACTTACTTCAACATGCAAACAAGCCAGGGTCCTCTGGCCACAGGTGGAGATGAAGAGGCCTAGGCAACTACTTAACTTGTCGAGTGGCAGGTTGTCCACAATGATAGGAAACATACGGGACATTGTCTTGTAGAAAAACACGCCCTAAGATTGGGACATCGAAATTTCACTCTCTGTAGATGATGCATGGGCGAGGACGAGGAAACGACGAAACACTTGCTCTTGGATTGCCCTGCTTTGTCAGGACTGAGTTAGTACCGTAGCCCTACAGGATATTTATTTATTTATTTATTTGTCACCGCTAAGAACTGGCTGTATATGATTTTGTACAGGGAAAAAGAGTGCCAACACGAGAGTGAAAGCCTCGTTAAAAACCTGATTTTTTTAATAGAGTACAATGATGTAATATAAATTTGAAGATGTACTACACACAATTAAGTATCTCAGAAAATCACAGATTGGATCATTTTAAACATAAATTTTGTCAAAATAGTAATTCTCATAACTATGTACATTACAGAGTAGAATATGCGAGACATAAAGTAACTTGGACAAAAATGTTTGGAGTGGCATGAAGCAATGAAATTAAGTTATTTCTAGAACTCGAACTAGTAAATATATCAGCTACTTTGTTTGCATTTTTGCACATTTGGGGAAGAGGTGCTTTGAGTGCCAGCTTCATATTCTTGTCATTAATCTTAATATATTCGCTGTGTTGGAGCTCACGAATATTGCTGTCTATAGCGAGATCATTGCGGACTGTTTGACAGTTCATGCCATCACGAATGACATCATAAATGAAAGTGATCGACGAATTGATTCTTCTGCGGTCCAACGAAACCATTCGCTTGTCATACAATGATATTTTGTAGTTGTTAGCTGCCGACGGGTATCCTCTTCGGGCGAACATTGTAAACTCTTTCAGAATGCTCTCGATTTTGTCCTTGTAAATCTTCTCAAATGGTAGCCATACGACGCTGCAGTACTCTAGATGTGACTGTACAAATGAGAAATAGAGAGACTTTAATATATTTACGTCAGGTATATCGTAACAAAATCTTTTAACGAAACCCAGTGCCGCAGAGGATTTTGATACAATTGCGTTACTGTGTCTATCAAATTTCAGTTTTTTATCGATGATGACACCCAGGTCTTTGTGCTCAGCAATGCGATTGAAAATATGGTCACCAAAATTGTAGGCTGAGTCGATGATATTACGGCCTTTATTGATTGTGAGTACAGCGCATTTGTCAAGGTTCAAATGCATATCATTTTCATCACACCAAACTCTTAATTTGTTAATAGCTAGATGAAGAGTTGCCACGTCTTCTGGTCTTTTTATTGCTTTTGCAATCTTAACATCATCAGCATATAGTGATATGAAGACATCATCCATGCCATCCACAATGTCATTGATAAACAATAAAAATAGAGTGGGACCCAAGTGGCTTCCTTGTGTAACGCCCGATGTACAATTGAATTCACGGGATTCGCTGTTGCCATATTTCACGAATTGTTTGCGCTTTAACAGAAAAGACTCAAGTCACGAGATTAAGTTGCTTGGGAAGTCGAATGACCTGAGTTTTGCAATCAACTTTTTGTGGTCGACTCTGTCAAACCCCTTTACTGAAATCAGTATATAGCACGTCCATTTGATGACCAGAATTTAAGCTCTTTTGAGCGAAATAGATAAATTCGGCTAGATTTGATGTGGTGGATCGCGAGCGTATAAATCCATGTTGATTGTAAGCGATTTTGTCACGAACGAGTGCAAGCAGCTTCACATTTACCAGGTACTCGAAAAATTTGGCAATTGTTTGAAGTTTGACTATGCACCTGTAGTTTTTTATATTCGATCTTGCTCCCTTTTTGAAAATGGGTGTCACACTGGATTTTTTCCATTGACTTGAAAAATGCCCCAACGATAAAGATTCGCTGAAAATCTCGGTGAAAGGACCCACTACTTGATGTGCACATCGTTTCAAGGTCAATGGATGAATGCCATCAGGTCCAACACCTTTCTTGGTATTGACTGATTTAAGCCCCGCAAGCACAAAGTCCCGACTGAGAGTGAAATCTAATTGTTGTGATTGTGCAGTATCATTTACTCGTGGTTGTATATTATTATGCATCGATCGAACTACAAAATTGCCACTGAAAAACTCTGCAAACATATCAGCCTCAGCCGATTCTTCTAATGATCGTTTAGCATCAAGTTGAAGAACTTTCGGTTTGTTGTCAGTGCTCTTTTTAGAATTAACGAAGCGCCAAAACGATGATGGGTCACTCTTGAGAGATGCCTTTAACTTATCAACATAAATGTTGTAAAGCGTGGTATTAAGGCCATCAAATCCTTCAAATGCTTTGTCAAATGGCTGCTTATCACCGGAGATTTTATATCGTTGCCATTCTCTGTTCTTCCTGTTCTTTAAATTCTGTAATTTCTTGTTGGTCCACGGAAACTTTGCTCTATGTTTACTGATGCATGGTGGAACAAATTTTTAATTTGCTCTGTCCAAGACACTGTGTAAAATCTGGACTTTCTCACTGAGCGCTTTACCTTGAAATAGTTCTGCAAAATTTATATTTGCAAGGTACTGATTCAAGCTCACATAATTTGCCCGCTTGAAATTGAATGATTTTTTGGTGTGTGAAGAATCGTTTAAAGCCCCATGCCATTCAAAAGTGGCCAGAATGGGTGGGTGATGCTCGTCCACTCTCGATAACGGTTTGGCATGGTCGATTGATACATTCGAGTAATCGTTAGTGAAAAATAAATCTAATAAACGATAATTTTTATTTCGAATTGAGCTTACCTGATGAACTCCCACGCTTAAAAGTCCGGTGATAAATTCATTGGCATGTGTTGAATCGAACGCTGATGGAATAAGAATGTCGTCGTCATCATTTCATTCCCGTATGTCTTATAGATAAATTCATTGAATGGGCAAATTGGCTAGACGACTAGTTGCTATAGAGGAAACAGCAGTTATCACAATGGGCTTCTTTAGCCTAAGTGTACTAGACAGCGTGCTGTATTGCAGCCTTTTCAACCAGCCAACCAACCTGATAACAAAATAACTTTTCTTGAGATAAGTACCTACTTTTAAAAATGTACCTATTATTGAAAAATAGACGAATTCTAAAAACAAAATCCCAATTCTTATAAATAACATTTTCTTCAAAAAAGTAATACTTTCTCTCAAAAAAATTTTGCTTAAAAAAATTCCCTTTCTTAAAAGTACCTATTCTTTAAAGTAAAATAATACCTTTTCTTTTCTTGAGATAAAGTAGCCTTTCTGAAAATAAGTAAATTTTCTTAAAAAATAACTTTTTCCTAAAAAGAGTACCACTTATGTAAAAAAAGCTCTTTCTAAAAGCTTTTTCTAACAAAAAGTACTTCTTGTTAAAAATAGTACCTTTTCTGAAAAAAAAACATTAGCTTTCAATAAAAGAAGTACTTCTCTTTATAAAAAGTTCTTTTCGGCAAAACATAACACATATTCTTACAAAAAGGACCTAAAAATATATTTTTCTTTTTTAAAAAATTTATCATTTTAACAAAAAGTATCTTTTCTTAAAGATGCGATAAAATTATCGTATTTTTCAACGGGCGCCTTACGCGTGTTGGGACTCACTAGTGCACAATATATTGCGAATGGAACTTCGTTCCAACCGGGTAACCCCTGATACCTCATCTAATATTTTTTATATTATCTTCACTCCATGAAGATTTTAAAGATTAATAATTCCATATCCGCCTGATTTGTTTTTAAATTAAATCTACTGGATTGTCTATCATTTCCGCTGCCAAAAAATATATAACACTTTCCTCATTTTATTTATCAAGAAAAAAATAATCTGTTAATAGCTCAACATGTTACATGTCATAACATTTTCATTTAATTTCGTGCAATATTTTTTTTCACCCAACATTCAAACAAAGATTTACCTCAAAATCTACTTAATATAATAAAAATCACAGCGTGTCCACATTTTTGTTATACGTGTTTTTGTCAGTGACAATATTTGGTTGGTGAAATGTTTTTATTACACAATTACAAAATATCTAGTTTAAAATATATCTATATCGTACAATAGGGTGAACGATATATTTTAGAGATATCGCTTTTTAAAAATTATCAATATTATAAGTACTTACCTGATCGTGGACTGTAATCAAATTCAAACTGTAATACAGTTCTTAGACGAAAATATAATAATTAAAGTGTCCTAAAATTTAAAAGCAGCAGAAAATGAAAACCGTTTCTCCAATTGCAGGCCTAACTCGTACCTAACTCATAACCTAACGCGAAAGAAGACGAAAAATAGAAACACTAAGACTCTCTGGAGGGATCAGGTTGACGAATTTGTAGTACCAATTGTAGAGGTAAGGAAAAAAATCGAACTGGTAAACGAAATATGTTATCTGTATTTTGTAAGGTCTCTGTCCCCAAGGGTTGTTCGAAACCGGATAAGGAAGTACGTCAGTTAATAACTGCAGTAAAATATTATTAGCAAATATTGTACCGTTTAAAATGTATTAAAAAAAAAATCCAATGAGTGTTCGAACTCACGGGCGATGTGTTAACACCTTTTTGCTACACGGTACCTGTTCGATTTCTACGAACACATTCGTAAATGTTACATTGGAAAATAAAAAACAGCGTTCAATCATATGATGACGTTACAGTTAAATAATATTAATACTTAAAATTATTTAAAGACCCAGTGCAAGCACATGTGTCATTATTTTCTTGCTCAATACTTTTTGTTTTATTCCCACAAAAGTCAAAGAATGCAAAGCAACAGACCCTTGTACATACATACATTGTTATATTCGTACGATATAACCGAAGATCAACATAAAATACTTTTTTAATATTACTCCAAATTAAAACACTTCAATCTCGGCTCGCCGATATCGGATCGCCTTAATTTTTGGCCTAAACTCTTCGTCGAAACCCGCACTAGCTTTTTAATCCAAAAATTAATAAAATCGGCTATGAATTTCCGGAGAAAATCGCGTGGGAAAATTATATGAAAATCGCCCAATAATCACTTTCAATACCGACTGCCAAGCAACGAACAAACAAACGATGATAAGACAAAACCGAAGATCAACAAAAAACACTTTTTTAATATTACTCCAAATTAATACTCCAAATTAAAACACTTAAATCTCGGCTCGCCGATATCGGATCGCCTTAATTTTTGGCCTAAACTCTTCGTCGAAACCCGCACTAGCATTTTAATCCAAAAATTAATAAAATCGGCTATGAATTTCCGGAGAAAATCGCGTGGGAAAATTATATGAAAATCGCCCAATAATCACTTTCAATACCGACTGCCAAGCAACGAACAAACAAACGATGATTTACTCGTACAAACCTAACACTTGCGTATGTATTAAATTTATAGTTTACTGCCCTAGAGGCGCGCGTATAGATGTTAACACATCAAAAAAAACATCGGTCTGGGACATAGAACACACACTGTAAAATCAACATAATTCCGTGGCAGCTTTTACGTTTGGGAACCACAAAAAATAGACGACACCCTAATGTGTATATTCAATTTATATATTGTACGATATAGATATACATAGTATGAACAAACCCATTACGGATTTCGTGCAATGCAAATAAAACAAAACTTCATTATATAGAAAACAAATAGAAATATGTAATAAGAAAACTGTTTATGAAGAGTAAAACGTGCGGAACCAAAAATCATACATATTTATTAACCATAGTTTTGAGGTTGTTAACTACTATTTAAGTTTGTCCCCATTCAAACATTAGTTCATAACAATAAGGAATAATTTCAAATGAATTTGATCCTTAGATAGTGTAGGTTTACATATCTCAAAAAGGATGATAATATCAATGTCCTGGTCAAAAGGTTAAAGTAAGAGTCCTTTCGACTGAGAAAAATGGTTGCTTTTCGGGTTACTCTTTAAATGGTTCATAACCAGTGTATTGTACAATTTAAAATACTTCCACGTATTTCCAAGGATATGAAAAACTCTTCATGTGCGAAGAAATATTTTGATAAGAAATAATTTATTTTGATACAAAATTTAAATCAATTTGCATACATGCATTTTCTTGAATAGTATAATTTTAATAAAACTCCGTTCACCGAAACAAAACATGCACAGAATAAAAACATTGTATGAATTATTTATTTATTGAAGTTTACGGATTACAATCCTTTTATACTGTCAAACTAAAAATATTGCAAATTCAAAATTTCATTAAACTTAATTAAAGAGTACGAAACATCTGAATTACGTGCTGAACACATTCATTCATCAATCCCGTACGCTAAGAAAAAATTAGTATTTTGTACAAATTTGAAAAATTTTAAGGCTAACCGCACCCATAGGGATGGGTGATAGAAGAATAGAATAGAATAGAATATCATTGATCGAAACTCGTTTTAGGACTTTTGTCTGTCCAGCCGGCTGGTTTGCTGGCTGGTTGGCAGGTCAACACGATACACGCCGTAAATCATTACTTACTTACTTAAGTGGCTTGAAATAACCCAGAGGGGTCAAGGGCCATCCAATATGAGGTTTACATGATTCTCCACCCAGATATATCCTCCGATTTTCTCCCCAGTTGGTATCCAAGCTCTCGCAGCAATATTACACCTGGCTTTTGCAGCGAAGTCTTGGTCGTTCAATTTGTCGATGTAATTCTATTACGTCTTCGAATACCTTGCGCACTGGTTCACGCGTTTCCATTCCACTGACATGGCCTAGCCAACGTAAACACGCTATTTTGAAACAAATAACTATGTCGATGTCGAGCTGCAGATCACACAGCTCGTGGTTCGTCCGTCGTCGATAATCGATAATTATAGGACCATATATTTGTTGGAGTATTTTTCCCTCGAAGACTCCCAGAGATATTTCATCTACATGCGATATGACCCAGACTTCTGCGCCACATAGCAAGACAGGTTGTATGAGAGTTTGATATAGTTGGATCTTCCTTTTTCGAGAGAGGGTCCTATTTCCGAAGTGTTTTCTTAGCCCAAAATGACATCTATTTGCAAGCGCAATTCTCCGTTTGATTTCCAGGCTGACATTATTGACATTATTGTATCAATACATTCTTCCACTACCTAGAAATTATAACGGTTATCAACGTTCACTCTTTTATTCAATCGTGTGGATATTCTTCCTGTCGGAATCCGTAATTTTGTCTTGTCCTCGTTTACCGCTAAACCCACGTTTTCTGATTCTTGCCCAATTCTCGAAATTACTGCAGTAACTTCACTCAGATTACGACCAATGGTTTCTAAATCATCAGCATACGCGAGCAGCATGTAACTTTTGCTGCTGATAGTTTCAATCGTGTTGACTGCAGCTTTTCTCTCGGTTATCTAAATTAATATGTTAAAGAGATCGCATGATAGGGTGTTGCCCTGCCTGAGGCCTCGCCTCATACTATATAGTTCGGTGAGATCTTTACCAATATTTACTGAGGATTTCGTGTCGCTCAGTGTCGTTTTACAAAGCCGTATCAAGCTCCGACATAGCGTGGTACAGTTTTCCCCGTATCGGATTATCAAAGGCAGTTTTCTAATCTACAAAGAGGTGTTAAGCTTCGATTTGGATGCTGAAGAGATTTTTCGTAATGTAAATATCCCGCCGATTGTTTGACCATCTCCGCCTAAAGCCACTCTGATACGGCTTTAGTTCCTCACACATTATTCTCAAGAGAACATTGTGTGAGATGGATAAAAAATTTAGTAGTAGTTGGTACATATACTGGGCGCCCTTTTTTGATATCAGGACACAGTATGCTAAGATTCCCATCGTATTAGCTTATGCATGCACCTTTCCAACTCATAGCCTTCAGCCTCGGCCGGTAGTCTATCAGCACCACCCGTGTTTTTGTTATTAATCTGGGAAGTTGCAGTTCTAAGTTCGCTTTGGCTGGGAGGGAGGGCAGTTAACGTCATGGTCCTGTATTTGCTCAACACTCTCATCTGTATTGAAGTCTTCTGCGACAAGTAAAGCATAGAAGTAATTTCTCCATACTCCCAACGCACTTTGCACATCTCTGATAAGATTTTGGTCCTTATCTCTACAAAAGTGGGCCCTGATCCCGTGAGACTGGGTGCTTCTCTACTGTTTCCATCTCTAAACCATGTCAACCAGTGCAGATTAGGGTTACCACTTTTTGCTTTGTCCAAACTGCTACCTCCCATACACAAAATGGAGTCCTATTGATTGATGCTCCATCTCCATAAACCGAAACTGATATTAAAGAAACTTGGTTCTGGGCAAGATTTCGTCAAAAGCTACCTTATACCTAACTTTTGCCACACATATTTTTTGCCTACCATAAAAAAGATGGCGGGCAGTCCGTTTGGTCGACAATATAACACCCATTAATCACAACTGATCTTAATGACATTTGGTACTAGGCAATATTTTGTCAAAAACTACTTCGTCGCTAAAAAATTACAAGTTTGACACACCCATTTCTGTTCCTCCTTTACAAAAAATTTAGGTTTTTGCTTTGGGGGTGGACGATTCCTGCGCCAAATGATCACACTAGGTGAGTATAGTCAAACCCCAAAAATTTAAACCGCTGTGTAGCTACACATTTTTTATGGGCGTGACAAGTTTAAGAACGCAATGTCCTCACAGTATTTCATTTTTGGTAAAGCGCGACCTAGTGCGAATTAAAACAAAATCTGAAGCACGTATTTACTAAAATCGGCTAAAGATTAAAATATGTCAATCTGACATTTAAATCGGAAAAATCTCGGTACTAAAATCTTAAAAATGCTATTTTTTGCAGAATATCCCTTAATAAAGGATGTGTCATGACATGCTTTGGACACATTTTATATAACGTTGGGTGCGCTTTAAAACCCTTTCATGCGGTAGCAATGTTGTGTATAATGCACTGTATATTAACTAAAAAAATTAATGAGTGTTCGCTCTCACGGGCGATGTATTACCACCTCTTTGTTACACGGTACCTGTTCGATTTCTATAAACACATTAGTAAATGTTATATTGGAAAATAAAAAAAGAATAGTCTTTACCCTGAAGGCTCTTGTTTCTATTGAACTTTCTCTCTTCTTACATCTGCTTTAACATTAGATGTAATATTGTTCAAATATATAAAACAACATTTGGCTCACTGAAATAATTGTTTTTGTGTTGTCATAAACAGAGCGAAGACAAAAAGTATTGAATATTATGAGAGCTTATTGCACTCTTTTTCCGCACTCCTGTAGAGATTCTGAATAATAACAATGTTAGTAAATAAGACAATACAAAAAGAATAAATGTTCCAAAAAGCATTAATGTTTCACATCAAAATTATGAATGGACCAAGTTATGGCAAAAAGTGAGCAATACGTTTTGAATCATTCGCCAGATGTCACCAGCACTTTTAACTCATACAATTCGTTGCATTCGTTCTCTATATTATTCAATACTCTTTGGCGACGACGACCTGCTTGTTTGTTCGCTGCCGCTACATCAATACCATCCTACTTATTTTCAGGCAGAGACTATTGTTGTACAACAAACACGTATGTGATGCTAACGCTGTGTGTTGTTTGCATGTGTTAACTTTGATAGATTGCCCTAATCGTGCCTATAGATATTAACACATCAAAATAACCCTTTCTGAAAAATGGTCCACCTCACAGGATCCTAATGCTTGACACGAAATATCTTGGGAATTATATAAAACACTCCAAGGTAGATGTTGGGGGCAGGACAAAATGATTTTTTTTGTGAGTCGGTCTAATATATAATTGTTACCAATGCTTTGCGGCAAAAAGTGATTTGAATACAAAGTTTGTATACAGGGCGATTCAGGAAGTTCGGGACAAATTTCTGAAGCGTATTCCTTGGATCATTTCACGAAGAAAAGTCCACTAGGACCATATCCGAAAATGCAAGGGTGCAAAATTGCAGCGGGTTCAAAATTTTCGGATTGCCGGTCGGAGGGTAGTAGGGCAAAGTTGCTAACTTCTGAGCCAGTGGTCCGATTTTTTTTAGGCTTGTTGGAAAGGTCGTTAAGAAGCCTTTCAGAATCAAAAAAGTAGAAAAATGTCAAATCTCCGAGCACAGAGGTCTTACCGATCCAAATTATGGACATTTTACTGAAATACAAAAATGTTTGTTTTTGGGGCAGGACAAAATGATTTTTTTTGTGAGTCGGTCTAATATATAATTGTTACCAATGCTTTGCGGCAAAAAGTGATTTGAATACAAAGTTTGTATACAGGGCGGTTCAGGAAGTTCGGGACAAATTTCTCCAGCGTATTCCTTGGATCATTTCACGAAGAAAAGTCCACTAGGACCATGTCCGAAAATGCAAGGGTGCAAAATTGCAGCGGGTTCAAAATTTTCGGATTGCCGGTCGGAGGGTAGTAGGGCAAAGTTGCTAACTTCTGAGCCAGTGGTCCGATTTTTTTTAGGGTTGTTGGAAAGGTCGTTAAGAAGCCTTTCAGAATCAAAAAAGTAGAAAAATGTCAAATCTCCGAGCACAGAGGTCTTACCGATCCAAATTATGGACATTTTACTGAAATACAAAAATGTTTGTTTTTATTTTTGGAAGCGAAATAAAAGCACACATTTATTTGTTTTTGTAAATTAACACGTTTGAGATTTATTTTATTGAAATTTTTGGCTGAAGAATCAAACACATAAGGAAAAAAAACATTTGATCTTAAAGGAAGTTTTCAATGTGGTTTCCATTTTCTACTAAACACAATTGCAGCCGTTTGTGAACCACATCCGTCACGTTTAGTTCACTCATCTTTTCACGAACTTTCACCGCAGCTTCCTCAATGCGTGCAAGTAACTGCTCACGATTGTGGATCTGCACACAATACACACAATCTTTCATGTAGCCCCACAAAAAGAAATCAAGTGGTGTGAGATCTGGAGATCGTGGAGGCCAGGCGATTGGTCCAGCTCCTCCAATCCAACGTCGAGGGAAATTGGTGGTAAGCCAATCCCGCACAATTAGCCCGTAATGCGCTGGAGCACCATCTTGTTGGTAGAAAACATGATTTCGTACCGCAAGAGGTACTTCCTCTAGGATTTCCGGCATGATTTCTTGCAAAAAAGCCAAATAATTTTGCGAATTTAACCTGGGCGGAAGTACTTTTGGCCACTCAAGGTGTTGTCGATGAAGCCAGCCAAAACGTTGACGGAAAATCGGTGTTGAAGTGCTGTTTCTTTCTTGTTGTGGGGATTGCCATGGCCCATTCGTGCAAATTATGGAAATTGGTTATGCCGTCTCTCGTGAATTGCGTTTCGTCGGTCCACACAATCGAACGTAAAAACATAAATGCGTGTACATTACGTTGCAACATCTCACGGCAAAAGTTGACGCGTAGTGGCAAATCGGCCGACAAGAGTTCTTGAACAGGTGTGAAATGCAATGGATGTTGTTCGCGCAGACACTCTTTATTTTTATTAATTTGTTTTCAAATAAAACACAAACTTTTTTAGGTTTAATATTCCATCTGTAATGTTTCGTTTCTTTTCAACAACATTGGTTCAAGTGATTTCGACAACTGATTTTACAATGTTTCTCATTGTCGCGGGCCACCAAATCCATAAACATAGAACGACAGATAATATGAATAGAGAATGTAAAAGAAGTAGCAACAACAATACAAGGGCTGAGTGACCAACTGAAGCAAACGATTCGTCAGCGCTGTTATTGTCGTTGTTATATTCTTTTGCATCGATAATGTAAACAACAAGCAACAACATACATACATACGGTACAAAACATAATGACCAAAATCAGTATGTATGTTGTTGTTGCGACAAAATTATTAGAAAAGAATATTAGGGTGGCCCGCAATGCTAATATTTAACAAATTTAACAACAATCAAAAATACAAATATAATTTGATGATCGATGTAGGGCGATCTCACCCAACAGATGTTTTTTTTCTTTGCGAAGGACGCGCCATACTTTTGATTGTGCCACTCCAACTTGGACCGCAATTCGTCTTATGCTTGTCGTTGGGATCTCGTCTATCGCATCCAAAATTAACTCTTCACCTGCAACGGGGTGTTGTTCATTTCCGGGACGCTCTATTTGTGTAAACAACGTACCTTCACTTTTTTAGGCACTGATGAATGGACTGGAAAATGGACTGAAAAATAAAATCTAACACGTGTTAGTTTACAAAAACAAATAAATGTGTGCTGTTATTTCGCTTCCAAAAACAAAAACAAACATTTTTGCATTTCAGTAAAATGGTCATAACTTTGGAACGGTAAGACCTCTGGGCTTCGTTTAGGTCATTTTGGAAATAACTTCAGGAAGTCACGACATTGCCATGTTATTCTACTATTACTATGAACTTTTCACACTTGCATGCTACCATGTAGAACAATGAAGTCAAATGGATACATTTTCTATTATGTAGTTGGTTAGATTATATGGAGTTAGAATACTGGTTAAACGAGTACTAGCATATGTGGGAGTTTGTGCAAAACGCACCTTTGGTGGAATTAGTTTGTGAGTATGAGTATATATAAGTTATACACGCTGAAAAATAACAGCCACAGCAACATATTGCAGGAATCATTTACATGTTTGCAAGCATTGTTTTCGTTAACTTAAGATCTATTGCTTTATTTTCTTCAGTGTATGGCACGTTTCTGTGTGTAGCAGTTTTCAGCAAACAAACCCACATTTGGTTCACAAATAAGTATATTTTATCTTATTAATCATTGTCTCCCAAATATGTTATATCGCAAAGCAAACATAATGTGTTTGGGTTCAAGTATAATGTTGATGCGACAAGCTACAACTACGTTATATTTGCACCCAAAGAAGAAAAAACGACAAATTTTTGAGAGTGTAAGTATTGAAAACATTCATATCACTCAATATATAATGGACACATTTGATATTTGAAGTTTCAGTTTGTTTCTGACATAGAACTCCAAATGCTCAAGAAGATTATAATTGGATTTTTACAAAAGACTTCAATATAAGATTTCAAGTTCCTATTATCTCTCATGGAACCAATCGTACTGAGAATAAAAATATAATATGAACTTCTTGCGAAGTAGTAAGATTATACAGCTTTATTAGTTCAATTATTTAACTCTGTTAATGAATAGTACAGTACCTTCTACACCGCACACATTGAATTAGAAAACATCTGTTGTCCTTAATGAAATTGTTTTATCGTATATTGCTAATTATTGCCGTTGTAGGTCATTGGTTGTGTTAGTAACTTTTTCCATTAGATATTTTGGACATAATTTTTCATGACCCTGAGTAGGTAGGGAACACAGCAACTTTAATAATACTACTTAGTTATATGTTTAAGATAGAAACAAGCAGAAAATATAATAACTGTTATCAAAGTTCATTACAAGTTAATTTGGTGACAAAATTATAATGCTTTTGTGGCTCAACTTTGTTAATTAGTCGCAGAACTATGTTGTCTAGACTCTAAGTTTTTAGCTATAGGTTAGAATGATGTGAATCTTTAGGTGAATAAACTGTAAGGGAATATAATGTTGCAACTTATTTGGATTGCTATGCGACATAACACCACTGTTCTCTGATTTGTCCTGTTGATAGATCAAAGTTATTGACTTCAGGTCAAGGTAATTTCTCCCAGGGCCCTATGTCAAGATAATTGACTCCTCAATTTAAGGGTGCTTATTAGTTCTAGATCAAAGTCATAGGAAATGACTGTTGCTGGTGCAATGGTTGGTGCGAGTGACTCAAGTACATCATAGAGTACTGAAAAGAAATTGATGGTGGAGGTTTCTATTGATTCGTATTGAACGGCTGATTACGGGAACGTCACATTTTTTTTACGAAGTTAGTCATATACCTAGTTTATACAACACTTATCGCAATATTAATCATACCGTGATATCCCCATGTTCCTGTTTATACGATATCATGATATAAACAGCCATGTGATATTAGGTGGTAACTCACAAATAGAATATCGTGATATGGAGCGAAATCATAGTAAACTTTCGTGACAAAGTTTATATCGCTCTAAAGCGTTTATACGTGTATTTTTTTTGACGTATCGTGATATGATATCGGGATATAGGCCACCGTATAAACGTAGTAATAGTCCACTTCCGGCCATTGAAATTTTGATTCCTAGTGTATTCGAGTAAAATAAAAATTTGTTGATCAATATGGGACACAGATTATGTTTCATGATGAAAATAAACATACAAATTTATTTTTAAAATTGTGATAGAATATTTTTTTTTCACTCGTACTAAATTTTCATTTCCTTAATTTTGTATTTTACATGGAAATACTAACAAATATCAAATATAACTACAATAAGTATAATTAAAACTAATTCGGAACTTAAAATGGAAAATGCCAGAAAAATCGGACCCTGTTAAAATTTTGAAAATATATGCCGCTAGTAGTACGTTGTTTGAGCCCCATATTGATTCAAATAAATGAAGGAATTTTCTACCCAAATACACAAGGGATCGGGACTTCAACGGCAGGTAGGAGACTATAGATAACCTCGTATAAATATTTGACGTTTCAGTACATATCATTTGAGTCCCCCTCGATTGAATTTCCCAAAAATTGTAGGCGCATTTGCTTCGCATGGATTGTGCGTGAGGATTTTCTGAGTCCCAAATTGGACAATTTTGTGTACTCACGAATCCATTCAGATGGAAATGCGCTTCATGGGAGAATATAACTTTTATTTCAAAAATTGGCATTGATTTAACATGCACCCCTAGCCATTGAGCGAATTGCCGAATTTTGTACGCATGAAGGTGGAGGTCTTTTGCCGAAACACAGTTGTTTATAGCAGCAATGATTTCAAGAGACCGACCGGTACGTTGACGCAAAGGAGTCGAACAGTTCTTAACCGACCGAGTTTCTACAAATTTGTTGATCACTCTTCGAATGGTTGATACATTAGGTCTACTTTATCGACTGAAAATTCTTCGAAGTTTTCGAGTGGTTTCAGCGTACCTTTCAAAATTTTTGTAATAAGTTTTCACAATTATAACGCGCTTTTCTTTTGTAAAGTGCTACATTTTTAATAATCGGAATCAACATGTGTGACAACTGCCAATTTCCAGAGTTGCTACTTGCACAGGAAAAGGCACTAAATTCAAAAAGCGCAATCTTACTGAAATACCCTCGGATTCAATGTTTATTATACCATTTATTTTACCACAACCAATTGACAATCTCATTTAAAAAATTTCATGAGGTGTTAGGGGACACTCGCTTAGAATGAAGCTTCTTTGGCTATATATGATGTACTAGGTAGTTCCAACACTCCCATTGAAAAATACGATAATTTAAATGGATCTTTAAGAAAATATACTTTTTGCAAAATGATAAACAGTTTTTAAGAACAGTTTTTTTAGAATGTATTTTTTTGAACGAAGTTCCTTATCGCACGGTGCGGGATGGGGGCTAAATGAAAAAATTTTAAACAACTTTTTTTAACTGCTTTATTACAACCCATTATTATCAACTATATTGCGTACTTTTGGTTTGGTTTGGTTTGTGGGAACTTTTCTAGGTGGAGCCTGTTACATATTGTAGTTCTCAACCCAAGACAAAGTAAATTTAGAAACTCCGAAGTGCAAGAATTGCAAATCCATGAAATACAACCCTGACAATGGAATTATATTTGGCTTATGCAATACATGGCTTATGCAGTTTGCATTTTGCTTTGTCTGGTATTTTTCCACAATCAAATTCAGCGCAAATATATTCCAGGGATAAAAGTAAACAAAAAAGTATGAAAAATAAATGTTTGAGAAACAAAAAATAAAAAAATTTAAGAAATGCGATAAATAAATAAGTCGGCTATTCTAGTGGTACCAATTCATCGTTGCGCCGTGATAGAAATGGTTGTAATAAAAAGTACTCTTCTTTAGTAGTGTGAGACAAAACATCGTTGCATAAAGCAAATCAAGCATTGTTTCCTGATTCCTAGGCAAATAAGAAAAAATAGCCCATTTGCCGTCTGTTAAAATGTATGGAAATTCAAGCAAATTTTCGTCATTTCTGCTTGATATCAATAAAAGTGGCACAATCAAGGAAATCGATGCCAGTGCGAATGCTGTATTACACTCTCACTTTTGGTTTGGTGTGTGTCTAGACTAACACATGAGGAGAAATTTATGGTTTAACGGGAAGTTTTCTAGGTCAAGCCTGTTTATTATATATTGCAGCTTTGAACCGAATAAAAAGTATATTTTGAAAAGCCAAAGTGATAGAAGTTTAACAAATTTAAATAGTAAAATTTTCTTAAATAAGTGCTTTTTAAAAAAAAAGTTAATTTTCTCAAATAAAATACCTTTTCATATTCTTAAACAGAGGAAGTACTCTTTCTTAAAAAAAATAGCTTATCTTAAAGAAGTACCGTTGCTTAAAAAAATAAATTTATTTACAAAAAGTACCTTTTCCTGAAAAGAGTATTTTTTTAAATGGGCACCTTTTCTTAGAAACTTTCATTATCTTACTACAACTTGCGTGTTCTTATAAACTATCTTTTCTTTAAAGAGTACTTTTATGTAAAATAAAATAATTCTCGAGATAACTACCTATTCCTAAATTGTACCTGGTTTTGAAAAAAGGACCATTTTTTAAAAAACCCTTTTCTTCCAAAAAATTCCTTCTCTTAAAAAAATAAATTTTCTTACAAAAATTCGTTTTCTTAAAATTACTTTTCCTTAAAAATAAAATAAAAACTTTTCTTTTCTTTTCTTGAGGTAAGAAGCCATTCTGAAAATAAGTAAATTTTCTGAAAAATATAACCTCTTCCTTCCTCTTCTTTAAAAAGTACCTGTTCTTAAAAAAGTACTTCTTTGTAAAAAAAAGTTCATACTCTTAGGCTTTTTCTTATAGAAAGTCCCTTTTATTATAAAATTTAAATTTAAAAAAGAAACGTTAGCTTTTAATAAAAGAAGTACCTCTTATTAAAGGAAGGATCTTTCCGGGAAAATATAATACACATTCTTACAAAAAAGACATAAACATATACTTTTTTTAAAAAATACATTAAAAAAAATTCTTAAAAAAAGTTTACCATTTAAAAAAATATATTTTCTTAAAAATCCATTTAAATTATAGTATTTTTCAACAGGCTAACTAGTACATAATATATAGCGAAAGGAACTGCGTTCCAACCGGGTGTCCCCTAACACCTAATGTAATTTTTTAATTTATATTTTCCCGAAAAGGTTATTTTTTCAGAGAGAGGTACTTGTTTTATTAAAAGCTTATGTTTACTTTAAGAAAAAGTACTATCTTTAAGAAGAAGTACTTCCTGTAAGAAAAAGCAATGAGTATGAATTTGTTTACAAAGAAATACTTTTTTTAGAACAGGTACTTTTTAAAGAAGTGGTACCCTTTTTAGGAAAAGGTTATTTTTTAAATAAAATATACTTATTTTCAGAAAGGCTACTTATCTCAAGAAGACAAAGGCATTATTTTATTTTTAAGAAAAGTTGCTTTTAAAAAATTGTTTTTTTTTGTAAGAAATGGTATTTTTTTAAGACAGAGTATTATTTTAAAAGAAGGTATTTTTTTTTAAAAAAATGTTTTTATAAGAAATATAATTTTTTTAGAATTGGTCCTTTTTTCAAGAATAGGTTTCTTTTTAGAGTAGGTACTTATCTTAAGAAAAGTTATTTTGTTTCAGAAAAAATTTACTCTTTAAAGAAAAGGTAGTTATTTAAGAAAAGGCAATTTGTTGTAAGAAAATGTACTGTTTAAGAAAAGGAACTTATTGAAAAAAAGTACTTTTTTTAAGATAATTTATGTTTTGTAAGAAAATCTGATTTTTTAAGCAAATGTACTTCTTTAAGATAATACATTTTTTTAAGAAAGGGTACTTTGTTTCAGGATATATATAAGTTTTTCTTTTGAGAAAATTTACTTTTTTTTAAGAAAAGGCACTTACTTAAGAATCTTCTTATGATTCTTAAATTTCTTTTACTTTGGCATTTCTCAATTTACTTTTTATTGGGCTCAAAACTACAATATGTACTAAATATCAATTTAATCGTACTCTTTGTACAAATTTTGGTTCAATAGTTCCTAAATATTATTGTTATTATTTCAAAACTTCGGCATCAGTGCGTGTAATTAGGAAAGCAATGTGAAAGTAGCGACAAACAATCACTCTGCACAATAAAATAAATATCTTCGGTTAGTGACTAGTGTGAAAACACACCGCAGTGGCTTAACGGGCTCCACGCTGCTGAGGATGATGCTTCCCAAACATCGAAGCGATCGTCCACCGAATGCGAGTTCGAATCGCACCCGCGGCATTTTAATTTTTTTCACTAACCGGAGAAAACATGATCTCTTACAGCCCTAAAGGAAATTACAACTTTAAAACTAACGAGCATCTAAGACAACTAAATTTATTTTTTTTGTTTTGAAAATATTTATAAAGAAAATCAAAGAAAATATTCGTAATTTCTTGTTTGCCTCAGTCCTGTTTTGAGCCAGAAAACTGAATTTTTGTTCATATCATTATTTTTTAAAAAACACCACGTGAGCTGCAAAATTAAGTCAGTATATATCACCATTCCAAACTGACAAAGAAAACTAGCCAATATTTGGACCAAATGGGCTTAATACAAGAGCAGGGTTAACAAGAAATTTCCCAACATAAGTGAGTCTAGACACAAACCAAAGCAAAAGTGCCAAAATAGTTGATAATACTAGGTTGTAGCCAGTGACGTTCCCTCTAACGGTGCGTTTACACGGGACAGTTTGAGACTAGATAGTTGAGAATATGTATTAGTTGTCACAAAGACAAAAATTGGTTGTGTGACGTACGCGTCCAGCCAGTTATAAAGACAGTACAGTTTTAAGCAACCGCCGACAGTGTCGTTTCGTTAAATTTCGTGCTCTGATTTCTCTTTTGTCTTACTTCTTCAAATTACAATGGAACTTATGTACTTTGCAAAATTAGACATGTATTCATGTTTATATGTTTGTGATGTCAAACAATATTTCAATTAAAATTATCAACATTTTCAAATACAAATATATTTTCCAATTTGTAAAGTCGTTTGCGATGTTTAGCTTTTTTCTCAAACTGCTACGAAACGTCACCGATATGGCCGATGACTGAACTAGTAGAGATTGACGCAGTAGGATTTGTTGTGTAATTGTGTGAACCAACAACATGCATTTGTTTTTTGTTTCATGACAAATCATCAAATTCAACACAGATCCATATGAACGAACATAGTAAACAAAAAAGTACAACAACAAAATACACTGAATTTAACAGATGGAGTCATAAGAAAGTCAAATCAGTTGTTCTATTGCGCTAACCTTTACTAGTTCAGCCATTGTCTGGCCGCTTATGTCAAATCTCTTGCCGAAGTTACTGTCGGTGAAAAATCAGAGACAGTTGCGAGGCAAGTGTGAGAAGTGTAAATGTGGTAGTAAAAATATGTGAATGTGTTGCTACTGTCGGAGCAAAACTATCCCGTGTAAACGCCAGGTAAGGTGCGCAGGTGTTCTCCGAACACCCTAAAATATTAATTTTTAATTTGATTAATTTTATGAAGCTTGGTAACAAAACAGCAATATGTGCATTTACTAAAGCGTGATATATTTACTAACGACAATTCGAAACCATAACAACAACTGTTATACAAATTGAACGTTGGTCGTGCGCCAATACATAGCGAACCGAAACAACAAACAAAACATCTCAAACAGTAAACACAATTTTACATTTAGACCAGCGGTGGGCGCAGCGCACATGCCGCGTGCGCTGCTTACTTCTCTGCCAACACACAGGGCCTGTGCATGAGAGCTTCAACTATTTATTTGATTCAGTCGTTGTTTGTTTTTCATTGAGTCAGGACGTATCGCTCGCTTGATCGAAAACAGAAACACGTAAATCATGAAATGCAATATAAACTATAAATTCTCCCTGACTCATCTCTGTTGTTGTTTAAATGAGAGCACACACAACTTTTTTCGTCGTTTAATGACCATAAGGTTTCTCTTTCTCGTTCTTCTCACTAACATAAATACACAAATTAATTTGTAGTTGTATGCGTGTGCCCATCGCTGATTTAGACCGTTCGCCAACCCATAGCGAACCAACATCTTAAAAAGAAAACACAATTTTCATATAGACCAGCCATGAGCATTTCATAGAACACAAGTCCATGCCCAACTCACACGTATTCTTACGCTCATTTTTGCGCTCTTGTGTTTAGCTTCCATTCTCTCACCAATCCAAACACATTTTAACTTTTGATCATTCACTGATATAGACCGTTCGCCAACTTATGGGGAACCAAATCCACAGCTAAAAACAAATTATAATATACACAAAATGAATAAAATTGTATGTATCGATGGTGCGCCAACTCACAGAGAACCCAATCGTCAACGAACGTACAGCAGACTTGTATGAAGCATCGAGTATGAAGGCATGCGTCATCGCACAGAGAACCAAATAATCTACAAACAAACAAAATACAACACACAGCAATTTGTATCGGGGGTGGATGAAAGGTACATACATAGCGAAAAAGCTTTATAAATACCTCACAGCTATTTTTAAAAAATATCTGGCTAAAATTAAAAATAGTGTAGATTTCCATTTTAATATTAAATTTTTAGCAATTATTTTTTAATATAGTTTTAAGGTATTTAAAAAGCTTTTTCGCTCCCCCTTAAAATTGCTGTTTTAGAAAGAGGTTGTTTTGTCAAAAGTCTACAGATATACATATTAGTGGTCTTCATGAAAGCTCGAGGGAACCTCGTAAACTCGAAAAAATCGTAAACTTGCACAGCAAACGTCAAAACAAACAAATTTCCCATACAAAGCGACTTGCTCAAAAGTAGAAAGTTTTCGAGGCAAATTTGCTACGCAAACGTGGGATGGAGAAACGTGTAAACTTTTGACATTTCGTTGTCATCTGACTAGGATCGATAAATAAGGTGATAGCACTAGAACAGTAGAAAAAGTACACATACATAACACATGCAATTGCTACTGCTACCACCTTATGTATCCATCTTGGTCAGCTGATATGGTTTTGAGCACAACTTCGCTGAGCAACTTTACCTGGTGCCTAATGCAACGGTGCGAGGGAAACTTGCGCTGAGCAAAAGCTCTCGGCTTTCACGTTTGCATGAATGCCGCTATTAATATGGAATGTGCGCCAACGCATGTAGAACAAAACTTACAGCCAGGCCGCGTAACTCAAATGGTTTGATTCATTTGATACTTGTTGGTTTGAGTTGTGTGGTTCTGTTGTTTATTGAGATCTTTGTAGTTTGTCGAAATTTAAAATCAAATCATTTTATGTTTATCCTTCGATAAAAGCGGACGGAAATTTTTAAATGAAAGATGCACCATTAAGAGTTTAATAAATAAACCCTTTTCACAATTAAACCCTGAAGAAAAAAATTAAGAAAGTGGAATACATATTCCAGAACTTCCAAGTCTAACTTCTCTAGTCAATACGAAATATAAATCATATACTAGGCATTTTCTGATTTCTAATTATAAGAAAAAATCTTGGCTATGCGGTTGCCCTGATATTAACAAGATATTTTGTTGGCCTTGTTTGCATTTTGCAGAATGAAAAAACTGTTTGGACCACAGGCTACAATGATTTAAACCACTTAACTGCTGCAACGGTAAAACATCAGATGACTCAAGTTCATATTAATACCAGCATTAATTTGAAAACATTCGGAAATATTCGCGTTGACTTATTACTCGACGAACAAAAACGGATTTCTGTATCAAGGCAAAATGAGCAGGTCTCAGAAAATCGACTAGTATTAGAACGACTACTTGATACAGAGTGTTATCTTGGTTCTCAAGAACTAGCTTTTAGAGGCAACGACGAATCGGAAAATTCAGATAATAAGGGAAATTACATTGAACTTTTAAATTTAATTGGTAAATATGACAGTAAATTAAATGGTCACTTATCTTCTGCTCTGTGTTTTAAGGGCACTTCTAACCACATACAAAACGATTTAATTTGCTGTGTTGCTACCGTTATTTTAAATAATATTGACAGCGAAATTTCTGAAACCTCATGTATATCGGTAATGCTAGATGAAACTACAGACATTAAAAAAAATCACAATTGTCTATCGTTTTTCGATATGTAGATTGTAAAGGGTTTGCAAGAGAACAATTTTATAAATACTTGGATGATAGGGATGATCGAACAGCGAACGCAATCGCTAAAAATATAATAGACTTAATAGAACTTAAAAATTGGGGGAAAAAGCTAGTAGTTCAGACCTATGACGGCGCTTCGGTTATGTCAAGTGAATTGAATGGAACCCAAGCTAAAGTTAGAGAGAAGTTTCCAAATGCTATTTTTATTCACTGTAATGCACATGTCTTAAACCTAGTTCTATCACAATCTGTAAACTTTCTCCAGGAAGTCAAAATATTTTTTACAACTTTGTCTGGATTATCAGCATTTTTCTGCCAATCTACTAAGAGAACATATTTTTTTGATCAGGTGGTAAAAAGAAGGCTTCCCACTATTGCCACAACGAGATGGAATTATTCGTCTCGGCTAGTAAATATAGTACATTCATACCATTCCGATCTTATGATAGTATTTGAAGAAGTGGTTGATGATCCAGATACTAGGGGCGCGGTCGCCATTCAGGCAAGAGGCTTCCTTCAATTTTTAAATAATTTTAACACAGTTTTTATGTTAAAAACTTTTAATGAAATTTTTTCGTTCAGGGATATATTATTCGATATTTTGCAAAAAAAAGTCATTGGATATTCAATATTGCTGTGAACATATTGGAATAACAAAAAAAAATTACAGCAGACAGTTGTCCGAGGCCTTCGGCCACGGACTGTCCCTGCAGGCTGTGTCAGAGACACGGCCATTAAGTTTAACGTAGAATACGCCATCCGATAAGACAGAAAACATATATAACAATAAATTCATTTGCTTATATTATTTATCATTTATTGTTATATATGCTTTCTGTCTTATCGGATGGCGTATTCTACGTTAAACTTAATGGCCGTGTCTCTGACACAGCCTGCAGGGACAGTGCGTGGCCGAAGGCCTCGAACAACTGTCTGCTGTAATTTTTATATTTACCAACGGCATTTGATTCAAGTCCGTTTAAAAAAAAAATATTATGTTCAATTTTTTTAAACTTAATTTAATTTATGTATTTTAATTAATATTTTTATAGAAATAAGGTCTGCGAATGTTGAGAGGGCCGCCCTAATATTAAAAAAGGTTTACCTTATCGAGTCTCCGTATTAGCATTCGAGTGTTGTGTGAAAGCTTTACGCTTTACAATTCAAAATTAATGTTACAACAGCTTTATTGAAGCTTTCGCAAAAAAGCTTTATTACGTTAGCTTACTGTTTGTTTCACTTTTTACTAGATACATGTTGCCAAGCAACATTAGCTTGCTGTTCGTTTCACTTTTTACTAGATACATGTTCCTAAGCAATGTTGAGCAACCAAAAACACTCAACCAAACACCACACATATGTTTGAGTGTATGTGTTTAAACAATTTACGTTTGAGAAATTTAAATATTAGGAAGATATCAACCAATATGAAATGTATATCAAAAAAGATAACATCTTCATTTACCTACAAAAAAAATTTAAAAAAATTCATCTAGCCGTTTCCTCAAATTAAATGAAATAAAGATTACAACAATAAAAACCTGACATGACTCCTCATACCGTAAGGTAAGACGTATTCTACGTCAAAACGTATAATAGATACTAGGATCTAGGTTTAATTATGTATTTAATACTGCAAAAGATATTGTTTCTGCAATTCCTAGGCGAGGAGAAGATTTGGAGTCATTTGAATTGCGATATAAACATATATTTCACAAAATAATCGACACATTGCACACTCAAATGGATACCATGTTTAAATCTTTAAAAAATTTGAAATTTTTAGAGTTACTAAATTCAAAGAAATTTCATCAGTATCAAAAAATATTTCCAATTGAAGCTTTTGAAAGCCTAAAAAAATTATATGGATCTTTATTTGATATTGTAAAACTTAAAAATGAACTAACAGTTTTTTACTCAATCGCACACTTCAATCAAATTTATATAAACGAAATACCTGGGATTTTATTAAATTTGGATTTGAAAGACACATTTTCTGAGATATTTAATTTAAGTTCCCTAACTCTAACAATTCCAACATCAACTAGTTCAGTGGAAAGGTCCTTTTCTGCGCTTAAGAGAATAACAACTTATTCAAGAAATCAAATGCACGAAGAAAGGTTATCTGAATTGGCATTAATTTCAATTAAAAAGGCTTTTTTAAAAAATATAAAACCAAAAAATATTTTCTAGGACCAGGTCATTATACAAAAAACTCGACGTATTGAGCTGATGTATAATTAAAAATTTTAAATAAAAAAAAATGTATTTTAGTATTAATTCAATACGTGGTCGAAATACAAAAAAAGTGGCCAAAATTCTGTAACTTTTGATCTAATGAAAATTTTTGAATTCTGTAAAAAATTGATTACAAACAAGGAGTTAAGGATTACTTTAGCACATCAATAATGTAAACCGCACAGCGGGGTATTTTTTAAAAAAATTCCAAAGTTGACTGCTTTTTGTTTTTTTGGCGATTTCCAAGAAAAAAAATTTTTTGTTGTTTTGCTTTAACATTTATTATACTTATTTTGATGCAGTTTTTCATAAGACGTAAAAAAAAATTTAATATTTTTTTCGTTTTAAATATATTAGGTTTTTCAATTTATTTAGAAAGTATAATTGAATTTCTTAATTCTTTGAACTGTATCTCGAACAGTTTTCGAGCTAAGCCACTCAATTTTTCTGTAGTGGAGTGTCGGGTTTCTTGGCTTTAAAATTAAATTTAAATTTTGTTTCTCTAACATATACATAGGTTGTAATAATCATTTTAAAAAATCGACTTTAGAAAAAAATTTTGTTTGGACTAATATATCATAAAGTATTGATACATAATGCAAAGGCAATTCTGTTTCCCACATTCTGTGGGTAACTCTTACATGCGTCAATTGTCTGTCCTGGAAGACAGAGTAAATTTAGTGAAAAATGTATTTATTATTTTTCTCAACCACAAAATCAAAATACACAGTTGGAAAGACGGGGAAATGTATGTGACTCTTTCTGCTGATGGTGCATTTTATATAGATCGGACTTAATAAGCCAGTGATGTTATCAAAAAATAAACCAAATTAAGTTTTTGCGTTTTATAGAATTGCAGTACTTGTGTGAAATTATCCTACAGTATTTTAATTTACCTAACAAATGGCTTATAGTGTATTATTGCTTATTGTGCTACTGTAAATTTTACAAATAAAGTTACACGTTTATTCTCCAATACATGAATAACAATTTATAGTATTCATTTTGAGAGTTTTTAGAAATTTTATTTAATTTTTTTTAATAAAATTTATATTTTTATTTTATATATTTATATTTCATTTCTTTTAATATATACATACATATATATATATATTTATTTTATGATTCCTCATTCGTACATTTGCTTATATGTAACAAGCTTATTGCCTCGGGTGATAAATCTTTACATTTTTTATCCTTCTTGGTCCTTATAGAGCTTATTTGAGGGTCTGATGAAATAAGTAGGTGGTGCAAAACATCCTCGTTGGAAGCTTGACGAGAACATTTACGACTATGGAGCGCACGACAACTTTTAAGCACTTTATTGCTTGCTTCTTGGGCCTCTTCCGACAATGAACCTATAGACAATCCAACAGCTTTTTTTATGCTACTTCCGTGAATAAGTACTTTGTGTACAGATGGAGGCATACAGTACCATGGATATAACTTTACTAAATACTCAAATGTTTTAATACAGTATGTTTCAAAATTCTGAACGTCTATCTCATACCCACTTGCCATTGCTTGCAAAATATTTGCAAATCGCTCAATTACACTGTGTGTAATTTTTTAAGTCATGGCAAAATAACCATATACGGACACCACTACGTGATAAAAGACTAAAAAAAAAAGACATGTGTTTCCCAATTTTTCCCAAAGTCATGCACTTTTTTTTTTATGGGCCGCCAAAGATTTGGGGCCTCGGTATCATTTTCGTAAAAATGTGATCATTTTCTCAGGCTCATATGTTGTAAACCGTTCAGAATTTTGTTGATTGTTGATTGTTTCCTTGAATTTTGAACGGTTTGCTACCTATGGACTTGAACACGGGAAAAAAGGTAAAAAAATCTGGAAGGTGAAGTTTTTTTGATTTTATATGTTCTTTATGACAAGAGCTACAACTTTGCCTCAGAGAGTAAATCAAAATTCTGAGCGGTTTGCAAGATATGAGCCTGAGAAAATCATCACATTTTTCCGAAAATGATACCGAGGCCCCAAATCTTTGGCGGCCCATAAAAAAAAAAGTGCATGACTTTGGGAAAAATTGGGAGACACGGGTCTTTTTTTTTAGTCTTTTATCACGTAGTGGTGTCCGTATATGGTTATTTTTTTTTCGTGTTGCACTGTGTTACATTATGATCAACTCCAAGAATTTTAGAAACATTTTCTGGCTTGGAGAAAAAACTTCTAGCAGTATTTCCATCATTGCTCGTACCGTATCCTTGTTTTACGAAATCGACTGAAATTGAAAGTTCCTCCTTCATTTCTATTTTTTCTTTTCTTTTTTGTTTTAAAATCTTGTCATCCCCTCTTGCAGCTCCTTGTTTGAAGGCCAAATTGTAACCGATATGTAGAAGATACTCCATAAAACGTATCCAACAGTGCAATGTCGATAAACCAAACTTATAGTACTCTTCTTTGCATTCCAATTCTCTTAATCTTTCCAGATTATTCATGTCTTTTGGTTTAGCTCCACAAATGTTACAAGACGACGAAGATTGTTGCTCAGTTAGAACATTACAGACTTTTCCATCTATCATAGTACATTGCAGATGGTGAATAATTTGTATTTCCTTTTCGAATATTAATGCGTTAGTTGGCAAAATGTTATTAATTTTTTCAGAGTAATTTAAATATTCTTCTCTTGTGTTGGCTGTAGATTCTTTTGTAAATTCGAATTTAATGGGTCTACAATACCTTACAGAAGATGGACGATCGTTTTTCCTAATTACACCATCTTTTTTAGATGATAACTCCAAGGGTACATATCATATACAAAAAACAGACTTGTCTGAAAAATCTTTTTCAATGAACTTAGTGCTATCTACATCATTTTTATTTGACCACATTTGTTTAAAGGTTTGGTGTCCGGATGCGCCATCCATTCTCCATTTTCCATTTAAGATGAAAGAATCATCTTTTAAGATTTTAAAGTTTTTACATTTAAGTATTTTTTGCGCAGTGTGGTCAAGTAATGATTGCAGCTCCACTTCAGCACCTCGTTCAGTAATATATATTTTATTAGGATAACACTCCGTTTTTGCCTTTAAAAGTTTATCATATGAAGGATAATGTTTATTTCCTAATAAAATATTGTTATATGACCGAAGTGTGTTATATTTGTCCCTTGAAAGGTCCAAATCCATATACATTGCTAGCGTCCCAATTATAAAATCATTTTGATCGGGTAATGTATTTTCAGTGGCTGATTCATCTGTTTGGCTGCTTTGTGTAACAGCAGCTTTGGACAACTCCTCGGGTGCAAAATGTGACCGTAAATCCTGGACACGTCTCCTTTTAGTTCTTTCCGAGCCAAGATCATAACTAGTACGCGGCCGACCAACTTTACTGTGAGTACTTACGTGTTCTGGGCGATCCACAGATGTGTTATTTTTATTATTTGTAGTTGAATCAGATTTTCGTTTATATCGTAGAGGATATGATGTACCAAAGTCAACTGTTAATGATGGCTCCAGAAAGTATTGAAATTTTTGTTTGAACCTGCATTGTGAGCGTTCAGTTTTTTTCCACTTTCGTTCATAACAGGGCAAACAATTGGTATTAAGCTTTTCTTTTATTTGCTTTACTTCATTTTCGGTGTAATTATAAGCACTTTTAATTTTTGCCATTATAACATCCGATTTTCTCTTCTGCTTGTCTTTGTTACGCCACAACCATTTACATAACACCTCGTGTTTAATTTCAAATTTACTGGTTATTCTAGGGAAACAATATTTTAATTCAACAGTAATCTCACAATTCTGCTGAAATAGATACCTCATATACACAGCAGAATTTAATTCGGGCTAAAAGTAGCGTATGTGGCGTGATATTCCGTTTTCTTTAATTGATTTGCTACGAATTTTTATATGTTTGATTTTTTTTACTAAATATTGATTGACGGATAGACTTCTAAGTCTAAACCCGTGAAAGAACGCAGCTAAAAATTTCAGTATTTAAATATTTCACATTGATAAATTAAATGGATTATGTGCGAAATTGTCGAAATCCGTCAAAATTGAGTTATAGGAGTTCAAACTCAAAATTTAGGTAAAAATATAAAGTGCATATGACGCTTACAAAAACCAAAAATTTTGGGGTAAAATGTTTTACCATCCGCTGGTTTAATTAGTGTTTCTTTTTTAATTTTAACAGTTTTACATATCATTGAAACAATTTTGTAAAATGTTTGGTAATGCGCATATAATGTATACTTTTATATTAAGACATTTTACCTCAATAAATTGGATGTGTTGGTGACCAACTTTAAAGCAAAAATAAATGATGTTAGTGTTGATACATTGCTACGTACTTTATTTTTTGAGCACTTAGTTATGTTGTGAATCTATTGCAGCATCTTAAAATTTTAATTTACACAATTGGTATTTTTCTAATTTTGGCCGGAAACACATGAAAATCGACCACTGTGCGTCGTTTGTTTATTAAAGTTTCGATGACCACGTCATAGAATGAGTTTTGGTTTTATATTTTTAAGAAAATATTTTATAACTAAATTATTGTTATTGTATTTCATACTCTTCTATTTTTTATATATTTGTAAATTTAAAATAATTTTTACGCAGAATAATATTATTATAAATAAAAAATATTTGTAGTAATATTATTATAAATAAAAAATATTTTTGATTTTCAAATATATAAAACGTATAGGATATAGAAAAATATGAAATAGAAAAATATGAATAGAAAAACATGAAAATATGAATAGAATTTTAATTATAAAATATTTTCTTAAAAATATAAAACCAAAAATCATTCTATGACGTGGTCATCGAAACTAATAAACAAATGACGTATTGAATTAATATTAAAATAAGTTATTTTTTATGTAAAAAGTACATATACAAAAAAAAATAAATATATGTATATTTAAAAATAAATTAAAAAAATTACAGCAGACAGGCTGTGTCAGAGACACGGCCATTAAGTTTAACGTAGAATACGCCATCCGATAAGACAGAAAACATATATAACAATAAATTCATTTGCTTATATTATTTATCATTTATTGTTATATATGTTTTCTGTCTTATCGGATGGCGTATTCTACGTTAAACTTAATGGCCGTGTCTCTGACACAGCCTGCAGGGACAGTCCGTGGCCGAAGGCCTCGGACAACTGTCTGCTGTAATTTTTATATTTACCAACGGCATTTGATTCAAGTCCGCTAAAAAAACAAAATATTGTGTTCAATTTTTTTAAACTTAATTTAATTTATGTATTTTAATTAATATTTTTATTGAAATAAGTTCTGCGAATGTTGAGAGGGCCGCCCTAATATTAAAAAAGGTTTACCTTATCGAGTCTTCGCATTAGCATTCGAGCGTTGTGTGAAAGCTTTACGCTTTACAATTCAAAATTAATGTTACAACAGCTTTATTGAAGCTTTCGCAAAAAAGCTTTATTACGTTAGCTTACTGTTTGTTTCACTTTTTACTAGATACATGTTCCTAAGCAATGTTGAGCAACCAAAAACACTCAACCAAACACCACACATATGTTTGAGTGAATGTGTTTAAACAATTTTCATTTGAGAAATTAAAATACTAGAAATATATCAACCAATATGAAATGTATATCAAACGAAAGATAACATCTTCATTTACCTACGAAAAAAATTTAAAAAAAATTCATCTAGCCGTTTCCTCAAATTCAATGAAATAAAGATTACAACAATAAAAACCTGACATGACTCCTCATACCGTAAGGTAAGACGTATTCTACGTCAAAAAAACTCAAAAAACAAAAATACAAAAAAACCAAAAAGAAACTTAAAAAACAAAAAAACTTCAAAACAAAAATGGGATCGTTGTGTATCACGTCCTCGTCGTGGGCCTGGATATAAACTAAGTATAGACGCAATTTAGAAATAAAACAAAATTGGAGAACACCTCGTTCAAAACCTCACCGCATGTCCGTGCTTGTAGCATAATAGTGTTAAAAAAGTTGTTTAATATTTTATCATTTAGTCCCCGTCCAGCAACGTGCGATAAGGAACTTCGTTCCAAAAAACCTTTTAGTTTAATATGAAATAACTAATTTACAATCTCATTTAAAAAAACTTTACTTATATCTCTTTTAATTATGTTGAAAATATTTCATTTAAAATTGATTTGACGTCACTTATTCTCCCAATTCCTACATGATAAATTAAATTTTTATAATAATGCTCAGCGCAGTGATTGAGTGAATGAGATGTGTTACCAATTAGTCTCAGCCTTTCGTCCTGAACTGTCGATATTGAAAAGTTAATTACCGTGACACATGAACTTTAACAAATATTGACATGACACCATATTCGACTCAACAAAAATAAAGAATGCAATGGCAAACAGTCAATTGGAGTCAGTAACTCTTGTGGAAACACTATTAAACATACAACGACAATTGTAAAGGCAAAGAGGAAAACGCTTAGGAAATGCCTTAAAGTCATATCCTTAATTCCTGTCTCACTACTAAGGCAGTATAACGGAACCCAAGCTACCCATTTCCCAGTTAGGGGATGGTCGTGACTTCTTTGCAATGTGGATTTGCTGGCGATTTAATTTATTAAAGACAATAAGTATTCAATATCCTTGTCAATGTTAAAGGTATTGAATGAGTGTATGTGTGCGTGTGGCCCGTTAACAAAAAGGATTTGTTGCAGTCCGTCAAGCGAGTTATATGTGCCCCCTCTTTACATGGGTTTGGTTGTAGCAGTTTATTTCAGATGTTATATTAACAAATTTTAGCCTTCCTTAATGAACTTCGTATTTAATGTCGCAAACAAAACTTTACCAATTTTATTGGTAGCACTTGCGTTATGGTGGGTGTATTGACAATATTTATTGCATTCGTGGGATGGTATAATTTATGTTCAGAAACAGTTTCCGATTGTTTCCATTGTCATTGATTCAGTAAATTTTTTGGGTTATTTATATTTTTTGGGATGGCTGATTAAATGCAGTGAAAAGTATGTAACACCACGTTTACAAAATTATGGAATATTCTTATTTTATAAATGTGTAATAAATGTGTAATTTAAAAATGATGTGAAAAAATATCAAATATTAAAACTATAAATATTACATCGAGTTTTGCACACACCGGAGTCTAAGTTGAATCTCAAAACTTGAATCGATGCAGTGCATTTCGATACTGGGTGCATTTTCGATACTGTAGTAATCACGTACCAGATTATTGGATACACAAAACTTTGAAAAAGCGTCATTAAATTTCTTGTCCCTACATCTCAACTAGTTACCGCTTAATTCGTAGGGTACCACAAAATGTTAACATTCATTCAACCGCACTCTGTTGTACAATTGTTCTTTCTACGTGCGTCTACGACACGTGACGCTTGCTGTAATACCAATATGTTTGTCCGGGGGGTGATGTCGTGACAGTTTGTAACAGGGGTGACGTTCTAGATGGAGACATTTGTGAGGGTGACATTAAGGCTGATACAGTGATTTCAGATTTTACGAAGGGGTGAGTCATTTTGCCATTAGATAAATTGTCTTATTTAGAGGTAATATCAATGCCAATGGGAATTCTATGTTACCCTGAATCTATGGATGTACACACCCTCTGATGCCTAACTCAATATTTTATAGGTTATTGCCAGTTAGGGAAATGAGGGTAAGAAACTAAGTGAAAATCAATTTCACCAAATTGTCCTGGTACCTCAAGAGTTAATGCCACTACAGGCTGCAAAGCAAAACATCGAAATTTGTGTAACTAATGGTTTGTGGGTTCAAAGTAAATGCCGATAAACATAACAAACAATTGACATGATGAAGATATATAACAGGACAATATTTGGAGTGTCTATTGTCAAGACCTAAACCATTCATGTTGGCTAAACAATGAAACGTTATTGTTACATATGAGTGTTTACCTGAATGATGACTTGTAATAAAGTCAATTATTTTATTGAGGTAGTAAAAGATTTTGTTATTTTGTTGGCCACAGATATAGGAGGATGTTAAAAATTGAGTGCTGTTAATGATTCACCTCATTTGGAGGT
This sequence comes from Phaonia tiefii, assembly GCA_963931995.1. Lineage (NCBI taxonomy): Eukaryota > Metazoa > Arthropoda > Insecta > Diptera > Muscidae > Phaonia > Phaonia tiefii. Next base: position 58,005,009 of record OZ008368.1, on the reverse strand, counting down.
GAAAGGAAGACGGACAGCAATCTCTGATTGTTTAACGAGCGATTTTTAATGTCATGACTGGTGAAAATTGATGTCCTTTGATTTACGAATCATATCAAGCCAGTAATTCATATTATATTAAACAAACAATTGGTTTTAAAGAAGAAACAATCGAAATCTACAGGACATTATCCTGAATTCAAAAATGTGCCAATAAAGATTTAAAAGACATAAATTAAAATAGTTTTTAATAATTGTTCGGTTCTAGCTCAATATCTATTAAAAAGTACTTTTTCTATGGAGAAGTACATTTTAATAGAAATATTAAAAAAGGAAAATGTGAAATTGCTGATATGCGTTGGTGGGCATTGAAATAGCTATATACCCAACCATCCACCATAAATATTTTTCTTTTCTAAGATTTCTCTTAAAATTTACTTTTTCACAGAAAAAGTACTTTTTAATAGATACACTGATCTTGAACCGAACAATTGTTAAAAACATGACAATTAATAATTTGTTTCTAATTTTTCGACCTTTATTTTAATTATTCTTGACTAATTATCCAAGCTTAAGGTCACTTCTGATTTTATAAAACTTTTTGTTTTTCTCTTTTCTCTCTCAATATTTCGATTTCCTTCGGAAATCTTCTTCAGGATAGTTTTTAATATTAATAATAACAAACAAACATCAATACAAATTTAAATGAAAATTTTTGACAAATTGTGAAAAGTATTACTATTAATACATATCATAATACAGTAATGTTCACATAAAGTAGAAATATTAAATCGAACAAAATTTTAAAATATTTTAAGACCATTTAATTTTCTTTATTATTAACCTATTTGTCCTCATCAATCAAGATCCTAACGTTTTCAGTGAAGTTGTACGTATCTACTTTCCTATTAAATTACGAAAACTGATAAAAACTTGCGAAAATTAGCGAAAAATTACAAAATTTTAAACACGCTACAAAATTACCTAATAATCACTAAAACCAAAAGAAATGGCAAAACTCTGTTAAAAAACCGTTAAATTCGCGAAAATCCACAAAACCTTGCCAACCCCAGTATGACAACGATCTCCAACATTACTTAAAAATCGCCAAAGCTGTAAAGAGTAAGAAAGCTCACAAAATCGCTAACAATGCAAACATTGCAAAATTTCAAGATATTGCAAACTTGATAATAAACTCTAACAATTTCGTAAATAGTTAACAATAAAACCGCGAGACCGCATAAATTCGCGATCTTTGTTTTAATTTCCCCTATTATTATTTTTATTTAATAAACATCTATAATTTTGAGCTAAGTTATCTGTGTCTACTTTAAAATTTATTATCTTTTCAAATGGAACATTATTAATCTGTAACATTTCTAACATATATCTACGTTTTTTATAATTTTCTGTGTTTAAAATAGATGTATTTTCGAAATCTGGATAGTGATTGAAATCCCTACAGTGAGCTGATAACGCTGGTTTCGTTGTTGAATTATAATTCCTATACTTTTGGTCATGTCTATGTCCTGCTATTCTCGTTTTTAATTTAGTCCCTGTTGTTCCTACATATACTTTCTCACATTGTTCAATATCATTACCACCACATGGTATTTTATATACTAAATTTGACCTATCTGATTTTTTTATTCTATCTTTAGTTTTTGTAAATAATCTTCCAACATTATTATTTATCTTATGTGCCATTTTATATTCCCTTTTGTTATATATGTTTGAGTTTTCTATCCTTTCCGAAAACCCAGGTACATAAGTTAATGATTTATAAACTTTTGGTTCTAAAATTTCATCCACATTGCGGGATTTTCTAATATCGTATTGTCTTAACAATTTGCAAATGAGTTTATTAGGAAAACTATTATCTACTAACATATTTCTAAATATTTCTTTATTTTTCTTATGAAATCTATTATCACTTATTTTTATACTCTATCTATTAGATTTTTAGCTGAGTTAATAATAATTCTCTTTGGGTGTTTTGAAAAATAATTTATAATTCTACCTGAGGAAGTTGGTTTTTGATACCAATCTATTAATAATTCATTTCCCTTCCTTATCACCCAAGTGTCCAAATATGCAATTGAAGAATTCTCTTCTATTTCAATAGTAAATTTGATGCTTTGATCAAATGAGTTTAAAGTTGTCAATAAAATGTCAATCTCATTCTCATTCACTATACAAAATAAGTCACCAACATATTTTGTTATTATTTTAGGTTTTACTGTCAATTTTTCTAAACATGTATCTAATAATTTTTCCATTACGATATCTGCTATTACTGGAGATGCTGGAGAACCCATAGGAAGTCCTTTTAGTTGTGTATATATTTTCTCATCATATTGAAAATATCTATTATCAACAATGCAGAATTTTATAATTTGCATGAATAAATTTTTATTCATATTTGTTAACTCTGAAATCTTGTTCCAATTTTCTTCTATAATTGTAATGGCCAAATCAACTGGAATACTAGGAAATAACGACACAACATCCAGTGATATTAAGTTTTCATTATTTCCAATCGAAAGACCTTTAATTTATCTTTAAATTGTACCGAATTGCTAACACTATATTTAGAATTTTCTGTTAATTTCTTAAGGAAATTTACTATGTATTTACATAAATTGTGTGAAGGTGAATTTATTGATGAACAAATTGGTCGTAATGGAAAATTTTCCTTATGTATTTTAGGTAAACCATATAATCTTGGTACAACCGCTACTGAAGTTTTCAGTCTCACTTTATCTACTGATGTTATTATATTTAATTTAAAAAGTTCCTCAATAAAATTATTGTTAAGTTTCTGAAATCTGCTTGTTGGATCCTTATCCAATACTTGAAAAGTTGAACTATCGCTTAAAATATTTTGAATTCTAGATATGTAGTCTCTTTTATTAATTGCTACAGTCGTGTTTCCCTTATCTGCATTTTAAATCATTATTTCCCTATTATGTTTAAGAAACTTTAGGCTATTTATTCACTTTATTTATTGTAAATTTATCTCTACTATTTAATGTAATTTTGTTTATATGATTATGATGAATTACTGTTGCAAAATTTGACCTTGCTATTTCTTGTTCCTCTTTGTTCTCAATAGTTTCTATAAAATCTTCTCCCTCTGATATAACCTTTAGCAATGGAAACTGTTCTGTGTGCGTGTTTTTGTCCTAAAGACAAAATCCACTGTACATCTTCTGGGATATCTATACCTGTTTTATTCACAAACCATTTTCTATTAAAATATTTTTGGTGGAATTTATTATAAATTGTGGTATAATTCCTTCATTTCGGCATTTGATTATAAACGTATTTGTTACCTTGCATCTTATAATTTTATTCCGTACAATTTTGAATCTGTTGATTATATTTGTATTCCCAACGTCTCTCTTGAAGTCTTTATAACTCATTGTGCTCAGCTATTCTTTTAATAAAAAAAAAAAAAAAAGTTTTTTTCTTGTCCACCCCTCAAAATGCAACTTGGTTAGTTTTCTGATGATACTCAAAATATTTCGTGTTTAGCGTTATGATCCCGTGACCTGGACAATTTTTAGAAAAAGATTTGTTTGTAGTTTTTCAAAGAATTTTTACTTTAAATATAGATAATGTTTGCTGTATTGGTATTGTATGAAAGTCGTTTAAGGTGAGTCCAAAGTCATATAATACATGTCAAAACTTGTCTTGACACATCCATTTTTCATAAATATTCTGCAAAAAAATAAAATATTTAAGTTATTAGTTCGGAACTATTCTGATTTAAATGTCAGATTCACATAACGAGACATTAGAAGAACAAGGTTCTAACTGACAATATATTGTATAAATTCATCTGCATAATACATCGAACTAAAATGGTGGTACCCCTTCTATTACTGCTTCCGCCTCTTATCATTTACGAGATATCTGATAGGTCAAACTTCGAACTAAATATTCCCCTATTGTTATTTCATTAGCAAAGAGCATTAACTCGGAATTTTGAGAAAAAATAGGGTGGGCAATCACGAAATTTTAATTGTTACTCGATTTAAGTAAATATGTACGTGTTCCATTTTTTTTTTTAAATTTGCAGTACTTCACTTTTTACCAAAAATGCAATGCGGTGGAAACATTACGTTCTAAACAGGACAAAATCTTTTCTTTGTTCCATAGATATTCTTTTTATTTTGGAGTACACATGCCGAGGTGATTTGGATCAAATTTTGATTATTTATAATTACTAAAATCTGACATTTAAATCAGAAATTCCTCCGTACCAAAAACTTAAAAAGGCGTTTTTTGCAGAACACAACGTTTCGTCCATCAACCGTTTGTTTTTGTCTCCGATCAATTTTGAATCTGTCCCACAGCTGTGAATAATGTTCGCAGGTGATCGTTTTACCCTTTTCAACGCAATCTATGTAAATGACACCGCATGTATCCCAAAAAATTGTCATATGACCATGTTTGCAGGCAGATCCACCTTGACCTTCTTTGGTGCACGAAAACTAGGATAAGTTCTGTACTTTGACTTTTTTTGATCTCTGGTGTATTGTGGTGGATCCATTTGTCGTCGATGGGTACAGTGGAAAAATCCCATACGGTTGCGCTTATAGTCGAGAATCAGTTATCGAGGCATCCACCGTGCTGGTTGCATTTTCATGTTGAAATATTCATGTTTCATGTTTCCGCTCCGTTAGGACGCCTTCAGCCTCAGAATCTCACGTACTTTCAGTCCCCGATCGTGACGACATCTTTTCGTCGATCTGAGTGTTCGCCATCACTTGTTGCTGGCTGCAACGGAGTTCGTCCAACCACTTGTTAAACATTGTTAAAACAAATATTAAACAGTGGCAACATCAATCGAAGCGACAGACCTCTACGTATAAAATACTCAAACAAGCAGTCAAACAAACAAATTCAATATAATTAAAATCAATCACATCTTTCATTACAATTGCCGCCCGATTCCACAACCTCCGTTATCATTGGATGAGCGCAAGGCATTTCAAATTGTTTAACTATCATTGCGAACAGTGGTAATTCGTTTGCATTTAACTTGGATGAAGTAATGCTGATTAAAGTCCAATGCTAATTAAAAAATCCCAGCACTAGTGTCGCAATGGCAGATGTTCCCGAAATTACTGCTATTTCGAAATTATGATGGACAGGGCATGGCTGAACACGGAGGAAGAACTGTGACATCTACTACAGCAGCGATGGAAAAAACATTGCTTTGGTCTTCAGCTTCGGCGTGCTGTATAAAACCGAAATGCTTTATAATTTCTAAAATTTGCGTACTTCGCTAATAACGAACATAAAGTCAATTGGATAAAGGATAATGATCATGGGTCAAGGACCCATGCCCGCCAAGGTAAACACGAAAATCAAGTCGCAGACGTGCAGGGAATATTGGTTTATGGAGAGACCATTTCGCTGTATTGTCATTCCCATGAGAATACAATACAGATGAGGGAATTAAGCAAGGATAAGATCATGGTACAAATTACCCGGCTAAAAAACATCAAAGCCACAAGTGATGATGAACTACCCGATGAGCCGTCATGCTACAACCACCATGCGCCATGTGTTGATTATATTGTGAACAATTTACTAGAGATCCTTTTTAGCACGAATAAAAAAGGATAATTTTAAATTACCACAACTACAATATCTTGCTACATTTTAGTCATGCAGTACTACTTAACACTTTAAAATTAATCTTTTCTAAATCTACGCTATTGCTGACTATCTGTTATCCATCGTAACTGAGACTGACCACAATTTTACTGCACATCAGCGATGCATTAAATTGCAACGCACAATCTTCGAATTTGCGAACCTTGTCGTGATAACCCTGTATCTTCTCTAGTTCCGTCGTCTACTCAAAAGTGACTAATTCCCAGTTTCACAGTCGAAAATTGTCCATTTAAATGAACTTTGAATGCCCGATATTTGTTATTTAAATGTCATTTATTACGAAAATTTTCTGGGAGCTTTTAAATTGCGCTTTTAATTGACGAGTGTGAAACCCGCCCTTAATGACAAAGACTGTTCATTCGTCGTGAATTGGTATGAGGTAACTTTCTAAATTGTAGTGACCGTATACTCCTAGGCGTAAAGCAATCGAGCTGCACTATCCACCACAACTATTTGTAAACATCCTACTGTTATTTTGATATAAATGTTAGTTAATCCTAATATATCAAGCATGTAAAGTAACAATATTGACATCATACGATGAAGTTTCTTTTGAAAACTTAAAGCTCTTTCACTGAAAAATTTTGTATTCTCTAAGATACGGTTTCTCGGATCGCAGGTTTCATGATCTTATAGGCTTTTCGTGTGTAAATAGTACTGTCGAATGATGATATCACCAGCATAAATTACATTAAACTTCCAAATATCATAAAAATATTTCCGATGTTGAAGCCAAACATTTATAAGAAGGTATTGAAATAGAGTGGCCGTCGGTGGTGTAATGATTAATGTGCGCGGCTCTTGTACATGAGATCCTGGGTTCGAACCCTGCTCTGACCACCATCAAATTTCTTTCGGCGGCGGTCACCTCGCATAGTGACGGCGACACTATCGAGTATATGGCCATGAAAAAGCATCTCAAAATACTGTAAAACTATTATAAAACTGTAGGTCCCAATCAGTGAGTGAAAACGCATAGCTCAGTGATTGTGAGAAGTTCTCCCCGGTCCCTTCATGGGATGTAATGGGGATTTAATTTTTTTTTTTTGGAAATAGAGATCGGCAATCTTTGCCGTGACGGAAATGGCATTCGGTAGTTCATCATCACTTGTGTTACATGGCGTTGAATCGAGTTGTTCATGTTTCCCCTCTTTATTTTTTGCTTTCCTAACACAAATTTATTCACGCTCGTTCGAACACACTCAATCAATCGCTCAAACCAACATCGAAGTGGCAAAGAATGTAGAAGTGTCAAGCAATACCAATGAGAGAATATGTTTGCTGTTGTGGCTGGAGTTTCATTAGATTACATTACCAAATAGTCCCACATATAGCATAGAATATGACCGCTCACGTTCGGAGTCACTCTCTTAGATGCCTTTGAAGATGTTTACTTACACCATCATCAGCAATGGCATCGCCATCGGTACGATCATACGAAAATAGTTGTTGACGTAGAATACGTCTTACCTTACGGTAGGAGGAGTCATGTCAGGTTTTTATTGTTGTAATCTTTATTTCATTGAATTTCAGGAAACGGCTAGATGAATTTTTTTAAAATTTTTTTTGTAGGTAAATGAAGATGTTATCTTTCGTTTGATATACATTTCATATTGGTTGATATATTTCTAGAATTTTAATTTCTCAAATGAAAATTGTTTAAACACATACACTCAAACATATGTGTGGTGTTTGGTTGAGTGTTTTTGGTTGCTCAACATTGCTTAGGAACATGTATCTAGTAAAAAGTGAAACGAACAGCAAGCTAATGTTGCTTGGCAACATGTATCTAGTAAAAAGTGAAACAAACAGTAAGCTAACGTAATAAAGCTTTTTTGCGAAAGCTTCAATAAAGCTGTTGTAACATTAATTTTGAATTGTAAAGGGAAAAGCTTTCACACAACGCTCGAATGCTAATGCGAAGACTCGATAAGGTAAACCTTTTTTAATATTAGGGCGGCCCTCTCAACATTCGCAGAACTTATTTCAATAAAAATATTAATTAAAATACATAAATTAAATTAAGTTTAAAAAAACTGAACATAATATTTTTTTTTTTAAACGGACTTGAATCAAATGCCGTTGGTAAATATAAAAATTACAGCAGACAGTTGTCCGAGGCCTTCGGCCACGGACTGTCCCTGCAGGTTGTGTCAGAGACACGGCCATTAAGTTTAACGTAGAATGCACCATCCGATAAGACAGAAAACATATATAACAATAAATGATAAATAATATAAGCAAATGAATTTATTGTTATATATGTTTTATGTCTTATCGGATGGCGTATTCTACGTTAAACTTAATGGCCGTGTCTCTGACACAGCCTGCAGGGACAGTCCGTGGCCGAAGGCCTCGGACAACTGTCTGCTGTAATTTTTTTTCCTTGTGCCAAACAACTTTGCCATCATCATGTTAATTTTTATTCTCGCATTGTTTAACATATCCAAACTTTCAATCAGCTGTTTGTTCGTTGACACTTCTTGTTCTGGTTGTTTGCAATGCAATGCAATTCATTTAGTGTCAGATTAGAAGTATTCCTGAAAGTACCCGTTCTTCCTTTGGCTGTGAAAGATTACAAATGAAAGGTTAAGTCAAGATTAATGCCTTAGAATAAAACTAAAATCTGTTGAAGTGTTGAATTGAAAACTCTTAACTGAAGATATTGAAGTTGAAGTGATACTTCTTATGGGGAAATATTGCAACTCGGGTTGGGAAATTATACTGTGACGAAATGGGGTGATTATAACACGTCATTGTATTAGGTGATATATGTGAGGTGTTATGTGAAGTTTCACTTCTGTTGGCTGACTTTACGATACACATATTTTTTTTTGTATTAATTTAAATAGAGCTGGTTTAATCATTGACCAACAATTTTTTGGAAAATATAATTTAAATTACATTTATTATTTTTGCATAAATTCTCATGACAATAACTTAGTATTTATGAAATACGTATAATTCATTTGTTAGTTAGAAACATAATATTTACCAACAGTTGTGTGTTCCTATGGTAAATTTTTCCCATTATGTTTAATAAAAATGCATAAATAATTTATATTGCTTGTATAGGAATTGATGATTGTATTCTATACAAAACCATAGAGATAAAATCATATAAATGTGCACTCACACAAGTTCAATCATATTCATATTTGATTACGTACACATTGACATATGGTGAATTACTACTGTGTGTGTCACACAAAAACAAACCATATATATCCACACATCTTTTTTTTGTTGCATTTGCAGTTGTTTTCATTTTTGTTTTTCTGTTATACAGGGTGGCTCGTGAATCTTCCTACAAAAAACGTAATATTTTTTTCTGCGTGAGTAATCGGCTTATTTTGTTATTTTGCGGGTTCTAACGAATATAAAATGAAAATACTAGACAGAAATATTGTTGGAATGAAATTTTTTTTTTGATTATAATTTGGAAAATAATTTCATGGTAGTTATTTTTTAAATATGATTTCCGGCGTGTGTCCACCGTGGCTACGAGTTACATGGTCCGTTCGATCAGTCTAATTTATGACTACTTTTTGCAATAAATATGGCGTCAATGGTGGCATGAATATTGGCTTCCACTGCTTCAAAAGTTGCTGGTTTAAAATGGACGAAGTGACATGTGAACTTCGCGAGCAGATTAATTTTTTTTCACAGTAAATTTCCACAATTTGTAAGCGTTGTTGCAGCGTTCCAGGGTTCATAATGACTTGGCAAACCTTACTGCACGGAAATGTCAACACAGTTAAACCATAGATATTGATATCGATATGTCTCATGCAGCTACGAAACGCCCTTTATTTAGGTTCATTAAAATTAGAGCTTAGGATACCGAAAAGAGGATTTGAATAGTGCAGTGGTACCACTCTTTGGCAGTCCTTCATTTCCGTCCACAGTGAATTTAGGCGGGAGTTTGGCGGCACTGCCCCGACTAGATGGAACATTATGAGGTGAATGAACATGTTTGCCGAATCTGGAAGTATCACGCGAAGACCGTACCATCCAGATCCCTATGTTCGGGTTCAAGACACAATTGAGGCTGGAGCATCGTCAATTCAGGCAAATCCAATCATTTCGACTAGAAAAATATCAGCGCAAATTGGAGTTAGCAGACGGTGACTTAAACTTGCTTCTGTACAAAGCCCAAATTACAAGCATGTTAAGCCTGCTGGATATGCCTGATCACCTGAAATTTTGCCAAATATTTATTGAAATGGCGAAAGAAGACAACAACTTCATAAATTGTTTGTTATGTATAATAATCCGCAGTTTGATCAAGGTGCATTGTGGGGTCATAATTCTTTGATGAAAACGGTGTAAAAGTTACTGACAATGGAGGGTGTTATTTAAAGATATTGAAGGATTTTTTTACAAAACGGAACTGCGCCGAAGATGCATCCATATCAGCAGCATTTAGTTCCAGCAATACGGAGCAACTGTATACATACCCGACCGGTTATAGTGGACCTCCAACGAAAATTCTCAAACAAATTAATATCCAGAAACTTTACTTTCCGCTGACCCCCAACGTCACCTGACTTGTCTGCACCAGACTTTGGGGTTATGTCACGCAAGAGGTGTACAAAATGAAACCTAGGAAAGCAGTCCATTCAAACCATAATTGGGGCGATCCCGGCTTTAATCCTTCAAGCGGGAATGAATAATTTTCTGATCAGTTGTTGCATATACATCGAAAAGCATGTAGGTCAGTTACGGTCTATTATCTTCAAAACTAATTAATATTATGAAATAAAATTGAGTTATCTATACGACAAAAAAGAATTAATGAAATACAGTCATTAACAAAAAAGGTATTTGAATTTCTTATTGTAGTACAATTGGTGCGCCACCATGTATTAAACATATTTGCATTGCAAATTCAGCGGCTAAATGAATACTGCCATACAAATCAATTCAAAATTAGTTTGCAAATTTTTAAAATATATAATATTGGAAGTCCTCCTCGTTTCTTCCTCTACACAATATGAACATTCTTCATCACCCAAATTAGATAAATGTATATCATGGTCAGCAAGTGCAAAACTATAAGTCGTGTGATTTGCTCTGGGTCTATTTGACTAAACGAAGATAATTTTAAGTTAACGTATGAGAAATTTTCTCCATATTCATTAATTGATTAATTAATTTACAAAAATGTTTTGATGTGAAAACCCACGAAGCCTTTTGGCTTGTCTGCCATATATGAATGTTTCCAAATTATTGGAAGGACAAACGACTTTAGCGAATTTTTTTTTTTCAATGTCTGGATAATGATAATTGCTTGTAAAGAATGAGAATTGTAGTGACACGAAGTATAATGCAAATTGTACGGAGGGTTAGTGCACATTTCTAAGATGATATTAAACCAATTATTCAAAAATGCAGAACTTAATATCAATTTAATGATAATCTAAATATCAATCTAATAGTTTAAATGGAAATAGTATTGGTCAACTTTGATTTCATACAAACATCAGAATTCACCTTTGATATCCGTTTTCTTTCGATAACTTTTCACATTCGGTAAATTTTAAACGCTTCGCGTGAAGAATTTCAACACCATTGTACAGAGAGATACATATAACAAATCGTATAACATCCAGTGAAAGAATTAGATGACTTTCTACTTTTATTTTCCCAAACTGCAACTGAACATTTTTTCCGGTTCCGAATTTTAATGCCTTTAAAAATATCAGGAAAACAGCACTTCTACGAGTCGGGCTCCAAAAAAAAAAATCAAAAACCGAAAATCGGCCAAAAAATGTGTGAAGTTCAAAAATCAAAATTGTTCTCTGGTCGGACCTATTAGGCCCCTAGGGTCCAAAAAATGGGTCCAGCTAATGTCATCTTAGGACCCATCACGTCTCAAATGAAAGGTATTCTCCTCACGAATTTAGTGGTATATTGATTTTTGATAAGTCTCTCCGGAGAACAATTTTTTGATTTTTGAAGTTCCCATTATTTGCACGACTTTGGTTTTAGCTTTTTTTTTGGAGCCCGGCTGGTAGATGTGCAGTTCATTCAAAATATTTATTCAATATGGCTGAAGCGACATAGACTTAAATTTTTGTTTTAGTAGATTAATTGTACCACTTGCTGTGTGGCATAATAAAATCACCGAAAACGCTGATGTTTTTTTTATGGGTATAATGGTGTGTCGACAGTCTATGGAACCATCGCTTTAATTGCGGCAATTTTAAATATTGGTATAGCAATTAAACCAAAAGTGTGCCTCTTTACAGGACAACATTTTCGAAAGAATTGGAGGATTAATTTTGATTTCCTTCGACGCATTCACCAAATCTACGCCTCGAACGATTATCGTGTTGATTTAATGATTGTAACTGCCAAACCAAGCTAACCCTAACTCCAAAAAAGACATCCGTTACTAAAAATTTTCGTATTATAACATAATAAAACTCAATGTAGTAAAGGAATCAAAATAAGACTCAATGTATTAAAATTAAAACAATACGTAAGCTAATGTTCCCAATGACTTGAAATATAAAATATACTAAACTAAGGCTATTGATACAATTCTCTCTATCTCTTTTGTCCTCAAAGTAACTCTGGAGGAAATTATCCAATAAGTTTTTTTTTAAATCCTGTACTATCTGCAGGATATAGTACTTGTGTAACTTTATAGAAATATTCATTTTGCACATGCTTGATTTGCTAAATAAACAAACTCCCTAGAAGAAGAATAAGAAAAAAAAATGTTTTTCTAATAAAGGTCGCAACAAAGGAGTTTATGAAACACATGTACTACTAATCTATGGGCGTATACCTTTTAACCAATGTTGTCTAAAAGAAGGCAACAGAAAATTTATTAGTAGGACCAAATACTTTCACAAAAGGAAGTTCAGAAAAATTTGTACGAAGGATATGTCTTATATATGTAGCAAATACTTCGGTGCAATAAGAACAATATGCACCAAAGGCTCTGCAGAAATATATCGTACTATAGATCAGCAGAAAACACATTACAGTAAATTTTGTTAAAGAGGAAGGTTCAGCAACTACTTCGTATTAAAAGGATTTCTGTTGTTGTTTGTCCTTGTATAATTATAAGATTGTAAAATTCCAATTGAAAAGAGAGATTGAGATGTTATGGTATGGTATATAGAAGGATGTAGAGAATAGTTTGTTGGCTTAGTGACAGCTACAATATCGACTTATTTATCATGGACAGCGCTTTCCAACACCTTACGGAATTGTGGTAAAAGTGTATGTTCCTAATCAGGGTTTGTGAAAAGCTCGCAGCAGTAAAATTCTAAGTTAAGGGACACCACGTAGCACACCATAACTACTACCTCTTTTACAAAAGAGCGCATGAAATCAGATTGGCTTTTTCTGTCCTTGTGATTTTCGTAGAAATTCGACACAATCACTTACAATTCTTTAATGTCACAGGCAACATTCATTACAACTGTAAGCACAGAAATATTTAATCACAAAAAGCCATAAATTTTCCGATTCATATTTCAGCTAACAGCAGCAACTAAATCCCTAATACCACAAAATTTACAAAATAAAATATAATAAATCACTAGCTGGAATTCTGAAGTATTTGCTGAAATATGTGAATCCAACGCCATTATTATAGCCGTCAATCAACTGGTGGTGGAGTCAATTGTAATCTGCATAAATCTCTTTATGCATATATGTACATTAGACCGACTCACATTGTATGGTGGGGAATAAGGTGTTTTTGGTCCACTCCTCAAAATGTACCTTGATTAGCTTTATGATGGCTTCCAAAATATTTCATGTGTAGCATTAGGATCCCGAGAGCTGGACCGTTTTAAAAAAAGGTTTTTTTTTAGTTTTTCAAAGAAATTTGTACTTTAGCTAAAGACAATTTACTTAAATCGACTGAAGGTTACAATATGCCAATCTGACATTTAAATCAGAAAAACCTCAGCACCAAAATTCTAAAAATTCAATATTGGGAACAAGTTTGTTATCGTAGCGGGATGGGTGCTATATTTAAAAAAATTAAACAACTTTTGTTAACACTATTATATTTACTACAACCCAGTATTATCAACTATATTGGGTACATTCGCCTTGGTGTGTTTCTAGACTAACATATATTGGACAATTTTTTTTTAATGGGAAGTTTTCTAGGTGGAGCCTGTAACTAATATTTAATATATTTTGTTGTTTTGAACTTAATAGAAAGTAAATTTTGAAAAGCCAAAGTGAAAGAAGTTTAAAAAAGAAAATTTTCTTAAATAAGTACCTTTTCTTAAAAAAAGTATATTTTTCCAAAACGATATCTATTCACAGTTTTAAACAAAGTACCTTTCTTAAAAAAAATACCTTATCCTACTGGAGTACTTTTGCTTAAAAAAAGTAAATTTTCTTACAAAAAGTACATTTTCTTAAAAAAGTTTTTTTTTAACATTTTCTTTAACAAATTCCATTTTCTTAATTTCTTAAAAAACTGTCTTCTCTTTAAACAGTACCTTTTTGTGAATCAAATTAAAATTTATTGAGACAAGTACCTACACTTAGAAATGTACATATTCTTGAAAAAACCAATTCTAAAAAAATTCCCATTTCTTAAAATCAAACCTTTAACCCTTATCCACAAATTCAGATTATACCCGTCATTAACAATTTGTAGGTCAATTTGACCCAATATCAAAAACACACCCGTATAACGGTAAACTATATGTTCTTTTTATTATTTGAACGTAAAATATACAAATTCCAAATTTATTTTAAGACAAGAATATTAATTCTGGCTGTTTATACTTTTACACATAATCTTGTTTGCATAAACAATTTGTGCATGTATTGCAACGGATGGAATGCTTGCTCGAGTTTTTGGTATGTTTTTCCCAATTACACAAAAAGCATGAGGAAAAATCTTGAAATTGAATGATCTTCGATGAACTGGGAGTGTCGGATACTAAAGCTTCCTGGATCTTTGCCATAAATCTTTTTGCAGAAGGATTCGCGGGAATTGGTGGCCAAAATGCCCCACAAATTGTATACGCGTAGGTAACACAGTGCAACACGAAAAAAAATAACCATATACGGACACCACTACGTGATAAAAGACTAAAAAAAAAAAGACCCGTGTCTCCCAATTTTTCCCAAATTCATGCACTTTTTTTTTATGGGCCGCCAAATATTTGGGGCCTCGGTATCATTTTCGTAAAAATGTGATCATTTTCTCAGGCTTATATCTTGCAAACCGTTCAGAATTTCGATCTACTCTCTGAGGCAAAGTTCTTGTCATAAAGAACAAAAGAATCCTAGAGATGATTCTTAACACTGTTTAGGTAGCACGCAAAAGTGAAAAATTTGCCGAAAATTTTTTAATTTCATTTTTTTACCTTTTTCTCCTGTTCAGGTCCATAGGTAGCAAAAAATGAAATATGCCTGGCCAGAACCATGTGTTTGTCCAAGGGTTAACACCATTTAGGTAGCGCTTAGGTATCACGCGATCATGCACCGACAGCAGCAGCACAGGCAATGCAGTAAGCTCAGCACACGCAACAAGGGACGCAGCACACAATATAAAAGCGACACGACGCTCACATCGAGGCATTACACAGCGCGACGTCAACGAGAGCTCAGCGGTGAAAGTTATAAAGTGAAAGTGAAAGTAAAAAAAGTGAAAGTGCTACAGTATAATTCGCACACAACATTGGCAACTGACAATTTCAATATGCAGTGTGAAAATATTGATTTATTTTGCTACGTTTGCGGTCATCAAACCAGAAAAAAAACATCTACAAGATTTCAGAAGGAAAAGAATCATTTAACTAGTGAATTCAAAAGAGCATATACATTGTTTTTCGACGAAGTGGACTTGACCGGTGAAAATTACACACCTAATACAGTGTGTCGCCAATGTTATAACAATCTCATGGCATGGTTGAGTGGAGGCAGAGGTACTATGAAGTATTGTAAGCCGGTAAACTGGATTAATCGCCCAGGTGATCACGATGCAACCAGTTGCTATGCATGCGTAAATTACACATGTCGTCTAAATCGACATTCTGAGAAGAACAAAATTTATAAAGCAACTGCAACAGCCACACTACCAGTGCTTGCACCTGAAAATTTTGTATCACCAAGACCGCCAACTCCAGATCGTACTACAGAATTTACAGCAATGAGTACAGCAAGTGGTGTTACTTATGAAGATCCATTTGATACCGATTATGAGCCCCAACAGGGAAGAGATGGACCACAACTAATAACACAAATGGAAATGGATTTCATTGTGGCCATATTGGGATTATCGCAGCGACTTGCAATATTTTTGACAGCTTTTTTAAAGCAAAGAAAACTCACACATGCTAATGTTAACTCTACGGCGTACCGCAAACGACAAGCTGAATTTCAGATGCTCTACACTCTAAATGATGACAATTCGTTCGCTTACTGCAACGATATAAAAGCCTAAAAGGTAAAAATGGGAATGAACTACATCGCTAGTGAGTGGAGATTATTTATTGATGGTTCTGTTTCAAGCTTGAAAGCAGTGTTGTTGCATGTGTCGAACCGAAAACCTTCCATTCCGCTAGCAATGGGTATCAACATGAAAGAAAGCTATGAAACATTGAAAGATATAATGGAAAAAATCAAATATTACGAAAATAAATGGAAGATTTGCTGTGATTTGAAGGTCATCAACATTTTGCAAGGGATCATCGATAAGGGCGGCTTCCCAAAATTCTTTTGTTTTCTTTGTAATTGGGATTCACGCTCACCTCTGAATCAATTCCAATGTAACTCGTGGAGGCCAAGAGGAAGTGTGGATGAACAAATACAACAACATAGACTGAAGAATGCACCTTTAATTGACAATACTCAAGACATCTTGCTGCCACCGCTCCACATAAAATTGGGAATTGTTAAAAAATTCATCGAAGTGGCCGTTGTAAATTGTCCAAACGCATTCGACTATTTGAAAAGCGTTTTCCCAAAGCGTAGCGATGACAAAATTAAAAAAGGTATTGTAGTAAATTTAAAACGAATTTTTGTTCACCTAATTGTACTATTTACACTATGTTAATGTTTTCTTTTCTGTCTTTATTTTTTGTTTTCATTTAACAGGCGTACTTAATGGCCCTGACATTAGAAAGCTATTCAAGAGCAACTTTGATTCATCGCTTGATGAAAATCATTCAATGGCATGGATTTACCTTCAGCGTGTATGCACCAGAGTCTTGGGAGGGGATCGAGACGCGAAACCGGAAGCAAGAGAATGGGTGAAACAAATGCTGCATTATTTTGAGATATTCGGCGCATCGATGACATTAAAGCTTCATTTTCATTTTGACGATTTTATCAGACAACTCCCTACCGAATCCGATGAGCAAGGATGCCCATGGAAAAAGCACAATGCCCATGGAAAAACGGTACAAAGGTAATAACCTCGACGCATTGCTTGCAGAGGTATGTTGGTGGAGTCAGAAGATCACCCTGTATGATGTTAATGAAGTATTTGAAGAAGAAAGAGCTGATGATGGAGGGCAGTCTGGAAGCAACGTGCCTGTGGACACCATAATTGCTGAATCAGAGTCAGACTCGGACGACGATTTGGATCCACAACTTAAGAGAGCGCGATTTGTAAGTCCTGGGCCATCAACATTATAAACATAATACGAATACTTTTCTTTTATATTTTTTTGTAATAGATAGCATGGTATCTCAATGTTGAAGTAAATAAAAAACAAACGAAATTAAAATACGGTGTTAAGAATAATTCCCAGGAAGTTTATATGTTCTAGAAATTTGTTTATTGAGATCTTAGGTAAACTTTTGTAGTTGATTGTTTCCTTGAATTTTGAACGGTTTGCTACCTATGGACCTGAACACGGGAAAAAAGGTAAAAAAAATCGAATTTTTTTAAGTTTTTTGCAATTTTGATCTGGAAGGTGAAGTTTTTTTGATTTTATATGTTCGCAATTTTTGTTCTTTATGACAAGAGCTACAACTTTGCCTCAGAGAGAGAAATTCTGAACGGTTTGCAAGATATGAGCCTAAGAAAATGATCACATTTTTACGAAAATGATACCGAGGCCCCAAATCTTTGGCGGCCCATAAAAAAAAAAGTGCATGACTTTGGGAAAAATTGGGAAACACGGGTCTTTTTTTTTTAGTCTTTTATCACGTAGTGGTGTCCGTATATGGTTAATTTGCCATGACTTAAAAAATTTCACACAGTTTAATGTATTTAAAATGTAATGAAATAAAATTGGCTAGTCCCGAAAAAATTTTTTTTACGTAAAATCCATCCGAAGGCCCCGACTAAGGATATTAAAAAGTTGTATAAACTTGCAGCCATCCTAAGACATGATTTTAGCCGTTTGTTCTTCAAAATTGGGTCATTTTCACCCAATTTGTACAGAAGGGTTAATTAAAAAAAAGTACCTCCTCTTAAAAAAAATACCTCTTCTTGCAAAAATGCTTCTTCTTAAATGTACCGTTTCTTAAAAATAAAAGGAAAATAATACCTTTTTTTCTTTTCTTGAGAAAAAAAGCCGTTCTGAAAATTAGTAAATTTTCTTACAAAAATAACCTTTACCTAAAAAGAATGTCACTTCTTTAAAATGTACCTGTTCTTAAAAAATTACTTCTTTGTAAAAAAAAAATTCGTACTCTTATTGATATTTCTTACAAAAAGTACTTCTTCTTAAAAATAGTACGTTTTCTTAAAAAAACATTACCTTTTTATAAAAAAAGTACCTATCTTTAAAAAAGGACCTTCTCGGGAAAATATAAAAACTATCCGCTTGTTTAAAAAAATACATTCTATAATAACAACAAAATTTTTCTTAAAAAATTTTAACATTTTTCAAAATGTATCTTTTCATAAAGATCCTTTTAAAATAATGTATTTTTAATATATAGCGAACGGAACTTCGTTCCAACCGGGTGCCCAAGACAACTCAAGTAATTTAAATTTTTGGTAGAATATGTGTCAGGACATGTTTTATATAGCGATAGACGGGCTTTAAAATTACCTTCGATATGATACCGATATTGTATACATTGTCTGCAGTTACACTACAAAATTATTTGAAAAACTAAAAAAATACCTTTTTAAAGACGGTTCACCTCACGGGATCTTAATGCTAGACCCGAAATATTTTGGGAAACATCAAAAAACAAACCCAGGTACATTTTAACAATTTGATGCGTTAACATTTATATGCACGGGTAGGGAAATCTATCAAAGTGAACACATGCAAATAACACACAGCGTTAGCATCACATACGTGGTTGTCGTACAACCATACCCGCTTGTTCGGCAAAACTACAATTGATGTCTGTTCTGTAATCATTTCGTCGATTACATATCCCAGTACTTACTCGTGTATACATTTGTGTAATATAAATGAGACTATTGATACTTTTCATCGTATATGTCATTAGCGATTTCGTTAAACAGCGTATGTACTTATTTCTTTATTCCAAAGTAAACGAGTGGTGTGTCGATTGTCGCCCCTGGGCATTACTAGGGGATAGTAAAATCAGTACACATTATACTGATATTTTTTTATTGTTTTTTTTAAGTGCCGTTATTTTCTGCTGTGTTCGTTGGAAAAACAATTTGACAACGTTTTTCTAGCAGTGATGAGAAATGCGATGAAATGCTTGTTAGAGCGCTCAGAAATAGTACAAAAAATTCCAATTGCATCTTTTTAAAACAAAATAGTAAAAGTATGCTATAAAAAGTTAATCAACGATTTGTAAATTTCGCAAGCTTGTATTTTGTGATAGGTTTTTTACCATTCGAAAACCCGATAATTAAGGCAGTTATCGAAAAATATTATTTAATTTTTTCGTCTTATTTTTACAGTACTAGGAGAAAATATCGTAAAATATAAATTACTGCCGTTTTTATTTTTCACAGGTTTTTAAACATTCGTTAACTCGATAATTAAAAAGTTATCGGAAAAAATTATTTAAGTATTTCCTGTTATTGTAAAGATTTGTATCCAAAAATAAATTTTTACTAATGTTTATAATTTTTAAAAAACTGGTTGCATACTTGTATTGCGTCATCGTAAAAAGAATGATCGTACCAAAAGACGTTTAGTACTAAAACATAAAGCGTACAAAAGATTCACATTTCCCATATCTGATCTGAAGTCGATAAACTTTTCATTTGGTGTTTGATCTAGAAGTGAGCAGTCAAAAATTGGGTTAATAATCTGAATTAATGAATTTTATTTTGTTTTTTTTTATAATTTTGTATTACAATAATAAGTATTAACAATTAATTTGCGGAAAAAGGCTGATACAGTTTTATACTTTTAAATAAATGAATTTGTTTTCTGTTATTAATTACAAATGTACATTGAAAGGAAGGAATAAAAATATCATAAAATGAATAATTAAATCCATATTTTTTATTTCAAGAATTAAAGAAGGGGATTTTAGGATTTCTTTCCTAACATTCCCAGTACCTAATTCGTTCATTATTTATCTTTAACGAAGTAGTTCATTATTCATCATTAACGAAGTAGTTAATTATTAATCATTAACGAAGTTGTAATTATTCGGCATTAACGATCTCAGTAATTATTTGGTATCAATGACGGAATGAACGAATTATCATTACTGTTTTCGTTAATGGACGGTAAACGAGAGGGTGACAATTGTACACCTGCAACGACATCCCCATATTAAATTCGTCACTCAAACGCATTGCTAGTGTATTGCCGAGTAAGTACTGGTACTTTCTTAGTGCATGATGGTAGAAGTACTTATGTAATACTTACTGGAACAAGCGGGTAGTCTCTGCCTGAAAATAAGCATGATGGTATTGATGTAGCGGCAGCGAACAAACAAGCAGGTCGTCGTCGCCGAAGAGTATTGAATAGCATAGAGAACTCACAGAACGAATTGTATGACTCAAAAGCACTGGCGACGTCTGGCGAATGATTCAAAACGTATTACTCTGTTTTTGTCTTAGCTTGGTCCATTCAAAATTTTGACGTGAGATATTGATGCCTTATGAAATGTTTATGCTTTTTGTATTGTTTTATGTAATAACATTGTCGGACATGGTGCATTTATATTGAAATATTCTATAAAGAGAATAAGACTCGTTTATGCTCTTTTACTCAGACACTCTACATGAGAGCGGAAAAAGAGTGCAATAAATACCCTATACTATTAGATACCTTTTGTCATTCCTCTGTTTATGAATAAACTGAAACAATTATTTCAGAGTGCTAACTAGTGTTTATTTATCTTAACAATATTACATCTAATGTTAACGCAGACGTAAGGAAAAAGAAAGTACAATATCAAAAGACCCTATAGCACAAAAACTATTCTCTTTTTATTTTCTAATGCAACATTTACTAATGCTTCATAGAAATCGAACAGGTACCGTGTAACAAAAAGTTGTTAACACATCGCCCGTGAGTTCGAGCTCTCATTGATTTTTTTTGAGCCGGTCTAATGTACTTAAATTTGATTCATTTAAAATCATCGCAGCCTGCATGTAGAATGTGAGCAATCAATAAAGTTCAACAAAATATGTTTAAATATTAATACCTATACGAAAAAAGGACATTAAGATGTACACCTGATTGTCAGAAGGACATACGTAGGTAGAAAAAAAGTGCCGACACACAACCAATGGGATTTGTAATTTAAAGCCGTTTGGACAATCACACTAAGGTGTAATGTGCAGAGGAACAAAAGTGTGGAAAACCCAAGTTTTTGACATAGGTATTCCAGTCACTTGTTGACAAAGGTCAGAAAACCGGCCTATAGAAATTCAAGGCATTAAAAAGCAACAATTTTCAAACAGAAGTCAGTTGAAATGGCGGAAAAACATTGTGGTCGTAATTGATATTTAGCAAAAAGTATATAAATCTTGGAAAAAATGTAGCAAAAACGTTAAGCGTTTGTGGGTATCCAATATTTTACCGGAGACTTTACTACTTAAAATGTATTTGAAAATCGCGGTACAGTTGTACTTATATCATTTTTGAAATTAAAGAGTATTCATCAATAACACGGGGGCGGTGGAAAGATTCCGAATTTTATTTCACCGTTTGGCATTATTCAGTTTGTGTGCCTTAATCAAACATTAAAGAAACTAGCAGCGCCATAGAAGTGTAACGAGTGTTTTTTTAGCTGCATGAGAACTTAAAATGATAATACTAGACATAAGTAGTATTGTTGGAATGAAATTTTTGTTATAATAATCTGGTACATAATTTCTTGGCGTTTATTTTTTAAATATTGTTTTCGACAGATGTCGGCCCCGACTTCAAGTTACATGGTCTATTCGATCAGCCCAATTTTTTACAAATTTTCCAATAAATCTGGCCATATGGGATCAAGGGTGGCTTGAATATTGGTTTCGGCATATACAAATGCCATAATATAGCCCCATAAAAAGTAATCCGGAGGCGTCGCACGAACGTGGGGGCCAGTGAACATAACAACTTGTGTAAATATAATTCTCACCAAATTGGTTTTGCAACAAATTGATTGTTAACTCTTTAAGGTTTGGTGGTTAATTATCTAACCACTTACTGTTGCTTGCATAAAACTAGTTTTGTGCCACGTATTGACAAATTATTTAAATAATTACATTTTTAACCCTGCTGTTAGGTTAGGAAAAAAATACGAATGTTAGGTTAAGGGACCATTTGGTCCATGCTGCAATTTTCATGCAGAATATCAATTTAATCGCATTCGTTGTATATATTTTAGTTCAATATTCACTAAATATTGTTATTATTAGTATCATCTTTGTTTTGAAAATAAATGTAAAGAAAATCAAAGGAAATATACTATGGACCAAATGGTCCCTTAACCTAAGATTCGTATTTTTAACTAATGTTAGCGTAAGAGACTATTTGGTCCATACTGCAATTTACAAACAAAATAACCATCTATTCGTATTCTTTGTATCTATCTGGGGTCAGTAATACTCAAATATTTTTATTATTATTGTTATTTTATATTTTGAACATAATTGTAAAGAAAATCAAAGAATATATTCTATGGATTTGACTCAGTCCTGTTTCTAGTTAGAACATTTAATTTTTGCTCATGCCATTGGTTTATAAAAAAGATCACGTGACCTGAAAAATGAAGTCAGTATATATCACCGTTCAAAACTTACAAAGAAAACTAGCCATTATTTGGACCAAATGGGCTTAATCTAACAGCAGGGTTAAAGCCACCGTTAATCATTTGTTGCGAGACTTTGTCGATGGAGTGCACTGGTTATGTTTTTATCTTTACTTAAACTTGGGGAAATCCCTTGATTTTTTAACACGTCAGTTGTGATTGAAATAAAGCAACATAAATTGTTTATTATTCAACGAGAGGAGTGGTGTTTATTTATTTGGTAGTTTAGTGGAGTGGTGTTTATTTATTTATAGAGCGTAATGTACAAAAAATAACGGAAGTAATATGGTGGTTAGATTACTAGCCACTGCGACTATAGTACATTCTAAAAAATCAGTTTTTTCACATAATTTTGTGCAGTGTTGGGCGTTATTCAATAAATTGTTATTGAAATAACAAATAACAAATAATTTTGTATTCGTTATTTTTCATTCGGAATTTTTTGATATGAAATTTCAACTGTTATCTGTTTGTTTGTGTCACAAATAATTATTCGTCATTCGTTAGTTGTTATTTGTCATACAAATAAAAAGTTTTTCGAAGTGAAAAAAAAATAAATTGAATTTATTGAATTCCTCTGTTAATATAATTTGTTTGGAGGAGTGATAATTATCGTTATAACCAGGAATGGAAGGTACAACATCCCAGAATAGTGCTACAAGTGATTCTGGTTTTTTCATTTTTGATGGAAAATTCTACAGAATTGTAGACGACGGAGTAAAGAATATCAGTGCTGTGTGCGTGAAGTGTGAGCCTGATTTGGTTCAGATAAAAGGACAGAAAAACTCAACATCAAACTTCATATCTCACCTTAAGAGGCGACATGGTAAAGAGGCGTTTGAAGAGTACCAGAACTATAAACGCCTAAAAAATTCTCAAACGAAGGAAGTAATGAGAAATAAGTGTGCAAGTTGAACGATTCAGTTACAAAATTTGTAATTGATTCGTTGGTGCCTCTTAGAGTAGTAGAAAATCAATATTTCCAAAAAATATGTGAAGGATGCACCTCCGGACCAATCATTTCAAGACGCCAGCTTGGTCGTGAAATAGATAAACTTTTTAAAAGCCATGTGGAGGAAACTAAGCTAAAGCTTAAAGAGAGCAAGTATATTTGTACAACTGCTGATATTTGGTCATCACATAAGCGAAGTTTCTTTGGAGTCACTGCCCACTGGATAAATTTAGGCGACCTGAAAAGGGAATCAGCGGCGCTTTCATGCAGACGTTTTAAAGGTGTGCATTCGTATGATAAAGTGGCTGAAATCCTGAATGAAATATATTTTGAATATGATATAGGCACCACAAAATTGATAGCAACCGTCACTGATAATGGAAGTAATTTTGTAAAGGCGTTCAAAGTTTTTGGAGTAGATAGATAAGCAATCGAGATTGCCACCGAAGATGAAAGGGATGGTGAAGATGATTGTGAGGAGGATTTAGACCAACAAATGTTGAACTCCGGGAATGCGGTGTTGCCTAGTCATATTCGTTGTAGTAGCCACACCCTTAATTTATGTGCATCAAGTGATTTCAAGCGTGTGCTGAAATAAAATAAGACCCTTTTTGAAGTTCATCAGAGTGTTATGGAGAAGTGCAATATTCTTTGGAGAGCTTCAAATCGGCCGAAGTCAGCTGAAATAGTTAAAAATGTCCTTGGCCACACTCTTAGCAGACCCGGCGAAACGCGATGGAATTCCCTGTACGATTAACTTGTTCAAATTTACAAAGAAAAAGAACAAATGCCACAACTCTTGCGTGAATTAAATATAAAAGACTTTCTTAAAGAGCAAGATTTTAATTACATAAAAGAATATATTCTTTGCAGCGAACCACTAGCAAAGGCAATTGACATATTGAAAGCCGAAGACAACATTTATTATGGAATTTTATTGCCCTGCATTTTAACACTGAAGCAGAAGTTGGAGATACTGAACAACAATTCCTGGAAATATTGCAAGCCTATTGTTAGCGGGATGCTCAAAAGTGTTAATACTCGATTTTTGGAACTGTTAAGTTTTAAAGCCAAGATATGGGAGGATGCTGTAGTAGCCGCGCTTACGTATCCAAAATTTAAAAACAAATGGTTTTGCTATGTCGATCCTGATATTCAGCAAAGCCTGGTCAACTTACTTAAAAACGAAATAGTTTCCATAAATGCCTCGATTGAAAATAGAGAAAGCGTTGAACAATGCAAGCCTCGTGACAATAAAGACAACTTTTTTGATTTCTTATCAAGTACTACGGACATATTGTCACCTCCTAATGCTGACCTTGAGGTAAAATTTGTTAATTAGTATAAACCAACATTTTCCACAACTTATTTTTTTTTTATTTTTTTTAGGTACTCAATTTTCTAGCAGATAAGGATACAACAATGGAATGTCTGTCGAAATAACCAGCTGTCAAAGAAACTTTTATAAAATTTAACACGCCGTTACCTTCATCTGCTCCTGTAGAGCGCTTATTTTCTTACGCTACGATGGTTAATTTACCAAGATCACATAAACTATCGGACGAATTGTTTGAAAAGCGTGTTGTGTTAAAATCTAACATAAGCAAAATGCGTTAAATTAACATTGTTTTAAAATGCATTTACATTTTTACTTTGTTTTTAAATACATTTTTTAGAAATGTTTTTTTCACATACGTACATTATTTGAAATTTTATTTGAAACTTCCGAAAAACAAATAAAAAGATAACAAATAAATTGAAGTTATTTGTTTTCACAAATAAACGAATAAAAAAAATATTTGTTATTAAAAATAAAATGTAAATTGAATTTATTCGTTATCTTTTTATTTCTTATTTAGAATAAATTTTGCCCAACACTGATTTTGTGTTATGTATATAAATAGAATGCCGCGCATACTCAATGACCAAGACATGGTAGACATTTTGTGTGAAAATATACCTTCTAATGGTGAAAGTTCGTGTAGTTTCCAACCAGACGAATAAATAAATCATGACCACGAAACCTATTCGATGGTAGTCGGTGGCATACCTGCAGAAATGCAGCCAGAACTTGATGACTCTTTTGACTCGGATGATAATATTCCTTTATCAAATTTGGATACTTCTTCTGCTGGTCTGTTACATACTATGAGCTCCGGAGTGGTGCAACCAAAGTGGAAAAAAAAATTATCCGATGGAAGAATCGTGTGAATATACAGGAGGCGAAGGTATCGCTGATGATATATTACAAATAGAGAATATACGAGTAACACCAACAAAATTATTCCGTTTGTTTTGGACACCAGACTTAATTGAAATAATCTCTTTTCAAACAAATCTATATGCTACTCAGTGCTAACCGCCACGGTGGTTACTTAAGTAACCACCTTATATCCCAAAAGCTTTATTTGTTTCTTTTATTTAATAATAAATAAACCTTAATTAAACCAAAAATGCAGTTGTTTTGTATGTAAAATAAAATATGTAAATCTGTGGGCCAAAGAGTTAAGTGCGCTGTCTGACAAGTTGCGCCGTTTTATTGGAACCAAATATTGTTGATGTTTAGCTGATTAATTTTTGGAAACCAAAATGCAGTCAGCATGGCTTGATTACGCTCGCCATTCACCGTATCGACGACTCCTTGGTCATTTCGAAAGAAATAAGGACCGATGATGCCGCCAGTGTGTCAAGCGCATCAAACAGTCAATTTAAATTAATGTAATGGTGATTCGATAACTGCTTGACGATTGTCTTCGCTCCAAACGAACAATAAAAAATTACATAAGGTGTTAGGGGACACCCGGTTGGAACGAAGTACCTTCGCTATATATTATGTACTAGTTAGTTCTAACACGCCTAAGCCGTCCGTGGAAAAATAAGATAACTTAAATGCATCATTAGTAAAATATACTTTTTGTAAAACGATAAACTTTTTTAAAGAAATTTTTTAATAGAATGTACTTTTTTAAAAAAAAGTATATTTTTAGGTACTTCTTGTAAGAATATGTATTATATTTTCCTGAAGGGTCCTTTAATAAAGGAAGGTACTTCTTTTATTACAGCTAAAGTTTTTTTTAAAGAAAAGGTAATATTTTTAAGAAGAAGTACTTTCTGTAAGAAAAAGCCATAAGGGTATGATTTTTTTTTACAAAGAATTACTTTTTTTAAGAACATGTACTTTTTAAACTAGTGGTAATCTTACTAAGAAAAGGTTATTTTTTACGACATTGTAACTATTTATTTTCAGAAAGACTGCTTGTATCAATAAGGGAAAAGAAAAGGTATTATTTTATTTTTAAGAAAATGTACTTTTAAGAAATGGAATTTTTGTATGAAAAGGGTTTTTTCAGAGAAGGCATTGTTTTGAAGAAATGTTTTTTATAAGAAATAGGAACTTTTTTGAATTGGTCCTTTTTTCAAGAATAGGTACATTTTTAAGAAATGGTAGTTATCTCAAGAAAAATTATTTTGTTTCAAAAAAAAATTTACTCTTTAAAGAAAAGAAAATTTTTTACGAAAAGGTAATTTGTTGTAAGAAAATTTAGTATTTTAAGAAAAGTTACTTATTTAACAAAATACTTTTTTTTTAAAGGAAAACTACTTTTTTTAAGTAAAGGTGCTTCTTTTAGATGAGGTATTTTTTTTTAAGAAAATGTACTTTGTTCAAGAATATGAATATATATATTTTTGGAAAAATAAACTTTTTTTAAGAAGAGGTACTTATTTAATAAAATTTTCTCTCTTTAAACTTCTTTCAGATTGGCTTTTCGTAATATATTTTTTATTGAGTTCAAACGTACAATATAAATACTAAATATTGGTTACAGGCGCCACCTAGAAAACATCCCATTAAACAGAAAAATTTCCCAAGATTTGTTAGTCCGGCCACAAACCAAAGCAAAAGTACCCAATATAGTTGATAGTACTGGGTTTTAGCATAATAGTGTTAAAAAAAAGTTGCTTAATTTTTTTCCCGCAACGTGCGACAACGAACTTGTTCTTGTGCTGGAATTAAAGAAGATGTATTATTTTTTTTAAAATCTTACAAAGTTCAACATACGCGAGATCTGAAGGCATCGGTCCCTCCGTATTGTTCCTGATATAGTGTTTGGGCTCTTGAAGTCTTGAAGAAGATCCGCAGTTCTCGACATTAAACTAATATAAAAGTATGTTTGTTAACGTTGGTACGTATCAGGGTATGAAAAGTTTTCTCAATATTGCCTAACTAACTTCGTTTTACTATCAAATTTAATAGATTCTACTTTAAGTTTATGCCTCCATATATTAAAATCGTTCAACATTGAATTTAGCTATAATTATAAATAAACTCAATTTAAATCCACTTAAAGTTCGTAGGCAACAACTATACTTTTCGTAGAACTATAAAACGTTTTTCATTCAACTAAAAACAGCTTAGAATTTCAGTTTTAGCAACTACTCTAAATGCGCTAATGCAGGGCAATACATTTAAATATTAAAAGGACAATACAATTAAATAATGGAAAAAGTAGCGGTCATCATAAAATAAAGTTCTTAAAGTTTTTACTATTTTGCTCTGGACTAGCAAATAAAAGCATATATTGCCAGGGCTGGGCGATTGGTTTGAAACTCATGTCCTAATTAGTTGGGCAAAATTAGCAAACAAATGCTAAACTAAAAATCCTTTTCCACAACCTACAAAACAAACATATACACATCCTTAATAACAAAAAAATAAATAAACATAAACAAAATTTTTAGGTGGCAGTTTTGAAAAAAGACAACTTATTTACATACGAATTCAAAAATACACATACACTCGAGCTCATACGAGGCATAGAGTAATGACATGTAGAGTTGCGAATTGTCTCAGTAAATATAAGAAGTTTGGTGTGGTTGCATATGAATGTTACATTTTGGAAAGTATTGCTTTAATAATACTAGATATACGCAATGTCTCAAACCAACCAACAAGAAACGAGCAACGGCATTTCGTTTTGTGCGTTAACATTTTTGTGTAAATACGTCACAAATATATACGATAATGACAATAAGATATAACAGAAAAGTCCGAAATACCTCGGAATTCCACGGTTTTTCATCAAAACGACATGAAAATTGTAAGTCAACATTTTTTTAGTTCCACCTGGTGAAAGCCAATTTACGTCAAATAACTCTTTATCACACCGACCCCACCATGAATAGTGTTAAAAGAAATGTCAGATGAGAAGAATGGCAGCTCTATATGACATTATTCTATGACACGAGGTTGTGTATATTGATGGGTTTGTTAGTACACTCGCATATATTTGCATACAGGGTCATACACTCACACTTGTATTGTGACAAAACTTATGCTTTCCCTTTCCACACACAATTATGTATGCACACTCATATACAAAAATGTACAAAAATAACCAATTTGCTTTCGTATGCATAGAGAAATGTAACTGAACATAAAACTGGAATTCAAATCATTTCATGGAAAAAACTAAGAGGTGGATATAATAAGTTGATTCAATTATAAACCATCGAAATATTTCGTAGTTTCATTTACTATTTATTCTGTACATCTTCCATTGCCAATACATAACATCGTGGAAAAGAAGTCAACTTCTCATAATTAGTAATCTGTTTGGCTTTCTTTTTTGGACTCACTGAGGGGGACGTACAGCTTTTAATCGATTCCGACAAGTTATGTTTTTAAACATTTTTTCAGAAATACGGGAAGGGTGACCAGTGCATATATTGAACCTCCATGTTTATGTACAATTTTCTATTCGACTATTTTAGCTATCGATGGCATCTTCTACTAGGTATATCATGAGTTATATCATGAGTGAAGAGATACCGGTGTTAATGTTAAAATAACTTTTTAATGCGACATTAGATTTACCATTTGTATCTTTAGTCCTAAAGATGAGGTTAAAACCTATCAGGCGGTACCTTGATCGTTACAATTTGATATCGCATTCAAAAGTTATTCTAACATTACACAAAAATTCTGCAGATGACCAACTTTACACAGCTATAAAACATGAACCGTGGAGAGTTTCGATCTAAAATACACGTCATTATACGAGCAATAACGAGTAAAATACATGTGTGAAACTTCATCGACATCGAGGAGTATTAATGTTCAAAATTATGGCTTTTGGTTCGATTTTTTACGCTAATATACAAATTTTCCATTTAAAAATCGTGGGCTCGATTTTGATTTTCGAACAATGGTTTCTTGGGAACATTTTCTTAAAATTTGCCGTAGATTACGTTTCTGCTATACCTTTTGTCAAGTTTTTTGTTCCCATACAAATTGCCTCACCCTAATTCACAGTCTTACATCCCAGCGGCGGAATTTGCGAGGCCTTCCACGAATAAGGCATGTGGAATCATTCTTTGGTAATGCCTTCTTTAATAATGCCTACGAAATGCATGATTTTATAAGGCTTCCACAGGCCTGTTAAAAGAATGCCAAAAGACGCTGTTGTTCATGAAACCCTGTCTTTCCACATGTTCCCAATTCGTCGTTGCAAAATTATAACATCCGATAGCCCAGTAGATAAAGCGTCCGATTGTAAGTTCTAAGGTCGTGTGTTCGATTCCTGTGGCTGCAGAATTTAAAAAAATCATTTATGAGAATTATAATTGGTTAAAGTATAAATCTGAAATATGAAACTATTTGCAATATATACTTTTTTATTTTCACGTAAGTCCTTCTAAAACTTTTGCAGGCCTTCAAAAGGCCTTGTAGTAGAGAGGGATTGAAGGCCTTGCCTCCCAGTCTCACGTAGTGTTAAAAAGAAAGGAGGGGGTAAGGTGTATGGAAGGCCTGTCGTATTTTAAAGAAGGCCTGTTCGGTCATGATTTGAGGCCTTCCAGGTCATGACTTCCGCCGCTGGGATACACACTCACGCATACACATAAGAGTGATCACACACTCTAATGCTTTTCCACCTTGTAAATATATCTTCGATGGACAATTGACGCGTTGTAGTTTGCTGAGCTTTTAGTTGTTATTTGAATGCAAGGCAAGACAGACGTGTAAGTAGACAGCGAAAAATAGACAAAAATTTCAACTTTTTTTAAAACAAACTTTATGGGTAAAACTAAAGCCATAAAAGTTGGAAATTTAAACAAAAAGGGCTTATGGAATCCCTA
Source organism: Phaonia tiefii (assembly GCA_963931995.1). NCBI lineage: Eukaryota > Metazoa > Arthropoda > Insecta > Diptera > Muscidae > Phaonia > Phaonia tiefii. The sequence continues at coordinate 57,974,099 of OZ008368.1, read as the reverse complement.
AATAAAAATTGTAATTATAACTCGGTTGCTGTAACCGAAAGAACTGTTGGTGGAACCGTTTTTTGTATCTCGCAAACGGGTTTTCAGCTCTAATTTTTTATAACTCATTTACTGCAAACGTTTTTCGGTTCTCGCAAACGTTTTTTTAGTTGGTAGCGACTACAACTCGGCTGCTGTTATCGAAACAACAGTTACCGGAACCGTTTTTCGTCTCTCGCAAACGTTTTTTTTTTCGGCTTATATTTTTCATAACTCGTTTGCTGGAAACATTTTTCGGTTCTCCCAAACGATATGGCATGTATGGATTAACAGAAGTTCGTTCTCCCAACTACAGTCCCCAAACGAACTTCAGTTGTCGGAGATGTCGTTTGGGGGAATCGAGTTTTTTCGTTGCATGTAAGAAATACGAGGATGGCAATAGCTTTTCCAGATAAGGTAAGGCAGTAGTACGAGGTTGCCATTTATGTTTGGGGTCCTGGAAATACTAGTGTTGCCAGATGCAAACTGGAACTTCCACGGCAAAGTTTGACATTTTTTAGCACAAACATACATGGAACGTTTTCTGTTACGATCAGTATATGTTGTATTTACAGTGTGTTGAACAATTCATCTCAGTCTAAAAATAGAATTTTCTCGTGAACATTTGCTTGCCATGATTTTTTACGATTTTCGGGACCCGAGTGTCTCAATCAAATTGTTTCTACCTTTGGTGATGAATAAATAAATAAATGGTTTCCCGTTAAATCACATGAACGGATTAGGGAAATCTTCTCACAAACTAGTGAGCTTTGCGCGTTCTAATTTTACACTCCCTGATTGCGACCTACAATTCTACACCGGTTGCGAACGGTAACCTTCAGAAGCATTTTCATGGAAAAGTTCTCGATCACTAAGCGAGGTGGCCGCTGACGAAAGAAATTTAAGGTGGTAAGAGCAGGGATTGAATCCATGTTCTCATGCACAAGAGCCGCGCACACTACCATTGCACCAACGACGGCCACCTTGTGGTGATGAAGCACCACGGTAAGTCGTTGGTACCACGAGTTCAGACTCAGACGCCGCACAGAGGTTTCAAATGTACCAAAAGTGAGGATTAATTCAAAAGCTGAAGTTTATCTTGCACAGACATATATGGTATTGGGTGAAAGTGAATAAAATTCTACATCACTAATTGCTAAAATTACTGCTCTGAGTAACTTACTTTATTGGCAGTGAGCGGTGAAAGTTAAACAATTTTTACAAATTTTGCGTGAAGTGGCTAAAATAGAAAATTGAGATATTTCGACTACTTATAATTTTTATTAAGTCTTCTAAAAGTAAAAATATTACAATGGAACGAGCCATCAACTTCAGGTATTTGGGTATATAATTAAATATATTTTGTTTAGATTAATGTTTGCAAATATTTTTAATGTTTTTTGACGTAGAATACGTCTTACCTTACGGTATGAGGAGTCATGTCAGGTTTTTATTGTTGTAATCTTTATTTCATTGAATTTGAGGAAACGGCTAGATGAATTTTTTTTGTAGGTAAATGAAGATGTTATCTTTCGTTTGATATACATTTCATATTGGGTGATATATTTCTAGTATTTTAATTTCTCAAATGAAAATTGTTTAAACACATACACTCAAACATATGTGTGGTGTTTGGTTGAGTGTTTTTGGTTGCTCAACATTGCTTAGGAACATATATCTAGTACAAAGTGAAACGAACAGCAAGTTAATGTTGCTTGGCAACATGTATCTAGTAAAAAGTGAAACAAACAGTAAGCTAACGTAATAAAGCTTTTTTGCGAAAGCTTCAATAAAGCTGTTGTAACATTAATTTTGAATTGTAAAGCGTAAAGCTCTCACACAACGCTCGAATGCTAATGCGAAGACTCGATAAGGTAAACCTTTTTTAATATTAGGGCAGCCCTCTCAACATTCGCAGAACTTATTTCAATAAAAATATTAATTAAAATACATAAATTAAATTAAGTTTAAAAAAATTGAACATAATATTTTTTTTTTAAACGGACTTGAATCAAATGCCGTTGGTAAATATAAAAATTACAGCAGACAGTTGTCCGAGGCCTTCCGCCACGGACTGTCCCTGCAGGCTGTGTCAGAGACACGGCCATTAAGTTTAACGTAGAATACGCCATCCGATAAGACAGAAAACATATATAACAATAAATGATAAATAATATAAGCAAATTATGTACTGTAATTTTTTTTTAAAGTGCTCCATATATGTGGTATTTTCGATATATACATTGAGTTTTAACAAGTTTCTGGGCGAGATCAAGCCAATTTTATTAAATGCTCTTATAATATGATATATCAGCTTATATATCCAAAAAAAAATCTTGCGAGTTTACTGCGTTTTTTTACTTATTTAAGTTATTGTGAAACTCCAGTTGCTAAAAACATATGCTGAAAAAAAACAAACAAAAATTCAACTTGTTTGTTTCTTACTCTCTTTTGTCTTTATTTTCGGTATTAAAGTTATTGTTGTTAATGAGTTTGGTTTCTATTAGAGATGGGTGTGTGAGTTAGTTTTGACTTACGCTCACTTACGAAAAAAAGTTACGTTTTAGTTACAACGAATAAAAATTTTCACATATGTCCACGCTATAATGGCGTCAGTAGTTTAAAGTGCACGGAATTATCACCGAAACACTTAGGGCCAATATTACCAACAATAGTTAAATGAAATTTAAACTAAATATCGAGTTTCATTTTCACCAACACAATATTAAATTTTATTTTAATCGCCTAATTACCTCATTTAAATACGTAACAACGCACAAATTTGTTATGAACTTACGTTCATATATGTATATGAATTTCGCGATAAAATATTATCTCTTTATATTGTTATTGATTATTGTACCTTACATAAAAAATTTGGTCATAAATATGTGAACATATGAGTATGGTTTCCATCTATATAATTGTTTGGTGTATTTGTATTTCAATATTGATTGTGTCTGTTTTGTTTACTGTGATTTACTGTGATATTTTTTATTTGAAGTGTTGTGTAATTGTAAAGTACATATTCGTTATTTGGTACAAGGGAAAACGAATAAAATTTTGCAAATTTGAAACAATAAATCTTACTTTTTTAGGAACAACTCTGAAAACCATTTTTATTTCTCGTCGTGAACTACATAATTTCATGAAAAATACAGAAGCTCAATTCCTTAAAGATAAATTTAAGCTTCTGAGATGGGAAGTAATCAAACGTGTCAACCCTGCACATATGGTCGATTTTATCAAAAGATTTAGTTATTTCTGCTCAGTATATAAGCTTCGGTGGGAAAAATGTCACAGGAAAGAACAATTTTTTTTAAACAATAATAAGAATTGACTTGATGCTTCTATCTCGTTTGTTCCACTACCAACACCATTAATAAAACGAGGACGCAAAGATCTCTCATTTGAGGAGTGTAAAGAAAACACAAAAGCTAAGAAATGTAAGGAGTTAAGAGAGAATATTCCTTTGTCCGTTTTGGCTTATGCCACACAAATGAGCTTGAGAGCTTCTGAAAAAACTGATGCGTCAAAAATAGTTAAGGAATTAATATCATCTCCAACAAGAGCGACAAAATATAGAAAAAGTTTCAAACAGGTACCAACGCAACAATTAAGTGCTGAGGAAGCTCTTTCGGTTTTAGTTGAAGCGAAGCTAACTCGACACCAATATAATGTCATTAGAAAGGCCGTGGCTGATAAATTTCCGTCATATAAAAAAGTCCAAGAAGCTAAGAAAAAATGTTATCCAGAACAAGAACACATGAACTTTTCTGAAACATCAGCGCAAGTCAGTCTACAAGGAATCTTAGATCATACCACTGAGCGTCTAGCTTTGGTACAGAATTCTGTGCCGGATTCGTTTAACGCCGAGGAGCTATCACAAATGACTTTGTACTCTAAGTGGGGCTTTGATGGAAGTTCCGGTCATAGCTCTTATAAACAAGCATTACACGGCTCTGACGCTAGTGATTCTGCTGTATTTATTACATCTTAAGTGCCATTAAAAATTGTCTGTATGAATAAAACCATTTGGCAAAATCCTCGACCTTCTTCTACTAGATTTTGCAGACCCATAAAAATTGAATTTTTGAAAGAAACAGTAAGTACTTCACAACTTGAAAAAGAAAGAGTAGAGGATTTAATAAAAGCTCTCAAGGAATCCGTTGTATTAGTTGGTGATAAATCAATGAAAATAAATCACTAACTAATGTTAGTGACGATTGATGGCAAAGTGTGTAATAGCGTAGACAGACGACATCGTTAATTTGCATTAAAAGCTCACTAATGTGAATTAACACTTTGTCCTGACAGACGACAGTTTTTGCATTTAGTAAACAGCTGTTTGTTTGTAAACAACTGTTTGTTTGTCAAGTAATTTTTTGGACTTTTACATCAGATGCAGAACCTCCGCATCTCCATCACACCGCACGCTTCGCTTCTTTCCCTTGGAAATCTTAAAATGGAAAAAATGCGCTTCGATTTTAAATATTTCTCATTTTTTTGGAAAAAAAATTAAAATAACTCACCTTTGCTGACTTTGAATCCATTTTCAATTGACGATAGCAAACAATTTGACAACAGCTGATTTAAGACGTATCAAATACACGGTGATAGCAGATGGTGTTGTTGCAATAACATCCCCTTCAGCGGTGTCAAGCATCAGTACATAAAATCAGCAAAGCAAACAACAAACACAAGAAAGTTCCACTTCCACTGTGTTCCGGCTATCACCTCTATGTACAGATACATCGTGAGCTGATTGATTGTCGACGGTGTTGCCATATTGAAATACCTAAATGCAGTATAAATGCACTCTGATTTCATGCATTTACGCCAAAGCTAATACACATTGGGACGGGGATAATTCACAAGTTAATTTGAATAAAGACTGCTAATGCAAATGAACGCTGTCGTCTGTCTACGCTATAATGCTATTACCGAAACAACACCCACACAAAAAATGTTACGTTTGTGGTGCTACGAGCAAAGATTTTAACTGTATTGCTGAAATGATTACCAGAAGTGTAAACAAGGATACGTATCAGTTCGGATTATATATTCTCCATGGCTGGATTAGGTTTTTTGAGAGTCTTCTCCATGTGGCATATAAATTACCACTTAAAAAGTGACAAGCTAGATCAGATAATGACAAACAAGTTGTTAGAGACACAAAAACGAGAATTCAAAAAGATTTCAGAGAAAGAACTGGATTGATCATTGACAACCAAAACTAGGCTTTGGCAACACAAATGATGGCAATACCGCGAGAAGATTTTTTAAGAATGCAGAAGTTTCCTCAGAAATAACAAAACTTGATCTAGAGTTAATTAACAGAATGCACATAATATTTATTGTCGTGTCATGTGGCCACGAGGTAAATAGTGAAAAGTTTAGAGACTTTGCTCACAAGGCATTTTGTTGAAAAATATTCATGGTATAAAATGTCAACTACCCTTCATAAATTTTTTATTCATGGACCGGAAATAATATCTAATGCCCTTTTGCCGATTGGTGAGCTTTCAGAGGAAGCACAAGAGGCTCGAAACAAAGATTTTAAAAACTATAGGGAATACTTTGCTCCTAAATCCAGGCGAGAAAAAACTAATGAAGACATATTTAATAGATTTCTGCTTACTTCAGATCCATTCATTACCAGCATGAGTAAAACTAATAGAAAAAAAAATTCACACAAAATACCACAGTTGGCATTGGAATTATTAATTCTACCCGAAGAAGGCGACAATGATGATGATGAAGAAGAAGAACAAGAAGAAGATGATGATGATGATGATGATGATGATGATGGTGGTGATGATGATGATGATGTTGACTTTTATCAAAATAATACCTAAAATAGGTTTAAATGCATATATGTACATTTTATTTTTCTCTTATTTTTTAAATAAAAAAAATATTTTCTATCAATTTTTTTTCAAAAACCATTTTTTTTACCAAATAATGTATAGTTATTCCAAACAAATATAAATATCAATAATAATGGGCTTCCCTGAATTAATCCCCACTTTACCTATATCTGAACCCACTGTTCCGTTCCCACTGCCGTTCGATTCAGGATGAATTTCGTGAAGGTCGTCCATCTTTGGTCGTTTTGCCGGAATCCATTGTTGCTGTGTGTGAACTGATAAAGCAAGACCGACATGTGACATACCGTGAAACTGAGGTATCCGTGGGCATTAGTATGAGATACATCAATAAAATATTGCATGTTCATTTGGATTTCAAAAAGATTTGTTCTCATTGGATCCCACATAATTTGACGAATGCCCAAAACAGGCTCGTGTCGATTGGTGCAAAGAAATATTGCAAAATACAATCGTTGTAGCTCAAGTGTATAACATCGTCATAGTAGACGAATTATGGATCTACCGTGTGGCTCTTTCAAGACGAGCTAACTCCAACAAACGTTATTCTAGGAAGAATCACATCGAAACCAATGATCGCATGTTTTTCAGTATAACCAGTCATGTGGCCACAGTGCCTTTAGTGGAACGTAGGATGGTCAGTTCTGAGTAGTATATTACCACTTGTTTACCAACAGTGTGCAAAGGAATACGGAAAAACAAACAAGAGAAGACGTGCCATTTTGCATAAGGACAATGCAAAGTCTCACACATCAGCTGAAACAATGGGCTATTCGAGCACTCAACATGTCAAAATGATGGATCGTCTGCCATTCAGCCGTGATTTCGCACCCAGGGACTTCCGTTTATACTCTGACATGAAGGAAAGCTGGGTGACCAATGTTTCTCGACGCCAGAAGCAGCTGCTGAAGCTTTCATAAACCACGTTTTAGAGGTGTCCCAATCGGAGTGGAAAAGGTGCTTCGAAAATAGGTTTGAGCGCATGCAAAATTGTGTGTTCACGGAGAATATTTTGAAAAACAATAAACCATTTCCAATGATAAATGATAAGTTTGTTATTACTGGATCCGACATATATACAGTAACTCTATTCCCTCTATTACTGTCAAGTATGGCACATTTACTGCTGATGGCTTTTGTGGTATTCACAGCAGATTTCCTCATTATTAACTGCACTAAAAAGTTGAGTGTTGAAAAGCTGTGGCAAAAGGATTTGAAGCGTATGTTGGTGATGAGGCGCAGCGGATTTACAGGGATGCCAATCTCGGCATTGCTTGAAACCAACTTCGCATACAGTTCTCAAAAACACACAGGCTGTTTGTCCCAGACAGCTACTCGTTGGTTTTCATCAAGAAATTTCGTAGGTGATTACACCAAACTCGTCCTGGTTTTTCATGTATTATTCAACCTGCACTCACATTCATGCATTAAACAAACCAAAAATATCAAGGATAGGGTTCGCAAACCCAGATTCAGCGGGGAAATAATTGGTATCTCATTTTGTCATAGCAGTAATGTAAACTTTTTGCAATAAGTGAACTAAATTATTTTAGAACCAAATAACAGAATCTACAAATATACAAATTGTACTCTATTATCCCTACAATAGAGTCGTTCACCAACAAAGGCCATGTTAGATATTTTCCTTTAATAATAACTAACTAATTTCTTGTACATAACCTTTATTATTTGTGTTTAAAGATATTACAATTTTCTAACAATTTAGTTGATAGTTAACAAAATTGGTGGTGCCCGGTCTATACCGGATACAAATACGTCTGTAACTATCACGGGGCGTCAAGGCATTATCGTGCCAGGTGACGAAATAAAACACAGAACACTATAATGTCATGACAGTTTGGCAAATCTGCCCAACGTAGTCTAGTCAGAGTGGGGCAAGGAATCCAACTACGTCATCAGCTCGAATACCCTCAGGGGGGAACATCTGGTTGGCAACATTAGCTATGTGCTACGGTCGAAAGGCTTCAGGTATGATGACTCAGAAAATGGGTGAAAGATAAACAGGTGCATGGTGATTGACAATTTCGAGACCTATCCTGCGGGGAATCCTTGGCATGTACCTGTAAAAAAATTAGTTGAACAAACCACTCAGTTTGACAATTTTTGACTTGCAGTAAAAAAAGTTAGGTAATGTGGTTGCGACCCTTCACACATGAAATCTCTTATTTGTACAAAGGGAAAGACATATGATGAAGAAGAGACCACTCAGATAGGCAACCCGTGCCTCCTACCAGAGGCAAGGTAGCTAAGAACTTCGAATCTCCTTAGCCAGGTAAACTCTAGGTTGCACCGGGGAAGGTGGTCAATAAGGTTGATTGCTCGCATGCAATGTTTCTCTGACTTGATACAGACTGAAAGGTAGGTTAAGGTCGATGCCCTTAGAAAGGGAATCTCTAGCTTGTACCAGGGGAAAGGTAGTTGACAAGGTCGAGACTTCTCAGGCGGATAATCTCTGACTCGTGAAAGAAAAAGTAGGTAACAAAGCCGATGCCCTTCAGGCACGGAATCTTTGGTTTGTACTAGGAGAAAGCTAAGAATTCAGATCGATAACTATGGCTGAGAGTCTCTACATCGTACTAATTGCAGCTATGCATCTAGGTCAAGAATCTATACTCAAAGGTCAAGACACCTCAGGCTGTGAATATCTGGCTTGTACAAGGGGGTAAGCAAATAACACAGTCGAGCCCTCTTTGGAAGAGAATCTCTGGCTTGTCCCAAGGGAAATATAAGTACCCAACTCGAAGCCGTTCAGGCTGGGGATCACTGGCGTGTACTAGGGGAAAGGTGAGTATCATGGTCAAGACACCTCAGACAAGGAATCTCTGACTTGTACCTGGACACAGGTAGAAAAAATTCCAGACCCCACAGGCAGGTAATTTCTTACTTGCATCAAGCTAAATCTGTTAGGTCTTGGGAAATTATATTTAGGGATATTCTAGTATGCTTGGAAATATATCCCACAGACAGGGTGCTGATTTCCTTATTTAGGCTGTGGCAACAGGATAATGTGGCAGAGTAGTAATATTGTTGTCATATAGAGAAACAAAGTGGTTTCCAATAGGTGTTTGTAAATATTGACGGTTCATGGCGGTTATGCTGTTCTGACTTTTGTAGGGTGAAAAGACTTAAACATACCCTCCCCTAAGTCATCCATTGCGTCCGAGGGAAAAATGTGCCCCTATTCAATGTCAGAGTGACATTCCACTAAATATTATTTAATACCTATCTTAATTAGGATCCTAAGTGGTTTTGGGTAGTTATCATGAATACAAACTGAATACAATATTTATATGAGAGGTACAGAACTGGATATGACGAAGTTGTATAATTGTTATAACGATGTAGCTGTTGGAAAATGTTGGCTAGTACCAAATTTTATTAAGATGGGTTGTGGTCTACGGCAGATATCGGGTCGGCTAACCGGAAATCCGCCCAACTTTTGTATGGAAATTATCGTGGTACAATAGTCAATTTGTAATGGGATGCTCTAGAATGGGTGTGGCAAAATCACTTATTTTCTAAAGAAGAGTTGCGTTTCACTTAATATTCTCTAATACAAGTTTCCATAAAGCCTGGTTGTTTTTGCGGAAATTACCATGCCCAACAACTAGCCGGCCAAACAATTTTTGTATGGCAGGTAATATACACGCTGACAAATCTGTATTTTTTTAAAGTGTGTATGCAAATACAACGTGTTTGTAGCTTGTCGTAAATATTCTATTCTTGGGTCCAAACACATTGTGCTTGCTACTCAATATGATATGTTTGAGACACAAAGAATAACTGGATATAAGGTATGTTTTTGAGACCCAAATGTGGCTTTGATTGTTGAAAACCACCAAAGCCAAACACGAGAAAGACTACAAAGAAACAAAAAAAAGCAACAGATCTTAAAATCACAAAAATGCTGCTTGCAAATATTTCTCAGCGTGTAGTTGCAATAGTCACAAATAAAGGGACTCAAATATTGACAGTTCATGGCGGTTATGCAGTTCTTTCTGTTGATAATATTCTATGGTTTACAGAAAATAAATAAATCATCATGTCTAGTTACAGCGTCGAGCCACACGTATTAATTAAACAATTTTATTACTGAAATGGGAATTCGATTATGACATCGATGCGTGCATTGCGCCACCTTTGAGAGGAACAAGTCCGTCAACGTAAAATTATTGCCGGATTTGGGGCGATGTCAATCTACACTAGATCCATCAAGTGGCAATGCATCCGGAGAAAGTCTGGGTGGAGTGGACTGTGGGTCAGCCGCACAATTAGTCCGTACAAATATAATTATCAAAAACAATCAACTTTTACCCGCTTGTAGCGACCAAAAATTTACTTCAAAACATCAATTTCGACATTATCACACGTAAACTTTATAAGCAATGAATAAATTCTTATAGCCCTTATAGCTTTCAGAATCAATAGGCCGTGGGGCTCAAGTAATAGATTACTGGTTTCCAAAAAACTGTGTTGCAAATTATGCCATACATGTGCGCACCTGCGCGACTGTTCACTGTCATAATACTCATAGGAGATCACTTTTCTCTTCGACATGCATATGAATTCGTTTCTGTCATCAAATCCTTTTTTTTATATGTTCAAATAGCGTGTTATAATAATATTGGTCGTTGATCGTTTCTGTCACCCGACAGATAAATCTTGGCCTCTCCCGATTATAAGCTCAGAAAGCTCTGTGATGTACAAAGATAAATCAGTCCATACTTTGTTAAAGATTAGACGAAATGTATCAACGTTCTAGTAAATCGAATCGGTTACAGGCGAGTCTACTGAGTTGATCGGTACCCATGAAATACAGGGTTGCTATTTTATTCCTGGAATAGCAAATAGTAATAAACATTTTTAAATGAAAATGGCTTTATTGTTTTTCAAAATATTCCCCTTGATGATCAATACACTTTTGCATTCGTTGAAACAATTTGTCATAGCAGTTTTTCCACTCCTCTTGAGACAACTCCAAACCATGGTTTTAGAACGCTTCAACTGATCCTTCGGCGCTCGTAAATCGTTGACCACTCAGTTTACCTTTGATATTCAGGTACAAGAAGTCATTTGGTGCCAAATCTGGGGTGTACGGAGGAGGAGTCATCAATTCAATATTTTGACTGCACAAAAATGCACATGTTTGAAGAGATGTATGAGAGCTCGCATTGTCGTGATGGAGAATGATTCGTGTTTGGCGGTTGGTTTTACGAATTTCTCCGAAGACTTCAGGCAAAGAAATGATCATGTACCCCTTAGAGTAGACCGTCCTACGGCCCTCAAGGGGATTAGTGTCCTTATCACCCATTCGGCAGAAGAAACAGGCGACCATTTACTTTGTTGAGCTTCTTCCACGAACAAACTTTTGCTGGATTTAGCTCGTCTTGAAATACGCTCACGGTCGCTTGCTATTTTGTTTCCGCCTCATACGCATATATCCATGATTCGTCGTCTGTCGGGATTTTATACACGTCTTTTGAAGCAACACGGTCGAACTTTTGAATCATTTCCTTACTGCAATTGACGATTGAAATGAGCGATTGTAAAAATATATGGGATCCAACGCGAATAAATTTTTTTTCAGCCAAATGTTCATGGAAAATCGGATGCATTGAAGTCGAACTAATGTGCAAGGATGGCTTTATGTCACGATATGTCACATGACTATTTTACATTATCAGTTCACGCACTGTATCGATGTTTTGTGGCTGAACAACAGATTTTGTACGACCTTCACAAAATTCATCCTGGAGCGAACGGGGTCCGAGGCTGAACTCTAGGTACCGGCGATTTACAGTGGGTGTTGATGGTTCTTCGTCACCAAAAGTCGAAACAAGTTGATTGAGAGACTGTTGTCTCGATAATCCGTGCCGAATAATTTAAAAAATCATTGCGCGAAAATTTTCACGGATAATTTTCCAACACACAGTAAATACAACAAATAGAGCTCATAAGTGAAATCATTTTATGTGAATTTATGCTACAAAATTTCAAACTTTCCAATGGAAGTTCCAGTTTGCATCTTGAAACACTAGTATTGCCAGTTCCCGAAAGATAAATAGCTACCTTGTATCTGAAAAAAACGTTTTGATTTTTGTCGTTTTTACTTACTCCAAAAATTTTAAAATAAAAAATGCTTCTCATTTAATTCTTCCCAACGAAACTAGAATTTTATTTTCAAAACTCACCATCTTGTCATGGTTGAGCCCTCAAACACCAGAGTAAAATGCGGAAAATTAAAAATTTGCTATTCTTTGATCCAATTACACAATTTTTGAGAGTTTTCACACGCGAGTTTTCCATCCCGGAAAAGGGAAAAATACAGGTCACTGCAAACTCTAATTCACATTCCTTCACACCTGTATATGCGGTTACATAACACATGTGTGTTTTTTGTACTCGTTTTCATGTACTGTATAAGTATGTCCTCCATATCCTTGTAGCTCTTGCACTCACTCTCCCTTTGCCTACAAGCAAAAAGGCTATTTTCATGTTCAACAATTTTTTGTTGTCTTCTATTGAATTTCGTGATTAGATTTTTGTCGTTGTTTTTGTCACAAATTATAGGCCTTAAAACGTTGGGTCACACACAGAAGGAGATGTTGTGTACGTTTGTCTTGTCGATTCTAATCTTTCATGAAACCAACAGGAAATAGGGATGAGGTGCTAGCAATACGTTCACTAGTGGTTTTCACCTTGATTAGAGTACAAAGCACACAACTTCGTTGGGTAAGGACGCAAATCGGTAAACTACTGTGAACTACAATATTATAGATATTTCAAAAACTGTTTCTGACGTGTTGAACAGGAAGTTATAAAGTGAATGTTTTAAGGATGTTGTCCGTACTTATTTTTACACGCAACGCAAGGGGATTTCCTTTTTATCTTAGTTGGAAGAAGCGGATTTTAATTTTAACGGATAATGGTTCTGAGCAAAAGGATACTTTTAGAGACATTTTGCAAGAATATTTTACAAAGGAGGCTACGGAAGACTATTTTTTCGGTACGAACAATTGAATTAGGATACAAACCGTTAACGGGTTTATCTGCGCCACTAGCGAAAGTACGGATATTCTGCTCTAGATTTAAAGTTTCTGATATAAAAATAATCGAGTATTATATTACAAAGGAATGACTGCAAATTAGAGTGCCTTTGATTACAAATTGAAGCTATAACTTTGAGAAAGTAAAACAGTTTAAACATATAGGCATTTTGATCTTCAACAATAATGTGGAACAAAATGAAGCCTTTTCGAAAGTAACAAGATTCTGAGAACGGATTCTGGTAGAGGTGGTAAAAAAAATATACGTGTATCGTCCTTTGGGAAGTTTACGTCTGAGTTTTTTTTAAGGGGGTGAAATTTTCTCCCTTTTGACACTCGGCATAGTAATTTTATCCTCACATTTTACGTGTAGAATGCCTTCAGCAATTTTATTTAAAAATTTACGAGAGATATTTTGTGGAATACTTTAACCCTCTACCGCCTCAATGTATGGGAATTTTTTGTTCTTTTTCTGAAAAAGGGTAAAAACACCACTAAAACAAGGACATAAATGTACTACAAACATTTTCCTCCTACAATTATACTATACATTTCTTAACAAACTAAAGCTGAGAACTCAACCTGAAGGCCAAAAATCAGTCAAAACTTAAAATCCATTTAAGGGTTATTTTCGCACTTATTCCAAGTTGGTGCTAAAATGTGCAATAAGTCTACATTTTAGGGGGCTGGTGTGTATCGAAAAAATATTCTACGTAAAATTTAACTATAAGTCACGGAACAAACGAGAGCTGTAGATTAATATCTATAAATAAAAAATTAGAAGAAATATTGTAATTTATTCACATTGCGGTAATTTGATCCGCCATACCTTGTCACCTGCACTTTGGCTGCTAAGATCCGTCACACTGCCACAAAAAACTATGAAGAAGCTAAATCAAAACAAAACCCAAAATCAGCCAGCCGACTTCTGACTCAATTATCTGTTCGAATTGCATTACATTTGGGGCATTTCACGTGAATTATAGGCGAACGAGTTTTGTGTATAAATCAGTACCATATGCCTTGCCCACAGTACCACATCCTGATAAATTTCCACCACCTAAGCCCTTTTGAACATTCTCATGATGAATCGTTATTGGAAACAATGTTATCCCTACAATTTAGGTATAGAATTTGTGGAACTACGCTACTTGTCCCTGCAACAGCAAAGCCAAAAATTCAACTTTAATGCCAAAAATAAGGCAAAATTTAAAATCCGTTTATGGGTTAATTTCGTGCTTATTCCGAATTGGTGCTAAAGTATTCCGCAAAATTGAATTTTAGGGGAAAAAATATTCTTCGTATAATTTCACTATAGGACAAAAAATACCCACATATCCTAAAATGTAATGATAACATGTTTTTTTTACCGATTCATCATAAGAATGTTCAAAAGAGGAGAACTTTAGCACCGGTAAAATTACATTCTTGCGTGATTTTTGAAATCGCCGCTATATTTTTACCTTGTTATTTTTGCTTGTCTTCCACAGTGTAATTAAAAGTCACAACACTTCAACATTAAATTTTCAACTGCTCATGTTCCCTTTATATATGATGAACCTATAGCTTTGGGCGCAATTTAATTTTTCTCAACTTTATTTGTTTATTCAAGAAAACCACAAAAGTGCTTAAGGTTCCTCCTTCGAAATTTGTTATCCTCGGGAACATACAACCTATTCAAGAACTTACAAATATCCTTGTTCCTAATTGTAATTGACTTTTGAATAGCGGCCGCAAATCCAAAGACGGTTTCAATGTCGCTACCTTCGACAATAAGTTCGTCCTTTTGGAAACTGCTGTTTTGCAGTAAATTCATCTCTCCTATGGTTATTTTATGTTGGGCAGCATCTTTATCGTAAACCTCTTGTGGCATTGGTTCTCTACTTGCAGGATCTCTGTCTGTGTTTTGAAAGTTCGGCGTAGGCCCCCTTTGCGCACAGTGGGCCGCGAGTGTTTTTTTTTTGGCGTGATCGTCATATTTTTAATTCGTATCAGAGTTCGTATTTACCCCCCCATACACGTCGTCGTGGGAAATGTGTAATGAAGGTTTACCCATTACCCGCAGGGCAATGGGGAAAATAATGTGTATCTACCCACGAAATGGGGAATTACTCATCACGATTTCCCATTACCCTCAGGGAAATGGGGAAAATAATGGGTAGCTACCCACGACGATGGGCAATGGGTAACCCAGGGTAACTGATCGATAATATGAAGAAATTAGAAGAAATGTCTATATCTCGGAAACGGAGCGTCCAATTGAATAAATAAGCAATTTTTGTGGGTTTCTAAGGGGTTTTCATACAGTGGTCCAGTTCGTATGGAAGAATTTTTTTTTCGAAAAATCGCCAAAATAAAATAATCGCTTAAATAAAAAAGTGGCTATAACTCGAAAACGGTGCGTCCAATCGAAAAAATAATATAAAATTTACCTCCATAAGAGGCTTTAACCAATGGGTGTCTCAAATATGGCATCACTTGTTAAAAAAAAAATCGCTAAAAATAAACTTTTTCATACAAAAAATCGCTAAAACGACCTCATGTTTATTTCTCGGAAACGGAGTGTCCAATCGAAAAAATAATTAATTTTTGTGGGTTTCTAAGGGGTTTTCATAAAGTGGCCCAATTCGTATGGAAGAATTTTTTTTCGAAAAAACGCCAAAATAAAAAAATCGCTAAAATAAAAAAGTGTCTATAAATCGAAATGCCATATTGGAGACACCCATTGGTTAAAGCCTCCTGTGTAGGTAAATTTTTTATTATTTTTTGGATTGGACGCACGTTTTCGAGTTATATATAGCCACTTTTTTATTTAAGCGATTTTTTTATTTGGGCGAGATATAGAAATTTTTTCTAATTTTTTCATATTATCGATCAAAAATGGGAATGAGTTACCCCGGGGTAACCCATTGCCCATCGTCGTGGGTAGCTACCCATTATTTTCCCCATTTCCCTGAGGTTAATGGGAAATCGTGATGGGTAATTCCCCATTTCCCCATTATTTTCCACATTGGCCTGAGGGTAATGGGTAATCGTGGTGGGTAATTCCCCATTTTCGTGGGTAGCTACCCATTATTTTCCCCAGACCCTGCGGGTAATGGGTAAACGATAGCTACTCATTCCCCACGGCAATAATAATTGGTTACCCTGGGTAACCCAGCGTAACTCATTACCCACGAAATACGAACCCTGATTCGTATATCCGGCGGTGGTGTAATGGTAGTGTGCTCGGCTCTTGTGCATGAGAACGTGAGTTCGATCCCTGCTCTGACCACCTTAAATTTCTTTCGACGGCGGTCACCTCGCTTAGTGACGGCGACACTATCGAGTACTTAGCCATGAAAAACAGCTCCTCAAAATACCATTCGGAACCGGTGTAAAATTTTAGGTCCCAATCAGTGAGTGTAAAACTAGAACGCGCACATCTCACTGGTTTGTCAGAAGCTCTCACTAATCCCTTCATGGGATGTAATGCGAAACCATTTATATACTATTTATGCCCCTATGGTCGTGTTTTCAATATATTTATAGTCGTGCCTATGTAAAGCGTACTAGTTCATATGGAGTTTTTCCGTTCCCATTGGAATATATCTTGTATATGATCTTCTGACTAAAATAGTGATAATCGTAGAAAAAGGGGATGAAGGTTTTAAAGCCACAAGGGAAAACAACGGAGCAGTGCCGGGCAGGTATTCAGCCTTCACACGAATATGGGCATAGTGACCACAAGAAGCAAAACCTTGGTACGACACAAGTTGCAATACACGTGAAAAGAAAAGAGCTCGAAAATTTAAGTACAGACCCCAATAGGAAGGAGTGCAGTGATACTAAATAAAAGGTGCAGTACACACAAGTTGCAGAACACAAAACAAACAAGTA
Organism: Phaonia tiefii; assembly: GCA_963931995.1. Taxonomy (NCBI): domain Eukaryota; kingdom Metazoa; phylum Arthropoda; class Insecta; order Diptera; family Muscidae; genus Phaonia; species Phaonia tiefii. The sequence goes on along the minus strand of OZ008368.1, from coordinate 57,957,247 downwards.
GTACTCACGAAGAATTAAGCCAACAAAAGAACAGTGTCCAAGATCGTACATAAAATAAACAGTCCATTACTCACCCCGTAAGTCCTTTGTAACATTGAACTGTGGAACCCACAATGGGTACAGCCTTTGTACGAACAAAGGTAGAGTGCCCACGATGGCTAACGCCGTGTAACAATCAAAGGTAAAGTACTGAAGAAGAGTAAGAAAGGCTCGGTCGATGTATTTTTTATTTGGGAAACCTTCATTCTGTAGTCTTCCAACCATTAAACTGCCGCGATAGATATCGGCTTCGAGTTAACGTTTTACTGAATTCCAATGCAATTTCTCTAGTGTGTTTATGCAAAGTCGAACCAACATCAGCAGTGCAGAGAATAACAGCGAACTAGTAGATTAATTCCACAAGTTCCAAGAATTAACGACCTTCTAAAAAACGTTTTCCACGTTGTCGGCCAACGTTGTCGTAAATAACGTTTTCCACGTTGTCGGCCAACTCACTTTCTGGTACACTTTGCAAGTTACAGTCCACGATTTTCGAAAAGCTGACTGCGGACTCGAAATTCAATACAAGGGACCCGGTGATATTTGGAAATAAGGTAAACAACAGTTCTATATGTGACGACGAGCAATTAGTTTCATTTGACATAATATCAATTTTCCCTAGTATACCAGTTGACTAAGTAATTGATGTAATATAGGGAAAATGATAAGAGATCAAGAAACATACCAACATGCCTAGAGAACTGTTTCAGAAGATATTAAAATTCTGTACTAAGGACAACAGATATTTAAAATATGATGATCGCATATAAGCGCAATCGAGATTACTGCCTATGAGATCACCTGCTTCTCCCACTGTAGCGGATATTGTTATAGGAGCTTTATTAAAGAATTGCCTGGAGAACTTGAAATATTTTATCCAACTTAGAATTTTTATTCAATTTTATCCAACTAAATTTTCGACCTTTTTAGATGGTTAGAGAAAATGAGATACAGGAGACCTGGGACCAACTTAATAAATTGCATTATCAAATAAATATTACTGTAGACATAGGACAGAATAGAAGATTACAGTACTTGGACAGAGTTCTAGTTAAAACGAACAAGAAGAGAAAAGTCGATTAGCGCCAAAAGTCCACCTCATCGGGACGAGTCGTTAACGACACGCTTAAAAAAAGGCTCATATAACATTATGCAGGAACAATTGATATGTTTGGAATATCCAAATACTTATTTGCAAGTATTGTCTTCATGAATTGAAGACCTGTATTTCCCCTTGATGTCTCTCACTGTTAAATACAAAAGATCCATATTTGGCTCACAAATCATATTTTATAATATAATAATCATTGTGTTTCCAACATGTAATATTGAACAGCACGCATGATATGTTTGGACACAAGTATAATATATTTACGACTAGATATAATTACGTTATATCTGCATCCCAACAACAGAAAAAGACAGATTTGTCAGCACGTACACTTCATGGCAATCCAGGAATATTATAATTAATAAGGCAAACAACCCGGTAAGAGGTGTCTTAGAAATCAGCGACAAACAGTTTCACTAAGCCAATCTATGGAAAATGAAGGACATTTTAAGAAGAAAAGATTAACAATTAAGAAAATATATACCTACATATTTGACATGTTTTCCGAGCATCTCAGAAAGAATTGTTCAGTCTGCCATTGACGATACCGCCTTATTCAAAATAGCGTTGAACATCGATTACTCTAAACAAATTACTTTCTAGTACGACAGACAAGGTTGACAATATGAAAACGACTAACATTATATACAAGATGTATTGCGATGGGAACGGAAACACTTCACGTGAACTTGTGTACATAGGCACGACTTTAAGTATATTGAAACATGATTATATTTATAGTGACATAAGTCGGATATACGATGTAAAAATATGACGACCGCGCAAACACAGCAGTCGCAGCCCACTGTCCAGAATGGGTGCATATGCCAAACATTGGGAACACAGAGATCCTGCATGTAGAGATGCATTACAACAAAATATATACATTACATATTTTTCACATTCTAAACATACCACAGGAGAGAGGCATTAACTGCAAAACACCAACTGCAAAAAAACCAAGATGGAAAACTGTAACCGATCGGCTTTATATACCACCACCGCATATGTAGCTAGTGACTAATGTCACACGTCGATTAATCTCTGTTACTTCAGATGCAAACAACCATGGACGGTAATGTAGCAGCAGACCATTTGAAGTCTTTGGCCATTATATGCTGCCATCGAACCTGCAATTCGACCCTGGCCTCCATCCCCGATTATCATCGTTTACGTCAGAGTATCCGAATGTCGACTTCAAGGTAGAAGCTGAACGCTCAACATCATCCAGTATCTACCACGATCCCACCTGTACCCAGAGCCTAGTTTCCAGCGCCGATTATCACCGCTTAGTCGACCCGAAACCTAACGATACCATACCAGTACCCGATCCTGACCGTTTACACGAATGCCTATTACTGAATAATCGTAATTTAACCAGTAACCCGAATCCGTTCGCCACCAATTATATCCTCATACATTACGTTAATTTTGACTGCGACACGATATCTTTTTGATATAGTTCACGCTATAACGCGAGTTCACGCTATAACGCGAGCTGGAGATCCCTACCGCCCAATACCCACTTGTCCCAGGTCAGCCGAACCCTACATTCGAGATATTGATATTGAGTATTATAAGTTTTCATGCTAAAGTTCTTACATTAATTTTGGTAAAAATAATTCAAGATCCCTTTAATGGATAGATAATTATTATTATGGTAAATATAACTGAATAATTTTCCTCAAAATTAATGTATGAAATTTGAAAAATAAAATCACCTAGTCGGGAGATAATTAACTGTTTTATTTCATTTCGTTTAATTTATGTATCCTTACGACGACTGTCAAGACAGCCGAGACTATCTCAAAGATAACCGTTTCCCAATACATTCCATGAAGGGATTGGGGCAGCTTTTCACAATTAGTGAGCCGTGCAGTTTCTAATTTGTTACTCACTGATGGAGACATACAGTATTACACCGGTTCCGAACAGTATTTTGAAAATCTCTTTCATGACTTAGTACTCGACATTGTCGCCATCACTAATCGAAGTGGTATTCGTCGAAGGAAATGTATGGTAGTCATAGCAGCGATCGAACCTACGTTCTCGTGTACACTAGCCATTGCACCACCGATGGCCTACTGAGCCTACCTCAGCCAAAAACAAAACCACGTTATACAATTTAGCGCGTCCATAGAGATTGTGGTTTCTGAGGTTTAACTTTTAACATTGGTCGACTTAAATCACTTTTTACATCCTATTAAAAAAATGAGCTATTGCTTTATATGACACCACATAATCCCATTTCTATACTGACTTCATTTCCGAAATTATTGTTCAAATATAGTTATCAAATCTTTGTCGGCAAAAAAGTTATTTTATTTATACTGCAATTGGTAACAGCAAAGACTTCATGAACTGGTATATAATAAAAATATAAAATATAAGTAAGGATTTGGCAAATAAAAAATATAAATGTCCTTGGATGTCCCATTACATATAAAGTGAACTAATAACACTGCAGCCGGGACCAAAATGATCATGGCTAACCAGGAACACATTTCCAATAACTCCACACAAGAACCTCATAATCGTAGACAGAGTAAAGTGTTAAAACAGAATCCTTACAAGTTTCAACAAGTAGTCAACAAAAATTCCTTACTAAACTAAGTACAAAAGGAAGCGAGCAAGAACAAAAAAAATTTCGGTTTCTAGTAGACTACAAAGACATTCATGCCCAGAAAACTCTAAGCATAGAAGCTAAAGCATTTACTTCAATGGGAATTGTTGTTTTGCCAGTAAAAGAGAAAAAAAACACTAAGGACATTATAAAGGACAATAGAGGAAAAAGTTTTAAATTGTATTGTAATGGAGAAGTTCAAAGCTCCTTAATACATATGTTAGTGTATTTTTACTAAAAGTACATACGCGTTATTTATTAAATTGTCTTCACAAGTGTATAGAGATATTATTATGTCCTTCGTAACACAGTGAAAGGATATCTTTCGCTGTTTGAATAAACCACCATGTGCATATAAGTTTGTTGAACAATAAAAATATGCTGCATAGGGATAAATTCCTTAAAATTGTATTATGGTATAAATTTAAATTTCAGGTTAATTTTAATATGAACTCTTTTTAAGAGGAATTCTTGTTTTTAAGTATTTTACATATATTGCTTTATGGACTTGAAAAATTCTGTGAGGCATACATGGGACAAATAAATTATACGGGATTTATAATAAAATAAATACATGGTTTCCCATTACACCCCATGAAGGAATTAGAGAGATCAATAGAATTATAATATGTAGTTTAATTTGAATTTCGGTTTCAAATGAAAATTTAACAAAAAATTAAATACCATTGCCAATTGTACTTATTTCAAAGCATTTTCTTCGGGTCTGGATGTTTTGGTTTTCAAATATGTTACATGTTCAGGTTTATGAATTTCAAAGTACTACGATTTAACACCAATCGAAATAATAAACATATACATATAAAACACTTTCAACACAGAATTGCCAACAGTCAAATAAATTCAAAATAACTAAGACCTCTCCAAAATTGCTTTATAATTGACAGTCGATTCGGCAACCTGCATTTGCATTGCCTACGCAAATGGAAATCCGATACTGTTTAATTTGCATTGTGGACAACAGTAATTTTTTGCATTTGAATTATATAAAAATAAATAAAATTCCAACACTAAAACAGAATACCTTCTAAGCAGAATATCTTCATTCGTGTAAATAGAATCAAGAGAAAATTCCATTACTGTAAAAATACAGGGTAACCCACGCATCGTGCTACAAAAACAAAACGTAATAACTTGTTACCTGTGTGAGTAATCGACTTATTTTATTTTATTTTGCAGTTTACTACAGGGTGGCGCAAAACGACCGAAGGGGTTTGAATTCCTGATGACTTTTGGAACGAAGTTCCTTATCGTACGTTGCGGGATGGGGGCTAAATAACTAGAAACAATTAAAAAATTATTTTTTTACACTGTTATGCTACAACCCAGTATTATCAACTAAAGGGTCCGCCAAATAACTTTTTTTTTGAAAATGCTATAAAAAAAAACTACTGAATATTTTCTCAAATTTATTTTTTTATTTGAAAGAACAATCCTTCCGGTTAATAATGGACAATAATTTCATTCAAATGGCTGCCTCGGCTGGCCATGCAGAAGCCTACACGATCGGTCCAATTTTTACGCACATTATCGATTGTGTGCAGCTGTGTTTCACCAATGGCTTCACGAATATTGTCCTTTAAAGCGTCAAAACACTTATCTTTGAGGGCACCCCACAAATAATAGTCCAACGGTGTCAAATCGCAGCTCCGAGGTGGCCAAACGACATCAGCTTTGCGGCTGATAATGCGATCTTCAAAAACAGGGCGCAAAACATCGAGTGTAGCTTCGGCTGTGTGGCACGTAGCGCCGCACTAAGGAGTATTTTGGCAAAAAAAACTGGACAAAAGTCAGATATACAAACTGCATTTAATATCACCCAAATTGTGCTTTCTGTATAACTGACTTAATGTTCTATCATAATATTATGATAACCTGAACCCCCCCGGCCACCACGCTCCTGGCAAGTAGTCTGAAACTTCACTTCGTTTAGCACGCACGCATTCATTTTCGATACGCTTTTTTTCAAACTTGTGTTTGGTGTTTTTTGTTATTGTATGACGTAAATCCTAAAAAAAAAAATTATGGAATCTGGAGAACAAGGTCTGCCCTTAATTTTAATGTATAATATATGTAGTTATGATGACTATTTAGTATTCTAATGGACCAAAAATTATGTGCAAGAAATTTTCCTAATTTATTGTATGTTTTTTTTAAAAATTAGAATTTTTGTTTATGTTCGGCGCGAGATTGCGTTAATTTTTTTTTGTAGTAAACTATAAGAGATTCACAAGATATCATACCTCAAAACATTTTCCGAAAGTTTCCGCTTCATCCAAATAAGCTACTTTGAGTTCCACAGGTCCTTTATCAATTGTTTTGGTTACTTATATATACATAACTCGAGAAACATTAGTCTGATGTTGCTGAAGTAAATTTAGAAAAATTAAGAATTACAATACCTATAAACTGTTCATACAGTATTTCTCTATATAGTCAATAGTTTTGAAGTTATAAATAAATGTATAAAGAAGAAATGTTATTTTTTGCCTAAAAAATTAAAAATTTTTTTGTAATTTTTTTTCCTTATTCGTACCAAATAATATATTATTTGTATTTACTCATGCATTTCTCTAATTTCCAGTAAGAAAATAGTTTAAAATAATTTTGTCCAGTTTTTTTTGGCAAAATACTCCTATGTGCGCCGTCCTGTTGAAACCAAATGTTGCCAATATCCTCCTCTTCAATTTTTGTGAACAAAAATTCGTTCAACATGGCCCGATAACGATCGCCATTGACTGTAACGGCCACTCCTTGCTCATTTTCGAAGAAAAATGGCCCAATTATGCCTCTGGACCAAAAGCCGCACCAAACAGTGACTCGTTTTGGGTGCATCGGCTTTTCAATGTATGCGTGCGGGTTTTTTGTGCCCCAAATGCGACAATTTTGCTTGTTTGCATACCCTCCAAGATCAAAATGAGCTTCATCTGAAAAGATGATTTTTTTGGCAAAATCGGCATCTGCAACATTACCATGATTTTCAAAGTAATGTCGCAATATTTCCCAGCGTTGTTCAAGCGTATACACAACCATATTCGTTCAGTGGACGGATAAAACTAATTATCTGTCAAATCGGACATGAGCTAAGTGTTACCATTCACGAAATAAGCACTAGTTGAAAAAAAACGTTAGATGGCGGACCCGTTATGTTGGGTAGTTTTATTTTGGTTTGTGTCTAGACTAAAATATGTTGGGAAAAATCTTGTTTAATGAGAAGTGTTCTAGATGGAGGCTGAAACCAATATTCATTTTTTAAATAAGTGCCTTTTTAAAAAAAAATTAATTTTCTCAAAAAAACAAACTTATTCATGTTCTTAAACAAAGTACTTTTTCTTAAAAAAAAACAACCTTATCTTAAAGATGTACCTTTGCTTAAAAATAGTAAAATTTCTTAAAAAATTAAAATTTTCTTAAAAAAAGTAATTCTTTTTAAAGAAATAAAATTTTTTAAAAAAAGGACATTTTCTTACAAAAAATTGTCGTTTCTTCAAAAACTAAATTTTCTTTAAAGAATGCCTTTTTTGTGTAACAAAATAAATTTTTTTGAGATATGTACCTACTCTTAAAAAAGTACCATATTCTTAAAAAAGGACCAATTAAAAAAAAAACCCATTTCTTAAAAAAAAAATCCAATAAATATTCGAACTCACGGGCCATGTGTTAACACCTTTTTGGTACGCGGTACCTGTTCGATTTCTATGAAATGTAAATGTTACATTGGAAAATAAAAAACAGCGTTCAATCTCATGATGACGTTGCATTTAAATAATATTAATACTTAAAATTATTTAAAGTCCAGTGCAAGCACATGTCTCGTTATTTTCTTGCTTAATACTTTTTATTTTATACCCACAAAAAACAAGGAGAATGCATAGCAATAGACACATGAAGTTCTACACAAGTTCACACAATTTTCGTTGTTCTCTTGCTATCTCATTTTTATACACGTCTATCCACGTCATTATTCTCTTTGCTGTGAGAGTGCTCCGCACCCACACAATACAGCTATTCGCTGCCGCTATCAGTGTTTCGAAGTCTGACAATGTGTGTTCTATATAGGAGTGGGTCGCCCTTAGCATTTAGGGGTACGAAAAATAGATGTTGGCCGACCTACCCGATATGCACACAAAATTTCATACAAATCAGCCCAGCCGCTTCGGAGGAGCTTAGCGGCAAACAATGTGTGATCGCAGTCAGACAATCTGTGTGATCGCAGTCTGACAATCTTTGTGATCGCAGTCGGACACACTGTGTTTGGATGTATTCACTTCGTTAATTTAGGCCGTACCCGCGCTTAGAGATGTTAAAACATAAAAAAAATTGTTGCCTGTAAAGTCGGTTTTACGGGCGAAGATTTTACGTGACAACGTCTTTTTCTCGGTAGAATATTTATTGATATGAATATAATTAAATTGCACAATAGGAACAAGGAATTGAATGAAAATAAGAATTGCACAAATTTTAACTATAGAAATATATTTTGTTTAGATTGATTTGATTTTCATATTGATTAGATGTTAAAATTCTTGCTCAACACAGTTTAAATCAAGTTTTCTTATATCTGCCACTTTTTCTTAATATTTGTAATTTTAAAGAATCAATTCGAAAATCAAAACATTTATTCAGATCGAAGGTTCAAATTTTTGCTAAATAAATTTGAAATTAATTAAAATTTGTAAAATAAAAAAAAAAACCAATGAGTGTTAGAACTCACGGGCGATGTTTTAACATTTATTGAAACTTATGGTTTAGGAAAATAGAAGTAATTTCAACACCATCTAGGTACCTGTGCGATTTCTATGAACACATTATCAAATGTGACATTATAAACAATAAACATATCCTTTATTATAAAATATAAACATTTCTTTTATTATAAAAAATAAACATTTCTTTTATTAAAAACAAAAGAAAATAATTTACTAACCAAAAAGTATTTCAATTCATCATATTCGCATATCGTTTTTAAAGCCGACCGCAGCTCTCTGTTTCGTTTTGGCTACCTAATTCATATGAAAATTTCTACACACAAACATACACTACACATATCATAAAGCCAAAAAACAAAAAACAAAAAAAAACAAAAAATAATACCTTATCCAATGCAGACTGATCTAAATCAATATTCATACACACGCACATATATACGCACATACATACTTGCTCAGTCGTCATATATATGATGTGCCAAAAAACAAAAACACTCACACCACCGACCAACAGCCACTAGAAGCCAGCAAAGCAAATCGTTTCTGGCACACAAGTAAACACACACATCCGCACACACAGAATTATTTATTGAGTGGGAGAGAGACGCAAGGCATTCGGCGGGCCTCTCTCTCGTTCGGTGACTCATCGTAACGTTACCGGGCGTTACACTTTTTCATAAGTGACTCCCAGCCGCAACCTAATTTAAGACGTTGTCACGTCAAAAAAATAATTACAAAAAGTAATTATCTTCTCTTAAAGATCAATTCAAATTATCGTATTTTTCAACGGGCGTCTTAGGCGTTTTGGAACTAACTATTACATAATATATAGAAAAAGGCCGAAGGGGTTTGAATTTGAATTTGAATTGAGAGTTAGGAGACGTAGTTATTATATATGTCTTTAAATACAAATTCCAAATCAATTTCAATAACCTTTCGCAAAACTTCAAGTATTATGTTGTTGACTTCGTCGCGTATATTGTTTTTTAATTTCTGGATAGTTTTAGGCGTATTAACACAAAGAAAATCGCTTGTACGCGAAATAATTCGTTCAACAAAGATGTCGCGTAAAAGAGCCATTGTGTCCCTCGCTGTGTGCGCTGTGGCTCCATCCTGTTGGAACCATACTTCCGGAAGTCTTTCCGCAGCTGGCCTTTGAAAATTTCCCAACATTGTCCGATATCGAACACCAGTGATGGAAACGGCGACACCGTGTTAACTTTCAAAAAAATATATGGGTCAATTATACTTTCCGACGAAACATCGCACCAAACAGTACATTTAAGTGGGCGTAATTGTCGCTGTTGAACTAGTCTTGCTGAATGTTGTATGGTAACAGTCTTATTGAATACAAAAGTTTCTGCAGTGAACTTCTTGGGAGGCCAAGTTGTGTCGAACGTTTCCTGGTTTATGTTTCTCCATCTTCCCGAATACTTTCTTGTTAGCGTTCAATTTTGTCATCTGTGTGCACGGTTCGTCGTCTGCCGACACCAGCAAGATTCGCTGGTTAATCTTTGTGTTCATTTTGCGACACCCTGTATTTAGATTTATTATAATGCAATTTAAGATACCGAAAAGGGGATTTGGATAGTGTAGTGATACCATGCTTTGCAGTCCTTCATTTCCGTATGCGGTGGGTAAACATGTTTGCCGAATCTGGAAGCATCGTACTAATCGAGATCTCTAGCGTTTCGGCTCGAAACTTATCGGCGAAAAATGGAGTTAGCACGCGGTCATTACAATGGATAATTCATGATGACTTAAACTTGTTTCGGCACAAAGTCCAAGCAATAAGAAAGTTAATCCCTCTGGATTTGCCTATTCGCCTGGAATTTAACCAACAATTTATTGAAATGGCCGAAAAAGATTTGGTCAACTGCTTGCTTATGTCCGGCAAGGCCAATTTTGGCCTCAACGGCAATATAAATAACGCAAATTGACTTATATGGTGTGAATCTAATCCAGTAATACTCCCTGAGACGAAACTGCACCAAGAACGAGTCCCTGTGTGGTGCGGAGTTTCATCAAGGTTCATTGTAGGGTGACACTTCAGTCAAGTAAATGATTTAACAGTAACTGCCAATGGGAGTCGTTATTTAAATATGTTGACGGAGTTTTTTTTAACCCTAACTGCGCCGAAGAAGTACCAGTTTCAAAAGCATTCCTTTCCAGCAAGGTAGAGCACCTGCACACATAGCCAAACCAGTTACGGAAACTCCACTTTCCGCTGCCTTCTAAGGTCATCTGATCTAACTTCACCAGACTTACTTTGATGCAGTTATGTCAAGCAAGAAGTGTACAAAGTGTTAAAATGATAATTGAGGCAATTTCGACTTCAACCTTTCAAGCCGCAATGAATAGTTTTCTAATCAAGTGTTGCATATGCGTGGATGAGCATGGAGTTCATTTACGACATATTATTTTCAAAACCAATTAGTTATGGTAAATAAAGTTTACCTCTTCTATACAATGAAAAAAAAATATAAAATGCATCGATTTAAAAAAAGGTATTTGTATTTCTTATTGTAGCACAATTGGTGCGCCACCCTGTATGACTAACAAATAAATTTCTCAGGAAAAAAAGTCCGTGAAAGAAAATTTATATGTCGTAAAAAAAAATTTGCCAATGCAAAAACGTGGTAGCACAGAAGAGCGAACTACACTCTCGTCCTCATGATCAAACGTGAAAGCCTTATTTGTTTTTAAACAACATAGCTGCTCGATTGTTTTGCGAAGGGTTTCTGTATTATATTGGTGTTAGTTTTAGTTGTCGTGCGATTGCGTTTGTGAATTTTATAATGTATGTCGTTGTATGTGTTCGTTTTCGAGCTACAAATATTTACCCAACAAATTGCTATCAAATCAACTTGTATTCGTTTAAGGTAAATATTTTAACGACAACAAATATATACAACATTTGTTATCAAAGGACGAACAGGAACAACATCAAAACACTCACTCTCGCAGGGAACAAGCTAAGTCCCAAACATTCTTTTAGACTTTTACTGGTGCTGCCAAAACAACAAATCCGTTATATGTACTTTGTAACATTTTATCACTCGTCAGTGTCTACCAATTTGGGTCTGTGTATTTGACTGGTGAGCGAATTGGTAAGGCCTTAATACAAAGGGATGCATCAAAAATATTTGATTCTCAAAAACGAATTTCAAAATACCATTTGGAACTGGTGTACAAATTGTAGGTCCCAATCAGCAAGTGCTAAACTAGAAAGCTCACAGCTCATATAAACACTAGTTGAACAAATCTAAAAAAAATATATAAACAAATCTGCAGACATCCATGGAAGGGAAATTGATTTATCTTCCCACATCCCAGATAGGTCCAGGTCGAAAAAGCACGAATAATTTGCAGGTATTAAGGCTTCTACACTTATAGCTGTTAAAGCTGAGGATATATCTAGGAACACTATGATTTTCCGGCGAATTTGAACTCCATTTCTGTACGTATATATTCGATACCATAAAACATCTGTGTCATCAAAAACTGCCACAACGGTCTCAAATTTCTCAATAGAATGACGCAGAAATTTCATAACATAAACGATGCGGATAGGTGGTCTATAGAATATATGAGTGGGTTACTTTGGTGCAATGGTTAGTGTGCGCGACTCTTGAATATGAAAACGTGGGTTCGATCCCTGCTGTGACCACCTTAAATTTATTTCGACGACTGTCACCTCCATTAGTGACGGCGACACTATCGAGTATTTAGCCATGAAAAAGCTTCTCAAAATACCGTTCGGTAGCGGTGTAAAACTGTAGGTCTCAATCAGTAAGTGTAAAACTAGAATGCGCTGTTCACAGCTCTCTCCAATCCCTTCATGGGATGTAACGGGAAACAACTTTTTTTTCGAATATATGAGCTGTCTAGACCTGCGACAAACTAGCATGTTCCAGTAGATCTTGAATATGAAGGTTTCTCCCTGTAAAATGCATTTATATTCCTAAACTAGACTTGGTCAGGCAGAGAGACAATTGGATGGACTGGAACCGCGACATGCTGGATCAGTAGGCAGGTTAAAATGTGGTTTTACCTTTGACTAGGGAAGTCGTCATGACCCATAAAACCTTTCGTATTGAAACAATGTATTTTTCGCTAACTGGGGCAATATTAGTTGAAAGACGACACTTTTGTTGAAGCTGCAACGATGATGTAGGGGAATAATTCACTGAAGATATTCTCTGCACATCTCCAGCCACATCCGACAGGAAGATGTCTATGATGTGATTCTATCAATTTAGGGACATTGGTAGGTAGACATGTTTTTGAGCTTCTTGGAGAACACACAATGGTTCTTGTGTGGGCCTAACTCTTAATCTCGTTAGTCCGTGGTATCCACGGCTGGTCTGGGTCTAACAGTATTTAGACGGCAGCGGAGATAGAGCCGGATTACATGTTCTGTAGTTGCAGATAACGAATAGGAGTCTACATAATCAACCCCATTTACATATCCATAAATTAAGGGGATATAATCAGAAACAATCAGATACTTTAGCTGTAGGTGTCGAATTGGTGTTACAGTTTACAATCGACATTCGACTGGCTGTCAGGTACACGGTTATAATAGGCGATGGATACCAGGCTCTAGGTGCAATTGTGGTGGTTGCAGGTAATGTCATCAGACTTTAAATCGTCGTCTCCTTCATTATTTTCGGTATTCGGTTGGCAAGAATGGAAGAATATTAATCGGTTACTGGTGCTGTGGTGGTGTTTACAGGTGTTAGGGCGTATTTTCCCACTTTGATTACGACTATTGCTTGGCTATGATAAAAACGATATAATCGCAGAGACTGAGAATTTAGGCCTTACCAGAAACAAAAGAAGAAACAAATGTGCTGTGGTCCCAGTGACCAATATCTTCATCCAAACAAAGCTTAATTGCGCACGAGGATCAAAACCTTAGTAAAACAAAGCTACAGAATCCACGAAGAGTATAGTTTTCGTTTTGTTCTTATAAAAATTAGAAAGTACTGGTGGCCATCGGTGGTGCAATGGGTAGTGTGCGCGCCTCTTGTACAGGAGATCCTGGGTTCGATTCCTACTCCGACCACCTTATAATTTATCTCGACGACGGTCACCTCGCTTAGTGACGGTGACACTATAGAGAACTTAGCCATGAAAAAGTTTCTCAAAATACCGTTCGGAACCGGTGTAAAACTGTAGGTCCTAATCAGTGAGTATAAAACTATGAAGCGCACAACTCACTGGTTTGTGAGAAGCTCTCCCTAATTCCTTCATGGGATGTAATGGGAAACCACTTATTTATTTTAAGGACTGGTAGGCTTCCTAAATTTAGCATGGAACAACGATGCCGATAGGTGTCAGACGACCACCTCAAACAAGAGACAACGGCTTATACCTTAACTGCTATGAACAGAATGAGAATATTGAGGGTGACGTAAAAACCATCCATATTAAATCAACCATCCATATTACACATTAAATCAAACCCCTATGTTATCGTCTGCCATTTGGTTGGGATTGCAATGTACTATTTGAAGTGAGGAGTGGTAAATGTTTGGTCAAATTTACAATTGATGTTTGTAAATAAACAGGCCGTAATACTATAAATACCAGATATCTCTCAGTTATTGGATGTGATTACTAAGAAGTACATTTGGCGCATTGCATAATTTTTTTGGTCAACATAACCGGCTATTCGAGGCCACAATCATTGTCAATACCCATGCGTCTTTGTACAGGTCATTCGGGTGCAAATACTGCTGTTTTGGAACAAAGTGTGGACTAGGTCGTCGTCGTGTACAGCAATTGAATCTCCCTTTCAGCACCATGCAGCTGATTTTAACAATTTACCAATTTATCGACGTATACAAATATCAACTGACGTAAGAACTGAAGCCTAGAGACTATTTGCCACGCAGTAAATTTAAGAATTGCCAAATTATCAAAAAGGTAGATGCTGATTTTTCAACCGAAAATATCATAAGGGATCAGACATATTTTCACGTAACCGGACATATTATCAAGCAAACTTGCGGCATTTCCGGTACTCAAAACACACATGTCATTACAAAAAACAATGCACCCACCAATATGCACTGTTTGGTATGATTTTGGGCTGGCGGAGTGGTCGGATAGCACTCCTTCGAAAATTATAATGCTGTTAAGGTGAAAAGTGAACATTATCGTGATAGGGTAACAAACTTTTTACGGTTTGAATTCGATGGCATGGCCGTGGACAATACGTGGTATTAGTTGGGCCGCGCCATGAACCACAAAACGCATAAAACAATAAACCTGTTGCGAACGAAAATGCCAGGATGCTTTATCTCACGCAACGGTGAGTTCAAATGACCGCCTTGCGATTTGTCACCATTGGACTTTTTTCGTTTTCTATGCCAATAAGTTCGAGACGACTCCAGACCTGAAAATTTAAACTATTTGCGCTATAATGAATATACAGCCCAAACTATGACAATAGGTCATGGAAAATTTTTATGCTCGCATCTTGTGTACCTAGAGGAGTCATGGTTGGCATTTGACGGATGTTGTGTTTCGGGTATAAATGCTATGGACTAAGAAATATGAATCTTTTTGACAAATTGAGGTGTACTTTATGTGTAAAGTGCGATCTTATTGCATAACCCTATACAAGTTAACTAGTAACTTATGTTTTTAATAATCATATTAACCTAATCCGATGAAAGTTTTGAGCGCTCTTCGAAGTTTAGAATTTTTAGATTCACTGATCACTACCTATATATTACGGCCCGACCAAAGGCCTTCATATTCCTGTTTTTGTCATTCAAGTGAAAAGTGCAAGTATTTAAATTAATACAAGTGATTGTTTATATTGATTTATTGAAGGCTTAACACGTTATTAGGTGACAATGTTTTACAAATACATTTCGTTCTTTTTTTGAGTTCACATCCAAATGGTTTGTTTATCTTAACGATATTTTTTCATCGTCAAAGAGTAATAGAAATTTCATGTCCCCCCCCTTAAGTTCATTGTTTTGCAGTAAAGTACTTTTAAACTTTTCTCCTCTTGGTTGTTTAAGGTTTTTCTAAAACATTGTTTGAATGTTTTGCCTAAGGCGATTATTTGCACTAACTGAAATGGAAAAAGTTTCTAATACTTCAAAGACTAGGTGAAACTTTTCAGTTTATATTAAAAATGTGAATAAATTTTGAAAAATTGTATAGCTGATACACTCAGTTATCACAGGTAGTATAATACAAAATTTTATAATTCGTATGTAAATTTATTTGCATACAACAAATTTAATATTTTCTTCTGCTTAAATTAGGATTTAGAAATTTAAATTTAAGTCTCCAATTTATTCAATTCCCTTTTATTTTTCTATGCCAGACATACAACTACCTTCTACTTTGTAATTTTCCTTTTGCCTCTCTAACTCTTCCTTCTCGTTCTTTTTGAGATAGGTACAATATTTTGTAGTCATCCCTATTGTTGTGTACGGCAAAGTAATGTAATCAATTACTCCTTTATTACATTGCCAATTATATTTAGATCCTTAAAGCAATTATGGTCAATTAAAGTATTTCAACACCAGCATCAACGTGCGGCATTACTGACTATATTCTTCTTCGGCAATGTGCTTCTTAGCACATAATACTTAGTAACGGCAAAAATTAAAAACGAAAGGATGATGTTGCTTACAAGTAGGAACTTTTAAAGTACTGAATTCTATACAAGTAAAACGAAACGGGCAACAGTATTCTCAGTTTATTCAATTGCTTTTAAAATTTGTAATATAAATTTTCATTTAACCCAGGACGCGATAAGAATATATTATTGAATAGCAATTGCTTTAAAGATTTTGCCTTGTTGAATTGAAAAGAAGAGAATATTGGTAAATAATTAAATTAATGTGGGAATGAAGTAAGAGGTGGAAAATGCTAAATATACAATTTTCCATTAAATGAAAATAATTACATAACTACAATGCACATGTAGCAAAGGCAGTAAATTTGCACCACAACATGTATATCTACCTACATTTTTTATAACGCCTAATTCTATTCCTCCTTGATTATGCAGTCTCAGAGTCGACGCAACAATAATTCTTTACCACCGCTTTACACCAAACGTAAAGGTGAACAATTGATAACGGCCGATTTCACCATGTCGGGTTATTCTTCAGTTAGAGCTAACGTTTGGAATTTATAATTTTTAACTGTCAGATTTAAGTTTTGTCGGTGAAATTGGATGTGATTGAAACTTCTTCAAATTATATTAAACCCGTTAAAATAACAAAACCGATATTGTCAACAATAGACATTTCCACAGTTTTACAGATAGAAATGTTAAATGTAATTTCTAGGGAGTCACATTTACAGTAGTTCTAAAAATTACTTCTGAGGAAGCAGTTCTGTGACAGTACTTCTAAAGAAGCACTTCTAAAAAGTACCTCCAAAGAAGCACATCCTAGGATGCACTTCCAAAGTTGCACTTTAAAAATTCTATGTCAAATTTTAGCTAAAAGTTGTTATAATATGTTTATATAATTAGGGTCCAACATCAATATCCGTAGTTGAAGTTAAAAGTACGAGAGTGCTTTGCGCCACCCATTTGTGTAATTTTTTAAGTCATGGAAATATAACCATACACGGACACCACTACGTTATAAAAGACAAAAAAAAAGACCCGTGTCTCCCAGTTTTGCCCAAAGTCATGGACTTTTTTATATAAGCCCCAAAAATCATTTTGCCGGGCTCATATCTTGCAAACCGTTCAGAATTTTGTTTTACTTTCTGAGGGAAAGTTGTAGTTCTTGTGATAGAGAACAAAAATTGTGAACATATAAAATCAAACAAACTTAATCTGCAAGGCCAAAATCGCAAAATACTAAAAAAAATTCGATTTTTACATTTTCCCCCCTGTTCAGGTCCATAGATTGCAACCCGTTCAAAATTCAAGGAAACAATCAACATATGAGCTTCCTAGGAATGATCTCTGTGAAAAAGTTTTTTGCGATTTTGACCTTGAAGATGGGTTTTTTTTTGATTTATTTGAATTTGAATTTTTATGACCGATTTTTGTTAGTTTTTGTTTAATGTATGAGAAATTCATACTACAAGGTTACAAGTCATGAACATTGATTTTATATGTTCATTTTGAGGGTTGCCGGTTGCCGAAAGAAAGGGCACAATCCTTTTTTGTGGTATTCAATCCTCATTCTTATGTACAAGAGTCACGTGCACTAAAAATTGCACACTTTATGGCTACGTATCTGAACTTGCACGTACACAATATTTATTTGGACGGAAACAGACCAGAACAGAACAGATTAGGCTTGACAAATAGAGTCGGATATGCCTTGAAAGACTTTCTAGTACCCGCTAAACAAAAGTCAAAGTATTCATTAACCCTGCGTTACTATCGTGTATTTCATTTACATCATTGCTATCGTTGGGTGTATTTTGAGAAGCTTTTTCATGGCTATATACTCGATAGTGTCGCCGTCACTATGCGAGGTGACCGCCGCCGAAAGAAATTTTTTGAAGGTGGTCAGAGCAGGGTTCGGACCCAGGATCTCATGTACAAGAGCCGCGCACACTAACTATTGCACCACCGACGGCCACAAAGTCGAAAAAAAAACAATTAAATATTGAAGGTTTGCAAATTCATTTATTTTACATTATATTATCCAAAAAAGTTCATTCTAGAAAATTAACGAAAACTTGTAAAGTTTTGATGCCAAGCTCATTTGAACGGTGACTGTGGAAAGCTGAAACAACAATTTAATTAAAGTTATTTAATAATTTTTTTTTTTGCACACAGTAAAACTTTGCGTAAAATTGAGCTAAATACTTACTAAATTTCTGCTTCTCATTTCAGCCGTCAAACATCTCATCATAGTTTGCACTCGTTTGTGGTATAGTTGAGTCCATCAATTCATAGCAATTAGTGCAGACTGGATTGGCGTAACTACTACAAATGAAATTATTACACTTGCAGCACGTTGTCTTAGTCTTTTGATCCTTTGCGTTGCCGCACAGCTGACAATGACTCTGTTTATTTTCCTTACCCTTGTTATTTTCCTTGTTATTTTCCTTACCACAGAGCTGTGTCATACATTTTTGGAAGCTTCTTTTGAGACTTATTGGTAGGGATTTAATTTTGCTACGTTTTTCAATCTGTGGCGCAATTTGACTGAATGCAAGTTCTTTGATAAAAAGTGAACGATTTTTACACTTCAAAGGAGGATTTTGAGTGCACAGCAAAACGATACGTGCATTTATAGCTGCATTTATAGCTGTTTAATTCTTTTGGCTGGTGGTTCAACATTATCATTGTTATTCGCGTTACCACAGAGCTGTGTCGTAATTTTTTGGCAGCTTCTTTTGAGACTTATTGGTAGGGATTTAATTTTGCTACGTTTTTCAATCTGTGGCGCAATTTGACTGAATGCAAGTTCTTTGATAAAAGAGGAGGATTTTGAGTGCACAGCAAAACGATACGTGCATTTATAGCTGCTACATTCATCATCGCATAAAATATCACCAGAGTCCAGCGGCGGCAGTTTCTGGCTACATTATATGTAGAACATAGCTGGTCAGTTGTATCGACACCTCCTTTAGTTTTATTATAAAATTCTATACAATTTGGACCGTCCAGTATTTTACCATGTCTATGAAATGTTGATAGCAGTAAGACACACTTATTCCGCTTTGGAATGTACGACAATATTGTGGCTTTTTTCTAAAACCAAAAATCGTCGAATTAGTAGGCCGATGTTTAGCTTCTGAAAAGGATGACGGTAAAACCCTTTTATTCTTGCGTATGGTTCCAACTAATGTCGTCTTTTTTTCTAACAAATATTCTGCTAAAGCATACGAGGTGAACCAATTGTCTGTGGTTATGTTTCTACCAGTGCTGGGTTAATCGTTTAACCACTTGTTCCGCTTTGTTGGAAAGATTATACGGTCCAGATTGTTGTTGGCCACAATAAACTTCCAATTTCGATGTGTAAATGGTAATGGAATCCACTGCAGAGGAGATTTTAATGCCGTGTTTTGTTGGCTTATTGGGAATATATTGGCGAAGGCTACATCTACCAGGAAAGCTTACCAATTTTTCGTCAACAGGGATATAACTTTATATAAAGTTATTATTATTAGATATAAAGTTATTTTCACAGTTTTTATTAAAATATTCAAATAGTTCACGGATTGGGGTAAGTTTATCCAATTTTTTACGCTCCTGACGGGTATCCAAATTATCAAAACGAATGCATCTCATTAAAAACTGAAACCGATTGTAGGACATTGTGGTAGCAAATATTTCCAGTCCAGTGCCATCTGAAGCCCATATATCTCGTACATTTACATGTGATGGTCTGTGCAGACCAGCGATATACAATAGGCCAAGCAAAGCATTTATTTCTTCTCCGTCTGTAATACGTGCATTTCTCCACTTTTTGTATTTTACTTGCACTTTCAAGATATAAATGTTTGTGTATTCAACCACTAGGTCCAAGAAGTTGAAAGAAATGTCGCAACTTTGTAATGGTGTTGTTACATTTTCTGATAGAGCTGTACCTTCGAAACGCTTGTGGTTATATTTTCAGCCGGCGTACGAGTTTTCGGAAATGGGTTATTTCACCAAATAGTTCCATCTTTTCCAATGTATTCAATTATATTATTTCCCTCGTCTTCATCAAGTTCCTGCTCAGTATCGGAGTCATGGTTGCTTAATATTTCTTGGTCATCACTCTCATCACTGCACTGTAACACTTATTAAATTATTACCTAGCACTCTTGACTGCGCGGTTCGACTGGCACGTATCGTTTTGCTTGACAAACAAGAAACAAAAAATAACTGTAAAATACGTTACTTTTGTACACATACGACGACGAATTCATTGCAGGTGGTGTCACCATTAGAACAGGTGATTGATTTAATTTCTTGTAAAAAAAATCCAATCTTGCCAAGATCATAAGCTTTTTGCTTTTGTACTATTTTGTTCTTGTTGTTGAGATCTATTACAACAACAATATCGCCAGCATTGGTAATACTTAGTTTGCCAAATGGTGACGTAAATTTTTTTCTCAAGAATAGGTTGTACTCTTTCGTAAAAACAATAAACATGATTGCTATCGAGGGGTGTAAAGTACCCATAATATTAAACTGTCATTACCATCGTGGGTGTTAACTACCCAAGCTTGTTCTAAAACTGAGTTTTTTAAGTGTAACCTCCGAAAAAAAAGTTAACGATTTTTAAAGGCGTCAACAAACGCCCAAATGAGGATTAGGTTTTAGTTAAATCAACATTTTTTTTTGAAAAATTATATAATTTACTAAGAAATTCGATCGTCTGGATGGATTCCACCCAAGCGACAGTAATACAGGATTAAAGTCTTAATTGTTTGTCATGTCTCACTTTATCTACTAAATATTAATACATTTATTGTACAAAAACATCACGTTAATGCTGTTCCCCTGGTGTGTTTTCGAAGCCAACTCCACAAAAATTTCCGTTCAGCTAAAATTTGTTTATTATTTCAAAATACATCAAGCGATAACAAAGCAATACAAGATATACATAAATATATTGCAACAGTCAAAAATCGTTATTCCCATAGGTGCCTAATAAAATGACAAATCTCTGTTATCACTGTAAAATTATGTTATATCATTCACGTTTATGGAGGATTTTAACGCCATGCGATTTCTTTCTTTGGGGGTTTGTGAAATATTGGGATTGTGCAAATAAACCAGAAACAATTTCTGGGCTCAAAACCGAGATTCGACGCCTCATCGGTGAGATACAGCCATATTTCTGTGAAAACACCATGTAGAATTTCATGAGAACAGTAATGGCCTCTCGTCAGAGCCGTATTTTAATCCATACTTAATCGGAACATGTCTTCTTTACAACTCAATAAAAAAATCATAACTACCTCAAAAAATACTTGTTTTTATTTTAAAATTAAAAAGTGCACACTTACTGAGACACCCTTATGTAACGGGGTTTTCAATAAGAGCGGTATAAAAGTTTTTTTTTTTAAATAAAACCAATGATACCAATGCAATTCTTTATTCCTGTAAAAGATACCAACGAAATTCTTTATTCCTGTGAAAGTACGTTCGATGCCATTATGTATGGAACTCGATTTCTTTTGCATGGTCACCACGGGCACGCCTGCAGAAGTCCAGACGCTGAACCCAATTTTCGTCGGCTTCATGCATAAATCGGACGATACTGCTGCAATTTCACGTTCGACATTCGTACGAAGTTCATCACTCGTCGCTGGCTTGTAGGCGTAGACCATAGACCTGACGTAGCCCCACAGGAAATATTCTAACGGCGTCAAATCACACGACCGAGGCGGCCAATCGACTGGGCCATTTCGTGAGATAACACGTTCATCAAACTTGGTATCCAATAAATTGATTGTGGCCTTCGCTGTGTGGCTTGTGGCGCCACCACATGTCCTCCAAGTCCATATTATCTAATTGGGACCAAAAATATTCGGTTATCATTGAACGGTAGCGATTCGCATTCACAGGTATGTGCCGGTCTTGATCATCACGGAAGAAGTACGGCCCATAAACCGCACCAAACCGTAATTTTTTCGGGATGCAATGATGACTCATAGATTACGTGTGGATTGCTGTCTGGCCAATAACGCATATTTTGCTTATTGACGAAGCCATTCAGCCAGAAATGAGTCTCATCGCTGAAGATGATTTACCGATGAAAATCCGAATCGTAGCGCTCTTAAAGTTGAGGCCACTGACTCCAAATTTCGGTAGTAAATTTTAAAAATTTCGACTCGTTGTTGGCTCCTATGTCTTTCCATGATGAAATGGCAAACCTTTCTGAAGAGAAATGTCAAAAGAGCGGGAAAAAATATGGCGTCGTTTGCTGTCCCTATCGATTTACTTTTGTAGCGTCTCTGTTGAAAAACCCTTTACTTATACATTGCATTTGTAAACAACACAACTTTTTGCATGTGTTTAACACAACTTTAGCATATTTGGCGTTACGTTGATTAATTTCTAATTAGTTTGTTTGCATTGAAATGTTGCATCTGTTGCAACAGTAAAACCGTAATGATGCCTTCAAACGATTTTATTGGGTTTGTCCTTTAGAGTTCACATACCAGTATAAGTAGATATAAGAGCTCGTTACAGGCATGCATGTCAGTCAGTCCCTTAACCAAACGACTACAACAGAAAAATTGTCACAAGCAGTGGTTTTATATAAATTTCGTGACTCTGTTAGAGTGGGTCGATATTTAAGTTTTGGCAAAAAATTGTACCACACCTGGATATTTTTAAATTTTTTTTTTTTGCAATTTTGCCGAAGACGTTATAGTATGTGTAAAATCGTATTCGACCTTGCTCATTTCGTAATACATTTTTTCAGTGGGTGTAAAAATAAAATAATTTAGAGACCACAAATCAAAAAATAATCTAGAGACCACAAATCATCCACAGATACCAAATTCTTATTCAAAAATTCATAATTTTCGACATTTAGTGATACAAATAATTGTAAAAGTGCTGCCTATATTTTCGAATTACTTTATCAGTAGGGGGGAAAGTGTTTAATTATGGGAGCTTGAAACCTTATTCAATTGTAAGTATTGATATGTTTTCATCAGTAGGTTGAATGACTTGATGCGTTTGTAGCTATTAAATATTATACTGTATCTAAAAATTCCATATAATCGACTCATGCATCATGAGAACGCGTAAAGTGTAAAACTTCTTAAAATGTTTGTTCTACGGAATATACAAGGTGGCGCAAAAGTAAACTTCCGATGTTTTTTGGCTGTAATTTAAAAAAAAAATTAAAAACTTTGATTCTTCTTGTGGATTATTTTTATTTGGTCTTTTAATTTTTTTTACATCAAGCCGAGAATATGATGTCATGTAAATGGCCGCCGCCACAGTTGATTGTCATTTGAGCCCCTTTTATGGCATTTTCCATCACTTTGGCCAAAACTTCCGGCGATATGTCCTCACATTCTTGACGGATATTGTCTTTAAGAGCTGCGAGAGTCTGAGGCTTGTTGACATAAACCCGCGACTTCAAAAAGCCCCACAAAAAGAAGTCTGGAGCGGTCAAATCAGGCGATTTTGCTGGCCAGTGCAAATCGCCAAAACGGGAGATTAAGCGCAATGCATCCTTCAGCATATCGGTTGTGGCACGTGCAGTGTGTGCCGTTGCACCGTCTTGTTGGAGCCACATGTTTTCCAATCCCAATTCATCAAGTTGCGGCAAAAAGAACTCGTTGATCATTGCTCTGTAGCGCTCACGGCGCTTCCATGACATCGACGGCGCTTCCATGACTTCCTCGGCTACAGCAGAAATATTCTCTGCAAAACGGTTAATCCGGGGTCTGCCACGCCTGGCAGCATCTCGTGTTGTGCCAGTCTCTTCGAGGCGAGTGGCTAAACGTCGCAGTGTTTCACCAGTAGGCGTTGGACGGCCAGGAAATCTGCGACGAAATTCACGTGCCAAAGTCACCGACCAATTATTGGTCAAATAAATAGTCAGCAATATTCCGCGTTCTGGAGCAGTGTAGCGTAACATTGTTTATTAACGTGTATTTCGCATGTGTTTACTACACAAATGTCAAAACAGAACTGACATTAGGGGCCAATCGCAAAATTTATAGCATTTTCTGATAGGAGGATTACTTTTGCACCACCTTGTAGTAAAGATTGTGCAAACAAATGATATTGACCAAAGACAGATGTGAGCATAAAATATAGCAGTTTGTTTCACTCTAAAACGTACTTTAAAAAACTGCGACATTTTCAAACAGACTTCTCACAAAAATCAGAAAACTCCCGAATTAAATTAGAGTTTTATATTAGATTTCCGTAAATTTTGATATTATATTAGGAAAACCTGCAGATGTTTACATTGGGCCTTGAAATGGCATGTCAGCCATTTATGTTGAGATGGTTTAAACCACAAATTAAATTACTTGCAAAAAATTACCTAATTTCAAATGTGCTGAAGAAACCTGTTTTGTGGAAGATATGAAACCGTAGTTTTCAAAAATTATTTTACCGATTAGTTTTTTTTTAAATCAATATTAGTATCTTGCACTTTTCCAAACTGAGGTATTTTTCAAAGTTTTAATTTTAAATTAAAATTAAATTTAATTAAATTTAGATCTCTGTAATTAATTACTTTCTATTAGCCAACGTATTCTCAAATAACAAGATCAAGTTAGGGATATATAATTTCCTAAATGTTTAGATTATTAAAATTGCTCACATAGCTAAGTATTAAACATGGATTTGTGGGGATTTGCCACAATACAAATATGAACACAATACAAATATGATCTTACAAAGACACAAACACTTGTACCTCAGAACCATAGTTCTACCGTTTTCCCTCAAGTTTTAGCTGAGAATCTATCTTAATTCTCGCATCAATCGTTGGTATTCTTTTCGCGAAACCATATTGGGCTTCAGACAAGTCTCTTTCAGACGTTTGTATATATTGCTCCCATCTCTTGCAGATAATACTTTCAAATAATTTATCTGAAGTATCTGTCATGCATAGAAGGCAATGGGATGTCGGGTATCTAAAGGTTTGCAATGCCTGGGAAGTAGGCCAAAGTTTTGTTTTACCATATTATTTAAAATATCCATCTCCTCAGTTTTGATAAATTCGGTCGTTGCAGCAGAATGGCGGCAATATCCGGCTGCTGCAAACCCATAATTGCCAAATGGGATATTTATAATCGAATCGATACCGAATTTTGTTAATGTAATCCAATTGGTACCACACTTATTTGTTGCAACAGAATAGTTGGCATGTTACCTACTTACTTACTTATCTGGCCTCAACCCACCCATAGGGGTCAAGGAACTTACAAAATGAGGAGAAAATGTTTCTCCAAGCGGCCCAATCTTCAGCTGGTCTCCCCCAGATGTTAACACCAAAACTTTCCGCATGGAATTTCCGGCGAAGTCTTGGTCGTCCTATTTTTGGATGTCCTTCGAGCACGTCTTCGAATAACTTTCGCACTGGTTCTTTCTTATCTTTTTTACTGTCACGGATTCATATTATACAGTTCGTTGTTTATCCCTTGCCGACCCTTGCCGTTTTCTATTATATCTATTTTCCTCTTGAAGACTATCAAACATGTTTCATCAGCATACGATACGACCCAGGATTCTACGCCATAAAGCAGGTTGTATGAATGTGTGTTACAGTTGGATCTTCGTTTCTCGAGAGAGGGTCTTATCTCTGAAGTGCATATTTAGCGCGAAATAAGGCCTGTTGGAAAGCAAAATTCTCCGTTTGATTTGTCTACTACCTCGAGATTTTAAGAGTTATCAAAGGTCACCCTTTTATCCAATCGGCTGATATTCTGCTTGTCGAAGCCATTCATTTTATCGTATCTTCGTTTATTGTCAAATCCACTTTTGCTTATTCCTTCTAAAGTGTTTAAAATACTGCAGTAACTTCACGTAGATTTCGCCCAATTACTACTAAACCATCAGCATACGCGAGCAGCATGTTATTTTTGCTACCGATAGTTTCATTCGTTTTGACTGCAGATTTTCACACAAATATCTCAATTAATAACTAGAAGAGATCGCATAATAGGGTGTCGCCTTGTATTAAATGGATCGGTGAAATCCTTACCATCCTTTACTAAAGATTTGGTGTCGGTCAGTTTAGCAATTACTGTTATTGAAATTATATAATATTTGGTAGATTAAACGAATATAGTCAGAAATACTGTTGTCACAACTGAATCAAATGGGAAGCGCATTTGTTACAACCGAGTTTTATTTATGGTTACCAACTGTACTCGTCACAACCTCAATTTGGTTCTGAAGTTGCTAGGTTTTAGGGTCGCGTCCATTATTAAATCAAATTGTGGATGAGTTTGAAGTGTCGTTTGTCCCACAATGTAAATTCCACTTTTAAGAGCTATGTTTTTGTTTAATTTCTGCAAGCTCTGATTTAAAGCTCCTGGGACAAAACACGGTGGTTGCAATTTAATTGATAAAATCTCAGATTTTCGTCTTTAGTAGCTGGACCACCCTTCTGGAATGAGTACAGACAACAGATCTCATTACAAATTTACTATTGTCTGTCATTTCTACAGAAAACTAACTTTTAGATTTTCGTAAAAGTTTTGATCTTTTGCCCATATTCTCCACAATATGGACAATTTGAGTAGTCGTTCAGGCTCTTCTAATTAGCTGCTCTGTATCCCTATATGCAGAAATTATGTGAAGTTTTGCCGTATCTGCCAGCCTACCCTCCCACAAGGTATTTTTGTTTTGCTTCACGAAGTCGACCCACAAAACTTACACTTGTTCCAATGATAGCAATTTGTATTCCCCGGTACGATATCCTCAATGATGTTTTTGAAATTTGTTATGACTGCCACAGCCCGTGGTGCGCTCTTGTACATGAGAAGATGGGTTCCATCTTTGCTGCGACCGCCCTAAATTTATTCTAACAAAGGTCTCCTCGCTAATTAACGGCGACACTATCGAACAAAAAGCCATGAAAAGCCATCTGGAAAACCCGCTCCGAAGCGGTTCAAAACTGTAGGTTGCAATCCGTGCGTCTAAACCGAGAGAGCAAATAGCTCACTTATTGTGAGAAGCTGTCCCCAGTTCCTTCATGATGTGCAATAAGACCATATTAATTAATATTTTTATAACCGATGTCGTCGGTGGTGCAATGCCTCGACTGTCCGGCTTTGTACGTGAGATAGCGGTATTGATCTGTGCTCCAACCACCTTACACTTTATCGAATTAGTTACATAGATCCAATGTGGTTTGTCGGAAATACGCTTATAAATCTTCACGATAAAAAATAAGTGAGACATGGTGATAGGTAGAAGTCGTTACCTATTATCAAGTGCATATATACATACATTCGGAAAATGACTAGGGTATATATGTAGTCTCTTCACGAAAACTGTTGAAAGTTAGTCATAAAAGTACATGATCAAATACTTTTAATAAAGTTTTGGTAGTCCATACAAACCGATCCACTCTAATACGTACACATTACTTTGTATAATTATATAAAGGGTTATCCATTTCGTGGTCTCAAAAGTATGGGGCTGGAATTCGACATCTGGCAAACTAAGTTGTTAAACCAATTTTTTTTTTCTTTTCAGTTGAAAGTCTGACATTGTCTAAAATGGATCGCTAAACTATCACACAACGCATAAAAATTATTAAAAGGAGATTATGGTTTACATAATCGTCCAACTACGCAAGCAGTTGGCAAAATTGTGAAGAAATTTGAAGAGACTGGAGCGGTTACAGATACCGTAAGGCCTGTGCATCATCGTTTCGTTCGTTCCGCTGAAAATATGGCTGCTGGAATTGAAAGTGTTGCCGAAGACCCGAATGTGTCGATTCTTCGTCGTTCTCAGGAATTAGGACTGTCTTACGGTACATTGTGGCATATTTTGAATTTGGATCTACACCTACATCCATATAAAGTCCAGCTCACACAACAACTGAAGCCAGTTGACCATTCACAACGTCGTAGATACGTGGAATGGGTGCTTCAACAACAGGCGGTGGACGGCGATTTTTCGAACAAAATTTTCTTCAGCGATGAAGCACATTTCTCACTCGGTGGGTATGTTAATCAACAAAATTGTCGAATTTGGGGTTCTGAGAATCCTCTAGTAATTGCAGAGAGGCCATTACATCCAGAAAAAGTCACTGTTTGGTGCGCTCTTTGGTCCGAAGGTGTGATCGTACTTCTTCGAAAACGACGATCACCGTCCATTTGGAGCGTTACGCTCATGTGATAACCGACTTTTTTTTGCCTCCTATTGAAGAATACGACTTGGAGAATATGTGGTTTCAACAGAATGGTGCCACATGCCACACAACTCGAGCGAATATGGCTTTTGCAAGAGACATTTCCAGGCGTCGTAATTTCTCGTCGTGGTGATAAAACCGGCCACCAAGATCATGCGCTTTGACACCATTAGACTTTCTGATGTGTAAACATCTATACGCTGGGGGTAAAAATCTTTTTCACAATACAATCACAAATTTAGAGTAAGATGTGCGATGTAATGGTTAACTAATCGTAAAGCGTTATCAAATCGGTGTGAGCTATGTATGAGTGTATTAGTGTAATCATGCGCTGCATACAATATACTCAACACCATCTAGTGTGCAATAGTAGCGACTAATTTTCACTAATTGTCGTACATTATGTTATCGTAGGCAAATGAAAACAAATAAATAAAATGAATACAAATACATTTAATTTTAATAACTTTTAAAAAGATTTTTTGCACTTTTAATAAGAAGTTTACTAAAACAAAGCAAAATAAGGAAAACTAAAAACTAAACTTGTCAAACTATAAGTCTTCTTCGTCTTTGAGATTGTCATTCATACTTAACAGCTGCATATAAGCACCATCTAGTGTGCAATAGTAGCTACTAATTTTCGAAAACCATTGCTGTAAAATAACTACATGCATTACATTTCAGTAAACAGCTGATTAATAGCTTGTCAACCGCAACAAATACAAAATAATAAAATATTTTACAAAACACCAAACAAATTATAGCTCAGAACATAAAACAACACAAAGTGTATCAAAGCTGAATGGAGGTAATGTTAATTCTAATAAAATTTCTATTAGATTAAAATATAAATTAAGATTATAACATGTCTCCATTACGTACTGTTGCCTTACACTGAAACTGGTGCACGACAATTGGGTAACAATCTTCATCTCATGCCAATTATTATGGGTGGAGATTTTAATACAAATTTTGCAAACCCACAGTCGCAAGCTTTATCAAAATTTTTATTTGACGTTTTACACTTGCATATGAGCAATTCTCCACAAACCCCCACAACTAACAATTCCACTACTATAGATGCAGTTTTCCATAGATTTTTAAATACAATCGAGTCAAAAATTTAAATATGTATCTTATTTTAGTTATCATAAGCCAATATTAACTATTTGTACTTAAGGGATTTACCATAGATGGGCACTTTGCAGTACTACTAAAATTTCAGTAAAAATAATTCTTTAACTAGTATATTTTTACTGATTACTAAAATTTTTTTCAGCAATTTTTATAAAGTGCCTACATGATTACGATGAGGTGCATTGAATTTTCAGTAATCAGTAATGCCCGATTACTGATTATTATGAATACGGCCCTCTGATTTTACTGGTAATGCAAATTAAATTTCATTATCAGTAAAAATTTACTGAATTTTTTCAGTAATCAGTAAATTTACTGCTTACTGTAATTTTTAATGCAGTACATATATACTGCAGTGTGCCCATTTACTAACCAAATAAGTTAAATAATACAAACAAAAACCAGCAAATTCCTATGTATTTACAATATTGAAAGTTTTGATACTTTTAATTGATTAATTAAAAACATATACTAAAAGCATAAGTACTTCCAACTTAAAAAAAATTTTTCATTACTAGATGTTTACACATCTCCCCTATGATCGGACTCACATTAATTTTTTTGTGGCGCTACGCGAAAGACCGTGTTTATGCAGATAAACCTTTAACTCTTGAGCACTTAAGAACCAACATTCGTCAAGTTATGGCTGATATACCGCTCAATATGTATCAAAAAGTGGTCGAAAATTACCTCAAAAGAATCAATGCTTGCAAGACTGGTGGTCATTTAAATGATGAAGTGTTTCACACATAATGTCAACGTTCAAACTTTATAATGAAAAAGAAATATCATGAAAAAAAATATTTTATGTCTTTTATTTACGTTTAGTTTTGAAACCGCAAAATGGATAACCCTTTATTTATATATATTGGACATTCCACGTCAAATCGGACACCTATTTAAGACTACCAAATTTTTTTTTTAGAATTTTTTCAACAATCTATTGACCAATAAAAATTAAATGCCTTTTTTAGGGATTTTTATGAATTTGTACTTTTTTTTTTTTGATTTTGGCTCTATATCTTGCGTTGGGGCCGACGTTTTTGATAGGTTTTACATATTTTCGATCACAGGGGTTGTTTACAAACCACCAGTAGCAAACTTGCTGAAAAATATATTTTCGAATTCACGGTCAAAAGGTCAAAAAATAGTAAAAAACCAAAATCTAAAAAGAAAGTAAAAAGTCATAAAAATCCCTAAAATCGCATTTAATTTTTATTGAACAATAGATTGTTGAAAAAATTCTAAAAAAAAATTTTTTGTAGTCTCAAAAAAATGCCCAAAGTCCCTGCAAAGTTTCAGCCAAAACGGAGGGGGTCGACAAATTTTGTCCGATTTGACGTGGAAAGTCCCATATTTATTATAATTAATTAATATAAGTCAGCCCTTTCAAAATTGTGCTACTAACATTACACGAGCATTCAGATGGGTCGCACGCCATACAAAATAAAAATCACGTTTCAGTCACCACCTAAAAATAAAATTCAGAGTGTTTAATGACTATTTGGAAAATATTGCGATTCTGAGGTAAGCCAATTGTGAGCGGTTTTGCTTCAAAAATACCTCTAATTATCATGTTTTTTGGGTGTAACTTTTTTGTTGTTGGACATTTTCGAATAATTTTTTTTGGTTAGATAAACCTTCAGGAGTTCTTGGATTGGACATATTTTGTAAAAATTTTTTTTGTTAATTTATTGAGTTCTGGAAGTTTTAATACCGTTTTTTAGTGCTTTTTCGTAAAGACTTCAAGAAATATTATTATAACTCCGCCAATTTTTCTCGTATGTCAACACATAATATGACGTTTTGAAGGGTTTCCATACAGCTACTAAGCTCATTATTGTTCTTTGTAACCTTACTTTATATTATATATTTTTTTTTTATTTTTGTGTTTAGTAATTCAAATATTTTTCAAAGTTACAATTTAAAACTATATTTATCGCCAAAATTTTTGCAAATTTTTACGCTTATTAAAAAGAGCTAATCATTACCTTTCGAATGATATCAAAATTATGCATATCCGAAAGTTAGTTAGCCTCTATATTTGTATTTCTGTGAGACTCCACTACAAAATGAGTTCAATCTATTTAAAAATTTTCAAAGTTGATCCCACCACCATTGATTTTGATAACACTTAATACGGTGATCGAACTTTACATAGAGCTCTAATGACCAAATTTCAGTTATTTTTCACTACTTTTATCCCCTTTAATATCAGCAAATATTAGTTTTCATCATGGGATGCACATAATTGGATACACATTATTCTTTTGTAACGTTTTTTTTTTATTTGACTGAAGAATATTTGATACGACAAATCTTACTACGATTACAAATACAAAAATACAACAACAAGTGCTACATTCCGACATTGTTATTGAATATTGATCAGATGTGTTGTTCTGCTACACTTTCAGTGCAACTTTGTAAAAGTAGTATGTAAAGAAATAATATGTTTCGTTGACTGTTTGTCATATTTTTCGTTATTTCTTTTTCTTATTATTTATATTCCTAATTATGTGTATCCGAAAGTAGATGACCTCGATATTTGGATTTTTGTGTGACTGTTTGATACTTTCAGTTCTATAAAATAGTAGAATTGTGAATGTGAATGAAATACATTCATAAATAAATAAATGTTTAAATAAAGCAAAATAAATACAATGCTATGCTTGTTTAATTTATTATGTTTTTGAAAATAAAACTATATTTACAAAAGATTTTTGCGAGAATCGAGATGTGCATATCTCTTACGCGACACAATTTTACTAGCAATGTGCGCTGGATGATTTTTGTCGACAACAGATAAGCTCGATTGACTCACAACGTGAACAAATCGTTCAGTGGCTTGCGAATGGCAGGGAAAATCTGAAATTATTTCTTAAATTTAATCAATATGTCTCACTTGGTCACAATTATAATTTACCTGGGATTTCAATAACATTTGCAGAATTATAGCACTGCAACAAATACTCTTGCGAGTAGAATTGAATGCATGGTGGCTCCGTTAACGGCCCAACCTCATCCCAAGAAATCATATTAGTATACGATACACAGTCGAACAATATTTTTGGCACTACAAATTTACGAGTTCCTTGATCACCATTATGTCTATAGTCGAAAATTCTTTTATAACCCTCTGTTCGTATATCTTTGTTCTCATCCGTAATCATTGATAACAAAATGTTTTCTGGGTGGGCATAAAAGCCGTTTATCTGGATTGAACGGTGAATTATTCTTTGTACGTCTTGAGGCATTTGACGTGTCCATCTAATATATGTAAATAAGTGACGACTACCCTTAACAGCTTGCGGCTCTCTTTTTACTAAAAACCAAAAGGGTGCATATATTTTCATAATGAAAATCGCCAGCTTCTTTAATTCATCTGAAGCAGTTGGCTTCGTCACATATAAGCGGAGAATTCTCGACGCTGTTGTTAACCACCGAGACAGATTGAGCGGTCCTGGCTTAATACTTGCCAAATGTGAATCACATAGCCCACTGTCTACGGATCGAACCATATCGTAAAGATATTTTTGATCAGCTCTCAGAATCCTCCCATCAATATTTTCCGGCATTTCTCCCATCTGAATCGGAACAAAATTAGGAGCAACCTTATAAAACGGGAATACAGAAATATAGATATAGACGATAAGACATATTAAACAATGAGTAAAATTAAAAAAATACCGGAATATTTTCGCATCCAAGTAAAGTTTGTCCAATTTTCCCTGGCCAGTTTTGAGGTCCAGTTGGCTTTCCTACGAGCTCTTTCAATAATGTGGTAAACGGCAATTCATTGAAGTGGAATAGGCAAATAAACCACTGCAGCGGGTGTTGCAACTCTTTTTCCAATGAGCAAATTGCTCCACTATGTTTGCCAGTATTAGTGCTTGTACCATCGCAATTAACAGCTACTAAATGTTCCCACGAAATTCCCTCTGCTTTTAGAAAGTTTAGAATTCCAGACGCTATACCGGTACCAGTACAATTAAAGGGTGTAAAATATCCAATATATCGAGAATTGGGTTCTTGTACTATGGTGATATGTTCTTCGGTTACTTTTATATTGCGTGGCTTGTTATCGACAACAATCTGCTTCAAACTTTTCTCTCTTTTGCCATCAAATGAAATACCCTTAAGTAGATCATTGCATTTAATGTCACAAATGGCTTTTGCTCGGGCTGCAAGGCGCTCCCTTCTATTCTTGTTTTTGTCTATAATAACATCTGAAACGTTTAGGTCTTTCAGCAAAGTTGTTGCCAACAATGCATGGCTGAATGTTGGTAGGGAAATCCTCGAAATGTGTAATGGGGTTAGGGCATTTTCACTTACATCACCGAATGAAGTTGGGGAATCGGGTGACATTTCTACGGTATACTCTTCATCAATATCGGCAACCTCCGATTTAGAACTTATTGAGCTTGGCCGTATGTTCGACCTCAAACCCAGCGAGCGCATCCTCCGCCCATCCTGATCATTATTAATATCCCAGGCATGCAATGGCATTTTTAGGTTTTCTAGGCATTTGCAGGACTTATTTAAATTAAGACCACATTTACAGGTGCATATTGGAAAAAGAGTGTTCCACTCGTCTACATTAAAATTTCCTTTATTTTTATAACAGTACGATAAGATTTTGTAAGGTTATCTAGTTTTTTCCGAATAGCACTTTTACCAATGGTGGGAATTTGTGCACTCTCCCATAATTTTAGAATTTCTTTTATTGTACCAGTATAAAATTTGGACAAAGCAATTGATCGATTTTTACCGCGGAGAAACAATAAATGTTCAATTACGTCACTTTTTGTAGGCAACTTATTTTGATTGAATTTTCGTGGAACGATAAACATTGTCTTTTAATTTAGTAAAGAAATAACGACAAACGATTAAAAATGGCGGAGTTATATTAACACTTCTTGAATTCTGAACGAAAAAGAAATAACAAAGTATACGAAACATATTATTTCTTTGCATACTACTTTTACAAAGTTGCACTGAAAGTGTAGCAGAACAACACATCTGATCAATATTCAATAACAATGTCGGAATGTAGCACTTGTTGTTGTATTTTTGTATTTGTAATCGTAGTAAGATTTGTCGTATCAAATATTCTTCAGTCAAATAAAAAAAAAAACGTTACAAAAGAATAATGTGTATCCAATTATGTGCATCCCATGATGAAAACTAATATTTGCTGATATTAAAGGGGATAAAAGTAGTGAAAAATAACTGAAATTTGGTCATTAGAGCTCTATGTAAAGTTCGATCACCGTATAAAGCGTTATCAAAATCAATGGTGGTGGGATCAGCTTTGAAAATTTTTAAATAGATTGAACTCATTTTGTAGTGGAGTCTCACAGAAATACAAATATAGAGGCTAACTAACTTTCGGATATGCATAATTTTGATATCATTCGAAAGGTAATGATTAGCGCTTTTTAATAAGCGTAAAAATTTGCAAAAATTTTGGCGATAAATATAGTTTTAAATTGTAACTTTAAAAAATATTTGAATTACTAAACACAAATATAATATAAAGTAAGGTTACAAAGAACAATAATGAGCTTAGTAGCTGTATGGAAACCCTTCAAAACGACATATTATGTGTTGACATACGAGAAAAATTGGCGGAGTTATAATAATATTTCTTGAAGTCTTTACGAAAAAGCACTATAAAACGGTATTAAAACTTCCAGAACTCAATAAATTAACAAAAAAAATTTTTACAAAATATGTCCAATCCAAGAACTCCTGAAGGTTTATCTAACCAAAAAAATTATTCGAAAATGTCCAACAACAAAAAAGTTACACCCAAAAAATATGATAATTAGAGGTATTTTTGAAGCAAAACCGCTCACAATTGGCTTACCTCAGAATCGCAATATTTTCCAAATAGTCATTAAACACTCTGAATTTTATTTTTAGGTGGTGACAACACCAATTTTTTTTCGCGACCCACCTTAACGAGCATATGATCCTTTGCACATTTACTAACATTTCCGACTCATACAAATATGTTGTCTTCCTCACAACTCGTTTGTTAGTTATTGAATTGCAAGTACATGAACTGCATTTTGCACAGGCACAAATGTAATTCCCTGGTGTCCTTATGACACACATCAATACCAGACACTCTCAAAGTGAGAGGATAATAATACACAAGCATCTAAATATATATTATTATCATAAAAGGCTTTCAAGTAATTAAATTTAAATTGAATACACATACACCCTTAGAGTAATACACATAGTTTATATAGAGGATGGTTCAATCAGGACTGAACAAATTTCTTCAGCGTATTCCTTGACTCATTTCATGAAAATATGTCCATCTACGACCATCCCCGAAAATGCAAAGGGGCGAAAGGGTAGCGGTTTGAACATTTTCGGATTGGTGGTCGGATAGTTCTGAACCCGTGGTCGGATTTTTTTTTGTTTTTGGGCTTGTTGGGAAAGTAGCTGTAAAACTATAGGTTCCAATCAGTGAGCGTAAAAAATAGAAAGCACACATCCCACTGACTGTGACAAGGTCTCCGCAATCACTTCATGGGATGTTATGGGACACCATATTTTTTTTAACATATTTTATCTTCAAAATCGACCAAACGCTCGAACATTTTAATTTTGAATAAATCTTTAAAATTTTCTTGTGTTTTCCTATAGGATCATACCAGCAACTAGAATCACCATTGTCCGTAACTGAAAATACATTTCAAAAATTATACGTTGAAAATCAAGCCGAAATTTTTCTTTGTAATTCAGGCTTTAAAACAATATTAACACACTTAAATGCAAGCATTATTTAAGTCATTTCCAGTTCGAATGCATTATCCAAATCAAATGCAATATTTAATTGATATTAAGTGAAGAACATAGTTTTCAGAAATCTAAGTTTTAAACCAAGTTTAAATTCAAATTCATATTTAAATTTCCGAAAGTTTTGTCCTTACTGGCAATTGTCTTTTCAATTTCTTTTTTGCATTTTCAAATTAGACTACACACTATAATTGCCATACAAATATTTTGCCCCATTTATGGGTCGCACCATTATTAGTAATTGAATTTATTGGGCTAATAAAAAATCCCCATATAATTGAGTTGAATCGGATTTTCCAAAAGCGGCAGAACAATTTTTTTAAATCAAAAAACACCTTTAACCTTTTTTATTGATCTGGCAATCTCAAACCGTTAGGCTGTATCTAAATTAGTTGCACCATCAAAAAAGAAAGTGTGGTGGTGTTTTTATGTCGTAGGTTTGACCGGACTGTAATCGTTCA
Organism: Phaonia tiefii; assembly: GCA_963931995.1. NCBI lineage: Eukaryota > Metazoa > Arthropoda > Insecta > Diptera > Muscidae > Phaonia > Phaonia tiefii. The sequence goes on along the minus strand of OZ008368.1, from coordinate 57,920,528 downwards.
CAATTTTCAACAAGAAGGTGCTGGTTAAACAATTGATATATTAAAGGGGAAGTTCGGTAGCTGTGTAATCTATAGAAATGTTCCACCCAAATGGACATCTCGTTCTTCCAATTTAACACCGTTTCTCTTTATGGGGTTAATGTTAAGCCATTTGTGTTTGCCGACCCCGCTAGAGAAGCTTAGGAACAATATCAATGATTATTAAAAATCCAACTAACAAACAACTCACCCTTTATTTGACATATCTGAGGGCAACAAAAATCAACCTCGACACAAATGCATAACACCGTGATTCACATTTGGTGAACACTAACACTGAAAATGTTACACCCCAATCACAATCACATCGCTTTTTAACTTGAAAAATTATTAAATTCAACAAGTTTTTCTTCGAATTCAGAATAAATTAAAACCTATGCCAGTTTTGCAAATCTACAATGCATTCCGGTGGGAGTCGCTTAATATGATAATTCTCTATAAATCTCAGCATACATTTTAATAAAGTTCAAATAATATCCTGCGGATTATGAACGACACACTTTAAATATATTTTGCGAACACTCTACTGATATATGCTGACTGAAAACTTCCTTTCCCCGTTCTATTTTGTTTTCTTTTTTACTGTTTCTTAACAACAGAACTTCGTAAAAAAAACCCACAGGATGGGTAATGGTTAATGCTTGAGTGGTGTCACACCAACAAGAGAAGTAAACTACCTAAGACGCAAGATTAACAAGTGCTCTAAATTTTGTGTCTGTATGTGGTAACACCGTATCCACACCGTACCTTTTACACCACACGATACCGTTATATACAGGAAAGACATTTCACTAAATGAAAATTATTATAACAGACCTGAGTGCTATAAAGTTAAGCTGGTAATATTCTGGGAATACAATAAAACACGTAATAGATTCGATTTCGTACAGGGCATGATGACACGTTCTGCTCAAAGACACTCACATATTTGGTGGGTTTTTTTAAAGTTTGATGACAACTGACAGCCAATATATCACAAAACACGATTTGAAACTTTTTTACTTAATATTAAATTTAATACGTTTAAATATCGTTCAAGTCGAAACTCTTCTGATATATGTTTTTAAGTTTTAAAAGATCACACGTTACACAGACCAGCAAATTTTGCCAACCCTTAGACCAGAGTCTTTTTTTGAAGAGGTTTGAGTTGCGCTGAATACGAATTTCTTCTCCGAATTTCAACGTCGGACACGGGTTTTCAGATATATTAACCTATAGTTAAATAAAACCGAGTTTCTCTCTATATTCAGGAGGTTATAACATCATGCATTAAGTTATATGTATAAAAAATATTAGATATATTTTATAAAATCCAGATATCATATTAAGAAATCGTTCACTGAAATTCAATAGTATGTTGTTTTCTCTACTATTACAAAGAAAGATCTTTATTATATGGTGAATTTATATCAGTGTTAAAGTAGTTGCTACCATCAAATATGTTTTTTTATTGTGAATATATTTCATATTTCATTTATACTTTGAAACAATGCCCGTTGAACCCCGTTGGGAATCCAAGGAATTCACAATAAAAACTGCAGCGAGAATCGAATTTTCTGTATCAAGAGCGCAAACGCCATACGAACGAAATTCAACGGACGACTCTCAGTCAAGGCATAAGATGTTGGAAATCATTTTGAAAGCAACAAGTAGGACTTGCAGATGACATAAAAAATTTAGTGAATAATGTTTAACGTGTGATATTAGAACCCCCCGAATATAGCGAAAGATGAGGTTTTTTAAACTTTCGGTTCAAACATCTGGAAAATGTGACGCGATGGAGAAATGCCAGATTCGGTTTCGGCCCACCTCAAACCTTTGAAAAAGTATACTTTATTCTCAGACTATTAACTTTTTCCAAATTTTGTCGACCTGTGTTATTTCTATCCGTTACACAGCTACCATAATTTCGAATCTTGCATTCAAAATTATTGCCTGATTCCAAGTCATCAATCAACGAACGGCCAGCTAGTCGTAGAGTATTCCGTTCTGTGAGAATATTGTTCTTAAAATATACCCCATCCTGCATATTTCGAATTTTCACAGAATCTGTTCACTTCACGAAACTTTCGACCCACAAGACATCTGCGTATCAAGTATAATGTACCTGTACACAAATATTCCACCGAGTGACCAACCGGGTTCATGTATTGTTGACTTCCAATACGTCGTCCAAAATTAGAAGAAATAAAGTAGGGAACAAGACCCCTCCTTGTCTAAGATGTGGTAAGATGTTGGCTTTCTACACCATTAAATTAAACTATGTTGTTGCATCCATTGGTGGTGCATTGGTTAGTATGCACGGCTCTTGTACATGAGAATATGGGTCCCATTTCTGGTTCTTTTGAAGGCGTTCACCTCGTTTGGTAATGGCTACCGAGTATAAAGCCATGAAAAAACTTCTCAAAATACCGTTGAGAACCGGTGAAAAACTGACGGCCAGAGATCAGGGAGTGTAAAGTAAGAAAGCGCGCAACTCGCTGTTTGTGAGAAGCTCTCCCCAATCCGTTCGTGGTATGCAGTGGGAGACTATTTTTTTTTTGGTAGCATTGCAGTACAGTTTCCCAATCCCCTTCTTGGTCAAGGTGCACTACAATGGGTTTCAGTGTAAAGTGTCGGAAGCTTGTTCAAAAAGTACGAGAACTAGGTGCAGTGGCGAGTGTAGTTCAACCTATTGGTCTATTATTATGCCAAGCATATTTACATGACCGTCATAGGAACAAATAGCGGGCTTCAGGCTAGCTCCTTACTGGTCAGATTCCTTGTTGTAACGGGGTTTTAGCTGAATGTTGGGCAGATGGAGGAAATACTTACGGGGCCTCATGTCTCACTAAATTCCCTTCAACGGTATTCCATCTTCTTCGCCTGGTTCGCTTTCAATTTCTTACGGTTAATGCTGTTGGTTTACTCACGACGATTAGCAGCTCTGGTACGTGTGTGAATGTTTGTTGTTGTTGTTGTTGTGGTTCACCGTGACCTGTGGCTCCAATAGTTCTGCTGTTGCTGTTCTCAAATATTTGCACTAAAACACTTATTGCGTTTCGGTACGATATTTATTTCGGTTCTATGTGTCTCTTTCACAGTGTCTCTTATTATTGTTCAGATTCATCTGATGCACTGGTGAGGTTCAAAACATGGTGATTTGACGGGGCATTTTACGCGACTCAGCCGAAATGAATACAATATTATTTACAGATACGGTTGTGTGGCGTAAACACTGCATAATAACTTAAAATGATAATACAGGACAGACAAATTGTTACAGTTTATTTTTTTTATTACAATCTGGTATATAATTTCATGCCATTTATTTTTTAAACATGATTTCCGACATATGTCTGCCGCGGCTACGAGTTACATGATCGGTTCGATCAGTCGAATTTTTGACTTGGTGGCTTTAATATTGGCTCCAAATGCTTCGAGAGTTGCGAGTTTATCGGCATAAACTAATACCTTAACAGAGCTCCATAAAATATAATCCAGAGGCGGTAAATCTCACAAACGTGGGGGCCAGTGAAGAGGACCTCTTCTAGAAATAAAGTTGTCACCAAACAGATTTTCCGCGATTTATTAAGCGCGCTGTAGGGAAAGTTGCGCCATCTTGTTGGAAACAAATATCATTGATATTTAGCTGATTAATTTTTGAAAACAAAAATTCATTCAGCATGGCTCGAAAGTGCTGGCCATTCACCGTAACGGCAGCTCCTTTCTCATTTCGAAAGAAATAAGATCCGATGATGCCGCCATGGTGTATATCGCACCAAATGTTTGACTTGTACTTTGTGAACGGCTTGAGGATTGTCTTCGCTCCAAATACGGCAATTTTGCTTATTGACATAGCCACATCACCAGAAATAAGCCTCATCGCTCTATAAACTTCGCGAACAAATTAGTTTTTTTCAAAGTAAATTTCCACAATTTGGATGCGTTGTTGCAGTGTTAACCGAATGTCAAGACAGATTGACATTCTCAGTTGTGAAGCCATTGTTATCGATATCGATAGTTATCATGCAGCTAAAAAACACCCGGTTTAAGGTTCGACATGACCTTGCGTAACCACCCCTTCTATCTATGCATTTCCGCTGACGGACGCAATGGTATCTGCTAACGTTAATGTAACGTGTTTCTACTGATCTGTTGTAATGTTAACAGGAGTAGAACATTTGTGAAGTTTAATTTTTTACAGTGTCGACTCAGATTCTATACGCGATGAGAAAGTCTAAAATATCCCGTCGTGCATTGCAACCTGTAAATCTATATATAATTTTCAAAATTCTAGGTATAATTTTCAAAATTGTAGACTTTAACCCTGCTGTTAGATTAGAAAAAACTTACGAATCTTAGATTGAGGGACCATTTGGTCCATACTGCAATTTTCATCCAAAATAATAATTTTATCTTATTCTTTGTAACTATTTTGGTTCAAAAATTTCTAAAGCAAGTATTTGACATATCAAAAACATCCGCTAACATATCAAAAACATCTTCTAAATATTTGACATGAATTTACATTCGCTTGGTAATGAAAAAATTTACGAATCTTAGGTTGAGGGACCATTTGGTCCATACTGGAATTTTCATCCAAAATAATAATTTTATCTTATCCTTTGTAACTATTTTGGTTCAATAATTTCTAAAGCAAGTATTTGACATATCAAAAACATCTTCTAAATATTTGACATGAATTTACATTCGCTTGGTAATGAAAAAATGTACTATTGACCAAATGGTCCTCTAACCTAAGATTCGTCATTTTGTATTTTTCTCAGTCCTGAATAAAGTTAGAAAATTTAATTTTCGCACATAACATTGTTTTATTAAAAGACCCCATTAGCAGAAAAATTTAGTCAGTATATATCACCGTTCCAAAGTTACAAGGGAAAACAGAAAAAATTTGGACCAAATGGTCCTAATCTAACAGCAGGGTTAAGATCGTCTTCCGCTACTTGAAAATTTCGGCAAATATATTGATTAATAAACACTTTAGAGACAAATCTGTTATGCCACTTCCAAAATACTATTTTCGTGCTAGAACTCCAGAAACTTTCAAGAGATCCAGCTGTAATATTTAAACATTTTCCTCAATAAATATGTTTATCAAACATTTTTTTAATAGTGGCACGTAAAAGTAAACTGCCATTGACTAGGCCGTTTACTCCACAACGTCATGGCGTAATATATAGTTAAATATTTATAAGACACAAACATCAGTTTTAGGTTTGAAACTTCTGTAGATATTTTCTACTAACTCCGGCGAGCCATCTTACACTACTGATGCGAATGCTACTTACATTAAATAGTCTCAAAACACAACAAAATTTTAGACCCGGTGGCGTATACGTTATATTTGTGTAGACATTGTTTAAGATATGGACTATCTAGCTTACAGATTTGATAACATATTAATTGACAATAGTTGTCTAACAATGGTTGACTCTTATTAAGTTTCTGTGTAGCTATAAATTAACTTACCGGTAAGTTTACCACTTTTGTAACAACAGTCCTAATGACGTATAAGTAATATTAATTTTTGCAATATTTAAAGAATATTTCAATAGTCGTTGTTACTAAACCTATGTTGTACTAAATATTTACATATTCTTGTATATGCTTAAAGGCATAACTCCACTAAACATAGTTTATTTTACATTTCATGTAAAAACTATTAACTCGTATTAGTGAACACAAATACTGCTAAACTAAGTAAATAATAATACGCTCACATCTTTGATTATTACCCCAAAAAACATATGTAATACGTATGAGCTAACAGCTGAATATAGCAAATATTACCTCAAAATTAAAGCCATCGTGGAGTTTGGCTAAGGGGGCTGTTAAAGTCCTTGTAATTACGTGAATAGTTTTCAAATTAATTGCGTATGTAATACACGCGCACGCTGATTTTACACTGTTTTAGATTTTCTGTGTGTTTTACGTTTTCGTTACACTCTGGAAATGACTAATGCGAATGCCTACGGAAATTCATGATAACATAAAATTGTTTGCAGTTTTTAGCTTGCGAAACACAGATAACAATTGATATCGTTTCTGTGATCCATGTTTATCCTTCGGCATGGATTGCTGGCTCGTTGTAAGAAAATCAAAATGGTAAGCAGGTGGGGATGTTGGTCGGTAACAATGCCTAACAACGTTTGCTATTTACTTTCATCTTTCTGATTAGTTTTGCCGATTCAAACGAGGCTTGGTGAGGACAGTTTGGGAACTCTTAGTAGGTAATCTTGTAGGTAATGCTAAGGTATAATAAAGTCTCCAAATGGGGTTTAAAATAAACCTGAGTGTTGTAATTGAAATATGACATACTGATAACTTGCTCTGAATTTCCGCAATTTAACCTTAATTAACTTGTAACAATCTTTTAAACCTGAATTGCAAAGGAACACATGGGTCTACTAGACCGCACAGCTCAGCTTGCCTTAAAGCACGAATGTGCTGCATGGAACGCATTATCGCAGTATTTCGATTTGCTTAACTACGTTGACTTTGGGCTACAGGTCATACTGCTCGTGGTTCATATGACATTTATATTCGCAGTTGTCGATTGTAGTCTTAAATATTTTTTGATTGGATTTCCATTGAGGAATCCCAGTGATTCTTCATCCGACTGCGTCAAGCAAGACCGGTGTTATGTGAACTTGGCATAGCTGAGTGATAAGCATAGTTTTTCTCGAGATAAGCTTTATTTAGAAAATATTCACTGCGCTCGAAATGACACCTGTTTGGCGCTATTATAATTATTAGTCTTCGACACTTCCTTGGAAAATAAATTCATACAGGACCTTGAAGACATTGCGATAATCAGCATTTACGAGCATTTTCACTGGAGAGTCTTTGGAGGTGAACACGTTCAATTGTTCCCGTTCAGACACCAATGCAAATTATTTTTAAAGGTTGGAAAAAGGCTGCAGAAAATGCGAAGATCTCAGGAATAAAATTTAAAAAAATATTAAGGCGTTGTTTTCAGCGTAGTTAGCGAAGAAAGGCCGTCGGTGGTGCAACGGGTAGTGTGCACGGCTGTTGTGCGAGATAACGCGGGTTAATGGTCAGAAACAGCTTCTCAAGGAACCGTTCGGAAAAGATGTAAAGTTGTAGGTCCCAATCAGTAAGTGAAAACTGGACAGCCCACAGCTCAGGTATTGTGAGAAGCATTCCCCTATTCCTTTATGGGAAAATTAGACGGAAATTAGATGAATATCAGATACATTAGTAGAGACACGTACGAATATGTTATTTTAGCTAATTTTGGAAAAGATGATGAAGATAAGATGATGAAAGCATTAAATAATTACCATCCGAAACTCCAGTATACAAATGAAGTACCAAAATCATAGCTAAGCTTTTGGTAATAAAAAATACAATTGGACTGCTACAAAATTCAAATATTAACGGATGGGATCATAGATTTCAACGCGAAACAATCACGGATTAGTTATACGGCTTAGAATCCCCTTTGCGAAATATTTCCACAAGGGACGACGAATTGTAACCCGGGAATTCAGGACTATTAATGTGGAAAATGGCGACTCCATGCAGTCAGTTCCAAAAGCCATTATACGAAATGATTTTACTTCCATTATACTTATACATAAAATTTTGTTTAAAATTGTTTTGTTGTGGTTTGAAATGGTGTTTCGTGTGCTGAATGCTCTTTTGCTATTGCACTTTTTATTCTTACCTTTGCTTTAACATTAGCATTAAATAAAGCAATATTTGGGTACTGAAACAATTGTTTTTGTTTTGTCATAAACACAGCGACGACCAAAAATATTAAATAATATAGAGAACTTATTGCACTCTTTTTCCGCTCTCATGTAGAGCGTGTAAGTAAAAGAGCATAAACGAGTCTTATTCTCTTTATAGAATATTTCAATATAAATGCACCATTTCGACAATGATATTATACATGAAACAATACAATAAGCATAAGTGTTTCAAAAGGCATCAATGTTTCACATCAAAATTATGAATGGACCAAGTTATGAGAAAAAAAGAGTAATACGTTTTAAATCGTCCGCCAGATGTCGCCAATGCTTTTGAGTAATACAATTCGTTCCATGCGTTCTCTATACTATTCAATACTCCTTGGCGACGACGACCTGCCTGTTTGTTCGTTGTTCACTGCCACTACGTTGTTCGACCAGAAGTGCAGGAAGTTTTCCAACTGACCCCAGATATTTAGTTGTTTCTCGAAACTACCACCATCAAGCGGTAATACGTGCAGACACGACAAGTGCTTATGTTTTCATGTATCAAACTGTGATATGATAAATATTTTCGGTGTCGCAGTAACACACATCCCGTGATATTAAATTGCAATACAACTTAGGCATTAACCTGCATAATAAATAGATCGTAACGTTGTTTTAAATTAAATGTTAAAAATTTCACTTCAGTGCTTTTCTGGCATGTAACAACTGGAAACGGACAACTTGATGCTGTCTCAATACTTATTGATACCGATTGACGGGTGACTAATATAAACTGTGCCATACCTAATATAGCTCTAGCTAAATACAAAATTACACTACGAATAGAAAATATATAGAATAGAGTGGTTGAACAGTTTTTGTCATTGCTATAGTTAAGCGTGTTAAAACACAAACATTGGGAACGGTGTAACAGGCGAACAAAACATTTTAAATATATTAACCCAAGTGTTTTTAGAAAACAGTTCATCCCGTGAAAGGATTGGGGAGAGGTTCTCACACTCAGTCAGATGTGGGCTTTCTAGTTTAACACTCAGTGATTGGAACCTACAGTTTTACTCGGGTTCCGAATGGTATTGTGAGAACATTTCTCATGGCTATGCACTCTATCACTAAGCGAGGTGAATATCTTCGGAAGAAATGTAAGGTGTTCTGATCAGGGATTGAACCCGCGTTTTCTTGTACAAGAGCCACGCATACTCACCACTACACCACCGACGTTCACCATTTGTATACTTTCCTATCCTCCTTTTTGTATATAGAGATTCTGTACACTCTTCTTGACTCATAACACCTTTTGGCTAATTCTAGTTTGCGGTTTATGGTTTTGTTTGTGTATAATTGTTCGTTTGTTTGCTTTAAGGACCATTGTTTTGCCGTCTCTTGACACGGATTTTGCGATTACTAATCTGTCTGTCTTCGTGGCTGCCTGTCTTCGTTGCTGCCTGTGTTTGATCAGTCTATTAAAAATATAATTAACTGTTCAAAACAGTGTCCTAGACTGTCCAGGATTTTTGGGGTAAAAAAGGCTAAGAGAGTTGCATTTAAAGTCTTCGTAAGGTATAAATTTGTCTTAATAGTTTAATAACTTCAAATGTAGCTTATGATTTTACACTATATAATACTAACCCCTACCATTTGATTGGCTCTTCAAGAAATCTCAATATACAGGATATTCGTCGGAAGGGAATGGAATGGATCTTATATTGATAAATGTTTTATCAAATGTCGGCAATAAGGTATGGAATACAATATCAGATAAATGTCCGCCTCTGTTAGCCTCACAAATTCGAGCCCTTTTGAGCACATTTTTCATGACACTCTCACACATTCCACGCGCTATTTCATTAATTTCATCACGAACATTTTGTTTGAGTTGCTCAAGCGTTTCTGATTTGTTTGCATAAACCTTGCTTTTCAGATATCCCCACAAAAAGAAGTCCATCACCATTTCTTGAAACAACTTATTGTGGAAAGAGGTATCGCAGTAATTCAATTGTAATCCTGGCTGTATGCGGTGTGGCGCCGTCTTGTTGATACTATATGTTAATCAAGCACAAAGCATGCAGTTGTGGCGTTAAAAAGTTTTCAATCATATCACGATATCGCTCCCCATTGACAGTTACCATTACGCCGTTTTAATTTTCGAAGAATTTGAGGTTGATGGATTGTTTTGAACACTTTCTAGAGCAGCAGTAACGTTGCTGCAGTACGATCTTGCAGTACGTTGTGGTCCATGCTTGGCCCTATCAGCTACAGACCCTTTGTCTTAGAAATCAATCACTACACGATAAATAGAGGGTTTTGTTGGCACGTTGTTTCTCTCAAAAATTTCACGTAACTTTCTCATCGTCACAGTAATCGATGATTGATTTTGATAAAATGTTTTAACGATTAAAACACGTTGGTTTATCGAATATTTTTCCATAATAAATTTGCCACGTCTCTACTTCACGACTGCCAAATATGAATTGTCAGGACTAATGTTTACCAAAATAGCGGCAAAAGAAAGTAGTATACCTTCCCGGCGGACTCCCTTTACTTACAAAGTCTTCAAAAACACATTTAGAAAAGCATGTTCTGCAGAGAAGCTATAAGATACTCTACTACGACACCAGTCGCACCATCAATATTAGTGTACGTAAGAGTGTTAATAAAAGAGGTGTCAGGCTGTTTGTCAGCCTGTGTTCCTGCCAAGGTGTCGGCCTGTAAGTCTTCTGCCTATGTTTCGCCGCTTAGCAATTAAACCGACAGAATTAGTAATTGTTTGATTATTTTTTACGATGCACAGATTTGACCACTTTAGCGTATAATTAATTACTATTATCAGTTTCTTAATTGTTTGCCACTCTTGAGTATAATTAATATTAAATTAGTTTTCCATAGATAAATTAAAGACATTGTAAAAATCGCTATTCAATTAACGAGATTTTACCTTAGCTAAATTTTGGAAGCAAGAATGATGGAAAAAAATCAATCTTTGTGCGTTGAATAGTCTTGTACAAGTTGTGTGGTCTTTAAAATACATCTCACATTATTCTCACATTATTCTTGCAACTGCAAGTTACGGTTTACTGTAGTTTTGATCGAATTTCCTACAACAAATGAGCAAGCAACGTTGCAGCATTGCCCTTAATATAGACATCTTAATGTATAAATTATATTTCCGCTTATCCTGTATATGCAAGAACAAGAACTAGGATAAGTATTGAAAGTGTTACAAAATTTTAGTCAAATCTTTAGAAACTTGCTTATTTCGTCTTCGGTTTTACTACTGTTACATCCATAAATTCCAAAAAAATACAAGCCTGTGTTAGATAACACGGGCGCATAGGTCAGACGTAGAATACGTTAGTCATTTTGCAATTAAAATATATGAATTAAATATAATTTTTGATAAATGATCTTCATTTGAAGTACAGCTACAGCAATACATTTTATGATATGGCAGCACAATAGATTAGCTGCTTTCCAACTACTTCCCAATGTATTCACAGAAATGTGTTTAGGAAAAACGCCATTGATATAGTGAGCGTATACATCGCCAATCCTTTGTATTAATGTACATACACACATATTTACACGCTGCTCGCAGAAGTAAACAAACGACAGCAAAGATCTGTAAACTTTCAAGCACACACAAGTGTCCACGTTCCCCTCCCTTCATTTTATGTTCCCCGCCAAACGAACTAATAACCGACCGATCCAACAAAACGAAATGTACACACACACACATTTACACGCTGCTCGATAAATAAACAAAGCACAGCAAAGCCAAAATCATTTGATTTCACAACAACAACAAAAACAACAGCGGCATTTACAAAACAACAACAACAGCGGCATGTACAAAAAAAGTCTAAAATATCATGCTCTTAAATATTTATTTCCTTAACTACATAAAACTTTTATATATAGAGATATAATTTTTTTAATGTAATTCGAAACAAAACATATTACCAAAAGTGAGTAACATATAAAAATTGCTAAAATATGTTTTAATATTTAAGTAAAAGTGGGTGAAAGTTGACAAACATTTTCTCAAAATTTTGTGCTCCAGATCAACACCCCTACCTTACCGTATAACGTATTCTACGTTAAAATATATTTTCACCAGTTACGATTTTTCTGTTTTATTCACAAATATAAATTCAAGCACAATATTCTGAAATGCAAATCTTATAAAATTGAAGTATACTTTTATGCGTTGCATTTCAAATTGCAAAATGGCTAATAATTTTGGATACGCTAGGTTTTTTTGGTAAGTGTAGACTCATATTTCGTTTCACACAATGCAAGAAACTTAACAAGAAGTCATGAAGCTAACCAACAACTACGAACTTAATAAAAGTGCAACATAAAGAGTGGGTTCATAAAAAATAATGACGTCTAAATTCCCCAGCAAATACTTTGTTAATATTCAGAATCCTAATAATTTTCATATATATGTATATTAACGAGTCATTTGAATGATAAGGAGTTGGAAAAGCGCAAACTTTTCTAAGATTTAAAAATATTACGATTCTTCCTTAGCACCCATTTAAGGAGGTTTTAAATATTCTTTATTAAATTTTTCTTATATTTCTTACGCTTGCATAGTATTGCAACTCATTTTAGCACTTATAATGATCCTGTACGTGTGGAGCACTGGAACTCATGCTGAGCTCTATTGCGTACTCATATCAACTGCGTATATAGATATGATTTCATCATGAAGTACTTTTTTCTTCCAGCCAAAATTAGAGGAACACACACTTTAACTCCTCCTGTTAACAGTTAGATGTTAAACCCATGACTTTGTTTGATTTTGTTTGCTTTTATGTTGCTACTGTTTTGAATTACATATCTCTTGAAGATGTAGAAGCGGCAATGGCGGTTTTTGCTATGCCTTACTAAAATAAAAGGACTGTCTGCAGTTTTTTGAATGCATTTTCCTTTCATTTCCGAAATGCTTAAACACTTAGCTACTCATGTAGTTCTTGTAAAATGTCCACACGTGTAAATATGGCACAATATATTTATTATTTTTATTTTCACAGTACACTTTTTATTGTTCAGTGTAGCTACACCCACATGTCCAGATACACAATGACAAAAAATAGTAAGGGGTTTGGTAGTATAAATATGCTGTCTAGATATTGGTGTTTTGAAAGGTCTAAAATGTATGCAAAATTAGATATCGGCCAAAATGACACTATAACCTGATTTTTCGAGAATAACGTGTTTCAAAATTTGAATGTTGGAACTTCTGGTCCAAATAAACCCAATCAAGTTTACCGAAAAGCCCAACTCAAGTGCAAATTGTAGACCGTTAATACCCGCTAAAATTACTCGCCCGGTGGAAATAAATATGCAATAAATATTAACGTAAAAAAATAATAATACTGCAGTTCGACTCCTAGGACCCAATAGAGAGAGGATCTGTTGAGTCCCGCAAGAATCATTAAAATTGTATTCGTTGGCGTTGTCCTTAATAGATAGTTACAAAATGAACTTTTGTACAGTTGTACACTTTTGGGTGGTAGGAGGCAAACAAATGTTGTCTCTGGATTCATGGTCTGTCTTTTAATACTGAAGCTTTTCTTTACTGTGTGGTGGTTTGAAATTACCCTGCCTTGAGCAATTGAATGACAGTGATATATATCGCAGCAGAATAGAAAATAAATGTAACACAGCAAAATAATAAACAGTATTTCCAAACGCTCTACCCACTTCAGTACGCCCAACGAAGTACTATGTGCGAATTTTCGGCATCACGGAATCGGAAATTGCATTACAGATATTATGGTGATTGTCAGAAGAAATTTACTAATGGTGTTATTGTTCGTCCAAGCGCAATGTTTTCTAGAGATCGGTGGTGAGACGCGCTTCAAGGCGCTTATGTGCGAGTCCCGGGTCGAGAAAATTTGTTAATGGAAAGTATATAATAGTAACTAAACCCTTCCTACACCTACCACGTCATTTGTATGGTATACTTTCAGGCGAATAAAATTTATTTCGTAGAATTTGGCAACTAACTTTTCGTTTCTTGCACTTGCCATACTTGCCAGTTTTTTAAAAGTGCCTAGAAATTTAAGCAAAATGACAAAGAAAACAACAAATATAAACAAAAATTGCTTTGATAGGATTCGCACCCAGGAACTTCACCAGCTGCCGTCATCTAGACGAGCATGCTACCGTCGTGCTAATTGGTGTGCTGTACCATCGCCCAAAGAAGCAGCATAGGTGACATTCTGGTGATTGGTATACAATTCTTTTACGCGTATAGCATGTCACGATATGTAAGACACAATGAACATCCACTGATCGAATTAATCGGTGACATAATTTCTCCGTTAAGAAATAAATCCTATGCCGACGAATGCTCGCATCATGACGAAGTTCGGAGTTAATCTGTAACATGAACAAATGTTTATACTGGAATTGCCTCTTACATTTTTGAGCTAAGCAATTCCTAGCGTTACCAGGTGCAATCTGCTTGAGGAACTTTATTTTCACTACGCCATATAAACAGGAACATCAATCTGGTTTATCGTTTATGACCAACTTGTTGAATTAACACTGCGTCGTATAATCGATATTATATTATTCACCACCGCCATAGTACGTAAACCTTAGGCCAATAATTGACATAGAATTCGGTTTCCGGGTGAAATGCCTCTGGTACTTATTACACTGAGAGAAATATTTAATTCAAAAGTGTGGGACAGTGTCATTCCCGCAGTGGACTAATTTTTCATGTTGGTTGTTTTTTTTTTACTGAATAATAATTTTAAGATAAAGCAATAACTAAAAAAAAAGTTGGATAAAATAGAAGAAAGAAATGTAGATATTTTGCAGGAATTAGGAGAATGTAACTATTTATTTATTAAAGCCTATGAATTATATTCCACACAGCTCACAAATCAATATAAATTCAATATAGCGGTTTTGAATTCTTTAGGACATACCCTTTGTTGCATCGGCCTGTGCCCTTGCGGGTCCCTGGAGATCTCTCCAAGTGGATATTTTTACCGAACACGTAAATTTTCAAAATTCTTCGAAATGTCTTTAATGATAATATAAGAGTACGCATGAAATTTGGATACGAGTACCAAAAATATTGCTCGCAAATTTTTAAAAATTTAGTTCAAGTTTCAACCAATCAATCAGTTGTTCATTCAGACAACAATTCCGTTTATTAGGAGAACAAATCTATTAGATTCTTGGGGCCAATAAACAAAAATCGTAGGGAGGTTTTAGTTAGAGAATTATCCACCCCAAATTATAACCCCCTTAAAAACAAGACAGTCGTTACTTGGACCTGAATATATCCTGCTGTTACAGTGGATTGCAGGATAGGGAAATTTATTGAAATTTTGATGATAAACGAAGCAAATAAAGCATCGCTTACTTAAAAATTAAATGTTCCATAATGTAATTTCTCATATGCTCGTCTTAAACTTTTTCTATATTCCCTTGGTATATACTGACAGTCCTTGTCCTATCGCTAAAACCACTTCCGGCATATCTCTATAAACTCCAACCCACCCATTATTGTTATTATTTTAAATGCTGTAATCGCACTATCTTCATTATCATCCATTGTTGGCCTGTGTAATCTTCATTTAACCTCCAGTTACCCACGAAACAAGCGAACGCAAACATTCGCCACAACTTCCTTCAACACTCACAATCCCCTTAAATTAACACAAGCAAATATACTAGGAGCAAGAAACCCAGAAAATTAAGCAAAAATAATATCTTCAAGTGAAAAGCATCCAGCACAAAAACGAATGCTTACGGGTAATTATCCAAATATTTAGCAAGAATAACACGAACAGAAACTTTCTCTGCTGATGTCGAACATAATTTTTGGAAACATAATGAAGACCTACTGGAAAAGAGAAGCAAGACACCTAATATGGTTATGGAAACCACAAAAAAGCGTCGTCCTAGCCCATCACACAAAGTGAAAAAATTCAGAAACAGAAATTAACTTTCCTAGCTGCTTTACTCTCCTTTGCTTCCGTTGAGATAATTACACAGGTGAAGATGTACGGTGAGGTTATGACAGATATTAATTTGCCACAGGATTTTTCTATTAACTAAGGCACGAGGAAGAACCAAAGGCTTATGTGTATAATGAATATTGGTAGCTGGAAAGCTTTGACATTCAACACCCAAAACTAAAGTAAAAGTGATTTACTTCAACAATAAGGCCATACACCCACCGAAATACAAATTGTAGCATTTGCGATAACAGATTAATAAAACCAGGCGAGATTTTAAACATCTTTCTCTGTGCAATTGAAATGATCAATTCAGAGAAAATTATGGTTAAGAAAACTTAAATCGTCAGAACGACTTAGTTTAAATATACGTGAGGACACTCGAAACTCGGCTTGCGCGGACGACACCTGGTAAATTCTTCATAACGATCAACGAATCTATGACGATATTCATTTTCTGTTATTTTTTTTTGTATCAGAATTGCTGTTGGTTGTAGTACTAGGGATCGCCAAACCCAAATCTTTATTGTCGTAAAAATCATTAACTCGCCGCCGATGATCAGTTCAGTAAACAACAAAATCCAAACTGAATATTAATTGATATAAGATTGAATTTTGGGTTATCATTTTTAAAAAAAATTATACTGCATAGAGTTAAGTCAAACAATAAGACAATGGTAGCATATTAATCATACGCCCCAATGGTAGGATTTTTCCATATTAATCATTCGAGACAGTGGCAAACCCATAAATTGCTAATTATATAGTTTGGCCCTTAACTTTTAATGCAGCCGAAGCTGGACTGTTTAGTTTAGTTTAAATATTTTGCTGGCGGACTTTATAGGTAGGAATATTGTCTGTTCATTTGCCACGATGTTAAGGCAACTCCCACATTACTTCATGGTCAAAGTCGGTTACGGAACGGTGCTGGAAGTGCTCCTAATATACAGTTAACGACTTCTCGAAAACAAAATTAATTTTCGATCGGAAATACCACACTCTCGTAACAGAATGGAATTCCTGAATTTCTATACAGATGGCTCGAGCAAAAATAATTAGTTAGGATATGGGGTAAATTTTAGGAAATTTAGGCTGTCCCTTTGTTGTAGACTACGTGCTCATTAAAGCATGTATCAGAGAATATGTTCGCGTTTGCAGAAATGTCCGACTGTCTGACGGCTAATACTACAATAGTCGTTGGGGCCAATGTCTTGTCTGTCAGTCAAGAACCCCTGGAATCCATGTTCCAGAGCTCAGCATCTACCCGTGGGTGCAGCAGATCTCTTAACTGGATAGACCAACAGTATGATGTTCACCCCGTTTGCCCTAAAAAGGGACATTCCGGGGAACTGCAGAGCACATGAGCTGGCCAGACTAGTAACTTCCTTAGAGGTTCCATAGGAACTGCAACTGTATGCCCGTAGCGTCTTATCATATCATGAGACAATGCTCCTACATGACGATGCAGGAGAATAAGAGATGTTCTTAAGTCACCGGCGAGCGCTACAGAGACACGACTACGGACTTTTTACAGGCCTTGGATTGACCAGGATGGTGCATCGTGTGACACAGCTCATCATATAGAATTGTCGTATAGGAGAATTGTCGCAGTACATGCTTACAATACGCAGGGGCCTGCGGTTCCCATGCAATGGAATGTCCCTGTGGCCTGTCTCACAAATGGGGTGAACATCATTCTACTGGTTCATCTCGTTAAGAAATCTGCGGCTGCCTTGAACAGATGCTGATCTCGAAAACACTGATTTCAGGGAAATAATCCAGAAGGATCCACACCCTTCCGTTGCTATCGTCTGAGCCATTCGTGAGACGGAACCAGAAATCATCAACCACATTGTGAGGACTTCCGCGGCAGTCACACAAATGAAATCGTGTTCCATAAATGACGGCGCTGTTTGTTATTTCTAATAGCTATAGTAATCGAAAATATATTAAGTTTAGTTGATTTGATTTAGTTTTTAAAAACATATTTGAATTTGAACCACCCTGTATTTAAATTCAAAATATACCAAAGTTTTGGAAAAGTGCCGTTGAATCGCTTCCGAATGCCTCCTATTTCACTGTCTTTCAATCTCCAATTGTGAATCTCTAAACTCCTATCAGGTTTATCAGAATTTCTTCATGCTGATATATTTTTATTTTTTTTTTTCATTCCATGATAGAATAGGGGAAACCCGATCCCAATCTATGTCCAACGTTTTTTGTTACCGTCATCGAAATAAATCGAAGGTGCTCAATGCGATTCTGGAACCCAAATTCCCATTTTGTACCACTGATGTTAAAGTTAAACACACATGTTGAAATCACAGTTTCACAACCGCTGACTTATATATATCTATGGCTATGTAAGTAAGTATGTATGATATTAGTAAAATATATTATATTTCATTCATGGTTATACATATGTGTTTGTATTATCTTCGTTTAGGAGCATGAAAACCCAAGAGATAACAGTATATAGTTGGAAATGTCTATCATCAGATACTGTAATCACTTTGATTGAATTTATGAGCGAGCCGGAAACATTTACCGATGCGTGTCCGATTGGTTAAGTGCTTCAATGTATCGCAGAGTTAGTACAACATTATTTTTCAACATTAGTAGTCGTACATAAGTAGCAACAAATGTCTGCACAATCTGTGTTTCCTGTGATTTTAATGTACATATCTAAATATCCTTCTCTACACATATGTACATTATACAATCCCGTATGCCTGAGTTTCTACATACACACAATTTGTTGGATTTTAAGATTTCCGTCGCAATTACTGCGGTAGAATCCTATAAAATACTTGGGATTTTCTAAAATCAAATAGATAGGATAATTGTCTACAGGAAATTCCTGATTGAGAAATACCACAAATACAAAATGTATCATATTTTGCAAAAAAGGGTTTAGAAAATGTATAGGAGGCTGTTACACTCGATATGATTAAGTGATGTCATACCCTCTACCACGGGAGCAATTAAATTGAATTATATTGATATAGGATAACAAAGTTCAGTGGTAGTTGTTGATATGACAAAAACATTTTGTATAGAATTTACAAGATTTACAAAATCTAGCAGCACCCTAGAAAATTGATTAGCTAATGTATTGAACCCTGAGAACCTTCTATGTCTTCTGGGAATCGTAACTACGTGTAGCAATTAACGGCGCTACCGAATGTTAAGTCAGGAAATATCACGCCTAAACCTGGAGGTTTGATTAATGCTGTTTCATATAGAAGGTGTACAGATCTCATCTCATATTGGTAGTCCAACTTTTATCTCTAAAAAAGCTCTTCGGCGAAACATCTATCAGCTTCATGGCAACAAAATGACACCCAAATCTAGTCATCTACCAGAGGTAGGCAATATTATCGAGTAATTTGCAAAAAATGGTCCTTAAAACATAACCGATTTGAATTGGGGTAAAACTGGAGTTCCTAGTCGGAAGTCTAGAAATTAAAATCTTTTCGAAATGTTATACAATGTATTTCTCTTCAATTACTCTAACCGATTTTAATGTCATAAATGGCAGGAAAAGTGTTTTACAAGTAACCGCAAAATACACAAATTGCCCAACGCAGTATTATTTATTCCAGAATTTTCAACTTAAAACTATGAAATGGAGTGAATTGATTGATGATGATATCAATGGTCCTAGACAAGAAGAGTTAAGGATATCAATCTCCCGCCTTATATAAAATAAAGAGGCAGATGGCTGCGAAGAGCTGATAAGAATAATGTACTAGCATTGGGGCTTGATGTGGTTTGACAAAACAATGGCTGACGAATGGACCCTCATTGAATGGTGTTCTGTTTTTAAGAAAGAAAAAAATCACATGAGGTGTCAGGGGTCACCCGGTATGAACGCGCTTAAGGCACCCGCTGAAAAATACTATTATTTAAATTCTTCTTTAAGAAAATTTACTTTTTGTAAAATGATAAATTTTTTAAAGATTTTTTTTATAGCATGTACTTTTTTTCTTAAAAATAGAAGTATAATTTTAGTTCCTTTTTGTAAAAATATGTATAAGTACTATATTTTCCCGGAAAGACACATTTTTCAAGAGAGGTACTTCTTTTATTAAAAGTTAATGTTTTTTAAGAGAAGTAATTTTTTTGAATAAGAGGTTTTTTTTAAAAACTGGGAATTTTTTAAAGAATTGATCCTTTTTCAACAATAGGTACATTTTCAAGAGTAGGGTACTTATCTCAAGAACAGTTATTTTGTTTCACAAAAAAGGTACTCTATAGTTTTTTAAGAAAAAACAATTTGTTGTAAGAAACTGTACTTTTTAAGACAGATACTTATTTTAAAAAAAATTTCCTGTTGTAAGAAAATTTACTTTTTGTAAGAAAATTTACTTTTTTAGGCAAAGGTACTTCTTTAAGATAAGGTTTTTTTTTTGATGTGTTAACATCTATACGCGCGCCTCTAGGGCAGTAAACTATCAAACTAATACATACGCAAGTGTTAGGTTTGGAAGAGTAAATCATCGTTTGTTTGTTCGTTGCTTGGCAGTCGGTATTGAAAGTGATTATTGGGCGATTTTCATATAATTTTCCCACGCGATTTTCTCCGGAAGTTCATAGCCGATTTTATTAATTTTTGGATTAAAAAGCTAGTGCGGGTTTCGACAAAGAGTTTAGGCCAAAAATTAAGGCGATCCGATATCGGCGAGCCGAGATTTAAGTGTTTTAATTTGGAGTAATATTAAAAAAGTGTTTTATGTTGATCTTCGGTTTTGTCTTATCATCGTTTGTTTGTTCGTTGCTTGGCAGTCGGTATTGAAAGTGATTATTGGGCGATTTTCATATAATTTTCCCACGCGATTTTCTCCGGAAGTTCATAGCCGATTTTATTAATTTTTGGAATAAAAAGCTAGTGCGGGTTTCGACGAAGAGTTTAGGCCAAAAATTAAGGCGATCCGATATCGACGAGCCGAGATTGAAGTGTTTTAATTTGGAGTAATATAAAAAAAGTATTTTATGTTGATCTTCGGTTATATCGTACGAATATAACAATGTAGGTATGTATGTACAAGTGTCTGTTGCTTTGCATTCTTTGACTTTTGTGGGAATAAAACAAAAAGTATTGAGCAAGAAAATAATGACACATGTGCTTGCACTGGGTCTTTAAATAATTTTAAGTATTAATATTATTTAACTGTAACGTCACCATATGATTGAACGCTGTTTTTTATTTTCCAATGTAACATTTACGAATGTGTTCATAGAAATCGAACAGGTACCGTGTAGCAAAAAGGTGTTAACACATCGCCCGTGAGTTCGAACACTCATTGGTTTTTTTTTAAGAATAGGTACCTTGTTTAAGAATACGGATAAGTTTTGATGTGTTAACATCTATACGCGCGCCTCTAGGGCAGTAAACTATAAATTTAATACATAAGCAAGTGTTAGGTTTGTAAGAGTAAATCATCGTTTATTTGTTCGTTGCTTGGCAGTCGGTATTGGAAGTGATTATTGGGCGATTTTCATATAATTTTCCCACGCGATTTTCTCCGGAAATTCATAGCCGATTTTATTAATTTTTGGATTAAAAAGCTAGTGCGGGTTTCGACGAAGAGTTTAGGCCAAAAATTAAGGCGATCCGATATCGGCGAGCCGAGATTGAAGTGTTTTAATTTGGAGTAATATTAAAAAAGTATTTTATGTTGATCTTCGGTTATATCGTACGAATATAACAATGTATGTATGTATGTACAAGTGTCTGTTGCTTTGCATTCTTTGACTTTTGTGGGAATAAAACAAAAAGTATTGAGCAAGAAAATAATGACACATGTGCTTGCACTGGGTCTTTAAATAATTTTAAGTATTAATATTATTTAACTGTAACGTCATCATATGATTGAACGCTGTTTTTTATTTTCCAATGTAACATTTACGAATGTGTTCATAGAAATCGAACAGGTACCGTGTAGCAAAAAGGTGTTAACACATTGGATTTTTTTTGTTGAGAAAGTTTACTTTATTTAACCCTGCTGGTTAGGGAAAAAAATACGAATGTTAGGTTAAGGGACCATTTGGTCCATACTGCAATTTTCATGCAGAATATCAATTTAATCGCATTCGTTGTATATATTTTAGTTCAATATTCACTAAGTATTGTTATTATTATTATTATCATCTTTGTTTTGAAAATAAATGTACAGAAAATAAAAGAAAATATACTATGGACCAAATGGTCCCTTAACCTAACATTCGAATTTCAACGAATGTTAGCTTAAGAGACCATTTGGTCCATAATGCAATTTACAAACAAAATAACCATCTATTCGTATTCTTTGTATCTATCTGGGGTCAGTAATACTCAAATATTTTTATTATTATTGTTATTTTATATTTTGATAATAATTGTAAAGAAAATCAAAGAATATATTCTATGGGCCAAATGGTCTATTAATCTGAAATTTGTAATTTCTTATTTGACTCAGTCCTGTTTCTAGTTAGAAAATTTAATTTTTGCTCATGCCATTGGTTTATAAAAAAGATCACGTGAGCTGAAAAATGAAGTCAGTATACATCACCGTTCAAAACTTACAAAGAAAACTAGCCAGTATTTTGGACCAAATGGGCTTAATCTAACAGCAGGGTTAAGAAGAGGAACTTAGATAAGAAAATTTTCTTTTTTAAAATTCTTGCACTTTGACTTTTCTAAATTTACTTTTTATTGGGTTCAAAACTACAATATATAGTAAATATTGGCTATAGGCTTCACCTAGAAAACTACTTATTACACAAGAAACTTCTCAACATATATTAGTCTAGACACAAACCAAAGCAATAGTACCCAATATTGTTGCTAATACTCGGTTGTAGCATAATAGTGTTAAAAAAAGTTGTTTCATTTTTTCCATTTAACCCCCATCCCGCAACGTACGATAAGTAACTTCGCTCCAAAAATTCTTTCCCATTACATCCGGTGAAGGGATTGAAGAGAACTACGCACTACAAGTGGCCTGTGGGGCTTTCAGTTTTTGAACTCACTGATTGGAACCTACAGTTTTTCACCAGTTCCAAACAGTATTCTGAGAGGCTTTATCATGACTAAGTACTCTGTAGCATAGGTAAAGGAAATAATAGATATAGCGCGCCCATTGTCAACTTTTTTCACTAGGTGATGTCGTGTACTAGTGTCACTTTCACTGAAGTTTCCCATAATTCTCAGTGAAGTTTATTCAAAATTGTGGGAAATTTTTTTTGGAGTAATTAAACAAGGGAAATATGAAAAAATTTAAATGATTTTATATAATAGCATTTGTTTCTCATGTAAAAATCAATTTCAAAGCTATGAGGCCGGTGTTGGTATATCTATAAGAGAAGACACGTAACACCGCCCAAAAAATGAACATGCTGGAACGCCTTTTTGATCTAAAAACTTCCAAGTCCAAAAACTTTAGCAACTTCTGTGGTCGCAGACACCAAAAGGGTTAGAGTGTCTGAGGACTCTCAAGAAGGAATGGTTGCTGAACCGGAGGAAGAACCAATTAGGACGTAGTCGGTGGTGTCATGGCTTTGCAATTCTACTGCCATGAGATATTCTACTTTAAGTCACATATTGTATTCTTGTTTGAAGTGATTTTTTTATTGAAAATAATATTTTCGTTTGATATGAAATTTAGAATTTTATGTCATATGTTTTGACTTTTTTTTGGGGAACAAAAAATATCCCATTTATTGCTTTCAATGACATCTAGCAAATTACCCAATGCACTAAAATTTTTCCAACACTTGTGCTTCATCTATTAGTTTACTTTATCTATGCTCTGTAGTGTCACCATCACTAAGCGAGGTTGTCCTCATCTACAGAAATGGAAGATGTTCAGAGGAGGGGTCGATCCCACGTCCCCGTCTGCAGGAGCCGCGCACACTAACCAATACACCACCGACGGAAGTTATTAATAAATGCGATTCAAATATATTTTCAGCTATCATAAAACTAGACTTTTATTCATTACATTCAAGGCCATTTCAAGTCCATTGCTAAGGTGTGAAAAACTAAAGCCAATTTTTGATAACGTGGTCGGAACTTGTCAGTGTGGGTTTGGACAAAGAAAATCCGGATTTTACCTGATATTATCGTTACGACAAATTCTGGAAATCCCCCACGAGAAGCCAGTTGACACCTACCACTTTCTTGTTGAATATAGATATGACTTAAATTACCCGACGCGGAATGGGTATGGACCAACATCATATAATTAGTGACGGATGGTACAAATTTTACTGCAATTTTCAATGCCAGGCGATGCCCCTTATCGATCTTTCCAACATCGTATTGGAGATTAATAAAAAAATAAATGGTTTCCCATCATATCCCGTGACGCAATTGGGGAGAGCTTCTCACAGCCAGTGAGTTGTTCGCTTTCTAGTTCTATATACTCAGTGATTGAGAGAGAGTGATTTGAGTAGTTGTTCATGGCAAAATACTTGATATTGTCGCCGTCACTATACGAAGTGACCGCCGCTCAAAATAAATCTAAGGTGGTCACCGCAGGAATCGAACCCAGGATGTCATGTACCAGTGGTGCGCCCACGAACCATTGCACCACCGACTGGCACCGTAATGGAGTAATTATAAGAAGAACTGATTAAACCATCAACATTAAAATTTTGGTTTCGACGAACGGAGATTCTCTTTGGCTGAAACTATATGTAAACTTTGTCCCCCAGCAGCAACATTTTCAGCCGAATGACTTGTAGAATGATACACGGGTGTTGTCATGTTTTGCAACGACCCAGTTTTTGCATCAAACGGCTGATTGTTGAATCTGATGGATAGTTGAATTGTTGACCGAAAAATCAGGAAATGCACGAAATACACTTCTTTCAGAACGACTATTTTCATAAAATGTTTGGATCACTTTTACGGGTTATTTAAGGGAGTACCTCTCCAAGGCTAAGTTTACCAGAGCCTGTCGTACTATTTGTCTAAAATAATTGCTGTGAAATGTATGCATTACACACGAACCCTGTATCCCATCTGGCCTTTGCCTGTTCAAGGTAATGCAGGCTACCCTTGTGGCCTGGTATCCAAGATAGACCCCATTGAACACTCGACCTAGAGCAGTTGACTTGAACGAGTTGAAACGTAGTGTTGTTATATTTAAGTGATAGGAGAGCCGCCTGGCTATAAGCAGTGTTATTTTGGAGTTACCATATATCGTTTGCAAAAACATTTTTGAAAACAAATGTTTCTTTGCTGAAATTACATTCCCGAAATGAACTTCATTTATCTGAGATATCGTTTTGGGAGTAAAGGAATACATTTTTGCATACATATGCGTCAGTTGCAACAACATTATAATTGTCAGCATCAATATTGTTACTGTGTATAAATTTTCTGCATCGGCACAAGGTGGTCTGTTTTTGATTTGATAACCAAAAATACCTCCACCAAATACTACATGCTATCCAAATAAAATTATCAATCGACAATAAACTTTAGTTTGACAGACAATAACTCAGTTCAATGGTCTTTAGTTTCAAAAAAATCCTCTGAAAATTTTAAATTGCAATCTACAACAAGTCATCAATATGAACTTCGGTTTTCAAATGCATATGTCGCAAATCATAAAAACAGACATCTCCAGGAGCATTCCTTCTATGTATATTACAAAGTTGTTTAAAAAGTACTTTAGTTCACGTGCTACGTTCAATCCTTACAATCCAGAGAATTGCTGCTAACTATTGGTCATAGCAACGGCAACATCACAACAGGATATCAAATCCATAAAACAGAGTGCTTGTTGTAAAATCTCTATGTCCTTATTAAGAGATTGTTGGTTTAATTAACACAAATCAAACTACAATGGGAGCCAAGCGAACCATACAACATGCATAGTACTTATATGAGCACCATGACAACTTGCATGGATGTGTGCGCTACTACAAAGTAATCCAAATTTTGGGACTATTTTCCTTGTGAGGTTTTGTGGGATATTTATTGTTTTCGATTGCACCCATTTAAGTTCACTCCAGTAGGCATATGTTTGAACATACACCCACACACCCACTCAAACATCTACATACTCATCTAAGTTACGTACCCTGTAGGAAGTCTGGGGACAAGTGTCTCCATGTCACCACTTTTGTCAACTATTATGGTGACATTGTCGACAATTTGTCTACAACTTGTCTAGAAATATTTGTCTGGCTTTGATGTGTAGAGAAATTTATGACAAATGGACGTCAATGCTTCTTCTTCTTTTTCATTGTTTCTCTTTGTTTGGTTGTGAAAACACGTGGTATCGCGTACATTTACATAGTTGGAAAATAATTTAAAAAGAAAGTGAGTTTTAAAAGACTGATACAATTTTTTTTAATGTAATTTAGAAAATAAATATGATTTGAATTTTGAATTTTACGTCATTTTATTTGGTAAAAAAATCACAAGTGTTGACAAAAATAGCGACAATGGACTACTGATTCACTGGTTCCAATGTCTCCATATGGTTCCAAAAGTACCACCTAGTCAGTAGTTCTTGTGTCAGTAGTTCATTCTCAATGACAAGCACATGTTAAATGTCAATAGAATTTTACATTGCCTGGGGTATATTTGGTCAGTAGTACTGGTGACACAGTCAATAGTAAGTCATTACTATTTCAATATAGACATTTCCTACAGGGTACTTAGTGTATTTTGTAGTACTCACATAGGATATTGAAATTGACTCTCGAATATACGTTCACACACAATCTTTTGGGTAATCACATACTACTAATGTACTGTACTCAAACAGATGAGTTATGGTAACTTCAAAAATTCTTAGTCGATATAGTGCCACTTGATATAACAACTACTGCAATTGCAACTGAAAATTGGTAAATACATAATTTGTATACCCTCACCCATAGGACGAGGGTATATATCATTTAATAAGGAAAAAAAATTGATGCATAGAAGGAGCCATATTAGACCCTCAGAATCGTTGGACGAAATTCGTTTTGGGACTTTTTAAGACGAGTGAGCCATGTCCCGTTTTATCTAGCACTTGGGCTAAGATTTGTGTTTTGGAGTGTTCGGACACATATAGTGAAATTTTATGGCGATAATTTTTGTAGAACATTTTGACCACGCCCCCCGTCAGTTTGGAGCAGTTTTTTGCGAGTTTTCAAAACAGAGGAAAAATTATGGTAAGACGTGACAGTTAGAGGGTTAATTTGTTCCACAAAAATGTTTATCTGAATCTTTTCGATTAAACTTCTGAACGTATTTTGTACCTCAGAAATAAGGAACACACAATTTTCCTTGCCGATATGTTGCAGGAAAGTTCCGAGGGGCGGAAGCTTTGACCCGCCCTAAAAAAAATTGTGATCAGATCTGGGAAAACGCCGATACACGTATATTTTTCTTTAGACCATTGTACCAGAATCCGTTGACAGGAGCCCATCATATTGCAAAAGGTTGGTGGTCGTCCGTGTTGTCAATGCGATAAGTCGCGTGAAACACTTCCGATCTTAATGAAATTGGGTTAAAGACTTCATGTCATCAAATGCGAGCCACCAAGTAAGACAAATGTGACTTTGCCACGCTCTGCCAATATAAGTTGTGCAGCCGTCTGGTTGTTCGGCAAGATAACTCCCGGAAACCGAACCAATCTTTATGAATTTTGGTTCTAGAAAAAATCTAGTCAAATCCCACTCTTCTATGGAAAATGAGTCGATTTGCCACACCCATTCTGGTACCTCCCATACAGAAGCTTGATGGGTTTCCGGGTTGTCAATCAAATAAGTCCCGTGAAAAACTTGATTTTAATGAAATTAGGTTAGAGTCATCAAACACCAGGCACAAACTAAGACAAGTGTGATCATGCCACGCTCTACTAACATAAGTTGTGCGCTGGCTGGTTTTTCGGACATATAACTCCCGCAAAAGTGAACCAATCTTTATGAAGTTTGGTACTAGGCAAATTCAGAAATATCAAATTCAAAATATTTATTAATCCCAACATACATTACATCTTATTAGAACTATATACATTTTTTAGTTTTTGTCGAATTGATATCTCAGCAATTGTGGCTTGGAAATTTAGTCAAATGCACACAAAAGTTGGTCGGATGACCGGTTGATCCACACGATAATAATAATGCAAACCCCTATAATGGCGACAGATGTCAATTAGGTTTTGACATTAGTGCAGCAAACAAACGCAGAATAACAATCGAGAAGCCATGAATCGGATTACTCCGCAAGAATGCAGAATAATTGTTTCCATTTTTTGCGCAACAAATCTTCGCTTGTGTTCGACACCAACTGAACAAATAATGCGGCGATTGGCCACTCGCTTTGAAGAGACTGGGACAACACGAGATCTTTTCAAGGCTGGCCGGCCCCAGATCAGCCGTTCTGCTGAGAACATCCGTGCTGTTGCCCACAATGTCGAGGAGGAGCACGTAACATCAACCAACCAGATGACGTGTCACGAAATTGGGCATTAGCCGGCGGTCCCTAAGTAGAATTTTGATGAAAGATTTGAAGCTATTCTCAATGAATCTCAACGAAGAAGGGGACGATTTTTCACCGAAAATCAACATGAGTGATGAGGCTCCTTTCCATCTTAGCGGTTACGCGAATAAACAAAATAATCGTTTCCTGGGTACCGAAAATCCTTATATCATCCACGAAGAACTATTACACCTGTTCAAAGTTACTGCGTGGTGTGCTGTTTATGCTGGAGGGGTCATGGGTGATTTTTTTTGAACCCAGCGAGCCAAACGACGACTGTGGATGGCGCGCGCTGCAGAGCCATGATTACCGAATTTTTTCTTCATCAATCAGATGAATTAAAACTGGAGAACATGTGGTTCTAACAGAACGGCCCAACGGCGCACACTGCTCGAGTCACAACCGATATTCTGAAGGAATCATTTCCGGATCGCTTAAACTCTCGTTTGTGGTGATTTGCACTGGCCGGCCAGAGCACTCGATTTAACCGTTCTAGACTTCTTGTTATGGGGTTTTTAAGTCGCGGGTTTACGGCAACAAACCCCAGACTCTTGAAGCCCTTAAGCAGAATGTTCGCTAAGAATGCAAGAACCTGGCGCCAGGAGTTCTTACAAGAGTGATGGAAAATGTGTAGTCATCAACTCCGGCAGTAGCACATAGCATTTTCCCAACATCATGGAATAAATTCTAATTGATTAAATAAACAAATTTCACCAGCAGAACCAAAGTTATTCATTAAAAAAAAATACAGCAAAATAATATTGGATGATTACTTTCAGCCCACTTTGTACAAACGACTAATTCGGTCAAGAGTGCCTCAATTTGTTTCGTGAAACACTTTTCCGTTTTGCAGTCAGAGGACTACGTCCAAAAGTTATTTCTTCCTCCAATGGTAATTCCACTAAAATCTTGTTGATTGTAAATAAAACCGAGAAAACTACGCCACACACAACTTTAATGATTATCGAAATTTTGGCAGTTAATTAATTTATTTCTCAGCTTCAACAAAGATCTTTTAATCTTTTCAATACTTTTTCGTTTCAGAATACCAAACACATCATCTCCTTCGTAAAACAATTTCATTTACACTGAACAAAGTTAATCCCAATTATATTGTCATCCTTGTATTTTGCAGGACATGCAAAAGTTTCGCACAATATCAACAACATTCCGGTACATATGTATGTGTAGTAGACCGACTCACAAAAACAAAGTTTAATTAAAAATTTCTTTGAAAAACTAAAAAAAATATCTTTTTTGAAAACGGTCCAGCTCACGCGATCTTAATGCTAGACACGAAATGTTTTGGGTGTCATCATAAAATAAACCAAGGTATTTATGTTGAGACGTGTGCAAATCGCACTTTTTGCCCCACCATACAATGTGAGTCGGTCTAGTGTATACTAGTCGCATTCTTCCATATTAAACTATCTGGCAAAATTTTCCGACCAGCAAGTGTCGCCGCAAGGAACTTTTCGTTGTAAGCTTTTGCATTGTTCTTGTTAAGTTTCCCGTTTAATTTATATTATTGCAAAATTTTATTATACCCCAATGGAGATTAAGAAACAAAATGGAGCTTCTTGTACAAGACAAAAAGTGAAGGACCCACTAAACGTGACCATTACAGCAGTGCAGATACGTACGAGGTCCTCGTAGTGGTGCCGCTCCAACTGGATAACAGCTAATATATCTACAAGGCAATATTTTACGAGAGTGCGAAAACATATATAATTGAAGTTAATTTTATACCAAACGATTTATAAGCACCATGGAGTGCCATAAAAGTCAAATACGAAAAGGACAAAAAAAACATTTGCTATGTAGAAATTATTATTCTTGCGATAAGGAATATGGTTTCAATATTCCATCTTTCAACAAAATTATACATATTTGAGATAGAAAAAAAAATTAGTATTAAATATTTTGATAGTTGGTATTTATAAAGGCCTATGATGGATGATGGGGAGAACATATAAGGGTTTTTCAACAGAGACGCTACAAAAGTAAATCGATAGGGACAGCAAACGACGCCATATTTTTTCCCGCTCTTTTGACATTTCTCTTCAGTAAGGTTTGCCATTTCATCATGGAAAGATATACGAGCCAACAACGAGTCGAAATTATTAAAATTTACTACCGAAATTTGGAGTCAGTGGCCTCAACTTTAAGAGCGCTACGTCCAAATTATGGTCGTCAGCGATGAGGCTCATTTCTAGCTGAATGGCTTCGTCAATAAGCAAAATATGCGTTATTGGTCAGACAGCAATCCACACGTAATCCATGAGTCATCATTGCATCCCGAAAAAATTTGGTGCGGTTTATGGGCCGGCGGCGTCATTGGGCCGTACTTCTTCCGTGATGATCGAGACCGGCACATTACGGTGAATGCGAATCGCTACCGTTCAATGATAACCGAATATTTTTGGCCCCAATTGGATAATATGGACTTGGAGGACATGTGGTTCTAACAGGAGGGCGCCACAAGCCACACAGGGAATGCCACAATCAATTTATTGGAAACCAAATTTGGAGAACGTGTTGTCTCACGAAATGACCCAGTCGATTGGCCGCCTCGGTCGTGCGATTTGACGTCGTTAGATTATTTCCTGTGGGGCTACGTCAAGTCTATAGTCTATGCCAACAAGCCAGCGACGATTGATGAACTTCGTACGAATATCGAACGTGAAATTGCAGCAGTATCGGCAGATTTATGCTTGAAAACCGTCGAAAATTGGGTTCAGCGTCTAGACTTCTGCAACCGTACCCGTGGTGGCCATGCAAAATAAATCGAGTTCCATACATAATGGCATCGAACGTACTTTCACAGGAATAAAGACTTTCATTGGTATCTTTTACAGGAATAAAGAATTGCATTGGTATCATTGGTTTTATTTAAAAAAAACTTTTATACCGCTCTTATTGAAAACCCCGTTACATAAGGGTGTCTCAGTAAGTGTGCACTTTTTAATTTTAAAATAAAAACAAGTATTTTTTGAGGTAGTTATGATTTTTTTATTGAGTTGTAAAGAAGACATGTTCCGATTAAGTATGGATTAAAATACGGCTCTGACGAGAGGCCATTACTGTTCTCATGAAATTCTACATGGGGTTTTCACAGAAATATGGCTGTATCTCACCGATGAGGCGTCGAATCTCGGATTTGAGCTCAGAAATTGTTTCTGGTTTATTTGCACAATCCCAATATTTCACAAACCCCCAAAGAAAGAAATCGCATGGCGTTAAAATCCTCCATAAACGTGAATGATATAACATAATTTTACAGTGATAACAGAGATTTGTCATTTTATTAGGCACCTATGGGAATAACGATTTTTGACTGTTGCAATATATTTATGTATATATATTTATGTATATCTGTTGACTGTTGCAATATATTTATGTATATCTTGTATGTCTTTGTTATCACTTGATGTATTTTTAAATAATAAACAAATTTTAGCTGAACGGAAATTTTTGTGGAGTTGGCTTCGAAAACACACCAGGGGAACAGCATTTACGTGATGGTTTTGTACAATAAATGTATTAATATTTAGTAGATAAACTGAAACATGACAAACAATTAAGACTTTAACAAACAACTTTGGGTGAAATCCACCCAGACGATCGAATTTCTTAGTAATTTATATAATTTTTCAAAAAAAATGTTGATTTAACTAAAATCTAATCCTCATTTGGGCGTTTGTTGACGCCTTTAAAAATCGTTAACTTTCTTTTCGGAGGTTACACTTAAAAAACTCAGTTTTAGAACAAGCTTGGGTGGTTAACACCCACGATGGTAATGACAGTTTAATATTATGGGTACTTTACACCCCTCGATAGCAATCATGTTTATTGTTTTTACGAAAGAGTGCAACCTATTCTTGAGAAAAAAATGTACGTCACCATTTGGCAAACTAAGTATTGCCAACGCTGGCGATATTGTTGTTGTAATAGATCTCAACAACAAGAACAAAATAGTACAAAAGCAAAAAGCTTATGATCTTGGCAAGATTGGATTTTTTTACAAGAAAATAATTCGATCACCTGTTCTAATGGTGACACCACCTGCAATGAATTCGTCGTCGTATGTGTACAAAAGTAACGTATTTTACAGTTATTTTTTGTTTCTTGTTTGTCAAGCAAAACGATACGTGCCAGTCGAACCGCGCAGTCAAGAGTGCTAGGTAATAATTTAATACGTGTTATCAAAGTAAACGTAAAATATGTGTTCACACGAAAAAGACCAAGAGCGACGGATGTCGGTTTTATCCGATAATAACTTGGAGCAAGAGGAGCAATACGACATCGCTGGTGAAAGCAGTGATGAGAGTGATGACCAAGAAATATTAAGCAACCATGACTCCGATACTGAGCAGGAACTGGATGAAGACGAGGGAAATAATATAATTGAATACATTGGAAAAGATGGAACTATTTGGTGAAATAACCCATTTCCGAAAACTCGTACGCCAGCTGAAAATATAACCACAAGCGTTTCGAAGGTAACAGCTCTATCAGAAAATGTAACAACACCATTAGAAAGTTGCGACATTTCTTTCAACTTCTTGGGCCTAGTGGTGGAATACACAAACATTTATATCTTGAAAGTGCAAGTAAAATACAAAAAGTGGAGAAATGCACGTATTACAGACGGAGAGGAAATAAATGCTTTGCTTGGCCTATTGTATATCGCTGGTCTGCACAGACCATCACATGTAAATGTACGAGATATATGGGCTTCAGATGGCACTGGACTGGCATTCGTTTTGATAATGTGGATACCCGTCAGGAGCGTAAAAAATTGGATAAACTTGCCCCAATCCGTGAACTATTTGAATATTTTAATAAAAACTGTGAAAATAATTTTACTTGCGGAAGTTATATCACTGTTGACGAAAAATTGGAAAGCTTTCGTGGTAGATGTAGCCTTCGCCAATATATTCCCAATAAGCCAGCAAAGTACGGCATTAAAATCTTCTCTGCAGTGGATTCCACTACCTTTTACACATCGAAATTGGAAGTTTATTGTGGCCAACAACAACCTGGACCGTATAATCTTTCCAGCAAAGCGGAACAAGTGGTTAAACGATTAACCCAGCACTGGTAGAAATATAACCACAGACAATTGGTTCACCTCGTATGATTTAGCAGAATATTTGTTAGAAAAAAAGACGACATTAGTTGGAACTATAAGCAAGAACAAAAGGGTTTTACCGTCATCCTTTTCAGAAGCAAAAAATCGGCCTACTAATTCGACGATTTTTGGTTTTAGAAAAAAAGCCACAATATTGTCGGAATAAGTGTGTCTTACTGCTATGAACATTTCATAGAGATGGTAAAATACTGGACGGTCCAAATTGTTTGCCAGAAATAATAGAATTTTATAATAAAACTAAAGGAGGTGTCGATGCGACTGACCAGCTATGTTCTACATATAATGTAGCCAGAAACTGCCGCCGCTGGCCTCTGGTGATATTTTATGCGATGATGAATGTAGCAGCTATAAATACACGTATCGTTTTGCTGTGCACTCAAAATCCTCCTTTGAAGTGTAAAAATCGTTCACTTTTTATCAAAGAACTTGCATTCAGTCAAATTGCGCCACAGATTGAAAAACGTAGCAAAATTAAATCCCTACCAATAAGTCTCAAAAGAAGCTTCCAAAAATGTATGACACAGCTCTGTGGTAAGGAAAATAACAAGGAAAATAACAAGGGTAAGGAAAATAAACAGAGTCATTGTCAGCTGTGCGGCAACGCAAAGGATCAAAAGACTAAGACAACGTGCTGCAAGTGTAATAATTTCATTTGTAGTAGTTACGCCAATCCAGTCTGCACTAATTGCTATGAATTGATGGACTCAACTATACCACAAACGAGTGCAAACTATGATGAGATGTTTGATGGCTGAAATGAGAAGCAGAAGTTTAGTAAGTATTTAGCTCAATTTTACGCAAAGTTTTACTGTGTGCAAAAAAAATTATTAAATAACTTTAATTAAATTATTGTTTCAGCTTTCCATAGTCACCGTTCAAATGAGCTTGGCATCAAAACTTTACAAGTTTTCGTTAGTTTTCTAGAATGAACTTTTTTGGATAATATAATGTAAAATAAACGAATTTGCAAACCTTCAATATTTAATTGTTTTTTTCGACTTTAATTTGTTTATTATAAAAAAAAGGGACGAGTTGTATTTTTAAGTTCATTAGCTTAAAAATCATACTTATTAAGTATGGGTGGAAAACGCCCAACGATAGCAATGATGTAAATGAAATACACGATAGTAACGCAGGGTTAATGAATACTTTGACTTTTGTTTAACTTCAAAATTGTAACATCTCAAAATTTTCAGGATTTGTTTTTTCAAACTAATTAGGAAGCACAATTTCTATGAAATCTAGCATCATTTTCTTTTCCCTTTGAACGAAAAAAATACATTACGAATATGTCCAAAGTTGTGGACACAGCCCAGTTTTTGACCACTACATACAATTTCGAAATTTTGAGTTACTGTACCCGTTTAGATAGGATGCAAAATGTTAACTTTGTCTTGTCAATACGTGGCAGATAATCACTCCAATTAGGATTTCTCTTTATTCAGATTTAATTACTGGAATTAAAACATTAACTTCCCAAAATGAGAAGTATCTGTCACCCGGTTCACGGGACGGATATTTCTGTGCTTGTGTTTAAATTCAAACATTAAAAGAAAAACGCTACAGTGTGTTAAACTGCGGTTCTATTGATTCCCTTCCGACTAATCGGTCTTTAGAAATGTCGAAATTTCGTTCGACTTTTCTAGTTTTGTTTCGATTTTTTAATTGATTTGTTTTTCTTTAAACATTCCAAACAACTAAGCTATACTCATTTTTGTTAAAGTGGACTGAGAGTGTACAGGCGGTATATATTTTAATGCATTTTTAAGCCTACAAATTTGAAGACCATTTGAATTTGATACTCCGCTCAAGTAACTTTTTATTTTGCGGGACACGTTAATGCGCGTAAATACAAATTCTATAAAATCTGAACTAAAAAGTGCAAGTGCAAGTGCAAGAGCACGCAATGCCACAAAGTGTTCTCTAATGTTATCTAGAAATTACAAAATGTCTATGCAATCTTCCTTCTTTGCTTGAGCGACTTTAGAATTTTTAACAGGTTTCAACACCGTTAATGTTCTGAGACTGTTAGTTTAGGTAGAGGATAAGAAGAAAAGAAGAGGCAGAAAATCCTTTGAATGTTTTGTAGAAAGCTTACAGATCAGGGAAAAAGGAAACGGAAGTTGATACACACACATACAAACACATGCACTTGAACGTGTACATATCATAGGTACTTTATATCGGAGTACTGTTATTAAAATTCATTCATGTATAGAGGTATGGATATGCCATAATACTAAAAGGAACGGTACGATTTTATGGTTGCATAGTTGGTAGCATGGTGGCTGCGGAGATCAACAATGAGGACATTCTCCTATAACTTTCTGAACCAATCTCAGGTGCATTTATAAATAAATGGAATTTGTTGCACTCAAATTCCTTGAAAACTTTATCGAAGGACGACTACACTATTATTGGTTATCGTAATGTTTCGACTGATTTTTTCTGGTCAGATTACTGTTAGTGTGATGGTCAATGTATGTGCATGTTTCAAACTAAATTCTTTGCAAAATAGAAGTAACGGTAAAATATAAATATTATAAGGATTTTATTGAGTAAAAGAAAGTTGTCTCTCAACTGTTGTATATATGCGATTATATTCAATTCGATGTATGTATTTTTTTTTTTATAATCAACTGCACAACATAATGGGTTGTAGGAAGTGTGAAATGTTGTATGTTACAGTGTGTAAACGAAAATGCAAAACGCTCGGGAAAATAAAATCGCAAACTGTATACATAGAAGTGTTCAATCAGCAAATATGGCAATCGCTTCATGTCGAGAAGTGTATTTGCATGTAATTACATCGTATAGTGTGTTCGTTACTGTGATGACACGTTTTCAAACTCTTGCAGTATTTACATTAAACGCGACTTAGGTTACGAGTAGCCCCAGTGTGCCACAATAATTCGTTTCGGATTCGAGACGGACTCGCTTCTTCGTACATTGTCCGAAACGGAAATCAGTTACGGATAAATAACGAATCCGTTCGCGTATTTCGTCAATTTTTCAACTGACGGTTTCCGGTTTGTTCGAAAAATGCCTTATTTTACGTTCTTTAACTCTAATCGGTTTCACCGGGTTTTCGGTTTTGGTTTTGGACACTCTAGTCCAAACAAATTGCGTTTGCTATTCAATATAACATGTTTGAGACACAATGATTAACAGGTTATTATATCGGGGTTTTCAATAAGAGCGCTACAAAAGTTTTTTTTAAATAAAACAAAACCGGTTTTAGATAGTGAAAGTACGTTCGATGCCAATATGTATGGAACTCGATTACTTTTGCATGGCCACCACGGGCACGCTTGCAGGAATGCAGACGCTGAACCCAATTTTCGACGGTTTTCAAGCATAAATCGGCCGATACTGCTGCAATTTCACGTTCGATATTCGTACGAAGTTCGCCAGTCGTCGCTGGCTTGTTGGCATAGACCCCAGACTTGACGTAGCCCCAAAGGAAATAATCTAACGGCGTCAAATCGTACGACCGAGGCGGCCAATCGATTGGGCCATTTCGTGAGATAACACGTTCACCAAACTTGGTTTCCAATAAATTGATTGTGGCATTCGCTGTGTTGCTTGTGGCGCCGTCCTGTTGGAACCACATATCCTCCAACTCCATATTATCCAATTGGGGCCAAAAAAAATTTGGTTATCATTGAGCGGTAGCGATTCGCATTCACAGTAATGTGCCGGTCTTGATCATTACGGAATGAGTACGGCCCAATGACGCCACCGGCCCATAAACCGCACCAAACCGTAATTTTTTCGGGATGCAATGATAACTCATGGATTACGTATGGATTGCTGTCTGACCAAGAACGCATATTTTGTTTATTGACGAAGCCATTCAGCCAGAAATGAATTTCATAATTCAGAAATTGGACGCAGCGCTCTTAAAGTTGGGGCCACTGACTCCAAATTTCGGTAGTAAATTGTAATAATTTCGACTCGTTGTTGGCTCTTATATCTTTCCATGATGAAATGGCAAACCTTACTGAAGAGAAATGTCAAAAGAGCGGGAAAAAATATGGCGTCGTTTGCTGTCCCTATCGATTTACTTTTGTAGCGTCTCTGTTGAAAAACCCTTAATATGTATTTTTAACCCAAATGTTGCTTTGTTTGTTGAAAATAACTGTAAACAAAAACGTGACAGACAACAGAGGAACAAAAAGGAGCTGATCTTCAATTCACGAAAACAGTGCTTGCAAACATGCACATAGTTGCTGCAATATGTTGCTGGAATGGATATTTTTCAGCGTGTAGCAAACACAATGTGTTTTCTAACATGTTATATTTGCATCCAAGCAAAAAATACCGGTTTTACGGTGTGAAAAGTTAAGCTGAGAGTTTGGGGAATCTCGGACCGCTGCACAGTGGTTCACAATCGTTTTCCATCCGCCAAAATTCAAAATATTTGGATCTAGTAAACATTTTTCAGTTCTGAAAAAAAAGATTATAGCCAAGGATCCACGGATTCTGGCGACATTCCAACATCGACAATCGCACATTGGGGTATATTTCAGAAAAAATTTCCAAATTTGCCTGCTTTTTGATTTTTTCGATTTCAAAGAGAAAGGAAATTTTTGATTTTTGTATTTGTATAGTATAGCTGTTCATATTGCGTACAAAAAGTTTAAATTTTTGTCGCATTACAGATGTTTGCTTTATTCAAATTTTGAAAATCGAAAAATTTATATATCTCTTTTCGAATTTCTTGAATGGTATCCCATTCTGTTTTAGAGATATTGCACTCAATTTTTCTTTGGTATAAAAATTAATTACTTTGCTCTTATATTACGGCTAAGATTTGTTTAAACCATATACTGTTCGGTACTACCAGATAGTGAGAAAAATATAGTCTCATAACTTCTTTGTTTGAAACGCGTCCACTAAATATGATACACAGTTGGAAAGGCTGGTCTATTCCCCAATTTCGTAGTCTAACTTTTGCTGCCGCCCAATTGAACACAAACAAGAATGTGATAATTTAATGCAAAAATTCAGACTTTTTAGGTGATATAATTCTGTTTGCAATTTTGGTGCTTTTTGTAC
Organism: Phaonia tiefii; assembly: GCA_963931995.1. Classification (NCBI taxonomy): domain Eukaryota; kingdom Metazoa; phylum Arthropoda; class Insecta; order Diptera; family Muscidae; genus Phaonia; species Phaonia tiefii. The sequence goes on along the minus strand of OZ008368.1, from coordinate 57,882,083 downwards.
TAATCGAATTTCATTTGCCGGAGTTATGTCCCAAACATCCCTTACAAAACAACATGTAACATATAAATCGAATTCCGGCCGTTAAACTGCATGCAGGTGGTACTGAAATTCGTGAAATGGAGACATTGGCAATAATATTATAGAGTTTTTATACCTGAATACTAATAAAATTCGCGTCAATAATAGTAGTGGAACTTAAACAATTCTTTAAATAACTCCACGTAAGATCTTCCAGCAGTATTTTCCGAAAAATTTAATATTAAATTGGGCTACCGCGGGGTACAGAATATTCATTTCTTTACGCGACTTGAAGGTATTCGGTCGGAGGATGTCTACAATGGGATCCTACCCACTTGTAGCCCTGGGAGAATTATCTCAGGTAGGCGTAGGCGTAGCCGTCGATGGTGCAATGGTCAGTGAGCGCGGCTCTTGTACATGAGGTCCTGGGTTCGAACCCTGCTCTGACCACCTTCAAAAAATTACCTTTCGGCGGCGATCACCTCGCATTGTGACTGCGACACTATCGAGTATATAGCCATGAAAAAGCTTCTCAAAATACAGTTCGCAATCGGTGTAAAACTGTAGGTCCCAATCAGTGAGTGAAACTGGAAAGCGCACAGCTCAGTATTTGTGAGAAGTTCCCGGTCCCTTCATGGGATGTAATGGGAAACAATTTATTTATTTTAGGCGTAGACAAGATGTTGAGCTTCGTGTAGACAACGTTGACGTTGCATGTTAGAAAGAATTGCTTTAATAACACCAGGTGGATGCAATGGCTCAAACCAACCAACAGGAAAACGGCGACGGCATTTTATTTTGTGCTGTAAAATTTTTGTTAAATACAACGCAAGTATATGGTAGCAATAAAATATTGTCACAAAAGTAAAATATCCGTTTAAATTGCACAGTTTTTCGTCAGGACAATATGAAAAATTTCAGTACACAATTTTTGTAATTCCTCTTGGTGTAATTTACGTCAAATAACTCTCTATCGCACTGACCGCACTAAGAATAGAGTGAAATAAAATGTCAGATGAGACGAATGACAGCCTTATATGAGCGTTCTCTATGAAAACATTCTTTATCAGTAACAGGGATACATTTTGATTGATTGCTAACACTGTGTGTAATTTTTTAAGTCATGGCAAAAATAACCATATACGGACACCACTACGTCATAAAAGACTAAAAAAAAAAAGACCCGTGTTTCCCAATTTTTCCCAAAATCATGCGGTTTTTTTTTATGGGCCGCCAAAGATTTGGGGCCTCGGTATAATTTTCGTAAAAATGTGATCATTTTCTCAGGCTCATATCTTGCAAACCGTTCAGAATTTCGATTTACTCTCTGAGGCAAAGTTGTAGCTCTTGTCATAAAGAACAAAAATTACGAACAAAAAACTTCACCTTCCAGATCAAAATCGCAAAAAACTTAAAAAAATTCGATTTTTTTACCTTTTTTCCCGTGTTCAGGTCCATAGGTAGCAAACCGTTCAAAATTCAAGGAAACAATCAACTACAAAAATTTACATAAGATCTCAATAAACAAATTTCTAGAACATATAAACTTCCTAGAGATGATTCTTAACACTGTTTAGGTAGCACACAAAAGTGAAAAATTTGCCGAAAATTATTTAATTTCATTTTTTTTACCTTTTTCTCCTGTTCAGGTCCATAGGTAGCAAAAAATGAAATATGCCTTGCCAGAACCATGTGCTTGTCCAAGGGTTAACACCCTTTAGGTAGCGCTTAGGTATCACGCGATCATGCACCGACAGCAGCAGCACAGGCAATGCAATAAGCTCAGCACACGCAACAAGGGACGCAGCACACAATATAAAAGCGACACGACGCTCACATCGAGGCATTACACAGCGCGACGTCAAAGAGAGCTACAACTTTGCCTCAGAGAGTAAATCGAAATTCTGAACGGTTTGCAAGATATGAGCCTGAGAAAATGATCACATTTTACGAAAATGATACAGAGGCCCAAAATCTTTGGCGGCCCATAAAAAAAAAGTGCATGACTTTGGGAAACATTGGGAGACACGGGCCTTTTTTTTTTAGTCTTTTATCACGTAGTGGTGTCCGTATATGGTTATTTTTTTTCGTGTTGCACTGTGTAATTTAACACATATTTTTTGCGGTCAGAATAACTGTAGTGTTACTACTAGAGTGTCCAAAAAACGGGAATTTTTTAGAAACCGGTTATCGGTTTCTTCGAAAAATCAATTTTTCAAGAAACCGGTTTTCCGTTTGTTCGAAAACTCAATTTTTGAAGAAACTGGTTTTCGGTTTTTATTTTGGCAAAAACAGGCGGAACAGGTTTTTTCGGTTTTCTGCTTCAAACTGAATTACACATGTTGAACTTACAAAACATTTGTTTAGCGATCATTTAATATTTCAAAACTGTATTAAATTAATTTCGTTTTAATTTTAAATAAAAACTATATGAAGACGAACACAATTATTAATTAAAAATTATGTGAAAAATTATGAAATTTAAAATTTATATGAAATTTTTAATTAAAAATTGTGCTCATCAGCCTGATGATGCTACCCAGTGGGTAGCGAAATACTGTAAAATAAAACTATTTAAGATAGACCTGACGCTCAAACACTTGAATTTTAAAAATAATACGAAAGGTCGAATAAATCGTCACATTTTATATTATTTATTATTCATATTCCAATTTGGAATGCGTGTTTAATTTAAAATTAAAAGTTTTACTATTTACTAAATGTATTCTAGCTCAAGACCTTTTTAAGTAATATAAAGCTTATTTATTAGCTTTACATTTCTTTAAAAAAAGTCGAGCATAAAAATGTTTCAATGCTACAAAGGCCATCATTCGTGCCAAGATCTTCATCAGCAGACGTTTTTGGTATGTTTTCATCACAAATATATAAAGGGTCAGCCATCTAACTTTTTTTTTCAACTAGTGCTTATTTCGTGAATGGTGACACTTAGCTCATGTCTGATTTGACAGATGATTAGTTTTATCCTTCCGCTGAACGAATATGGCTGTGTATACGCTTGAACAACGCTGGGAAATATTGCGACATTACTTTGAAAATCATGGTAATGTTGCAGAATGTGTGCGAAAATGTGGGAGATGTGCGAAAATCGCATTATCAGCCGCAGAGCTGATGTCGTTTGGCCACCTCGGAGCTGCGATTTGACACCGTTGGACTATTATTTGCGGAGTGCCCACAAAGATAAGTGTTACGCCGACAAGCTAGAGACAATTGACGCTTTAAAGGACAATATTCGTGAAGCCATTGGTGAAATACAGCTGCACACAATCGATAGGCTACTGCATGGCCAGCCGGGGCAGCCATTTGAATGAAGTTATGTTCCATTATTAACCGGAAGGATTTTACTTTCAAATAAAAAAAGAAATTTGAGAAAATATTCAGTAGTTTGTTTTTTATAGCATTTAAAAAAAAAAAAGTTATTTGGCGGACCCGTTATCTAGAAACACTCACCATATTAATGAGAATTCCTTTATGTACATGTTTGAAGAATACCAAGCACTATCAGTGGAACACCTTGCCAAGATCTTCATCAACAGACGATTTTGGTATGGTATTAATACTTTGGTATTAACACTCATCATTAATGTGATGAGTGTTTCTAGATATATATTTTTGATGAGTTCACCGAGAACATACCAAAAACGTCTGCTGATGAAGACCTTGGCGGGATCCGAAATAGCTACATAGACAGCCTTGGTATCATTGGAATATTTTTATGCTCGACTTTTTTGAAAGTAATATAAAGCTAATAAATAAGCATTATATTACTTAAAAAGGTCTTGGGCTTGAATACATTTAGTAACTAGTAAAATGAAAAAACCAACCGAATAAAAACTCCCGGAAGGGAAATGATGATTATAAGTTTTATTCAAATTTGCATTAAATGATTTAAAATCGAAAATCATAATCAGTTTTGAAAAAGATTTTCGTGTTTGAAAATCTTATTAAGATTAAAACATTTAATTAACAAATATTTTTAAAATTTGATGAAAAAATGTTCTTCATTAATTTTTAATTAATTCTAATTTAAGTCATAAAATCATTTTGAAAAAATTGTTTAGATCTGTCATTTAGAACTTATTGATGGATAAGATTATTTTTCACAATAGAAATTATGATTCTTAAGTACAAAATTTCACTGACATTCAAAAATCATATTATTATTATTAATTTTTAAAGGATATTACCAAAAATCGCAAAGTGAAATCGCCGAAAAACAGAGGTTTAAAAAAAATTGAAAGAAAGACATAAGAATGTGCACATAGCCTCAATTTGCTCAATTGTTTGTTTTTCTCTTAAAAGATAGCCCTACCGCTTACCTTTTCCAAATGACCTAACCGAAGCCCAGAGATCTTACGGTTTCAAAGTTCAGCCAACAGTTTCAACAAAATAAAATCTTAAACCTGTTAATAATTTACAAAACGAAATGAATGTGTGTTGTTATTTCGCTTCCAAAAGAAAACAAAAATGGTCAGAACTTTGGAACGGTAAGACCTCTGGGGTACGGTTAGGTAATTTTGGGTAGGTAAAAAAAAGTGAGTTATCTGCCACCTGGATGAGAAAATTGAGGTTATGTGCACGTTTTTATGTCTTTTTTCCGATTGTTTTTTTGGAAGCTCCGTATCTCGCCGATTTCACTTTTTTGAATTTTTTTAATGGTCCTGAAAGGCCTCTTAAAAGCCTTTCTAACAAGCCCAAAAACTTCCGACCACTGGTTCAGAACTTAGCAGTTTTAACCTAATATCTTCCGACCACCAATCAGAAAATTTTCAAACCGCTGACATTTCGCCCAATTGCATTTTCGGCGATGGTCGTAAATGGACATCTTTGCATGAAACGAGCCAAGGAATACGTTGGTGAAATTTGTCCAGTCGTGACTGAACAACCCTGTATAGTCCACATCTGTTTAAGAAATTAGGATATTGAAGAACAGGTTTTTCTTTGGTAGACAAACTTGTTTGTCATTTACAGAAATATTTTTAAACTCAAAAACCACATGGTAGCTAAATAATGTCAAATATTGAAAGTTAAGCAGCAGCTACGAGGGTGGTCCCAAAACTAGCCGACCTTACAAAGAATACACAAAAAAGTTGGGAAAAACATTCTTTATTTTTCAACATAATCTCCCTTCAGCTCGATACACTTTTCCCAGCTATATTCAATAGCTTCCATAACCTATTTACAGTAAGGACTGTCAATCTCCTTAAAATAGCCGTCATCCGCAGACTCCATCTGATCACAGTTCGGAAGTCTTTTACCACCAAGTTATTTTTTTTTCAAGTTTGAAACAGAGAATAGTCCGAGGGAGCTAAATCTGGCGAATAAGGTGCGTAATGAAGGAATTTGAACTTTAATTCATTAATGTTTGGCCATAGCAATAGTGAATGCGTGAACTTAAGCATTGTCTTGATGAAACTACACCATCTCTGTCGCCAAATGCGGTATTTTTTCCACAAATTCATCACTTAGCGCTGCACCAAATTGGCATAATATTCACCGTTGATGGTTTTTCCTTTCTGGAGATAATCAATAAAAATTATCCCACGTGCACCCCAAATAAACAGACACCATGACCTTGCCTGCAGATGGAACCGTCTTCGCCTTCATTGGACACGATTCTCCCATTACACTCCACTGCGTTGACTGCTCCTTTGTCTCAGGTGCGAAGTAGTGGACCCATATCTTATCCATGATTGTAAATCGACGCAAAAATTCGACTATATTGCGGCGAAACATCGCCAATCACTCTACTGAAGCATCTCCACGACCCTGTTTTTGATCTATTGAAAGCCACCGCGGCAACCATATTGCGCACTGCATTCTCATCTTCAAAGCGTTGGTCAATGTATGAAGTTTAGAAGCTTTTGAAATCCCTATAATTTCAGCTAGCTCAGGCACCTCCAGCAGACGACTATCCTATACCATTTTCGGGATTTTCGTTGTCGTGTCTGGTGTGGAGACTTCAATTGGTTGATCAGTACGGTGTTTGACTTGGCAGGTCGTACAGCCTCGTTTAAGCTCTCCTGCCCAATATTTTACAGTCGTAAATGAAGGAGCAGACTCGATTTTAATATTGCTCGGACTGAGACATTTCAAATTGAAGTGGTGAATTACACAACGGTGAGCAATTTTTTTTTCACGTTTACAAAATAACTGAGATCGTTTACTTTTGATGGAACAAATAAAAATACTAAAACAACGTGGCGCCTTGAAATTTAAAACATGTGTTTTATAAAGTTGCCAGTTTTCAACAAAATATTTTTTTTCTAACTAATGTCACCATCTATACGTCAGTTCGGCTAGTTTTGGGGCCGCCCTCGTTGTTTCAGATTTTGAGTACAGGTATTTGGGAATCGAAGCCAGCCCATGCAAAGTAGCGTATTCGCCGGTATTCTAGTTTATTTTTTCAAAAAATTACATGAGTTTTGGCATTTGCACATTTTTCAATATATACTTTTGCAATTGTTCATTTGTTTCACTTTTCCTTGCCTTAAATTATTTTCATTTTGTGAAACAATCACACGCTATGAACAGAGGACAAACAATTGTTAATTTCTCAGGACTACAATTTTCTAAAAATCTTTAAAATTCTTAGAAAAAGTCAGAAGAGAAGTTGAACAAAACCAGCTAAAAGAACATAATAAACAGCATCCACATTTAATACCTTTGATTGTTATATTTCTTGAGACAGGAAACATTTACACTATGGACTTTTAGCATTTCGCAGAAACTTCGCTTCCCACCAGAAATTAAAACAATGTAACCAAAGTTGAAGACGAGGTGTTGGAGTGAAAGTGAAAAATAAATCTAATATAAAAAGAAAATAATACTATTTTCGTGACGAAAAAAATACTAAGATCTCACGTTCTTATCTCATTTTCCCGATTTTCAAGCTTTGTTTGCTTTTAAAATAAACACTTAGCAATGCGTTTACATTTTTGGGATGACTTCCGGTTTGTATTTTACCGTGTTTCATCGTAGCAACAGTACAACTTAAGCAAAACAAAACGCAAACAACACAAATGCGGGTGGTAATGTATGAAAGTAAACACATTAAAGTCAATAAAAAGACACGGAGCCGGAAATATATCCCAGCGGGGAAACCCAGAGAGAAGAAAATATTTTATAATAGTCTTATGAAAGGAAATTAAAATGCTTTAAACCGAGACAAAAACGGAACAGAAGAAATTTTGAAATTTAAATTTATATGCTCGCAGGCGCAAAGTGGAAGAGCTGCAACACTCACTAGCATGTATGCCTGCACAATCTTCCTTCATGCGAAGAAACTCACAATAGATGTTTATGCCGCTGATACCATAAAATCAAATCATGTTAAAAAGTATAAGGAGGATTAACCGTAAAACATGCAAAATTAATGAAGTAAAATGAAACGAAAGAGGTTTAGGAATTGCTTGAAAATTAAACATAAAATTCAAAACAATAACATCCTTTTAAATCTTTACTCAATGGTCGGTCGCTGCAACACAAAAAAAACTGCAATTTAAAAAAATCCGAATAACTAAACATGTAAAACTTAGAAATAATCATTATAAACCAGGCAGATCCTGTGGGATACTTAGTAAATGTTACATTGGAAAATAAAAAAAGGATAGTTTTTGTGCTGAAGGCTCTTTGCTATTGCACTTTCTTTTTCTTGCATCTGCTTTAATATTAGATGTAACTTTGGTAAAACAAATAAAGCAATATTTAGCTCTCTGAAATCATTCTTCTTGTTTTGTCATAAACAGAGCGACGACAAAAATTATTGAATAATATAGAGAACTTATTGCACTCTTTTTCCGCTCTCATGCAGAGAGACTCATAAACGAGTCATAATATCTTTTAGAATATTGTAATAAAAAATTTCCATTTCGACAAAGTTATTACATAAAACAATACAAAAAGCATCAATGTTTCAAATCTACACTCAGAGAACTAGTTGTTTGAAAAGCGATTGTAGCAACCGTAAATTCGGCTGTTACCACCGAATTGAGGTTGTCACAACCGAATTGAGGCTGTTTCGACCGAATTTAGTCCCCACAACCGAAATTCGGTTGTAGCAACCTCGTTTCATAATAAATCTTCAATTATATTCGTTCACTCAACTAAATTTTCTAAAATTTCGGTTGGAACAACCGAATTTGAGATTAATTCGGATGCAACAATAGAAATTGGTACCAAATTCGGTTGGAGTAACCGAATTTGGCTTCAAGTCGGTTATAGTAACAGAATTTGACACCAATTCGGTAGTAACTGTCGAATTTGGTAGCAATTCGGTCACAATAATCGAATCTAGAGTTAATTCGGTTGCAACAACCGAATTTGGCGTCAATTCGGTTGCTGTAACCGAATTTCTCATGAATTCTGTAGGTATAACCGAATTCATTTTCAATTCGGTTGCCACAACATAATGCTATTTAGTTAAAATGTGACGTTTAAAATTCTATAGTCAAATATTATTTTAAAAGAATGTCAAGATTTTGTTTGTGGTTATTAAGAAAGGTAAGTAAAATCTCTTTTGTAGTAAAACATCTTAGCTTGCAGATATTTTTAAGCAGATATGAACAGTTTTGAAGGTTTTCAAAATATGCTGCAATCGTCTGTATACAAAATGCCTTAGCACGTAGATCAAGCGATGCAACATGTCAGAATTAGTACGGGATCACACGATGGCCGAGACTTCAATAAAGGTCGGAAGAGGCATGTAAAATAAATTTATTACTCTTTAGTTTACCCCATATATATGACTTTATTTTCTCGCTGCTTAAGTTGTTTATAAAAGTACAGGAAAATAAATCATCACTTAATAATAAAAAACCTTTAATACGTAATTCATTTGTGACACTATTCGGATGTGACAACCTCTAATTCGGTTGTAACAACCTCTAATTCGGCAGTGACAACCTCTAATGAGGTTGCGACAACCTCCAATGAGGTTGTGTCAACCTCCAATGGGGTTGTGTCAACCTCCAATAAGGTTGTATCAACCTACCATGAGGTCGTGCGAACCTCTAATGAGGTTGTGTCAACCTCCCATGAGGTTGTGTCAACCTCCCATGAGGTTGTGTCAACCTCCAATGAGGTTGTGTCAACCTCTAATGAGGTTGTGTCAACCTCTAATGAGGTTGTGTCAACCTCTAATGAGGTTGTGTCAACCTGTAATGAGGTTACGTCAACCTCTAATGAGGTTCTGTCAACCTCTAATGAGGTTGTGTCAACCTCCAATGAGGTTGTATTAACCTCCCATGAGGTTGTGTCAACCTTAAATGAGGTTGTATCAACCTACCATGAGGTCGTGTCAACCTCTAATGAGGTTGTGTCAACCTCCCATGAGGTTGTGTCAACCTCCCATGAGGTTGTGTCAACCTCCAATGAGGTTGTGTCAACCTCTAATGAGGTTGTGTCAACCTCTAATGAGGTTGTGACAACCTCTAATGAGGTTGTGTCAACCTCCAATGAGGTTGTATCAACCTCCAATGAGGTTGTATCAATCTCCCATGAGGTTGTGTCAACCTTCAATGAGGTTGTATCAACCTCCCATGAGGTCGTGTCAACCTCTAATGAGGTTGTGTCAACCTCCCATGAGGTTGTGTCAACCTCTAATGAGGTTGTCTCAACGTCTAATGAGGTTGTGTCAACCTCTAATGAGGTTGTGTCAACCTCTAATGAGCTTGTGTCAACCTCCAATGAGGTTGTGTCAACCTCTAATGAGGTTCTGTCAACCTCTAATGAGGTTGTGACAACCTCTAAATTCGGTTACGGCTAATTCGGCTGTGTCATCCGAATTTTTCTGTGAGTGTATACTATACTATTCAATATTATTCGAGCTTCTTGCTTGTTCGCTGCCGCTACATCAATATCATCATACTTAGTTTCAGGTAGAGGCTATTCTTGTACAACAACCACGAATGTGATGCTAAAGCTGTGTGTTGTTTGCATGTGTTCACTTTCCCTATCCATGCCTATAGATGGTAACACATCAAAAACTATATTTTGCGGCCGTCGGTGGTGCAATAGTAGTTTTAGCTGCTGTTGAACATGATAAGAGGTGTTCGATCTCTGTTCTTATCACCTTACATTTCTTTTGAAGGCGGTCACCTCGCTTAGTGATGGCGACATTTAAGAGTTTTTCAAAAAAAATTGCATGAGGTGTCAGGGGACACCCGGTTGGAACGAAGTTCCTTTCGCTATAAACTATGTACTAGTTAGTTCCAACACGCCTAAGGTGCCCGTTGAAAAATACGATAATTTAAATGGGTCTTTAAGAAAATATACTTTTTGTAAAATGTTGAAAATTTTTTAAGAAATTTTTTCTTTATTGAATGTATTTTATAAAAAAAATCCAATGAGTGTTCGAACTCACGGGCGATGTGTTAACACCTTTTTGCTACACGGTACCTGTTCGATTTCTATGAACACATTCGTAAATGTTACATTGGAAAATAAAAAACAGCGTTCAATCATATGATGACGTTACAGTTAAATAATATTAATACTTAAAATTATTTAAAGACCCAGTGCAAGCACATGTGTCATTATATTCTTGCTCAATACTTTTTTTTATTCCCACAAAAGTCAAAGAATGCAAAGCAACAGACACTTGTACATACATACATACATTGTTATATTCGTACGATATAACCGAAGATCAACATAAAATACTTTTTTAATATTACTCCAAATTAAAACACTTCAATCTCGGCTCGCCGATATCGGATCGCCTTAATTTTTGGCCTAAACTCTTCGTCGAAACCCGCACTAGCTTTTTCATCCAAAAATTAATAAAATCGGCTATGAACTTCCGGAGAAAATCGCGTGGGAAAATTATATGAAAATCGTCCAATAATCACTTTCAATACCGACTGCCAAGCAACGAACAAACAAACGATGATAAGACAAAACCGAAGATCAACATAAAATACGTTTTTAATATTACTCCAAATTAATACTCCAAATTAAAACACTTCAATCTCGGCTCGCCGATATCGGATCGCCTTAATTTTTTAGCCTAAACTCTTCGTCGAAACCCGCACTAGCTTTTTAATACAAAAATTAATAAAATCGGCTATGAATTTCCGGAGAAAATCGCGTGGGAAAATTATATGAAAATCGTCCAATAATCACTTTCAATACCGACTGCCAAGCAACGAACAAACAAACGATGATAAGACAAAACCGAAGATCAACATAAAATACGTTTTTAATATTACTCCAAATTAAAACACTTCAATCTCGGCTCAACGATATCGGATCGCCTTAATTTTTGGCCTAAACTCTTCGTCGAAACCCGCACTAGCTTTTTCATCCAAAAATTAATAAAATCGGCTATGAATTTCCGGAGAAAATCGCGTGGGAAAATTATATGAAAATCGTCCAATAATCACTTTCAATACCGACTGCCAAGCAACGAACAAACAAACGATGATAAGACAAAACCGAAGATCAACATAAAATACGTTTTTAATATTACTCCAAATTAAAACACTTCAATCTCGGCTCAACGATATCGGATCGCCTTAATTTTTGGCCTAAACTCTTCGTCGAAACCCGCACTAGCTTTTTAATCCAAAAATTAATAAAATCGGCTATGAATTTCCGGAGAAAATCGCGTGGGAAAATTATATGAAAATCGTCCAATAATCACTTTCAATACCGACTGCCAAGCAACGAACAAACAAACGATGATAAGACAAAACCGAAGATCAACATAAAATACGTTTTTAATATTACTCCAAATTAATACTCCAAATTAAAACACTTCAATCTCGGCTCGCCGATATCGGATCGCCTTAATTTTTGGCCTAAACTCTTCGTCGAAACCCGCACTAGCTTTTTCATCCAAAAATTAATAAAATCGGCTATGAATTTCCGGAGAAAATCGCGTGGGAAAATTATATGAAAATCGTCCAATAATCACTTTCAATACCGACTGCCAAGCAACGAACAAACAAACGATGATTTACTCTTACAAACCTAACACTTGCGTATGTATTAAACTGATAGTTTACTGCCCTAGAGGCGCGCGTATAGATGTTAACACATCAAAAAGTGTATATATGAATATGTATGTAAGAATATGTATTATATATTCCCGAAAAAGTCCTTTCTTTAATGAGAGTTACTTCTTTTATTAAAAGCTAATGTTTTTTGTAAGGAAAGCTACTTCTTATACTTTCTTTAAGAAAAAAAAATTAATGTGAGTCCGATCACAGGGGAGATGTGTAAACATCTAGTAATGAACATTTTTTTTTAAGTTGGAAGTACTTATGCTTTTAGTATATGTTTTTAATTAATCAATTAAAAGAATCAAAACTTTCAATATTGTAAATACGTAGGAATTTGCTGGTTTTTGTTTGTATTATTTAACTTATTTGGTTAGTAAATGGGCACACTGCAGTATATAAGTACTGCATTAAAAATTACAGTAAGCAGTAAATTTACTGATTACTGACAAAGTTCAGTAAATTTTTACTGATAATGAAATTCAATTTGCATTACCAGTAAAATCATAGGCCGTATTCATAATAATCAGTAATCGGGCATTACTGATTACTGAAAATTCAATGCACCTCATCGTAATCATGTAGGCACTTTATAAAAATTTCTGAAAAAAATTTTAGAAATCAGTAAAAATTTAATAGTTAAAGAATTATTTTTACTGAAATTTTAGTAGTACTGCAAAGTGCCCATCTATGGTAAATGCCTTAAGTTCAAATAGTTAATATTGGCTTATGGTAACTAAAACAAGATACATGTTTAAATTTTTGACTCGATTGTATTTAAAAATCTATGGAAAACTGCATCTATAATAGAGGAATTGTTAGTTGTGGGGGTTTGTGGAGAATTACTCAAATGTAAGTGGAAAACGTCAAATAAAAATTTTGATAAAGCTTGCGACTGTGGGTTTGCAAAATTTGTATTAAAATCTCCACCCATAATAATTGGCATGAGATGGAGATTGTTACCCAATTGTCGTGCACCAGCTTCAGTGTAAGGCAACAGTACGTAATGAAGATATGTTATAATCTTAATTTATATTGGAATCTAATAGAAATTTTATTAGAATTAACATTACCTCCATTCAGCTTTGATACACTTTGTGTTGTTTTATGTTCTGAGTTATAATTTTGTTGGTGTTTTGTAAAATATTTTATTATTTTGTATTTGTTGCGGTTGACAAGTTATTAAACAGCTGTTTACTGAAATGTAATGCATGTAGTTATTTTACAGCAATGGTTTTCGAAAATTAGTAGCTACTATTGCACACTAGATGGTGCTTATATGCAGCTGTTAAGTATGAATGACAATCTCAAAGACGAAGGAGACTTATAGTTTGACAAGTTTAGTTTTTAGTTTTCCTTATTTTGCTTTGTTTTAGTAAATTTTTTATTAAAAGTGCAAAAAATCTTTTTAAAAGTTATTAAAATTAAATGTTTTTGTATTCATTATATTTATTTGTTTTCATTTGCCTACGAAAATGAAATTCGTAGCTACTATTGCACACTAGATGGTGTTGAGTATATTGTATGCAGCGTGTGATTACACTAATACACTCATACATAGGTCACACCGATTTGATAACGCTTTACGATTGGTTAACGATTACATCGCACATCTTACTATAAATTTGTGATTGTATTGTGAAAAAGATTTTTACCCCCAGCGTATAGATGTTTACACATCAAAAGTCTAATAGTATGAATTTTTTTACGTAGAAGTACTTTTTTTAGGAACAGGTACTATTTAAAGAAATGTTACTATCTTTAGGAAACAGTTCTTTTTTTAAGAAAATGTACTTATTTTCAGAAAGGCTACTTATCTCAAGAAAAGGAAAGAAGAGTTATTATTTTATTTTGACGTGACAACGTCTTAAATTAACGTTGCGGCTGGGAGTCACTTATGAAAAAGTGTAACGCCCGGTAACGTTACGATGATTTACCGAACGAGAGAGAGGCCCGCCGAATGCCTTGCGTCTCTCTCCCACTCAATAAATAATTCTGTGTGTGCGGATGTGTGTGTTTACTTGTGTGCCAGAAACGATTTGCTTTGCTGGCTTCTAGTGGCTGTTGGTCGGTGGTGTGAGTGTTTTTGTTTTTTGGCACATCATATATATGACGACTGAGCAAGTATGTATGTGCGTATATATGTGCGTGTGTATGAATATTGATTTAGATCAGTCTGCATTGGATAAGGTATTATTTTTTGTTTTTTGTTTTTTGGCTTTATGATATGTGTAGTGTATGTTTGTGTGTAGAAATTTTCATATGAATTAGGTAGCCAAAACGAAACAGAGAGCTGCGGTCGGCTTTAAAAACGATATGCGAATATGATGAATTGAAATACTTTTTGGTTAGTAAATTATTTTCTTTTGTTTTTAATAAAAGAAATGTTTATTTTTTATAATAAAAGAAATGTTTATATTTTATAATAAAGGATATGTTTATTGTTTATAATGTCACATTTGATAATGTGTTCATAGAAATCGCACAGGTACCTAGATGGTGTTGAAATTACTTCTATTTTCCTAAACCATAAGTTTCAATAAATGTTAAAACATCGCCCGTGAGTTCTAACACTCATTGGTTTTTTTTTTATTTTACAAATTTTAATTAATTTCAAATTTATTTAGCAAAAATTTGAACCTTCGATCTGAATAAATGTTTTGATTTTCGAATTGATTCTTTAAAATTACAAATATTAAGAAAAAGTGGCAGATATAAGAAAACTTGATTTAAACTGTGTTGAGCAAGAATTTTAACATCTAATCAATATGAAAATCAAATCAATCTAAACAAAATATATTTCTATAGTTAAAATTTGTGCAATTCTTATTTTCATTCAATTCCTTGTTCCTATTGTGCAATTTAATTATATTCATATCAATAAATATTCTACCGAGAAAAAGACGTTGTCACGTAAAATCTTCGCCCGTAAAACCGACTTTACAGGCAACAATTTTTTATGAAAATACTTGTAAAAAAAGGTATTTTTTTAAAGAGAATGTATTTTTTTTTTGAAGAAAAGCATTTTTTTACGAATGAACATGTACTGTTTTAAGAGTGGGTACTTATCCCAAGAAAACTAACTTTGTTTTACAAAAAAGGTACTATTTAACGAAAATGTAGTTTTTTAAGAAAAGGTAATTTGTTGTAAGATAATGTACAGGGTGGAGCGCGGTAATTTGCTCTTTTGCACTGCAGAGTTCATGAAAACTCCAGACAACGTACGCAGCAGTGTGTGGATACCGAAGGTCGACATTTGCTAGATACACTATTTGAAACTATGTAATTTAAAAATTCCTTACTGTTCAATATAATTAAAGTATAAAATAATTTTTTCTATGGTTCATGGTTTTTTTATTTCATTCCTAAATAAGCAAATTACCGCGCTCCACCCTGTACTTTTTGAAGAAAAGGTACTTATTTAAAAAAATTTATTTTTTTTAAGAAAATTTACTTTTTGTAAGAAAATTTACTTTTTTAAACAAAGTTTAAGGATAGCTTAAGGATATTAATAGGTAATTTTTTTGAAAAAATTTACCTTTTTTTAAGAAAATGCTCTTACTTAAGAAAATTTTATTTTTTAAACCTCTTTCACTTTGGCTTTTCTAAATTTACTTTTTATTCGGTTCAAAATTACAAAATGTAATAAACAGGCTCCACCTAGAAAATTTCCATTAAACAAAAAATATCCCTCCTTGTTAGTCTAGACACAAACCTTACCAAAATTACGAGTGTATGAGAAAGTGTGCTGCTAAATCTAATTCAAAGCTCAGGGTTGTATTTCATGGATTTGCAAGTCATGCACTTTGGCTTTTCTAAATTTACTTTTTAGTGGGTTCAAAACTACAATATGTAATACACAGGCCCTACCTAGAAAACTTCGCTTTAAACCAAACCAAACCAAAAGTACCCAATATAGTTGATAATAATGGGTTGTAATAAAGTATTGAAAAAAAGTTGTTTAAATTTTTGTCATTTAGCCCCCATCCCGCAACGAGCGATAAGGAACTTCGTTCCAATACCATTCGGAGTCGGTGAAAACTATAATTTTATTTCATACATGTATACTTTCCTCAGTGTTCCAGTAAATGCCTTAAATTAAAAACCTCTTAGTTTCATATCAAAATCATCTAACTCCTTCCAGAACGCTAAATCAACACGTTGTTCACCACGACTTTTCTAGAAATATGTTATAACAAAATCAGAGTTGAAATACTACCACAAAGAACCAGAAACCAACAATGTGTATCCATTGTCTCTGCTTTTATATTTTTTGTGTGAAAGATAAACCCTTTTCCGTGTGTTTGCGAGTTTGTCCAAGAGTTGCAAAAATAAAAACCCATGTATGAAAATATTAAACAATTTATTTTCATAAATGATTATGATTTCGTAGTAGTGTCAGAAACGACACCACTAACACCGACTAATCAGTACCAATCCATATGGTCGCCTAGAAGTTATTATAGTTGCCACTGGTATTTTATGACATGTTTTTTTGTGTGCGTCTATTGACTACTATACTATGTGTGTATAAGTTGATTTTGATACATTAGATTTGTATCGAGTCACGTCTACTAATATTACTTAGTCGTCTATGTTGGAGAAAAAAATAGCCTACGCCGGATTTAAATCTTTCGAAAACGTGTCCTAATGTGTTTTAAATATTAATAATATGGGCAACTTATAGAAATGTGTGGGGTGCTTATATTTGTGGTAAGGAAATGAAAAAACAGCTAGAAGAAGAAGTGTAGAAACAGGATTGATAAAATGATTGCAATTGCTCTTTAGTGGGAAATAATGGAATTTTTTTAGGCCGAAAATATATAACCGGATGGAAACGTATATGCATTTTCAGTGTACTTTATTTAAATTCGAGAAACCATGCGTTATACTTTGTAGTTTGCACCCAAGGCAGGGGCGATGCTTACGGTCATCACAATTAGATTGAAGAATATATCTATATTCTATAAATAGTTATACATCTATGTATGCTGGTACCTGGTCAGAGTTCAAATGTATAGTTTAAAGCACCACAGCTAGCAACCTATTCCACCGGACCTAAGTTTGACTCTTTTATCTAACTGGAGGGAATCGCGGAATGTGCTCTGGGTACTTAATTTTATTATTCTTTTATATCTGCAAACTTAAAAATTCATTATCATATGGTATACTTTGATATAGCTTAAATAGTATTTCAAGCTTTCGAATCGAAAGCTACCCAGACACCGACCTCCCTAGATAAACTATACGGAAGGTAGTAGCAATAATTTGACTGAATCAGCAATGAATCTACACGGTTCTCTGATTGGACGGCGGTTCTTTCAATTAGACCATTTTTCAGAACAGTTTCAGATGTTATTTGCCGCTGTAGTAGCATGTTCGGAATGGAACAGAAACTGGTGGTTATTAACCTACGGAAGTATAACGGTTTTTTGTCGCTAAATGGTATAACCAGGTCTGTGCAGACCTACATGGGATTTGTATGGAAACGCATTGTCAGGTGTCCAAAAAGTGTGAATAAATGCATTTTTTGCTAGGAAAACCACGAAATGAACCATAAAAACGAATTTTTATACCTCTTAGGCAGCTATTTACGCTATTTTATTAATATGTACTGTGAAAAAAAATGTTATGGTTTAGACTTAAAATTTTGCTGATATTGTTTACGCTCTATTCAATATGAACATTTTATATACATTTTCTCCACAATATCCCACACAAAAATGGTTTTTATCACCTGCCCCCCACTCATTCCATACAAATTACATGTAGTAGGTCTGCACTGACCTGGTTATACCGTTTGAACCAAAATATTTGTAAACCTGGATTAACCCGAACCCGGATCCACAATCGCTCTGACTGTGTTCGGAGATTGTTGCCCCATGATTGGGAAGGATTTGTCTCTAACATGAAAACAAAAAATTATACACACTTTTATATTCAAGAATTGTCTGCACAGACCTGGTTATACCTCCGAGGATTAAAGGTTCCACTAGTACCAGAGGTTACATTTTAATAGCGTATTGTTTTAATCATTTGTTGATTTTGACACTTTTATACTATTTTTGTTAAAATTCTTTATCTTCGAACGAAACAAGTACACAGGTTTTAAAGTGAAGTGAAATGAAATGAAATTAATTGAATTTTTTTTTTTTTGAATTGAATTGATTTATTTGATCATTAATTAATTTACAAAAATTTTTTGATGTGGAAACCCATGAAGCCTTTTGGCTTGTCTGCGGAAGATTATACAATAATTTTCTTCAATTTTTTAACAATCTCAATAGTAAATTGTACTTATGTTTGTTGTTAACATCTATACGCGCGCCTCTAGGGCAGTAAACTATAAATTTAATACATACACAAGTGTTAGGTTTGTAAGAGTAAATCATCGTTTGTTTGTTCGTTGCTTGGCAGTCGGTATTGAAAGTGATTATTGGGCGATTTTCATATAATTTTCCCACGCGATTTTCTCCGGAAATTCATAGCCGATTTTATTAATTTTTGGATTAAAAAGCTAGTGCGGGTTTCGACGAAGAGTTTAGGCCAAAAATTAAGGCGATCCGATATCGGCGAGCCGAGATTGAAGTGTTTTAATTTGGAGTATTAATTTGGAGTAATATTAAAAAAGTATTTTATGTTGATCTTCGGTTATATCGTACGAATATAACAATGTATGTATGTATGTACACGTGTCTGTTGCTTTGCATTCTTTGACTTTTGTGGGAATAAAACAAAAAGTATTGAGCAAGAAAATAATGACACATGTGCTTGCACTGGGTCTTTAAATAATTGTAAGTATTAATATTATTTAACTGTAACGTCATCATATGATTGAACGCTGTTTTTTATTTTCCAATGTAACATTTACGAATGTGTTCATAGAAATCGAACAGGTACCGTGTAGCAAAAAGGTGTTAACACATCGCCCGTGAGTTCAAACACTCATTGGATTTTTTTTTAATTACTAATTAGTTCATTGCAAGTTTAAAAAGTGATTTTTAATCATTATATTTCTTCTTTGTGTCCAGTGTTTTGCGACCATATTCGTTGTGAAATCGTCCTTCTCGGAATCTCCCTGCTGCACGACGCCTTGTGTTGTGATCATGGTCTATAGGAATGAGAAATCGTGAATCGTTGTACAATTCCTTGGCTCGGGTTGAGTAGTAAATACTTTTTACATTAGGGATGATGAGTTCCTTAGCGGCGTGGTTGTTCTCGTTGGTGTATTGTTCTCTCATGTTATTGTTGCTTTGACTGATATTGCTGGTTAGAGTGTTGTTTGTAATCGAGTTGTTATTGTTATTGTTAATAGTGGTGTTTTCATGGCTGATATATTTTGATCGTTTTCCAATGTGCCTTGGTTGGTGTAAGTTGCGTTATTACAATTATTGTTTGTGTTGGGATGATTATTAATAATAATATTATTGTTGCTTTCTGTAGTTATTTGGTTGTTGTTCTGTGTGAAGTTGTTGACGTAGTTTGCTGAGAATCGTTTGTTTTTTAAAAGAATTTTTAGAACTCTATTTTGAGTCATTTGTAATGCTTTGGAGTGGGATGCACTGCCGCATCCTGCAATTCCGTGTCTGAGGTAGGATTCAGAGAGAGAAAAATATGCCTGTCTTAGCACGCTATAAGTTGCGCAGTTGCTTAAATGAAATGAAATCTTATGAAATATAATGAAATGGAATGAAATAAAATGAAATGAAATGAAATGAAATGAAATGATACGAAATGAAATGAAATTAAATTAAATAAATTGAAGTGAAATGAAATTAAATAAAATAAAATGAAATAAAATAAAATAAAATAAAATAAAATAAAATAAAATAAAATAAAATAAAATAAAATAAAATAAAATAAAATAAAATAAAATAAAATAAAATAAAATAAAATAAAATAAAATAAAATAAAATAAAATAAAATAAAATAAATAAAATAAAATAAAATAAAATTAAATAAAATAAAATAAAATAAAATAAAATAAAATAAAATAAAATAAAATAAAATAAAATAAAATAAAATAAAATAAAAAAAAAAAATAAAATAAAATAAAATAAAATAAAATAAAATAAAATAAAATAAAATAAAATAAAATAAAATAAAATAAAATAAAATAAAATAAAATAAAATAAAATAAAATAAAATAAAATAAAATAAAATAAAATAAAATAAAATAAAATAAATAAAATAAAATAAAATAAAATAAAATAAAATAAAATAAAATAAAATAAAATAAAATAAAATAAAATAAAATAAAATAAAATAAAATAAAATAAAATAAAATAAAATGAAGTGAAATGTAATGAAATGATATTATATGAAATGAAATGAAATGAAATAAAGCGAAATCATATGAAATGTAATGAAATAAAAATTAAAAATAAAATAACCTAAAATTAAATAAAATAAAATGCAACAACCACCGTCGGTGGTGCAATGGTAAGTGCGCGCGCCTCTTGTACATGAGATTCTGGTTCGATCCCAGCTCTGACCACTTTAAATTCGGGGGCGGTCACCTCGCATAGCGACGGCGATGCTATCGGTTATTCAGCCATGAAAAACCTTCTCAAAATATACCGCTCGGAATCGGTAAAAAACTGTTGGATGCAATCAGTGAGTATAAAAGTAGAAGCTGAGAAGCTCTCCCCAATTCCTTCATGGAATGCAATGGGAAATCATTTTTTTTTATTATTTTTTTATAATAAAATAAAACGAAGTGAACTGAAATAAAATAAAATAAAATAAAATAAAAATTAATAAAATAATTTAAAAAAAAAATCAATGAGTGTTCGAACTCACGGCTGATGTGTTAACACCATTTTGCTACACGGTACCTGTTCGATTTCTATGAACACATTAGTAAATGTTACATTGGAAAATAAAATATAATAGTTATTTTGTATACACCGGGCAATGCTGAACATCAAATGACTCGCTTTGTTTGGCCATAGTAACAACAACGGAACAACCAAACACACAACATCACACATACTTTGTCCGAAGTAGCTGACGTATACGTGTGTCACATAACCAAATGTTTGCCATATCAACAGCAACGAAACAGCCAAACACACAATATCACACATACTTTGTACGGAGTAGCTGACGTAATAGTGTGTCACCATAACGTCGACTGCACAAGCCAATGATATTTTGCTTGGCCTAGCTTTATATCTCCGTTCAACAATGCACATACATGTAAATACACACATTATTATGTTAATACATACGCTATAGACACAATTTCGTTTGCCTCACCCCTGTCACAACACTCTTTCTCTTGCTCGCTCATTTTTGTTTAACACGTCATTATTCTCTTTCGCAGTCGCAGAAAATCTGGTTTTAGCAGCAGCATAAAATCTGACTTTTATATATTTAGTCCCTATATGCCGCTATAGATGTTAACACATCAAAAAAATAATAAAATACAACAAAATAAAGTTAAATAAAAAAAAATAGAAATAAAATTAAATATATGTATGTATGAAACTAAATTAACTGAAATAAAGCGATATGAGTTGAGATTTTGTGTGTTTGTTATCGGAAGGCACTAATTTATGTTTTTTCCATGTTAGAGCTTACAACATTTATTCAGATTCCGACCTTAGCGAGGGTTGTCGCTCCAATACGTGGGGTTTCTTAATATTTAGTTAATGGACTATGAAGAGTCTCTAAAGGTCAGTTCACTATTCCTTCTCAAATTATGAAGATTTAAAGAGTTACGTACTAATCACGTACTAATATTTATTGCATCTTATACGACCACTTCTTAACATTTAAAGTGATTATAATTAAACGAATTCGTCAAACTTGGGCATAACAATTGAATTCGTTAAGGTATCAAGGTATTTTCAAATAAAAGACAATTTAAATTAAGTCTGACTACCTTAATCATGAGAGATAATTGAATTAATTTAACACGAACACCCCCTACATGTTAAGAAACATTGCTAATGTACAAAGATTCCGTTACTTATTGACGTAAGGCGTTGATTACGGACATTTCACCGCAAATTATATGCACACACGCAACCAGCATTGTCCAAGTCTGCACACACACACATAAATCTTTACCTTTATTACCCAAATTCCTACAAAATTTGTTGCTAACATTTAGTTGGAGGTATTAAACAAAATCCCTAAAGCATCAGTACTCAAGCAAACTCAAAAGCAATTTCCCATACTGTTGGCAATTGAAATGTGTTATACTCACCTATATATGTATATTCAGTACAGGGACGGAATTTGCGAAGCCTTCGCTATATAACGCATCCGTTCCTCAAATAATTTGTATACCCAATGTCACTACTCACTTTAGAAGTCCTTTCTGGAATCCAGAGAGAACACAAACATGTTCTACTTTTCAAATTACCGGTTGTAGGCTTAACAAATGGAATGTTTTTTTGTTCACAATTACATGTATATTAAAAAAACCAATGAGTGTTCGAACTCACGGGCGATGTGATAACAACTTTTTATTACATGGTGGTACCTGTTCCATTTTAATTCACACATTAGTAAATGTTACGTAGGAAAATAAAAAAAAATAGTTTTTGTGCTGAAGGCTCTGTTGCTATTGCACTTTATTTTTTCTCACATCTGCTTTAAAATTAGACAAAATATTGTCGAAATAAATAAAGCAATATTCATCTCACTGAAATAATTGTTTTTGTTTTGTCATAAACAGAGCGACGACGACCTGCTTGTTGAGTGCTGGCATACAACTGAATAAAAAGCAATATTTAGTAATTTGGTAATTTTATTCATTTATTAGAGCCTAGCACAACAAGAATGAATCTTATAAATTACTGTGCTAGTGGTAAAAGGAACAGTTGCACGAGAGTGTAATTAAATATAATATATTTTAAAAGTTATAAAAAATAGGTGCAAACATGTTCAATATTTAATATGTTGGTTACAATAACTATACTTAATATCAACTAAAGGGTCCGCCAAATAACATTTTTTTTTGAAAATGCTATAAAAAAAAACTACTGAATATTTTCTTTAATTTCTTTTGTTATTTGAAAGTACAATCCTTCTGGTTAATAATGGAAAATAATTTCATTCAAATGGCTGCCTCGGCTGGCCATGCAGTAGCCTACACGATCGGTCCAGCTGTATTTCACCAACGACCTTACGAATATTGTCCTTTAAAGCGTCAATTGTCTCTTGCTTGTCGGCATAACACATATCTTTGAGGGCACGTCACAAATAATAGTCCAACGGTGTCAAATCGCAGTTCCGAGGAGCCCAAACGACATCAGCTCTGCGGCTGATAATGCGATCTTCAAAAACAGGGCGCAAAACATCCAGTGTAGCTTCGGCTGTGTGGCACGTAGCGCCGTCCTGTTCAAACTAAATGTTGCCAATATCCTCCTCTTAAATTTTTGTTAACAAAAACTCCTTCAACATGGCCCGATAACGATCGCCATTGCCTGTAACGGCCACTCCTTGCTCATTTTCAAAGAAAAATGGAACAATTATGCCTCTGGACCAAAATCCGCACCAAACAGTGACTCGTTTTGGGTGCATCGGCTTTTCAATGTAGGCGTGCGGGTTTTCTGTGTCCCAAATGCGACAAATTTGCTTGTTTACATAAGATCAAAATGAACTTCATCTGAAAAGATGTTTTTTTTTTGGCAAAATCGTCATCTTCTGTAAGTCGATCGCAGGCCCACTTTGCGAATCGTATACGCATTGGATGGTCAGCGTATACAGCGTATACCCAACCATATTCGTTATTATCTGTCAAATCAGACATGAGCTAAGTGTTACCATTCACGAAATAAGCACTAGTTGAAAAAAAAAGTTAGATGGCGGACCCGTTATAATACAATACTTAACTTATATGATTTAGGTCATTGAAATAATTGCTTTTGTTTTGTCATAAACAGAGCGACGACAAAAAGTGTTGAATATTATATAGAACTTATTGCACTCTTTTTTCGCTGTCATGTAGAGAGTCTGAATAAAAGAGCATAAACGA
Source organism: Phaonia tiefii (assembly GCA_963931995.1). NCBI lineage: Eukaryota > Metazoa > Arthropoda > Insecta > Diptera > Muscidae > Phaonia > Phaonia tiefii. Next base: position 57,858,053 of record OZ008368.1, on the reverse strand, counting down.
GTCTTATTCTCTTTATAGGATATTTCAATATAAATGCACTATGTTACAATATTATTACATAAAACAATACAAAAAGCATAAATGTTTTAAAATGCATCATTGTTTCACATCAAATTTATAAAATTATAAATCGACCAAGTTATGACAAAAAGAGAGTAATAGGTTTCGAATCATTCGCCAGGTGTTGCCAGTGCTTTTGAGTCATACAATTCGTTCTATGAGTGCACTATACTATTCAATATTTTTTGGCGACCACGACCTGCTTGTTTGTTCGCTGCCGCTACATCACTATCCTCATATTTATTTTCAGGCTGAGACTATTATTTTACAGCAACCACGTATGTAGTGCTAACGCTGTGTGTTGTTTGCATGTGTTCACTTTGATAAATTGCTCTTCCCGTGCCTATCAACAACATCAACGATATTAAAACGAGATCATTACGACCGAGAGTTAAACTTGTTTTCAAATCAACACATTTCGTCATACATAAGTTGGAATATTTTTTCAACCTGTAAAAAACACACTATTTTCCCGAAAAGGTACTGTTTTCTTTTCTTTAGTTTGTTCCGAGAAACCTATAAAAAATACTAAATTTTCTGTTGCAAATATACTTAAAGTAAAACTCCGATCATTTGGAAATGCATCCTACAGTGAGCATTCACTGAATATGTGAATTTGTAGAATAAAATTGTAACTTTCGATGTTTTCACAAACTGTGTTGAAACAAGGTATGCAATATTCTGAAAGCCTGACTCCTCCTCTACAAATGTCTGGTACATTCCAAAATGATCAGACGAATAATTTAAAAGTTGTGATATTATTACCGTGGTTTTTCCATCCATTTATTTTGTAGGCCTGAGAACCGTAAGGTATAAGAAAGATGTTATCGATTTGCAATCACAATTTTCCCATTTATTATTTTGGAAGGCTTAAACCGGCAGAGAGGATGCCAAAACACATTTGTTGTGTGGCGATTTCGAGAAAGTGAAAACAAAACATGGCTGGCCTTCTACATCATCAGTCGTTATCGAAGTTTTGACAGAAGGGTTGAGCGAAAGATAGTTTAAAATGCTTTTCAATAGTTATTGAATTACAATTATAATGTTTGGTTTTATAAAGGTGTTCCCACTTTAAGTCGTCAAAAAAATATTGTGAATCGTTCAATGCCCTCGCCATTCGGGCACGTTCAAAGGCAATTTAACATAATCGGAGGACTTATTCAGCCATTCTCCTTGAGACTTTTAAGTAGGTATATTTATTAGTAGTTCATAAATTCTTGTATATGACTGCCTTTCATTAGGCCTTCATCTTCAATAATCTCTGCCTGCATAATGCCTTTTTATAGAAAAAATTACATACAGCCTCCTTGGGGTAGACGTCTGTATAATAAATTTTTTTTGTGAAGGCCTACTATAGACTTTCGTTGGTAATGTTCCAGGAAGGTATACCGGATCCCATAGCAGTCATGTAATTATGTAAAATACAGAGGGTAGGATATGTGACGGGAAAGCCTACCGGATCCTATATCAGGCATGAACTAAGGCCTGCTACATCAAGATGTCCGCCGCTGTGAAGAAATTTTATGACCTGCGGCCGTGTGTGCGTGAGATAAAATAAAAGCTTGTGTGTTTTAGTGCATTGACAACATATAAGTGACGTTATAAACGTACTTTGTGTAAGTTTATGTGTGAATAAAAGACGAAAATCAAAACAAACTTGTAACTTATCTTATATTTTTGGGTGAATTCACGTTCGTAAATGAATTAAATTGGTATGGGTAAGCCACTAACATTGACATATATATGTGGTATTTACTGACATGTAATATGTCAGTATTGGCCAGAATATGTGCCTGAATGTGCGTATATATAACATTTACTATAAGGGAATATATGCTTGTGTTGCTTCGTAATGTCTGGTTTTGTTTTAATATTTTAATATTATTTAATTTCTGCCGGCATTATTTTGTACAAATAGTTGCTGCTATTGTTATGATTGTCCTCGTCGTCATTATGGTAATTTCCTCCCTTTGTCCCGGTGCGAAATTGCTTTATTTACTACCATTTCCTCTTAACATTTCCGGGTGGTATGACAACCTGTGTATATAATTAACATGCGGGAGGATGTTAGTAAATTCCTACAATGCTAAATTTCATTATATCAAATGGAGGGAGATGCAGTAGTTTTTATGATGTTATCCTGTGTAATTCTAATTGTGGTTAAGCTTTATTTAATTTATATTTAATAGTTGTCAGTTAATTGTCGCGTAATATTTTAGTTTATCACTCGCTTATTGTACTGTTTGGATTTTTATTTATTGAGTGTCGGTTTAATGTATTATGTGTTTATAAGCGTTGACTCGTTTTATCAATGTCATGAATTCGAAAACAGTTTTCACATTTGTAGCTTTAATTAAATTTCATATATCGAATGGCAATATTACATAGAAATTAGTTAAGGCTATGAAAATTCCATTACAATGGCAACTTTTTTGGGTATGAACACAGCATTATTATAATTGGTTCCCTTGTGACTTTTCTGACCAAATATAGCCAGGTAACACGGAATGAAGGTACAAATTATAGAAAGGTGGTGGTGATACGAACCAATTGCAACCCTTTATAAATATATAAATCACAAGTGTTGGGGTGGACAAAAAAATCAAATTATTGTCTTACATTAACAAAAGATAATTAAAAAGTGACACCAGCAAAACCCAGTTTCGGTTGAATATGTATTGGCTGTTCTTGAATTATTTACACGATAACAGTAAACGTAAATATTTTCCCATTTGATTTTCATGGAGGGACATGGGAGATCTTCTCAATATTTGGGCCTTCTAAATTTATGGTCATTATTATTTGCTGGTTACCCAAAGCGAAAATATTAGCAGGATTCCAAATAAGTTTTAAAATGAATATAGTACCAACAAGCAAAATTTTTGCAATGTCTCTAAAAAAATTTGTTGACGTAGAATACGTCTTACCTTACGGTATGAGGAGTCATGTCAGGTTTTTATTGTTGTAATCTTTATTTCATTGAATTTGAGGAAACGGCTAGATGAATTTTTTTAAAATGTTTGTAGGTAAATGAAGATGTTATCTTTCGTTTGATATACATTTCATATTGGTTGATATGTTTCTAGTATTTTAATTTCTCAAATGAAAATTGTTTAAACACATACACTCAAACATATGTGTGGTGTTTGGTTGAGTGTTTTTGGTTGCTCAACATTGCTTAGGAACATGTATCTAGTAAAAAGTGAAACGAACAGCAAGCTAATGTTGCTTGGCAACATGTATCTAGTAAAATGTGAAACAAACAGTAAGCTAACGTAATAAAGCTTTATTGCGAAAGCTTCAATAAAGCTGTTGTAACATTAATTTTGAATTGTACAGCGTAAAGCTTTCACACAACGCTCGAATGCTAATGCGAAGACTCGATAAGGTAAACCTTTTTTAATATTAGGGCGGCCCTCTCAACATTCGCAGAACTTATTTCAATAAAAATATTAATTAAAATACATAAATTAAATTAAGTTTAAAAAAATTGAACATAATATTTTTTTTAAACGGACTTGAATCAAATGCCGTTATTAAATTTAAAAATTACAGCAGACAGTTGTCCGAGGCCTTCGGCCACGGACTGTCCCTGCAGGCTGTGTCAGAGACACGGCCATTAAGTTTAACATAGAATACGCCATCCGATAACACAGAAAACATATATAACAATAAATGATAAATAATATAAGCAAATGAATTTATTGTTATATATGTTTTCTGTCTTATCGGATGGCGTATTCTACGTTAAACTTAATGGCCGTGTCTCTGACACAGCCTGCAGGGACAGTCCGTGGCCGAAGGCCTCGGACAACTGTCTGCTGTAATTTTTTTGTATTTTATTTAAATTCGTGGTGGCTGTCAGAGGTACAACAGGTAGAGTGTCTATTGTACATGAGAACGTTGGTTCCTTACAACTTTACATTTCTTTCGCCGAGACCATTGAATAATTAGCCATTAAAAATTTCTCAAAAAATAAGTGTTGGGATTTTTTTAATTTGGATTGGATTGCTCGTTGTGGGATGGGGGCTAAATGAAAAAAAAAAAATAAACAAATCAAAATTTTTTTAACACCATTATACTACAACCCAGTATTATGAACTATATTGGGTACCTTTGCTTTGGTCTGTGTCTAGACTAACATATGTTGGGGAATTTCTTGTTTAATGGGAAATTTTCTCGGTAGAGCCTGTAACCAATATTTAGTATATATTGCAGTTTTGAACCCAGTAAGAAGTAGATTTCTTAAAAAAAGTTAAATTTTCTCAACGAAAATACCTATTCATATTCTTAAATAAAGTAACTTTTCTTAAAAAAATAGTTTATCTTAAAGAAGTAGCTTTGTATAAAAAAAACAATGAGTGTTCGAACTCACGGGCGATGTGTTAACACCTTTTTGCTACACGGTACCTGTTCGATTTCTATGAACACATTCGTAAATGTTACATTGGAAAATAAAAAACAGCGTTCAATCATATGATGACGTTACAGTTAAATAATATTAATACTTAAAATTATTTAAAGACCCAGTGCAAGCACATGTGTCATTATTTTCTTGCTCAATACTTTTTGTTTTATTCCCACAAAAGTCAAAGAATGCAAAGCAACAGACACTTGTACATACATACATACATTGTTATATTCGTACGATATAACCGAAGATCAACATAAAATACTTTTTTAATATTACTCCAAATTAATACTCCAAATTAAAACACTTCAATCTCGGCTCGCCGATATCGGATCGCCTTAATTTTTGGCCTAAACTCTTCGTCGAAACCCGCACTAGCTTTTTAATCCAAAAATTAATAAAATCGGCTAGCAATTTCCGGAGAAAATCGCGTGGGAAAATTATATGAAAATCGCTCAATAATCACTTTCAATACCGACTGCCAAGCAACGAACAAACAAACGATGATTTACTCTTACAAACCTAACACTTGCGTATGTATTAGTTTGATAGTTTACTGCCCTAGAGGCGCGCGTATAGATGTTAACACATCAAAAAAATTTATACTCTTTATGGCTTTTTCTTATAGAAAGTACTTCTTCTTAAAAATAGTACATTTTCTTTAAAAAAAAACATTAGAAGTACGTATCTGTAAAAAATTACCTTTTCGGGAAAATATAATACATATTTTTACAAAAACGACCTAAAAATATACTTAAAAAAAAAATAAAAATACATTCTATAAAAAAAAAATTTCTAAAAAAAAATCGACTTTACAAAAAGTATATTTTCTTAAAGATCCATTTAAATTATCGTATTTTTCAATGGACGCGTTAGGCGTGTTTGAACTAACTAGTACATAATATATAGCGAAAGGAACTTCGTTCCAACCGGGTGTCCCCTGACATCTCATGTAATTTTTTTTTGTATTAAATGATCTCTTTGGGTGAGGGTATACAAAGTTCAAGCTAACACCCTTATAACGTATTCTATCAAAATTCGGATTTAAAAGTAAATTAACTGTGAATACTATTATCATGGTAACGACTTGCAAATCTTTGAACAAAAAATCCTTTATTCTTCTAAGTATTTATTTTCCCCTCCTGCGTTATATGATACAATTGCCAATAAATTTTAAAATTTGCTACAAAATTCAAACAAAAACTTAAAACAATTCCAACTTATGCACTTAACACCCTTGTTACTTAAAATGAACTATATGCAGCATAATCGGGGCACATGAGTGAAAGTAAAATGACTATGTTGGCAAATGTGATTACATAACTTCCATTTAGTATGATGTCCTTTTTGCATGACATACAAACTTACCCACCCATTCTCAAATATTTTTAACATCAGGAGATAATCTTACAAATCAACACAGACAAAGCTAAAGTAATCGAATCGGATAATCTTTGCAGTCATCTGTTCAGGGGTTAGCGCACAATGAGGGTGAGAAACCAACCCCCGGCCAAAACACATTTTGTTAAAATGTCAATGAAGTAGTAAGTTTAGTTTGTTATTTAACGGGTTTTTCAATAAGAGCGCTACAAAAGTTTTTTTTTAAATCAAACAAAACCGGCTTTAGATACCAATGAAATTCTTTATTCCTGTGAAAGTACATTCGATGCCATTATGTATGGAACTCGATTTCTTTTGCATGGCCACTACGGGCACGCTTGCAGAAGTCCAGACGCTGAACCCAATATTCGACGGTTTTCAAGCATAAATCGGCCGATACTGCTGCAATTTCGCGTTCGATATTCCTACGAAGTTCATCAATCGTCGGAGGCTTGTTGGCATAGACCACAGACTTGACGTAGCCCCACAAGAAATAATCTAACGGCGTCAAATCGCACGACCGAGGCGGCCAATCGATTGGTCCATTTGGTTTCCAATAAATTGATTGTGGCATTCGCTGTGTTGCTTGTGGCGCCGTCCTGTTGTAACCACATGTCCTCCAAGTCCATATTATCCAATTGGGGCCAAAAATTTTCGGTTATCATTGAACGGTAGCGATTCTCATTCACAGTAATTTGCCGGTCTCGATCATCACGGAAGAAGTACGGACCACTGACGCCGCCGGCCCATAAACTGGACCAAACCGTAATTTTGCTGTCTGACCAATAACGCATATTTTGCTTACTGACGAAGCCATTCAGCTAGAAATGAGCCTCATCGCTGATTGTTGAAGCTTCTTAAAGTTGGCCTCTTAAAGTTGAGGCCACTGACTCCAAATTTTGGTAGTAAATTTTAATAATTTCGACTCGTTGTTGGCTCGTATATCTTTCCATGATGAAATGGGAAACCTTACTGAAGAGAAATGTCAAAAGAGCGGGAAAAAATATGGCGTTGTTTGCTGTCCCTATCGATTTACTTTTGTAGCGTCTCTGTTGAAAAACCCTTTACTTATGTACATCCTTATTACAAACATACAATGCTTATACATATAAAAAGTATATGGTTATGGCTAAGATAAAATTCTTAATTCTTTCTCACAGGCAGCCTCATGGAATGACAGGGTTGGTTGCCAAAACTGACAATAGTTTTAAAGTTTTCTTGTCTTCTGTCCTATGATATTGTTGACCGCATTGCCAATATTTTTGAATCAATCGGTTTCTATATGATTTAGTTTATTACACAAAGTTATGAGTCATTCACATGACTATGTTAAATACAAGGGAGACATGCCGGGATTTACAACTTGAGGATAGATATGCAAGTATGTGCAATAGATGTGTATATACAAGTCAACGATTCGGATAATTAAAAACTAAATCGACCTTAGAAGCTCAATTTTGAAACTTGACTGCGTGCGGTTACTGTTGGTACGTTTACTGCGGTTACATTTGATATAAAAAAATCATCACCGTTCATGATAAATTGCATGGTCAAGTTGGAATATCATTCAAATATGAAATAGGTTTAGAACACGTAATGCAGCATGTGAAAGGTTTCGATCTCCTCTTTCTGAATTCAGAAAAACACTCGCATTCCCTTATGATTCAGCAAGCATATTATCTTGAAAAATAACTGAGTGATATCCTGAAAACCAAGTCAATAATAGTTTAGCTTTATTTTAAAAAAACTCATATTGCAATACCAGCTGTTAACATTTTTGGATTGTTTCGGGCAACATTAGGGTGGGGCAAAATAAAAAAGTTTGTCAAAATCTTGCTCCCCAGGCATTTTCTTATTTCATTTATCAATATAAATGACCATAAAAAAAATCAGCTCAATCGGAGTACTCTACGCCTTGCCACCACACAGTTGTCAAATATGTATGGTTCGTTAGAATAACGTTATATTTGAATGTGTAGTAGTTGTAGTACTGTAGTAGGATTGTTTCAACCTTAATTTTAAATTTGTGTTAGTGACCTAATATATTATATTCATCCTTACAGGGCTCTGTGGACAGTGTGGAACAATAGTGGCAATACTGGAAAAACTTCAAGTTAGTCAAACTTCAGTTCTTCACTGACGAGACAGTGACGAGTGACCATAAAATAGCAAAGTGTGCAGAAACCCCCACTCTCCGTTCCGAAACTGATCTGGGGTTATTAGGCAAAAACATCAGTGAATTACCGCCTTCAAGAATACCAACAAAAGGAGATGTATTACGATATTTCTGTTACCTTAAGGATGGACCGATGAAACACGAGAAATTTATTAATTTCAACAGTGCGATCGCAGATAAAATGTGTGCGGAAGTACAGCTTCAATGGACAAAGGCAGTAATCGAAAGTCAACGGAAAAACAAAGTGAAGGCCAAAATACTTGATCTATATGAGAGTTACAGAGTTATCAAGAAACACAAGGGTCGAAAATCTAATGAGAAGAAGGAGCAGAGCTTTGTTGATGATATGAATAACTATTTCTTTGTGGCGCATCGAGATGCAGAGCACAAGATAGAGACAGATCGATTTCGTTTACCAAGTCAGAAAAATGAAGACATACAATTTTTCACAGCCTTGAAAGTTGGAAAGAAGGCACAGAAGATTAGAAATATTCCAAGAAAGTAAATAATAAGTTAGAAAGGGAATCACTGGAATCAGCAAGGCAAAAAGTTGAGGACCAACGCAAGAAAGATCTGAAAAAGAATGCGGAGGAAAGTGAAAATGACCCCACTCTCGATAGTCTCGAAAACAACCCTGAACCTGATACAGATTTTGAAATCCCTTCCTGTTCTGGTTATCGAACACCCAAACACCGGCCAAAAGTGCCCTTGGAGCTACCACGTAATCCACTAAAAACTGCAAGAATCGCACAAATGGCTGACCGCTTGAAATTGTCTTCTGCTCAGAGCACTGCTTTTGTAGCTGCAATTGTATCGGAAGGAGGAGGTGACATAGATAAAATGACTTTGTCCAAGAGAAGCACGAGAAGAGCTGGGTAGAAAGTGCGTAAAAAAATTGCAGAAGAAATTAAGGCTTTGTTCATTCCTCCACAACATTCAGTAATGCATTCAAGTATTTCATAGCATCAAAGTATTTCATATAAAAGTGATTCAGTAATCAGTATGTTGTTATGATTCTTGAAAACGTGGAGCCAACTGTCATTATATATCTTTTGGGCATGTAATAAATACCAGATTACGTTGATTATCTATTGTTCGCGTTTCCTTTATTATGGTAAAAAGACCAGATGTCAGAGGCAAGGCTTAGAGTACTCCAATAGAGCTGATTTTTTTTATGGTCATTTATATTGATAAATGAAATGGGAAAATGCCTGGGGAGCAAGATTTTGACAAACTTTGTTTCTTATTGCCCCACCCTAGGGCAACATATCGTAGTAATTTTTAACGAATTTCCGTAGCTTTACGGGTGTGTATTTCGGAACAAATGTATTTTCCGGCTACATTTCATGAAACTACATTGGGGACCAAACCACAATCAGAGAACTCTGCACTTTCTAGTTTTGCACTCACAAATTGGAACTTAGATCTTTTTTCCTTGTTCCGAGAGCATTTGACTAGTTACTGGATAGTATCGACGTCACAATTCGTCGTATCCACTATTAAAAGAAATGCTTTGTTGACAGAGCAGGATCGAACCCACGTTCTCGTTTACAGGTGTGGGACACACTTCAAAAAATAAATAGGGCCTAAAGAATATCCATGATTCAGTGGATATGTTTGCGGCAAGTACCACAATAAGGAGATGAAGACTTACAATGAAAACGAGATAAGAACACGAAGTTATGATACATGTCGATGTTGACCGGGAACGTTCCTATATATGGATATTTGTCCAAGCCCTTTCCAGATCCGCAAGACAGTTGCCCCTATCCGACACCACTCTCGCTAAGCCTGCAGAAGCGCTTACGTGCACTGTTGATAAGACACAGGAGAATAGCCTTTTTCGGTGCCTTTTCTGAGAATAGGATGCTATATTAGTGGAGAGACTAACAAATGTTGTGGATTCTACAGATAAATCTCTATCATGGTAACCTTGAATCTACCACGCTAAGCTTTCGTCTACCAGAAGACTAGGTAGATGTTGTTATAAGCTAAGGGATTGGGATTGTTTTAGTGGGTTCAGGACGAAGGTGTAAGTATTTCCAGAGCTAAAATGATTGCCAGAACCTGAATAAACTTCTGTTAACATCGTAGTCTGTAACGCACTTCGTTGCGGTTAGTCGTCGTATCGTTCATGCCCATGAAGAGAAGAAACCACGAATAACTGTCCCGCCTGAAAGAGATCAGCTGCCATCAGCGGGCTTGGAGGCAAACCCTCATGGGGTAGAACTAGCACCAATTAGAGATGTGAATCACTTATCACATCTGTTGTTAATTATCATTGAGGCAAGAACCGACTCTACATGCTGGAGGTACTCAATACCACCTCAGCAGCGGACGTTCTCTAGAGGAAAACCGACTTATGTGCATCTCTCAATTTTGGAGATGCGCATCTTTACGAGGTATTTTCCATGTGAAATTCAGACATTTATTTATATGAGTCAAAAATATCTAACTTCCTACAGAATAGGTCGAATTAAACAAAAAATTTAACTGATAGTAATTAAAAGACTACACTCAACCAAGTTGCTCCTAAGAGCACTTACTTCGATTTTCCTTTTTAACACAGATATGAAACAGCGCACAATCCTTGGATTTAATTTGAGGAGGACTATCAAGGACTATTTCTATTAAGATGCATGTTGCTACGAACAGTCACCATCTTCGGATACGAGAAGTCTGGACGCCGACTATTTAATAAAGCCAAGTCTTCGAGGTGGTGCAATGGTTACTGTAAGCTAATGTTGTACATGAGAAAGTGGGTTCACTTTCTGTTCTGAACATTTTATATTTTGCCACAAATCTACAGAAAATACTGATCGGAACCGATATAAAACCGTAGTTTCCAATCAGGGTGTAAAACTAGAAAGCGTACAGCTCTCTAAGAGTGATAAGCTTTGCCCTTTCCCGGACTGTTAAGGGAGAATATACACACACTGAAATGTTTTTCTTCGTTTGTTTTTTGGGTGCAAGTATAACGTGTTTGTTCCTTCTTGCAAATATATTATATTTGTACCCAACCACATTTTGTTTTCTGTTCAATATAACATGTTTATGACCAATGATTAATACGTTACAACATACGTATTTGTGGGCAAATTGTAGTTTTGTTTGTTGAAAACTGCTTGAAACAAAAACGTGACGCCAAATAAAAAAAGCAGCAGATCTTCAACTCACGAAACAGTGCCAGCACACATGTATATGGTTCCTGCAATATGTTGCTAGGGGCGTTTTTTTGTCAGCGTGCATACATAGTGTTCGAGAAACAAGGGGGGCTGGGTTATATTTATAGGAAATTTTACAGAATATATAAGTCTTCGAAAGAAGTGTACTTATATAGACTTCAAATACATACATAAAGGGTGTAGAGATAGCCTTTAAACGATTCCACCGTATTTACTCGCTTCTGGTCTTAATAGTTTTTGTGTTTACTATTAATAGTTGTTAAATTTATAAACGATGTCAAGTATATGAACATCATTTTAAGTTATTTTTCACATCTGTCTTGTAGCGGTAGAAATACTCCTTTAGCATCATACATTTCCTTGTATCTACTTCCATTGCATTTACCATGGCTTTCTATACCAACCACTACAATTTTCACTTTAACCTGAATAAATTTCATTCAAATTCATTTACAGTTGTATTACTTGGCATGGTTGATAATTCATATTGTTGTTAGTGAGAACGAATGTGATTTAAATTGAAGGTTTAATTTTGCATTAATTCACAGGAAAACTGAAAACCGCACATGACGAAACGATTGTAGGTTTGGTATTTTTATGTGGCACAAAATAAAAACTACTAATTGAAAATGAGGAAATTTTTAAAGTGCTGCCTATTTTGTTGGCGATAAATAAATATTATATGGCCTAAATGACAAAAATATTGAAAACGCCATCACATAACATCAGTGACAAGAGGCTTTAAATGCAAAAACAAGATAATACGATTTAAGAAAATAACAAAAAAATTTCAAAACTTGCTAACCAGTATTGCGTATTTTTTTTGCAGTTTTCATAATATCCGTGTTTACAATTTCCATTTAATTATTTTGTGTTGTTAAGGCCGCAGGATACGAAAAACCTCAGTTAACACAGGGCTCAGTGTCAACTGACAATTGATTCTGTAAACCGATCACAAAAATCAGTTGTTTCAAATGAAAAATTGCAATAAGGGCAATTTAAGTATTTCAGATTTATGTATTCCGTTACTATTTAAACGAAATTAAGTGACGGCAACCACATTTGTTATAAACCTATTATGAGGGGTCAAGTGCCTTAGAGAATTAAGATAATTTGTTTCTCGTACATGCTCGACTTATATCTACTCTCTTCCACTTGGTAATATCAACCTCTTGCAGGTACTCTTCCAGCTGGTATTTCAAATGATGTCTTGGTGGTTAGTTTGTTCGATCTCGTTTGAGTACGTACGTCTTCGAATATCTGTCGCACTGGTTCATAGTTATTCATTGTACTGACATGACCTAGCCAGTTTCAACACGTTATTTTGATCCGCAAGCCTTTGTCTATGTTGGGATACTGTTTACATAGCTCGCGGCTCACCCGATGTCGATACTTGCGGTTCTCTATTACAGAACTATATATTTTTCGGAGCATTTTTTTCTCGAAGACTCCCAGTGATATTTCAGGAGCGTGCAATATGATCAAGGAATGTGTGCCTTAAAACCAAACAGGTTGTATGAGAGTCTGATAGAGTTGGATCATTGTTTGTTTGCGAGACAGTCTTATCTCTGAAGTGTGTCAGTAGAATGGTCCGAAATATAACACGATTTTCATGATAAGCCACTCCATCTAGACTGACGTTATTGCTTTTATTTACAGCAGATCAAAAGTAAATGAATTCATTCACTACCTCGAAACTATAACGGTTATCAACGGACAGCCTTTCCTCCAATCATGTGGATGTTCTGCTGGTAGAAAACATTAAATTTCTCTTGTCCTCATTTACTATCAAACCCACTTTTGCTGATTTCTTGACGGTGCTTATACCATCATCATACGTGAGCAACATATAGCTATTGTTGCTGATAGTTTTAATCTTTTAGACTGTAACTGTTGTCATAATGATCTCTGTTGAGAAGATCGAATGTTGAGAAGATCGAATGATAGGTTGTCGCCGTGTCTGAGGCCTTGTCCTAAAGTAAGTGGATCGGTGAGATTTTTTACCAATCTTTACTGACGACTTCGTGTTGGCAGTGTCATTTAAACATCTGCAAGCGCATGAAAATACAACTACCAAGAAGGTTCATATTATTTCAATTCAAGTAGTGTCAAGAATAAAACTACCGAGATTCGAAACTCATGTGTGGACGTAATAAAGGGCTTTCAGTAAGAATGCACTTTTTCATTTTAAAATAATGATGACATCTTACGATAAAGTAAAAATAAAAAATAAATGGTTTCCCAGTACATCCCATGAAGGAATTGGAGAGAGCTTCTCATAACCAGTAAGATGTGCGCTTTCTAGTTTTATACTCACTGATTGGGACCGAACGGTACTTTGAGAAGCTTTTTAATGGTTTTTTAATCGCTGCTACTTTGCGAGGAGACTGCCTCTGAAAGAAATTTAAGGTGGTCAGAGCAGTGCTCAAACCCAGGCTCCCGCGGCTGTGATGGCAGGTTATTACTCTTTTCATGAAATTTTCCCTGACTTTTTAACAGAGATGTGGCTGTATCTCACAGATGACGCGTTGAATCTCGGATTTGAGCTCAGGAATTTTCTCTGGTTTACTCATATAAATCCGAGATTTCACAAAACCCAAAAGAAAGAAGTCGCACGGCGTTAAATTGCATGATCATTGTGGCAAATTGACATCAGAATTCCTGGAGATAATTTGTTCTGGAAATCGTTGCTGCAATAAATCGATTGTTGCATGCGTTGTATCGCAGGTGGCGCTGTCTTGCTGAAGCCACATTTTGTCCAGTTGAGGCCACAGAACTTGGCTGTAATATACCTGTAACCAATGCCGTTCACATTCACTTTAATTTTGGCCTCATCATCTAAAAAGTAAGGCCGAATCACACCACTTGACCAAAATTCATACCAGACAGTTGCTCGTTGTGGGTGCATTTGTTTTTTATGGATTACATGAGGACATTCTGAGCGCCAAATTCGAGAAATTTTCTGTATTCACGAAAACATTCAGATGGAAATGCGTTTCGTGGGAAAAATAACACTTTTTTTTTAAAGTTGGCATTCAGTTCATTTTGCTCTATTAACCATTGCCGGCGCGTTCCATAGTCTGCTGGTTTGAGCTCCTGAGTTGGTTGAATTTGGACGTGGAGGCTCCTTAGTAGGTTCAATTTGGAGGTGGAGGCCGTTTGTCGAAATTCGCTGTGTAGCTTCGTGATATTTGAAGATGTTGAGAATCATGCCGAATTGTTTTCAAGATACCAACCAGTACGTTGGTGCACAGAAGTTTCTCTGTCCATGTCTGACCCAGTTTCTTCAAATTGTTTGACCACTCTTCGAATGGTTGACACATAATGTGAACTGTCTCGACTGAAACTGCCTGCCTTGAAGTTTGCGAGCGGTCTCAGCATAACTTCCTAAATTTTTTAATACGTTATCAAAATTATCAGGTGTTGGTCTTCTGCAAACTGACTGATGTAACCTACAGTTTTACACAGGTTGACAACGGTACATTGATAAGTTTTGTCATGGTTACCGTCTCATGGTGACTATCGTCGAAGGAATTGTAAGGTGGTCAGAGCAGAGATCGAACCCACATTCTTATCTACAAGTGCCGTGCACACTAATGGTGCAATGGCAATCGACGGCCACATAGCGGTATATATGCAAATTGAAAAATGTGATTTTTGGCTAAAAATTGGGTTCTCTTTCCCGTTAAATTGCAGTCGCCATTTTGATTTTTCAATTTTAAAGTTACGTAACGAATTCACCGAACTCAAGATAATCTCCCTACAAATTTACTGAAGGATGGAACTCTAATTTGACTGACTATTTTCCAACCTCTCAAGGTCAGATGTCATATTAATTAAACAAACAAATTACGCAAATTTTAACATGTTTCTCCAACTGGTTCTATCCTCCGCCTTTTCTCGGCAGTTGGTAACACCAAGAATACGGAGGGATTCTTCTGCCTGGTCCTTCCATCGGAGTCTTGGTCGTCCCCTTTTCCTGATTGCATAGGGTACGTTATCGAAATCCTTTCGCGGTGGCTCATCTTCGTCCATTCTGATAACATGGCCTAGCCAACCTAATTGGCATGATTTGATTCGCCTAGCTATGCCCATGTCAGAATAAAAATGATAAAGCTCTTGGTTCCAGCTTTGTCGGTACTCGCCGTTTTCTTAAACAGGGTCACATATTTTATGGACAATTTTTCTCTCGATCGGATGGAACCACGTTTTGTTCCGCCATTATTGTTAAATGTTAGATTGTATCCGCCATTTGAAATGTTATTATTTTTAGTAAATTTTGGAAACTGGCAATCCCGAAAGTAATAGTATGCTTTTTCTTTAGCCGGCTATTATAAGTCCAGAAGAGTTTTGACCGGAAAATACTATCTCTATCCCAGTGTGCACAGATTAATTTCGTCTATCACCCTACTCTTCCCTGCCATTCAATCATTTCATTTTGAAAAAAGTTTTCCGAATATTAAATCATTTTAAGAGTACATATAAGCATCCTTAGCGCTAAAGTAGATGCGAGTGCAAGAAATGAGTACAGCTTACTTGGTAGTATTCCCTGGAGATGCATTATTATTTTTTTCGTATATAATATTTCATTTGCAGTTGCATTTCGATTTGTGGCAATAAAATGCAGTTTCATATTGCGCCTTCTTTATGTCACTCACTCAGACGGTGAGTCTTAACTCATTCAGTCAGGCTTGCATAGTCGCAGTGTAGGACGAATGTGTTTGCATGCCTGTACGGACGAGTACTCAAGATTCTTTATCCTTCCTGTTGATAGTGTTGGTACATCCTCATATACATACTTAATAGTATTTTGTTGCTTCTGGTGTTCATTTTATTCGGAGAAGTGTCTTCTTTTCTCTTATTGTTATCATCGTGCTCATCGCGAAAAAAGTTTTCTGCCTTTATGTATGTTATGAAGAGTTTTTGGCGTATTTAAGGATAAATACATAGGTGCATGTGTGAGTTTGTCAAGGTATATATAAGTATAGTCACCTTATCCCCATGTTCATTGTTCTCCTGTTGTACTGGTATTGCAGCGACTGGTACACAGAACTTCGATTCGCAAATAAAGAAATGAATTTTGAGTAAATTTTTAATATCCTGAAAATACACAAGTTTCTCCAATGTAAACTAAAGACAGCCTTAACAATATATATTCCAGACTGAGGATTAAAGATGAAAAAAATTTAAGGAATATTTTTCAGATATTGAATAAAATTTGGTAGTGCGTCAAAGTATTTTTGGTATAAGCGTTAAAGATTCGTGGGAAATATTAATTTTGTCCATTGTTTTATTATAGCCATTGTTTTACCATATACTACCGGCTGTTATTGGAATTTGTGGTCAATCCATAGTCGTGATCAGAATATCTTGCATTAAAGACGCGGTTCTTCCTTCCACTGCCATTGGCTACAGCAGAGGCTTGAGTGCCAAGTTTTTTGTTAACGCTGAAAATAAAACGGCCCCAGCAACATATTGCAGGAGACATGTATGCAGATGTTTACAAGCATTTATTTCACGAACTGAAGATTTGCTGCCTTTTGTTTCTTTGTTGTGTGTTACGTTGTTTCTTTAGCAGTTTTCAACAAACGAAGCCTAATTTGGGTCATAAAAACATGTGCTGTTGAATAGTAAATTCATGCTGTGTGGGCATAAGTATACTCCATTTGCAACAAGCTACAAACAAGTTATATTTGTATCCAATCAACAAAAAAAGACAGATTCTTCAGATTCTTTTTATGCACAATTGTTGACCATTTTGTAGGGATTGGTGGAATATGTAAAAAGAGATAAAGACCCCGTGAATTTAGTTATTTTCCATGGACATTAAACATTTTACTGACATACATTTTTCTATTTTAAATCTGTAAAACCCGATTTCCAGTAAAAGTCCCCCAGTGTCTAAATAAAAGGATTAAGTAGTCAATAGAGTAACCCTCTTGAAGGTATCGTTTTCGCAAAACAGAGGACAAGGAGTTTAACACTTTAAATTTTAAAACTTCATTGTCAAATTTTTAAACTTCATCAAAGGAATGACAAAAAAATCCGTAACTACTTAATTTGTAACTAGATTTAGAAAATAGTGGACCGTTATTCAAAAGGACTTGATTTGAATACCGTAAAACATACAGTATACTTTTCTAAAATTTAAAATATTTAATCTTATGCCAGTTATTGAAATTCGAACTTTATTGAGTTTTGATCAGAAAATAGGTTTGAATTTGAACAACCTTTGTTTGGTGTACGTTATTATATTCTTTTTGCATACATTTTTTGACAGACTACTTGCAAATTCTTTAAACAAAAAATTTACACATCGATTCAACTTGAACCTATATCTAAATTTCGAAATCAATAAACGTAAACAATCGTTTGGCAAAGTTTATCCCCCGTATTTGATGTGTTAACATCTTGTATAGGGTAGGGACTTAACTCACAAAGTCCGACTGCGATCACACATATTGTTTGGGGTTAAACTCCTCCGAAACGGATGGACCGATTTATATGACCGTCGGTGGTGCAATGGGTAGTGTGAGCGCCTCTTGTACAGGAGATCCTGGATTCGATCCCTGCTCCAACCACCTTAAAATTTCTCTCGACGATGGTCACCTCGCTTAGTGACGGCGACACTATCGAGTATATAGCCATGAAAAAGCTTCTCAAAATACCGTTCGGAATCGGTGTAAAACTGTAGGTCCCAATCAGTGAGTCAAAACTGGAAAGCGCACAGCTCAGTGATTGTGAGAAGTTCTCCCCGGTCCCTTCATGGGATGTAATGGGAAACCATTTATTTATTTTTTTTTGTGTGCTAATCGGATAGGTCTCAGAATCCCCAAACATCTATTTTTTATACCCCTAAATGATAGGGATGACCCACCCCTATATAGAACACAGAGTTGTCCGACTGCGAAACACAGATTGTCAGACTTCGAAAAAAACACACACTGATGTAGCGGCAGCAAATAATTGTCTTGTGTGGGTTCGGAGCACACTCAGAGCAAAGAGAGTAATGACCTGGTTATACGTATATAAAAATGAGATATCCAGAGAGCAACGAAAATTCTGTGAACTTGTGTAGCGTATGTACGAACATAACAATGTATGTATGTATGTACATGTGTCTGTTTGCATGTTTGCATTCCCTTTGTTTTTTGTGGGTATAAAATAAAAAGTATTCAGCAAGAAAATAATGTCACTTGTCTTTAAATATTTTTAAGTGTTATTTAGTATTAATACTATTTAAACGAAACTTCATCATACGATTGAACTCCTTTTTTATACCCTCCACTGTTTTATTATTGTCAAAGGTAAGTTAATTCACAGAGCTATACAAAAGAACCTCCATTACTCTCTTCGATGCCTCTTCATGACGACGAGGTAGTGGGTCATTTCATCGAGTTCGAGTTGCTTTGGTAATTTACTCTTTGGTTGGCATAATATGAACAAATATAAAAGGGAATGCGTATTTTAGTTCGATGCAAACATAATTTAGCTGTCATTAGTATCAATCAAACACTTTTAAACTTAGTTTGCTGCATGGTCTGTAATCTGTATGTCTTCTTTGTTCTATCATTCTACATCATTTCCCTAGTTTCTTTTCGATCAGCTGTGCCATAGAAACCCCCTGGTCAAATAAAATGTGAGCGCAGAGCACTCTTAGAGCAACGGGAATAATGACGTATTATACGCATATAAAAATGAGATAGCAAGAGAGCAACGAAAATTGTGTAAACTTGTATAGCGTATTTACGCACATAACAATGTCTGTACGTTCATGTGTCTGTTGCTTTGCAGTGCCTTTATTTTTTGTGTGAATAAAACAAAAAGTATTAAGCACGAAAAAAATGACGCATGTGCTTGCACTAGTCTTTAAATAATTTTAAGTATTAATATTATTTATATGTAACGTCATCATAGGATTGACCGCTGCTTTTCATATTCAAATGTAACATTTTCTAATGTGTTCATAGAAATCGAACAGGTACCGTGTAACAAAAAGGTGTTAACACGTTGCCCGCGAGTTCGAATACTCATTGGATTTTTTTTGGGAGAAGCTATTTTTTGAAGAAAAGGTTTTTCTTAAGAAATGGGATTTTTTTTAGAATTGGTCCTTTTCAAGAATAGGTAAATGTTTAAGAGTAGGTTATTTTGTTTCACAAAAAATTTACTCTTTAACGAAAAGGCAGTTTTCTGAGAAAAGGCAATTTGTTGTTGTAAGAAAATATACTTAAAAAAAAAAAAATACTTTTTTAACCCTGCTGTTAGGTTAGGAAAAAAATACGAATGTTAGGTTAAACGACCATTTGGTCCATACTACAATTTTCATGCAGAATATCAATTTAATCGCATTCGTTATATATATTTTAGTTCAATATTTACTAAATATAGTTATTATTATTATCATCTTTGTTTTGAAAATAAATGTAAAGAAAATCAAAGGAAATATACTATGGACCAAATGGTCCCTTAACCTAAGATTCGTATTTTTAACGAATGTTAGGTTAAGAGACCATTTGGTCCATACTACAAGTTACAAACAAAATAACCATCTATTCGTATTCTTTGTATCTATCTTGGGTCAGTAATACTCAAATATTTTTATTATTAGTGTTATTTTATATTTTGAACATAATTGTAAAGAAAATCAAAGAATATATTCTATGGACCAAATGGTGCCTTAATCTGAAATTTGTAATTTCTTATTTGACTCAGTCCTGTTTCAAGTTACAAAAATTTAATTTTTGCTCATGCCATTGGTTGAGCGTGACCTGAAAAATGAAGTCAGTATATATCACCGTTCAAAACTTACAAAGAAAACTAGCCATTATTTGGACCAAATGGGCTTAACCTAACAGCAGGGTTAAGAAGAGATACTTTTTGTAAGGAAATTTACTTTGTAAAGCAAAGGTACTTCTTTAAGATAAGGTATTTTTTTTAAGAAAATGTACTATGTTTAAGAATATGACTACGTATTTTTCTGAGAAAATTTACTTTAAAAAAAGGCACTTATTTAAGAAAATTTCCCTTTTTTAAAAAATCTTTAACTTTGGCTTTACTAGAGCTACTTTCTATTGGGTTCAAAACTATAATATATAATAAATATTGGTTATAGGCTCCACCTAGAGAACTTCCTACTAAACAAGAAGTTGCTCAACTTATGTTAGTATAGACACAAACCAAAGCAAAAGTACCCAATATAGTTGACAATACTGGGTTGTAGCATAATAGTGTTAAAAAAAGTAGTTTAATTTATTTTCATTTAGCCCCCATCCCGCAACGTGCGGTAAGATAACCAGGAGATATTGCGCTCCGATTTCCTTCAGTAAAAATAAAGCTTTGTTAGCTTGATCACGACGCCTAATTTTTGTTTATAGCAAAATAGTTTCTTTGTACTAAGTATCTGATAAATAACGTTATTAAAGAAAATGTTTACATTGGATCAATATAAGTTTTGTGGGTGAGAAGACTTTTATGAATATAATACATGGTTTGAAAGGGTGATGTATTCCCCAGTTTCCGATGGAGACCTTTGGCTGCCCCAAACTGAATTCTCAGGAGATAGCGTAAATGTAGTGAAAACTTTCAGTTTTTTGTAACAAATTATGAATTAGATTTTTTTTCTCACCAATTTAAAAAATGAGAGTACGCAGCGAAAAAGGGGATAAAATTGTATTTCTTATTTCGGTATTTGTTAGTCTAATCGGCGTTCATTTGCAGTAGAAATCCTTTACAACACACAATATTGCATATAAATCAAAGGTCTGCAACAAAACATTTGTTTTGTCGCTGACAATACTGCGCACACTTCATTGCAATATGCAGTAGTACACTTTTCTTTTGTAAGGCAACGTATAACAGTGACAGCAATAGCAACGACAAAAACAGCACACTGTTTTATTTCATGTAAACACAACATACCAACCTTATCAATGTTTTTATATACAACAAGTGTGACGTCACACATCATTATGACAGTATTGTCGACACTAATCATTTGTTATACACGATGTCAAGACGCATGTGTAGCCTAAAGAACATACACACGTTTGCGTGGCTCTGGAACAGCGCAGTGCAAACGGCTGAAGTAAGAACAACAACAACATTCTCATAAGCAAACCACAGCCAATGAAAAAAAATTTAAATAACAGCGAGTGTAGTACTGTTAACAACAGTGCCATGTAATGTTTGTTTACTGTTTGAGTAAAACATTCACTGTCTTCTTTTGATTCTTCTTTGTTTTAAGTTTTGGTGTGGAATGAGCTGTTTTCTTCTCTACAATTATTTTTTGAAGTCGTTAGGCATGGTTCAGTGTGTGCTTGGTTTTTCGTAGTGTGTTTTGAAACCATAAACAAGACACTCATTGCAACCCTTTGATATAAATCGAACTGTTTCTGGTGTATTGCACACCGGTAGTACTGGAATTCATCAAATAGCAAACATTACCGTTTCCGTTACCACAAGTTTTAAGGATTTTTCGCATCTTTCGTAAGTTTTCCTCTCCAAATTGTTTGTCACTTATGTCCATAATTCCATTGAAGAGTCTGGTCGTGGTGTTCAAATTCATGAGTGGACCTGTTGCCATGTCCAACTAACAAATAATTATTGTTTTTGATGTGTTAACATCTATACGCGCGCCTCTAGGGCAGTAAACTATCAGTTTAATACACACGCAAGTGTTAGGTTTGAAGAGTAAATCATCGTTTGTGTGTTCGTTGCTTGGCAGTCGGTATTGAAAGTGATTATTGGGCGATTTTCATATAATTTTCCCACGCGATTTTCTCCGGAAATTCATAGCCGATTTTATTAATTTTTGGATTTAAAAGCTAGTGCGGGTTTCGACGAAGAGTTTAGGCCAAAAATTAAGGCGATCCGATATAGGCGAGCCGAGATTTAAGTGTTTTAATTTGGAGTAATATTAAAAAAGTGTTTTATGTTGATCTTCGGTTTTGTCTTATCATCGTTTGTTTGTTCGTTGTTTAGCAGTCGGTATTGAAAGTGATTATTGGGCGATTTTCATATAATTTTCCCACGCGATTTTCTCCGGATATTCATAGCCGATTTTATTAATTTTTGGATTAAAAAGCTAGTGCGGGTTTCGACGAAGAGTTTAGGCCAAAAAAATTAATTAATTATATGATTGAACTAGAGTTGTGTCGTTCATGAACTATATAGTTCATTTAGGGTGACCAGACAGCACCCTTATGAACATAATGCACATGTTCGAAATGGCAAGTATGTTCGTGATTGTTATGTCTGGGCACCTTAAATGAACGAGTTCGAGAACTAGTGAACGAGTTCGACACAAGCCTAGATTGAACGCTGTTTTTTATTTTCCAATGTAACATTTACGAATGTGTTCGTAGAAATCGAACAGGTACCGTGTAGCAAAAAGGTGTTAACACATCGCCCGTGAGTTCGAACACTCATTGGATTTTTTTTTATTTGTTAATTTGACATGGCAACAGGTCCACTCATGAATTTTAATTCCACAAAATCAATAGGACAAATAATCAACACCACGACCAGCCTCTTCAATGGAATTATGGGCATAAGTGACAAACAATTTGGAGAGGAAAACTTACGAAAGATGCGAAAAATCCTTAAAACTTATGGTAACGGAAACGGTAATGAATTGCTTGGAATTAGAATTTCTCGTTATTAATACTGTATTAAGTGACTATTGCAAAGGTTTGCGATGGCAGGTAAAAGTTTTAGAGTTTCTGCCTTAGTAGGTTCTCATTTTCCACAGACAATGGTTTAATCAATGTTTTTTAGCCCTTAAACGTACGAATTTTGTTTTCTTACACAATTAATATGGATTCAACTATAAAATAATTGCGAGTTTAACAAATCTTAATTTATCCGACTACCCTCCCTATCATGCAATAAGCAATCAATCCTTGCCAGCAAAACTGTATTGAGACCATCTCACAATCGATCTTCTACGGCGTTTAAATAATCAATCATCACTTTATCATCTGCCGTCGGAAGACCTATGCGGGGATATTTTTTCGCCAGTACGGATTATTTTTGTGTTTGCCAATTTCCCAGCCATTCAGTTTTATATTGAACTTCTTGGAATCTATTGAACCCTACGAAGGGATAGCGGAAACCATATATTCGTAGTGTAAAGAATATTCAAAGTAGTGTAGCTGAATATTAAGAGAAAAATGTCAAATTCATTTTAAATTCTGACGAATATTTTGCGCATGAAATTTTACAGACAACACTGAAAGTGACTCCACCCTCATGCATACAACTCATATAGGGTTTGAGTTGGGTTATGCTGTGAATGCTTTGATGAATTCGTGAATAATACAATGGCTGTTAACTCTTTTCCGTTACATGTTGTGGCGCACGTACACAATATACATTTTCGAGCATACTTTATATTATTGTGACTTAGAATAGAAAACACCTTTGCTAATAGTGGTGTTTGTGGTTGTGTGCGTAACAAATATCCTTGCCACAGTATTTTTATTATAACGATTTTGAGACTAAATCTGTGGCTGGAGATGACTCAGACGATGAAGATGCCTTGCGTGATCTGTTGATGTTTGTAGTTGCATTTGGTGGTGTGTACGGTTGCATATACTCGAACATCTTTTTCTGTTCTTTCCATATCTTTCTTTTAAAGCAAATTTTTAATAACATATTGTGAGCCACATTTAAATCCTGCGTCTTCGCATATGTTTTGCATGAATTTCAACATTTTCTTGTTTTGCGATATTCTTTATTACGAAGAGGTGACATCTCTTAAGTTTCTACCGCATGATATTTCCTGATAATATTTAATGTGCATAGCTGGATGGCTATGCGAATAATCGCCCAAGTGAAAATCGCCCAAAACCCAAAAATGAACAATCGCCCAAAAAATATGGGCAATAAAATTGTGCGATTGTTCATCATGTTTGGGCGTTTTGGTACTACGTCTTTAGCCTTCTGTAAACAGTAATTCTATATGGCATTTAATTATTTAATGACTAGTTACTGAATTTAACACAATTATTTACAAATATATTTCAATTACTAATAATTATTTACTAGCCTCGCAGTGGTTTTGCAGAAATTTCTAACTCTGCGGCTAGCCCTGGGTTTTTGCAATATCTTGAAAAATCAATGATTATTTTCTAACATGACACGGTGGGTCAGAACGGAGTTCAACCTAGAATATCTTGCACAGTGGATTTCATTGATGGATATGATTGGGGTAATCGTCCTGATTAGTTACAAAAAAAATTACAGCAGACAATTGTCCGAGGCCTTTGGCCACGGACTGTCCCTGCAGGCTGTGTCAGAGACACGGCCATTAAGTTTAACGTAGAATACACCATCCGATAAGACAGAAAACATATATAACAATAACTTCATTTGCTTATATTATTTATCATTTATTGTTATATATGTTTTCTGTCTTATCGGATGGCGTATTCTACGTTAAACTTAATGGCCGTGTCTCTGACACAGCCTGCAGGGACAGTCCGTGGCCGAAGGCCTCGGACAACTGTCTGCTGTAATTTTTATATTTACCAACGGCATTTGATT
Organism: Phaonia tiefii; assembly: GCA_963931995.1. Classification (NCBI taxonomy): domain Eukaryota; kingdom Metazoa; phylum Arthropoda; class Insecta; order Diptera; family Muscidae; genus Phaonia; species Phaonia tiefii. The sequence continues at coordinate 57,833,296 of OZ008368.1, read as the reverse complement.
CAAGTCCGTTTAAAAAAAAAAATATTATGTTCAATTTTTTTAAACTTAATTTAATTTATGTATTTTAATTAATATTTTTATTGAAATAAGTTCTGCGAATGTTGAGAGGGCCGCCCTAATATTAAAAAAGGTTTACCTTATCGAGTCTTCGCATTAGCATTCGAGCGTTGTGTGAAAGCTTTACGCTTTACAATTCAAAATTAATGTTACAACAGCTTTATTGAAGCTTTCGCAAAAAAGCTTTATTACGTTAGCTTACTGTTTGTTTCACTTTTTACTAGATACATGTTGCCAAGCAACATTAGCTTGCCGTTCGTTTCACTTTTTACTAGATACATGTTCCTAAGCAATGTTGAGCAACCAAAAACACTCAACCAAACACCACACATATGTTTGAGTGTATGTGTTTAAACAATTTTCATTTGAGAAACTAAAATACTAGAAATATATCAACCAATATGAAATGTATATCAAACGAAAGCTAACATCTTCATTTACCTACAAAAAAAATTTTAAAAAAATTCATCTAGCCGTTTCCTCAAATTCAATGAAATAAAGATTACAACAATGAAAACCTGACATGACTCCTCATACCGTAAGGTAAATCAAAATCATTCATCGATTCAGTTTTGAGAAAATCAAGTTTTTGTCTTATTCGCTCTAGTTAGCCCAGAAAACAATAATTTTATCTATAATTTTGATGAAAAAATAGAAGAGAAATACAATTCATGCAAATAAACAAGAAACACGTTATGAAAGATATATATCTGAACATTAGATTATCGAACAATTGATTAGACATGAAATTAAATGAACTTTAAACATTAGATTATTAAAAAACACATAAAAACTAACTCTACATGTGAAGACTATTGTACGCACATAACGCACGTTGTAACATGGTAGAATATTCCGGATTTTCACATGGAACCTTGTATCTTTGCCACAATGAATTAAAATCAAAGTGGACTGCCTCCATCGCTTCTCCACTGTAGAATCCCAGGCCAGTCTTATTCAACTCACAAAAGTCTTCAATGTGGAACAACACAGCATGGACTTTTGGAGTTATAGAAACGTTGAGGTCCTTATAGTTTGAGTGCAGGACATTTCCAAAACAGGCCGTTACGACGGATTTGAAATCTTCGAAGACCTTGACAAATTTCAGGCAACCCAAACTGCATTTTTGCCGCAAAACATCGACCTTCTCCAGCAGAATCTTGCAAGAATTGCCATTGAAACCGGAACTACCGTAGGTTATTTGGCGCTGAACATGGTACGCTTTCGCCCACTCTAGAGCTACATTTTCCAACTCTCGCTGCATATGATTATACAGTGTGTTAACAATACCAATCATCAAGTGTAGTTCTGGTGGAGGGATGATATCAAGAATTGATTGGTCAGTATTGCTGGATATGACAGGGGGTTTGATGCAACACTTGTAATTTTTCGCCTTCTGTTTTTGCGCTCCTGCTTCTTGCCACTCCATGTAATTCTGTAATACTCTGCCAACGGTTCTGAATTCTCCGCGTTCATTGAGTTTATCCTTGTGGGCATCACACCAGGTACAGGGATTGGTGCTACTGTGGGACATAATTCCTACCATGATGTTTGCTAGCTTTAAATCAATAGCAATCGTACCAGTAAATTCTTCAATCCTTAATCCATAACTCTCGCACGATTTCATAGTATTCTTGCGTACACTGTGCGAGTGGTAGTACAAACAATTTCTTCACACCAGCACTCTTGAACTTTTTTGCGGATGGACCTTCGTCATGCTGATAGCTTTTTTCACCAGTTGGCAGAATAGACAAACAAACTTTGAGGAAACTTCCTCCTCCGTCGATTCCAAACTTGAGTTTAAATTCAGAGATTTACCGCTCGTTTTGAACATGTTTTATAAAACCGTCTAAATCATGGCAGTACGCAACTGTAACTGGACTCTGCGTGACTTTGTCGGCTTTGGAACTAACAAATTCGAAGACTTCGTTGGTGAAGTATTCATCGACAGCGTGATTTGCAGACTGCAGTTTTGTTTTTAGATTTGGTTCGATGATTTTAAAATTTTTGGTGGCCACACGAAGAGTTGAGGCAATCCCGCAAGTTGTCTTCTGACTAAGATCGAAATTAGCTTGTAACTTCCGAAAATCTTCAAGCGATAAAAGCGTTTCCTTCAACTTCGTTCGCACGTTGTTTGCACCGACGATGATAGTAGGTGGCTGACCACCATGAGGTTGAGTTAATTTCATAGTCTTCTCACCGTCATTTTCCACCATTTTCATGTTCACCAATTGCGAAATCAATTGATCTCTGAATTTTGGGCCCGAGTTTTGGATGATGGCGTGGACATTCTCAAGCCGCGAAGATGTATTGCATTGATGAGTTTTGCCTTTTGCGAGAGTAGATAAGCATTCTTTGCACGTTTTAACCGATTTTACACTTGTTGAATTTTCTAAAAACGTGAATAAGAATTTTCTAATACTCGTGGAGCGATTACTAATATAGAAACTAACTTTATTTTATACTCACCGATGATTTCTGAATTAGTAATGTCTTTCAAAATTCTTTGTCGAGGTGGTAAACTTGCGCCTTTTGCGAAATGGTCTGTACGAGGCATTTTTGCAAATTCACAAACTTTACAATTACAAGGCGTATTTCCGTTCGATCGTGTGACCCTCTCAAAGATAATTTGGAAGTATTGGCGAAAGAAACGGTCTTCTTTGGGTCATCATCCAAACGATACAAATCTCTCCTACAGCCATTGCAGACAACCACAGGCAAGCGCTCATCATTGTCATCGTAGTCGTATACTGTTGCAACTTTTTCTTTTAGTTTTTTCACTATTGGAAACATCGATTTCGTTCTACAAAAACAAAGTAGACAAATTTTGCGACGATTTTGTTCGTGCGAAGCGTCCATTGAACACTTACACTGTATTCAATCTCGAAATCAATGTCTTTTGATAGAGTATGTCAAAAACTATCAAAAAACTGTGAAGAAAGTTGAAAACAAATGAAAACAATGACAGTTATCAAATACAGCCAAAAACAAACAAACAACTAGCGGGACTACATACGTTGTTGTTGTGTTTCTCATTCCTCTCTATTTGATGGTGATCCTCCTTCATCGCAGGAGGGGGGAAACGAAAAGCCGAACCTAAGGAATCGGAAAGCAAAACCTTCAAAAAAAAGTGATGGCATAACTATAAAGCAAAATGAAAAAGATGCTTGGGTGAATCGATTGTTCAAGAAGTTAATGAGGAAAATGATCTTACGGCTGTGTCTGTTTTCAAGAAAGTTGAAAACAATTGACAAACAAACGAAAACAATGACATTTGCGTCAAAAAACGAAAAAGTACATGAAACTTTGCATGTAAAAATCGCGAAAAAGCAAAAAATGGTAAAACTCTATTTTCTCAGAACTGAATCGATGAATGATTTTGATTTTTTTTGTAAATAATCAGGATGATACCCCCAATCATACCCATCCATGAAATCCACTGTGCAAGATATTTTAGGTTGAACTCCGTTCTGACCCACCGCGATGACTGAGCTCAAGTTACTCAATAATGTCGAGGTAGATTTAAATTGTTATATGTTGTGCAAAATATAAAAAATTGTGCTCAATAGAAAATAACTGTTCGCTGAAACAGAATGGACCCAGCAATATATTGCAGGAACCAATATGGACGTTTGCAATCATTCTTTTCATCAATTAAAGATCTGATGCTTTTTTATTTCTTTGTTGTATGTCACTATTTTGCTTCCAGCAGTTTTCAACACACAACGCCGAATTTGGGACACAGAAACATGTATTATAACCTATTAATAATTGTGTCTCCATCGTGTAATATTGAATAGTAAACACAATATATTTGGACACCAGTATACTATATTTGCGATAAGCTACAAATACATTATAAAGGGTCCGCCATCTAACGTTTTTTTTTTTCAACTAGTGCTTATTTCGTGAATGGCAACACTTAGCTCATGTCTGATTTGACAGAAAATAAGTTTTATCCTTCCGCTGATCGAATATGGTTGTGTATACGCTTGAACAACGCTGGGAAATATTGCGACATTACTTTGAAAATCATGGTAATGTTGCAGAATGTGTGCGAAAATTGCGTACGGATTTTGGAAGAAGAGAAGCACCGTCAGCTCCGTATGTTCGTAATCTTGTGAAAAAAAGTGAAAGAAACTGGCATCCTCATCGATAAACCAAAGCGTGAAAAGCCAAAAATAGTGCGACAACCGAGAATATTGCTGCTGTGGCAGAAATGTGCGTGAAGCGCCATAAACATGTGCTTAAAACATAATGGAATTATTTTCCATTATTAACCGGAAGGACTGTACTTTCAAATAAAAAAAGAAATTTGAGAAAATATTCAGTAGATATTTTTATAGGATTTTCAAAAAAAAAAGTTATTTGGCGGACCCGTCATTTGAACCCGAACCACAAAACAGACAAATTTTTCAGCGTGTAATAAATCTCGCATGAAAAAGCATTGAAAGTTTCTATATAGTTAGTATCTATTGCTTCAGAATTTGATCGCTTTCATAACCAATATTATCTTGGCGGAAGAAAAGGTGCACCAAAATTTATGTCTCTGTAGCCGAATCCTGTAACTCCCAGCTTACTCTCAAGAATCACTTCTAAATAAAATATTCCAATATACCGACCACCTAAAGACAACTACTTCATATGCTGGTTGCAGTTTACATTTCTGGCCTAGATAATTTTTAGTGTTGCCATGTGGCCAGGTAGAGCAATGGCTAGTATACGCGGCTGTTTTGCATGAGAACGTGGGTTCGTTCCCTGCTCTGACCACCTTAAATTTCCTTCGACGAGGGCCACCTCGCTAAGTAATGGCGACACTGTCCAGTACTTAGACGTGAAAAAGCTTCTCTAAATATCGTTCGGAACCGGTGTGAATCTAGGCTACCAATTCAACGATCTGAAGCGTAAAATTAACTGCTCGAGTTGCCCTCATAATAATGCAATGTTTCACGGACTTTGTCTTAAGACTGGTTGGACTAAAATCATCATAGTATTCAGTTTCAAGACGCAAAGAGTCTGTTATCGTTTTTGGAAACTTATTGGCGAATGATTTCAGCACCACACCAAACCTTTGTTTCGTCTCGTCTGACAGTTTTGGGCGTCATCATGAAGCCAGATATGGGTCCCAACGCTGATCAAAATTTGGTCGGAACCTGTGGACTTTCTTCAATATTTTCGAGAAACTATAGAATGAAATAACGACTATACGGAAGGTCGTCCGTTCTCAATTCTTGCACGGGTCGAATTTGGTAAAGTTATAAACCAAGATCCTTATGTTGTTAACTACGATAAGAAAAGCTATTGAGAACGGTGCCGAGTCGATTCTTCCAATGCTATAGGAATTTAGAATACTTTCCTGGACTCGGAGTCTTACAAATTTGAGCTTTAAGTTCAGGATTTTCTTTCAAATCAATATAGTGGGATTCTTCTTGGTTCTAATTGCAGTTGACGCTTTAACTAATTAATTAATTGTATTTGGTGCCAGAGTCGTAATTTTCCAAAATGTTGGAGTTGAAGTGCAATCGTGTATTATCAGAGATACTCAGGTTTAAACATGTTGAGTCGGAGATATCAAATTTTGCAGGAGTCGGACATATCCCAGGATCCATATATCTGGATTTCTCGCGGGCATTGAGTATATTTCTAGTTACCGCTGCTGTATTTTCATCACTACACGCTGGATGTGGCACATTTGGTCGCGTATCATCTAATAATACAAACTGGTGATATTTTTGAATTGTGCCTTTGCTAAACTGATTACGTGGGCCATAGGTTGCAACTAGCGTACGAAACAAATTCCTTGTAGAACATATCTTTTTGCAATACAGCTGAATAATTTGTACTAAGTCTATACATAATGAAATGCCAAATAATACAAAACAATAAGACCATAATAATTTGACATTTTTTACTACAATTGAATCCCTGCATGATAAATTTGTTTTACTAAATCACACGTTATATCAGCCTTACGATTATCAGATGCAAAAACTCTACACAAAATTTATAAATACAACAACACTTTTTGTATCTAAACATCATTGTCTGCTTTTTAAAGATTATATAGACTATACACATTTTAGTTCGCCATAAAATGGCCTAATTCCCCCCAAGAATTTGTGTCAAACTTTGGATATTAACTCTTCGCCTTAGTAATTAAGCGAGTTGAGTTAATATGCGCTACAGCTAACTTTATCCCACCTAGTCAAAACGTAAACGCAAAAGAAAACTTTCCATTTGGAGTCCTTTAAACGATTTAGCTATTTGGCTCAACTCCGTATATTTACTAGCACACAACTCTAAACATTAAATGTAATAGTATAATAAAACTTCCCTAATTTACGGAGCGATTATCCCATTCAAGTATAATAAAGCAGCAAAAACTGAACTGAATGAACCACATTAACAACTGAAAAAGGTATCAACATATTCTCTAAAATGCCCAAAGTACATACAAAAAAAAATACAAATAGGGGAACTTTTGGCATAATTGAGTCGTAAAGCTTTAATAGCCCAAGCCGCAAACTACTGACTAAACGTATACTGCGTTGCATTGATGAGGGCGGAAAATTATTTTATTGTACTAAGACGGTGCCAAAACTAGCCGATAGATGGTGCCAGTAGTATGAAAAACAATATTTTGGCACCCTTGAAAAACATATATTTTAAGTATCAAAGCGACACGTTGTTTAGTATTTTTATTTGAGCCATCAAAAGTAAACGATGTCAGTGAATTTATAAACATGGGAAAAATTGGTAACCGCTATATAATTCAATATTTCCATTTGAAAGGTCTCAGACCAAGCAATACTAAAGCCGAGCTGGATTATACTCTGGGGTAGTCTGCTCCTTCATTTTCGACTGTAAAATGTTGGTTAACAGAACACAAACAGAACTCGTACGCCTATACGAACACCGTAGTGGTCGACCAATTGAGGTGTCCAGGTCAGACACGGTTCAGTAAATCCACAGAATGGTATTAGATGAGTGTAGGCTGAAATTGCGTATGCTAGCTGAAATGATAGGCATTTCGAAAAGTGATGTATATCGTATACTGACCGAAGATTTGTCGATGAGAAAGCTGTGCACAAGATAGTTACCGCGCTTGCTTTCAATAGAGCAAAAACAGCATCGGGAAGATGTTTCAGCAGAGTGTGTGGCGATGCTTCAACGTAATAAAGCCGAATTTTTGCGTCGATTTATAACCATGGATGAGTCCACCACTTCACGCCTGAGACAAAGGACTAGTCAAAGCAGTGGACTTGAATTGGAAAATCGTGTCCAAATCGTGCAGGCAACATCATGGCGTCTGTTTTTTTTTTTTGGAATACGCATGGGATAATTTTGATTGATTATCTTCAGAAAGGATTCACCGCCAACGGCGAATATTATGCAAATATATTGCAGCGTGTAAGTGATGAAATTGTAGAAAAGGCCGCATTTAGCGAAAAAAAAGTGTTGTTCCATCAAGACAATGCTCCAGTTCGCATATGCACTATTGCGATGTCCAAAATTAATGAATTTAGTTGCTTCATCACGCATCTTGTTTGCCAGAATTAGATCCCTCGGACTATTTCCTATTTCCTAACTTGAAAAAAAAATTGATCGGTGGTAAAAGAGTTGCCAAAAAGGAAGAGGTGGAGTCTGCCGGTGATAGCTATGTTAAGGAGTTTGACAGTTCGTACTATACACAGGGTATCGAAGCTATTAAATATTGATGAAAAAGTGTATCGTGCTTAAAGGGGATTATGTTGAAAAATGAGGAAAATTATTCCCAACTTTTTTGTATTTTCTTTGTTAGGTTCTGCATACGTGCAGCTTTATTTTCATCATTGCCAATGCGACACTCTTCATTGTACTATGGACGGTTGTCGCGGCAGTTTTTATAGAGTCGGAAACGGCTTTCCACTGCGTTTCAGCATCGTAATCGGGTGGGGTTGGGTTCTCTGCCAAAAGTTGCGGAAGCTTCCTTGAGCAGGCTGTGGCTACCCCTCGTAACTGTAGCTTTGCGTTGTCTATATTTCTCTGCTTCGGATTTTGCACGATATGCGCTCTACTTACTCTTGTGTGAACCTTCGCTACTGCTAGGTAGTGATAAGGATCGATGTAAGCTCCTCCGATTACTCGTACGTCCATTACACTGGATGAGTGCCATCCATCAATAACCACATGATCAAGTTGGTTCTTCGTTCTTTGATCAGGGGATACCCAAGTAGCCTTGTGGATGTCTTTATGCTGGAATCTTGTACCACCAATGACCATGTTTTTTGCCGTGGCAAAGTCCGTTGTCGTAAGTATCAGCATGTTGACCGAAATTGCCAATAGTTTTACGAAACACATTTTCCCTGCCTACGTTAGCATTAAAATCTAATAAATAGTTCGCTTTTATGCGGATTGTGGCTGTACATTCACTCACAGGATTGAACCTAGTCTTTTTTCAACTACAAATTCATGTTTTTCTAATGGCAACTGCAGTACATGTCGCAGTTTTTTTCCTTGTGCAGCCATGTCCTCTTCATCGCATTTCCTGGATAGCGGTAACGTCAGCCTTATAACTTTCGAGGACATCTGCCAATTGGATACTTGCTCCGGATCTATATATAAGGAGAGTTTTTTCATTCCAAGTGAATATCTGTAAATCGTGGTCCGTATAACGTTTTGCGGAGGTCGTCAACAAATAAGGGTTGTTTATATTTTCTATTTCGTTCATGTATAGTCAATGCCATTATGAACGGCGGCGGAAGACAAATCCAGTCCACTTGGGTTTTGCATTTTACCCACTGGCAGGATATTTTATTGCAGCCTCCAATTATGGATCAGACGCTGACCAGGATGCAATACGTCGACTCTGGATTTTCTTCTTTTGGTTCCTATCCGCCGTTGGCCCATATACCAAACATAACATCATCCGCGTTCTAAGAACAAAATAATATGCCCGATAGCTTGATGAGCTTCAGTGGCATTAGTCACCTACTAAATTTGAGACATGTCAGTGACAGAATAACCAATCAGGCTGTTCATTTGTTTCGTCATATGACTCTAGCTAGCTAACGGAGGTTCCCGATAAAGCCTTTGCCCAGGACATACTGCGTGGAAGTGGTGGGGTTCTCGGACTGCCCAATGCTAATTTCTCCACAACCTGGAAGGAGTGATTCAATACATGCAACCTATGGTTTCTAGAGAAACGTATGAGTCCCGGAATTTTCAAATTAACTTCATGCTCATTTTTTGAGGCTCATTTACAGAGTCTGCGTATGGAACCTACATGAAAAATACACTATATTTCAATTCGTAAGATCCTAGAAAATTCTACAATTGTACAACACATTCCCTGTAGCGGAAGCAAAAGAAAACTATAAAGGACTACAGTTTATAAAAGTAGTAATTGAATCATCTGAGGATTTCCTTTATTTCCATTCCTCGTAAAGTTCGTGGGAACTGGGGATGAGGTTATGGGCCGTCGGTTAATTTTTTCATCGATCATTTTATTGAATAACATTCGATTGCAATGGGCAGAAAGCTATCGATGGTCGCAATTTTTGCCAACAATTTCAATCAATTGTCACATAACATATTTGCTTTTCTTTAACCCACTCAGTGCTGATCCTATTACAGATAAAGCGGGTATGGTTAGAAATCAGATTACTAAATAGATTACTAAATATATTACTAAACACATTACTAATAGTGACCGTAAAAACTCTATGTGAACTACAGGCTGGACCGAGATACTGGAACATGGAATTCCATATAAGATAACGCACCACTGCCAAAGGATATTTATTCTACACCCGTTTTATAGGCTTCAAGGGAGTGTTTGATGCAAAAAAAATTCTGAAAAATGGCAACTGCTCATCGTTGAATTATATAGATACATTGCAATAATTTACTATAACATTGATTATTTTTCGATACTGGGTGTTAAACAATAACGACCAAAAAAACCCTGATCTGTGTAGCTCATAAGAAATAGAAAAATATTCTCCTAACAATCCCAATGACGTTGGAAGAGAACGATAAGAACGAATATCAACTTCCTAAAAGAAAACGAAACCTTAGACCACAATTTCAAATAAACTATAGTCTTGTGGTTTGCAGTTAAAATACATACATATTGTTGTATTTGTATGGCCAACATTAGAAAAAAAACCTCTTAGTTTGTACATTATTTAGACTACTGGACTTTTTTTAGGCAGAATTAAATGTTAGATAATATATTGTGTTCGGTTTAGTTGACAGACAGAACTGAACACAAGTTCTAACGGGGGTAAACAAGGACGACGTAAGAATAATATATAAGACCTAAGTAAAGAAGTTGTCTAAGCATTTGTATATAAATTTCAAATGAGACTACTGCCGGACCATAGCCCTTAGTCATGTCCTATCTTTTAAGTAAATGAAATAAAATCAAAAACCAAAAGCAAACCTCAAATCGGGCAACCAAAAAGGAGGTGTGATGAAGATGTGCATGTTTCTGGCCGACAAACGTCAGGTTTAAAATAAACAAATATTTTTTTTAAATTGTACTCGATGTCGTAATTCGGTGGTTTTGATTTTTCACTGGAGAAACGCGTTTCACTAAGCACGACTACACAAATTTGAATGAAACTTAGTAGCTTCACTGCATACTAAGCAAACACGACAGTCACAAGTTGTGATGGTAAGCAGGAGGGCGGGCGGCTCTTTCTGTGTATGTAGCAAAGACAAAGGCGACAGTTAAGCTTGCTGATACAAATGCAGTGACAAGTCATTTATCACACCCTCACTAACACGTACATAGTTACACATACTGATGGGAATTGTGAACACATATTCACACTTCTGATCGACATCTGGAAATTCCCACAGATAGAAGCAGTTACAAATTGTGCACTAGAGTTACTCATGTCGGCATTTGAGTTAATTCCACAACAACTTCACGTCAATATTACTTTTGCAAATCCCTTGGCACTCCCCTGCATTTACCATAGTTTTAAAACATTTGTATTCCTTACTGGATTGCGTCGAAGTTTAGCATTGAATTACCCCTCTCCTCTGGAGTCTTATCTCTCCGAACCGGATCAAAGTATACAACAGTTCGCCTGTTTCTGCAACATTAGTTTTCTATTGCAACTTTGTAGTGCCGTGTTGTGTTTTTAAAGTTTTCCGGCCTTCGTTCGGTTGGGTTTCCTTTTTGCGATAACGCATTTGTGTCAATATGTTGCAGACATGGCCAGTGTTTAGTGGTAGTATTTAAAACAGCAAACTTTGTAAACAGACAGAACAGGACGAAGACTAATTCTCATGATGGTGGTGGTGGTGGTGTTGAAATTGTAGTCAAACTTGTGCCATTAGGTAGGGAAAGTTTGGAGGAGTGTTTTTGATGATATAATCTTAACCTAGTAGGTTAAGTTTAATGGAGAAACTTTAGCTGAGCCCTTTTTTCGGCAACTTAGATTTGTTTTTCAATTTTGCGGATTTTTTTAAGACATAAAAAGAGAAGTATCTTACTTTTTGAAGAAAAAAATTAACCAATTGTGGCCAGGAATTCATAAGCGTATGAAAATTGTGGTGAAATTTGGAAGATGTTAAAGTTGGACTCGCCGAATTGTGTTCATATCCTTAGATTGCGATCCATTTGTAGGTTTAATGTCTTCAAAATTGAATTGATGATTGTGTTTTATTGATTATGCCACCAAGCAAAATCTTCGATTGCAAAAACTCAGTTTTAAAACATTCTATACTGTACAGTAACCTGTTCGACTGTAAGTTCTACAATCGGTTACATTTCGATTTAGTACTTAATACAACTGGTTCTTTTGGACAAAGCAAGAATATACAGGGTGGAGCGCAGTAGTTTGCAGATTTGGGAATGAAATAAAGAAAGTATGAACCTTAGAACAATGTATTTTATATTTTAATTATATTGAATAGTAAGGAGAATTTTAAATTACATGGTTTTAAATAGTGTATTTGGCAAATATCAACCTTCGCTATCCACACACTGCTGCATTCGTTTCATGTAGGTTTCATGTACTCTAACAAGCATGTCGACTGGTGTTCTGCCAATTTCAGCCTCAATATTGTTCATTAGGTCTTCCAGGTTGTTGGAACAGTTGATACACACCTTCGATTTACAATTTACAATTGATTGCCATCCAGGAACACTTCTGCGTGGGGGAAGTGCGAATCGTAAACGAAAAGCACGCTGCACTGCAATAATCGTGTGCGCATTTGAAAAATACGCTTCAGCACAAAATGATCTCTCCTCACGTGTCCAATGCATAATTGCAACTGAAAGGTAGACGAATACAAATCGCCCATCAGCCACTATAAGCCACGCAGACTCTCCACTCTCTTCGACCAACAGTGCCGCCACAGCCTGCAGTACAAAAAAGCAAATTACTGCACTTCACACTGTACATCATTTCGGATGATCACAGCACGTCTTCCTAAAAACACAGTACATTGTTGGTGTCGCTGGTTCCAATTTCAGCAGAGTTGAAAACGTTTTCGTTTTACTTTATTGTTTTTTTTTTTTAAATTTTAATAACAGAAATATTAGGACAAGGGACTGCCTTTGGAGTTGAACAGTTTCTGATGGTCATTCACTTGAGACGGCCAGAAATGATTCCTCCATTGGCAGTCCAAGCAGAGCACTACTTCCACGTAGTATGTCCTGGCCAAAGGCTTTATCGGAAACCCCCGATAGCTAGCTAAAGTAAAAAGGCGAAACGAATTAGCAGCCTGATATGTTGCGATCACTGATACGTCTCAGAATTATTAGGTGACCCATTCACTCAAGCTCTTCGAATTAGTGGACATATTCCTTTGTTTTTGAAGGCGCATGAGTCAATACACCTGGCCGACGGCGGACCAAAATTTAAGAAACCAAACTCCAGTTTCGACTCACTGCATTCTGATCAGCGTCTGTACTATCATAGGCAACTGAAACATGATCATCCCGGCAGTACGTAAAATCAAACCACGATGCGCTGGGGTTGTCTCCTGCCACCGACCAAATCCCCTCACTGTTGACGACCCTTGCAATCGATATAAGGATCACAATTTAAGAATATGTATCTGGAACGTAAGCACACTATACATTACGGATTCCACTTTCCAACTGGTGGATGTCCTCGAATAATTTAAAGCTGACATCACATCACGCTCTCCAGGAAATGCCATGGACAGGATATGGTTGCACCAGGAAGAAAAACTACGATATGTGTTACAGCTTTTTCTGATCGCCATTTGCTTGGGAGTGGCGAGAAATAATTCCTTCATTGGGCAGTCCCAGGAGCTCACCACTTCTCGTAGTATGTCGTGGGCAATAACTTTGGTCGAAACCTCCGTTAGCCAGCTAGCTAGCCGCCGTTAGCGAAATGAATGAGCAGCCTAATTGGTTATGCGATCACTGATACGTCTCAGGATTATTAGGTGACCCAGCAACTAAAGCTCGTCGAGCTAGTGGACATATTCTTCTTTCTTTAGAAGGCGGTTGAGCCAATACACCTGATCAACGGTGGATCAAAGTTGAAGGAACCAAAGTCCAGTTTCGACTCACTGCATTCTGGTCAGCGTCTGATCCATAATGGGCGACTGAAACATGATCATCCTGGCAGTAGGTACACTGCAAACCACGATGGGCTATGATGGCCTCCCACCACAATTATATAGGTAATGATAATACACAAGAAAAGTAAACGAACAAATCCGCTAACTATTTACGACTCTTGATATAAGTATCACAATTTAAGGATATGTACCTGTAACATAAGAACACTATACAGGACTGGTGCCAAGAAGAAGAGGTAAACGAGACGCATAATAAGCATCTGGAGGAAGTTTACGAACGGTGCTGTGACCACGACATTAAGACTATTCTAGGCGATTTTTTTTTCTTGTACAAATGTTCCATTTAATACAATGACATTTTGGGCCCCAGCGCCGAAAGGTATTATTGGAGCAAGTTGGCAATGTTACTTCAAATTGTACAAATGATATTCAAAATAAATCATCTATAGAAAATATAATTACAATTTTTTTTTTAGAAGATATTATAGAAAATTATATTGGAAATATTTTAATTAAACCTTGAATATTCTGTAAATTAAAATACAATGTATATAAAAAAATAATAAAAATATAAGAAAAAAATTATGAATTTAAATGTATAAACAATATATTATTCAAAATTATGTTCGAAGTGTTTCTATTTCACCTTGAATATACTTTCTACATAATGTTTTAAATCTACCAAGTTGGTCGATTTAAGTTTTTTAAGTTGGTCAGAGCAGGACTGGAAACCCAGGATCTCAAGTACAAGAGGAGCGCACACTACCCATTGCACGACCGACGGTAATACCAGAATCCAATATTCTGTTCACGGTTTACATGGGTCATTAGCCTTTGACATACATTCTGGCTTCGCCCCTACAAATTGGGCACATGGTATATATCGCCCGGGTTGTTAAGGATATCAAATATATAATTCGTAAAACTAATAATGTCGCAGAAATTGCCACCCAACTTTTGAGGTTTTTAAAAGCTCTAGGAGCAGGCAATATTAAATTGATTTATGGACAACTAAATTAGAACCAACTATTGTTTTAATAAGCTTGAAGGACAGTCGATGTTATGCTGGGTAATGTATGCTAATCTACCGTTCGAGCGCTCTTCTAACCGCGTCACGTTTGATTTTTCTGTTAACAAAAAATACTATAAATTTAAAATTAAATATTTATTTCAGAGAATAAATAAAGAGATATAATTGTAATACCCTAAATATACAACGTTATTTTGACGTTAACCCTGCTGTTAGGTTAGGAAAAAAATACGAATGTTAGGTTAAACGACCATTTGGTCCATACTACAATTTTCATGCAAAATATCAATTTAATCGCATTCGTTATATATATTTTAGTTCAATATTCACTAAATATAGTTATTATTATTATCATCTTTGTTTTGAAAATAAATGTAAAGAAAATGATAGGAAATATACTATGGACCAAATGGTCCCTTAACCTAAGATTCGTATTTTTAACGAATGTTAGCTTAAGAGACCATTTGGTCCATACTGCAATTTACAAACAAAATAACCATCTATTCGTATTCTTTGTATCTATCTGGGGTCAGTAATACTCAAATATTTTTATTATTATTGTTATTTTATATTTTGAACATAATTGTAAAGAAAATAAAAGAATATATTCTATGGACCAAATGGTCCCTTAATCTGAAATTTGTAATTTCTTATTTGACTCAGTCCTGTTTCTAGTTAGAAAATTTAATTTTTGCTCATGCCATTGGTTTATAAAATAGATCACGTGACCTGAAAAATGAAGTCAGTATATATCACCGTTCAAAACTTACAAAGAAAACTAGCCAGTATTTTGGACCAAATGGGCTTAATCTAACAGCAGGGTTAAATTGTTATCTCATAACATTAAAATAAATTTCATGATATGAATTTATACCATAGCTTTTGACTAACAAATATTTTTGCAATGTTAATCATAAGCCAAGCCGTATGATAAATATAAATTCTCTGAGGCAGTGATGTTTTGTATAATTATTTTATTATATGCCTGAGTGACAATACGCCACAATGTCAATAATTACGAATTTAACACAATTAACTGAAGTGTTCAATGTTTTTACTTGTATATGCTATATAAAAAGCCAATATTGAATTTACCATACAAATGTTAATATCAACGAATTGATTAAAACGAAATTAATATGCAAATACTCCATGTGAAAACGAATTAAATACAAACCTTCATACACATACCCCCAACCAATAAAGGTAATAAGCAATCAATGAGTTAAATTCGATATAATAATAAACACGGAAATACAAAATACATCTGACGAATACAAATGTATAAATAATCGCACAAAACTATAAACTCAGACCAAAAGAACTGTATTTAATTTCGAATGGACTGAAATTAAGAAGAACTTACCTTGCTATGGTTGTCACTTCTTCAAAAAAAAAAAAACAAAAAGTTTCGTATTCCATTCAATTTGTGAAACTTTATGCACTTGAAATTCAGAAATGTTTCATTAAATTAAAAATGGATTTGTTTATACTTATGTTAAAACGTATATGTTTCCCCAAAAAGACGGAACGTTTTCTTCTAAATGTGATAATAGCTTTATTGACCAAGTCAGTTCATTCATCACATCAAGGTTATATAAAGGGTGTCTCAGGAAGAATGCAATTTGTCATTTTAAAACAAAAACTCGCACTTTTTGATATTTTTGGGATTTCTTTATTGGATTGTCAAGAAGACAGTTCCCGATTAAGTAAGGAATAAACTATGTGACAAATGGCCTCCACGACTTTGAAGACAGGTCATTACTGTTTTCCACGACGTTTTTACAGAGATGTGGCTGTATCTCACCGCGGACGAGTTGGATCTCGGATTTGAACTCAGAAATTGTTTCTGCTTTATTCGCATAAACCCGACATTTAACAAAACCCCAAAGAAAGAAATAGCACGACGTTAAATCGCAAAATCTGGGTGGCCAGTTGATATCAGAATTTCTTGAGATAATCTGTTCTTGAAATCGTTGCTGCAATAAATCGATTGTTTCATGCTCTGTGTGGCAGGGACGCCGTATTGCTGAAACCACATGTCGTCCAGATCCATGTCATCCAGTTAACGCTACAAGAACTCCGGTAACATGTCCCCGTTCACAGTCACTGCAATTTCGGCATCTTCTTCAAAAACTTAACGCCCAATCACGTTGCCTGACCAAAATCCTCACCAGACAGTTGGTCGTTGTGGGTGGTATTTTTTCTCATGAATTGTGTATGGAATTTCTGAGTTCCAAATTCGAAAATTTTTTGATATCACGATGCCATTTAGATGGAAATGCTTCTTCATTGCCATTGACTTCACTTTGGTCCATTACCCATTGATCGATTGCCGGCGCTTTCCATGGTCTGTTGGTTTCAGCTCGTGAGTAACCTGAATTTTGTACGCATGAAGGTGGAGGTCTTTTCACAAACTTCGCAGCGTAGTGATTCGTGAAATTTAAAGTTGTTGAGAACGATACCGAATTGATGTTTTCGGGATTTCGGCGACACTCTCGATTACAGCAGCAATGTTTTCAAGACAGTGATCGGTACGTTGATGCACAGGAGTCTTACTGTCCGCAACTGACCCAGTTTATTCAAAGATTTTGATCACTCGTCGAATGGTTGACACATTAGTTGCACTTAAAAATAAATAAATAAATGGTTTCCCATTACATCCCATGAAGGGACTGGGGAGAACTTCTCACAATCACTGAGCTGTGCGCTTTCCAGTTTTCACTCACTGATTGGGACCTACAGTTTTACACCGATTCCGAACGGTAATTTGAGAAGCTTTTTCATGGCTAGATACTCGATAGTGTCGCCGTCACTATGCGAGGTGACCGCCGCCGAAAGAAAATTTGAAGGTGGTCAGAGCCGGGTTCGAACCCAGGATCTCATGTACAAGAGCCGCGCACACTAACTATTGCAACACCGACGGCCACACTTCCACGGTTGCACTTCCTCGAATGAAAATTCTTCGAAGTTTGCAAGCGGTATCAGCATAGAGTAATGGCGTATAGAGCTGCTATTGTTGATACTATTCGTCGTGCGGTCGATGTGATAGAGAGTTAAACAATTTCTACATTCTCTTTGACTTTATGCATACGTTTTGTATATTTACTCTTCGGAATCGATTGACAAGTAACAGTAAAAGTGGCGGGACTCGATATTGTTACACACACACTAAAAGGGCGATAAGTAACTGTGAAGAGCAGTAAGTGTCAGGTATTCATTTATGCAGTTCACGTAGAATATGAATTTGAAAACAAATAATCATGAATATCAATACTCGCTATGCAATCTTCAATGCATGGAGGAATTCAAAGAGAAAAAAAAAGAATGTCAGCCTTATTCACTTGACTCGCGCAGGAGTTCACAATATCCCAGCTGTTTCCTCTTTCATTCATAATTTCCCAAGTAAATTACAAGTGAATAGGGTTGCAATTATTATTGCTTACAGTCGCAGCTGTTGTTTTAGGTCATGGCTAAAGAATCTTACTAAGATGTATGAACACAGCATTATCGTTGTAGGAGTCAGGCAATGCCATTGATTCCGAGGGAGAACGTAAATAGTCGGTGAACAATTGCATTCAGTGAATCTATAATCAATTTGTTACGAGAGAACTAACTGGGACTAGAAAGAGTGTAGTTACTGTGCCATTCTAGTAATTAAGGATGATACTATGGGTTGAGTAAAATACCCTTGAATGCATAATGAGAATGCTAAGGAGGTTTCATTGATTTTGGATTGATATCTTCTCACTGAGGTGAAAAAAGAAATGTAATACTAGATTTAATAAACCAAGCATTTAAATAAGGATTAGGAATGTTGTTTGCTCCTACAAGATTCTAAACAAATTTTACCAAAAATATGAATATTGTTGATAGTATCATTTTAAACTTTTCAATTTTGTAGTTACAAATACAATTCTATTTCATTTGCTCAGCCTATACATTTTGGTGTGTTCATTCGCCTGATAATTTGAATAATAAATATGAAAACTTCTGCCCGTTAATAATTAGAGTCATCATAGAAATTACCGTCAGTGGTGCAATGGTTAGTGTGAGCGGCTCTTGTACATGATAACGTGGGTTCGATCCCTGCTCAGACCACCTTACATTTCTTTCGACGACGGTCACCTCGCTTAGTGATGGCGACACTACCTAATACTTAGCCATGAAAAAGCTTCTCAAAATACCGTTCGGAACAAATGTAAAACTGTAGATCCCAATCAGTGACTGATTTTTTGGCGTAGAATACGTCTTACCTTACGGTATAGGGAGTCATGTCAGATTGCTATTGTTGTAATCTTTATTTCATTGATTATGAGGAAACGGCAAGATAAATTTTTTGTAGGTTAATGAAAATGTTATCTTTCGTTTGATATACATTTCATATTGGTTGATATCTTCCTAATATTTAAATTTCTCAAATGAAAATTGTTTAAACACATACACTCAAACATATGTGTGGTGTTTGGTTGAGTGTTTGAGTTTGTAGCGTGAACACAAACTATGCTGCTGTTTCAGTGTGGACACAAACCTTCGGCTTTTGTTTTGATTGATGAAATATTGAAATTTCGTATATTTACTTATGTATTTAAGTGAAACAAAATGTTAAATGTGAATTTGAATTTAACATGGATATATAATTATAAAAAAATATAAATCAAATTGATTTGCGTCTGTTATTGATAATTTATCCTTACACTTTTATTTTAAAAACATATTTATCCTATTTTTCCTACCATAAGCTTATGTATATTATCAAAAGTAACTATCAAATAAGTAAATTCATTTGTTTATGTTATTTACCATTTATTGTTATATATGTTTTCTGTCTTATCGGATGGCGTATTCTACGTTAAACTTAATGGCCGTGTCTCTGACACAGCCTGCAGGGACAGTCCGTGGCCGAAGGCCTCGGACAACTGTCTGCTGTATTTTTTTTTATCATAGAAATAATTGCTAATAAATTGTAAAATTTTCTAATATTTATTTAAAATTCTTGACGTCATAAAATGCTGTTGCTTTTCGAATGCAAAATCATTTCTTTCAGAGCTAAGAAGGTTTTTCTCATATTCTCTGTTTCCAAGTGTTAACTAGATAAAACAATGTGGCCTAATTTTCAAAAAGAAATATTCGGATGACCAATCACAAGGTAAAGTAAAGAAAATCCGAAACAAACAAGTAAGGTTCAATGCGTATGGAAACTTTTTTTAAAAATCAATATAAAAACAACTCGGAAATGGTGCGTCCAATCGCATCATACACTTCTTACCTCCCTAGAAGCTATAACCAATAGATATTTTCAATGTACCATCACTTTTTTTAAAAAATCGCTAACACATGAGCGTTTTAGCGATTTTGTATACGAAAAATTGTGGTTTCAGCTACTTGAAAAAAAGTCATGCCATATTGAAGACAACCATTGGCTAAAACCTTTGGTGGATATATGAAATGTATAATTTTTTCGATTGGACGCACTGTTTGCGAGTTATAGCCACTTTTTTATTTTAGCGATTTTTTTATTTTGGCGATTTTTTTAAAAAAATGTTCTCTACACGAATTGAAAAACATTTAGAAACTCTCAAAAATGAGTTATTTTTTCGATTTGACGCTTCGTTTCCGAGATATAGTATTTTTTCTAATTTTCGGGTTAAACTGTGGATGGGTTACCCTGGATATCCCATTACCTATCGTAATGGGTAACTACCCACTGTTTTCCCCATTACCCTGTGAGTACCACCCACAAATACATAAAATTTTTTACTAATTAATTTTAACCTAATCATGAAAACTTACGTCTTACAATAATTCCCACGAATGGTCATTCGTTGAAGTTATCAGCCATAAACGTATGTGCACAAACAGCTTTATAGAAGCAACAAGCAATGACACATTATGTGGTAAACTCAGAAGAGAACCAAATAGTATGATGAAACCATAAGTATACAATTATCCTCATAATCACATCACCCTACAAACACTCACTCGCATACACTGAGTCTCTAAGCTTGAGTGTATCCAGTCCAAACTGTGTGCGTGCAGATTTGAATGGAAGGATACTAAAGTTATAAACACATACAAACGAGCTGCAAATCGTTATTCTTCACACACATATTTAGTATGACAGTCGCGTAACTTTCTTGTCATTAGATGCTATTGTTTTGTCAGTCGTGTCAGTCAGCTATTGTTTTGCCAGTCGTGTCAGCGAATTGCCACCACACACATATGTACATATAGAGATGTATTGTCATATTCTGTATATTAATTTTGTAGATACTAAATTGGAACCACCACGAGTCTTGATCTTACTGTTGCTCTGTGATGTGATAAAATTGTAATCACATATAACGTGTATAAAAAAGGGAAACAAAAAACTATCACTTAACGTTATGAAATGCGGGAAATATTATGTGATTGATTAAATTAAAGTTGATTATTATTAAAGTTTAAATCTAATGAGCTGTGCACAATATGAATGATTTAAAAAAAAAAATGGTTTCCCGTTACATCCCATGAGGGGATTAGGGAGAGCTTCTTACAACCAACGAGTTCTGTGCGTTCTAGTTTTACACTCACTGATTGGGGCTTATAGTTTTCCGTCAGTAAGCGATGTGACCATCGTCTAAATAAATGTGAGGTGGTCAAAGCAGGAATCGAACCAACGTCGAACCAACGACAAGAGCCGGGCACACTAACCATTGCACCACCGACTGCCATATAACCCGACTGTACGTGCCAACTATTGCGAAAGAAGTCTTTTATCCCTTCCATACAAGGTCCTCTTAACCATAATATGCGAAAGATTAAAGTAAATTTTTGCAGACTTCATCGGACTCTGTTCACCTAATTCTGGAGGAAACACCTGAAACGCAAGTTGACACCTAACACCATATTGATGATTATAAGACTGCGTTCGGCAACCCAGTATACTGAACACTTTATAAACGTGAGATATCCCCAGCTAACCTGACAAACTTCTGCAGAATGACACTGGTTTGCACCATATCCTCCGGTAAGGATATGCAGTTGGTTGTAACGTGTGAACTTATGATCCTTGCTCTCCCGTTATAGACCGGTCTATAATGTGTACGCTGTCCTCACGTTATGGGGACGTGGCCCTCTCGGTCGGTAGGGGCGGGTAAGAGTGGCGGCGATGGGTTCGCTCGATTTATAAAGAAAAAAAAAAGGTTGGCAGAGAACTTCCTGCAAGATTTTGCTATCCTTTAAGGTAGTTATGTACTGAATCGAGGAACCGCTTCTGCAGTACCGGTTCTTTAGCAGATCTGACCGGGCCAGTGCTTGAAAGAATCGAATTACGGTCCCAAACGAACCACAAACGGTTTCAAATGAACCGAAAGACGGGCCCAAATTAACCGAATACGCTTATTAAAGAACCGACAACGGTTCAAAGGGACTGAAAAACGTAGTCAAAAGAACCGAAAAATGATTCATAAAATACAGAAAAACGACACTAACAGAACTGGAAATGATTTGGGAGGAACCGTAAAACAGTTACAGAATAAGAATACTGGGTGTCAAAGGAATCAACAGTGTTAAACTTTGAGTGAGGGTATGAAAATATATATACTTTTTATTAAATTTTATATTATTTTAATAACGTATGCACTTAAGCCTCTTTAGGACAGCAATATGTTGAGAAACCGAACCGGTCCAGATATCCGATTCTTCTCGGAACTCGATAGAACTGGTTCTTCAATTACGGGAAACCGCACATCACTACTGTGAAAGTTTTAGAAAAGTGACACACCATCATGTCCTATACTTTAAATCTTAGTGGAAATCATAATAATTTTAATACGAATACATTATTCCGGAGCAAGAAGCTCGCTTGTATTGATAATATAGACATCAGTGGGCGGATCGTGCTGGAAGTTTGTGCGGTATTTACGATAATCTAGGAAGATACAGCAGCAGTCGGTTTGGCAGTAAATGTAAATGTAAACGGTTTCAGATTTGCAGTTAACAAACAGATTAACATTAGACGTGAGCTCAAGGAGATAATTCTGTTTCGGGTTACGTCCTTTATCGCGAAACAAAAATCCAGACATATTCTCTGGAGGGATATTTATCGTCACCGCAGATTTTCAGTGATACATATGAAACTAAAATTATAGATAGCAACCAACATAACAGTGCGGCGCTATCGCTATCATGTCATCTGGAAGAAATACTTACTTTCTGCAACTCTTATTTTCTCATAGCTGAAGTTACACCCGTCGAGAAAAACTATTTCCTGAAAGCCACACTTGCACGAAATATGAAAGAAATACTTCTAGAAGATAATATTGATTAAATTAAAAAAACATTTAATTTTATGATGATTTCCCTGGGGTAGATTCAAAAAGGCTTCGCAGTTTCTGAATTTTTTTCTCTGTGGTGGGTTCAACACTGGCTTCTCAGTTAAGAATTCCCTTTATAAAATCAAGGAATTTGTAGATAGGTGTTAAAACATGTTTGTGTTTAATATCGTATTGAATATAAAACACTCTAGAAACCATACCAGAAATTTATAACTTGCCTAGTTAAAAGATTTTACGACACGGCGTATAAGTAATACTATATATATATTATTGCAACGAAATTGGTTTATGTAATAATTTGTATATATATTTTTGTGTCACTTTCAATAAAGTAATCTATGGTCTCGATGCTTCTTGTTGTCGTTTACAAAATTATGTAGTGACCGCAGGGTTCGGGTTTCAACGGGTCGCTTCTTCAAAACATATTTATTTTAAATGGTTAAGTGAAGTTACAGTATTTTAAAATACAAGACAATTTCAGCCAGTATTGATCAGTATTTGACGCTTCCTCCTTTCTAATGCAGAATTAGTTAGACAAAAATCCAAAAATAATACAATAAATATAAGAATACAAGAATGCTCAGAACTTTCACCACACAGCGTATTAGTAATATTTAATATATTTTTATTGTGACGTTGTTGGCCCATTTTTGTATAAATTTAAGTGTCGGTTTCACAAGAGATTACTATGCCCTCTCTGTTTATTGCTCTGATTTTATTTATCGCTAATCAAACTATCAATAAATATTATGTGGCCGTCGGTGGTGCAATGGATCCTGGGTTCGTTCCCTGCTCAGACCACCTTCAAATTCCTTTCGGCGGCGGTCACCTCGCATAGTGACGGCGACACTATCGTGTATTTAGCCATGAAAAAGCTTCTCAAAATACCGTTCGGAATCGGTGTAAAACTGCAGGTCCCCATCAGTGAGTGAAAACTAGAAAGCGCACAGCTCTGTGATTGTGGGAAGCTCTCCCCTGTCCCTTCATGGAATGTAATGGGAAACCATTTATTTATTTAATCAAAATATTATGCGGTAATAAATGGAATCAAGGATCAGATGATGCTCCTTCAAAACAAAATACTCGTCAATTACTTGATGCCATTATATTGCATTGAAATCCAATAACATTTAAGACATTTTTTAATAGTTACGTTTCTGTATCTAATAGAAACTCGAATGTACAACACTTTAGAAATAAAAGCTGAATTTTACAACAGTTCTGTTAAGAAGTTGTTTTTTCTCACGTTGTTTGCTCATGTAGACGATTTTATTCTGATTGTACTGTCACTCCGACTGCAGTTCACAACTGTAATTTTTTATCATTATGTAGTTCCCAAGAATACAGTAATAAATTTTACTACACTGACTATGACTGCTCAGTTGACTATGAATACCAATACACTCTCATAATCCTCATATGGCGTTAGATAAAGTTTAAGTATTAGTGATTTTTTGCGATGCACTTTGTAAATGACAAAAGTTTGTGGTGTATGACTTAAGGCTGGATTTTCTAGGAACTGCGATTCTCCGACACCGACGTAGCATTCTCAATGTGTGCATCAGTATTTTTACAGTCATAATAAAAGTTAAACCACCTAATGTGGCGGTTGATTTTTTTTATTTCACGGTTTTTTATTTAAAAAATGAGTTCAGAATATATTTTGCTTCAAAACGTTAAAAAACAGTTTTGACATTTTTTTCTCAATCCAATGCTGTTTTTTTTTTTGGTATTGAAAAATAATGGAAAAACTGTGAAAAGCAATCATCACATACTTTTAAACCAGTCAAATAAGGAAGGATATCACTCTCTGATGCCAGAGAGAACAGACGATTACAAAATATATACTTTTCCAAGTAGCGAAGTAAATAAAAAAACAGACAATGACAATTTATATTCTAGTTTGCATTTCCAATGATTTTTTGCTTTCACACCTTAAGCCACAAATCAAGCAAGATGTGGTTTGGAAACCTTTATTAGATTTTTGTTCTAAGTGGACGTGGTGGTCCTTTCCGTTTTTCTGGTTGTGTTGTCATCAAATTTGCTTAAAATCTACACAAATTTACTTTTCATTTATGCTTTACACAGGACCTCAAAGAGCATGCACTTTCATTTCATTTTAAGCTTAATTAGTATTTTAAAAGGGTTCTCTAATCGATGGTACACTCACAGAAAAATTCGGTTGAGACAGCCGAACTAGCCGTAACCGAATTTATAGGTTGAGACAACCTCATTAGAGGTTGAGACAACCTCATTGGAGGTTGAGACAACCTCATTAGAGGTTGACACATCCTCATTGGAGGTTGACACAACCTCATTAGAGGTTGACACAACCTGATTAGAGGTTGACACGACCTCATTGGAGGTTGACACAACCTCATTAGAGGTTGACACAACCTCATTAGAGGTTGACACAACCTCATTAGAGGTTGCCACAACCTCATTAGAGGTTGTCACTACCGAATTAGGGGGTGTTACAACCGAATTAGAGGTTGTTACAACCGAATAGTGTCACAACTGAATCACGTTTTAAAGGTTTTTTATTATTAAGTGATGATTTATTTCCTGTACTTTTATAAACGGCTTAAGTAGCCAGAAAATAAAGTCATATATATGGGGTAAACTAAAGAGTAATAAATTTATTTTACATGCCTTTTCCGACCTTTATTGATGTCTCGGCCATCGTGTGATACCGTACTAATACTGACATGTTGCATCGCTTTATCTACGTCCTAAGGCGTTTTGTATACCGGCGATTGCAGCATATTTTGAAAATCTTCAAAACTGTTGATATCTGCTTAAAAATATCTGCAAACTAAGATGTTTTAATACCAAACACATTTCACTTACCTTTCTTAATAACCACAAACAAAATCTTGAAATTCTTTAATTCTTTTTAAAATTATATTTGATTATAGAATTTTAAACGTCAGATTTTAACTAAATAGCATTATGTTGTGGCAACCGAATTGAAAATGAATTCGGTTATACCTACAGAATTCATGAGAAATTCGGTTACAGCTACCGAATTGACGCCAAATTCGGTGGATGCAACCGAATTAACTCTAGATTCGATTATTGTGACCGAATTGCTACCAAATTCGACAATTACAACCGAATTGGTGTCAAGTTCTGTTACTACACCCGAATTGAAGCCAAATTCGGTTACTCCAACCGAATTTGGTACCAATTTATGTTGTTGCATCCGAATTAATTTCAAATTCGATTGCTCCAACCGAAATTTTAGAAAATTTAGTTGACTGAACGAATATAATTGAAGATTCAGTTGTCAGAACTAAATCTATTATGAAACGAGGATGCTACAACCGAATTTCGGTTATGGGTACTAAATTCGGTCGTAACAACCTCAATTCGATTGTGACAACCTCAATTCGGTGGTAACAGCCGAATTAACGGTTGCTACAACCTATTTTCAAACAATTAGTTCTCTGAGTGTAGTTGCGAAGCATTTGATTGAAAATTTCCTTAATTCTCTGATTTCTTGAATGTATTTAGATTCTGTTTCAATAATTCGTTGATCCAGGTGGATTTTGTTTTTCAAATTTTTTAGTTTACAGTTGTCATATTATGTCCTTATTCCGATTCCCGAGAGAGAATATACAATTGGAGTGTAGGGATATAAAAAAATAAATCGAAATGCAGTACAGCACTTGCATTTAAAGTGACTACAGAAAACTGGGTTATATCTCCGATTCCGATGGAATTTAGCAAGGGGGCTTTTCTACCCCATTTCCAATTGAAATTTGAAAGAAAAACAGTTGAAATTTAAAAATTCTGTTTGAAATTTGAAATACGTTAATTGAAATTTAAAAATTATATTTGAAATTTGAAACTCATCAAAAAATAAATAAATAAATGGTTTCCCTTTACATCCCGTCAAGGGATTAGGGAGAGCGTCTCACAAGCTAGTGAGCTGTGCGGGATATAGATTTACACTCACTGATTGTGACCTAAAATTGTACACCGGTTCCGACCGGTATTTTGAGAACGTTTTTCATGGCTAAGTACTCAATAGTGTCGACGTCACTAAGCGAGGTGACCACCGTCGAAAGAAAGTATAGGGTGATCAGAGCAGGGATCGAACACACGTTCTCATGCACAAGAGCCGCGCCATTGCACGACCGACGGCCACTTGAATTACATCAATTGCAGTTTTAGAAATATCAATTGAAATTTAAAGGATATCCATTGCAATTTAAAATAAATCAATTGAATTTTAAGAAACATAAATTTTAATTTAAATTGAAATTGAAACAAATCTATTGAAATTTAAAATATATCAATTGAATTTTACACCACATCAGTTGAAATTTGAAATACATCAGTTTAAATTTAGAAGACATCAATTGAAATTTAAAAGACTCCAATTGAAATTTAAAAATATTGATGTGTTTTAAATTCAATTGATGTGTTGCAAATTTCAGTTATTGTGTTTTAAATTTCGATTGAAGTGTTTCAAATTTCAACAATTAATGTTTTTCAAATTTCAATTGATGTTTTTTAAAGTTCAAGTGATTACTTCAAACACAATTTTCAAATTTCATCTGATACTTTTCAAAATTAAATTGATATTTTTTGAATTTCAATTGGAAATGTTGTAGTTGTGACTACGACTCTAGTAATTTAAACAAAAGGAAATACAAACACTCCTAATGTTTAACCTAAAAAAATTTTAAACTTCAAAATATCTTCTTTTATTTGTGGGAGTTTAAATGGGTGTGTTATTAGATTGGGTTGTTTCGGAAATGAAATTTCGGCAAGCGAAATTTCGGAAATTGAAATCTGAAATTAAAAGGGAACAAAGTTATTGTCCTCATGAGGGCAATGTTGAAACAGCAAGAAGTGGCAGGAATCCCAGTACCCTATGGGATATTCTCCTACATGCTGGCGGAAGATGAGCGGCTGAAAATCGAATCGACGTATTTTTCCTTGTGCAGTTACTATTTCAAAACCACTCTTTTCACAACACTATTTATGTTATTTATGCTACATATTTATTTATGTTTGAATTGAAGTTGGCAATCGAATCCCACAGCTGGAAAATAAAGCAATAAAGCGATACGCCAAAAGCTTGCACCTGCCTTGAAGCTTCGTGTACCGTAGGCCGGGTCGAAAAAAGATTGAAGCTATAGGATCTGAGTGGCAAAAAATTGATCTATTGGTCACGTAAGAAAAAAATACAGCAGACAGTTGTCCGAGGCCTTCGG
This sequence comes from Phaonia tiefii, assembly GCA_963931995.1. Classification (NCBI taxonomy): domain Eukaryota; kingdom Metazoa; phylum Arthropoda; class Insecta; order Diptera; family Muscidae; genus Phaonia; species Phaonia tiefii. The sequence goes on along the minus strand of OZ008368.1, from coordinate 57,805,106 downwards.
CCACGGACTGTCCCTACAGGCTGTGCCAGAGACACGGCCATTAAGTTTAACGTAGAATACGCCATCCGATAAGACAGAAAACATATATAACAATAAATGATAAATAACATAAGCAAATTAATTTATTTATTTGATAGTTACTTTTGATAATATACATAAGCTCATGGTAGGAGAAATAGGATAAATATGTTTTTAAATTAAAAGAGTAAGGATAAATGATAAATAACAGATTCACATTTAACATTTTGGTTCACTTAAATACATAAGTAAATATACGAAATTTTAATATTTCATCAATCAAAACAACAGACGAAGGTTTGTGTCCACACTGAAACAGCAGCATAGTTTGTGTCATAGATTAATACTTATAGTAGATCTACTAGATCTCCCACCAAATTTATGACATTTGGCCTGGTGTGATGTTTACGTTTGATGTTGAAAAGAATTGCATTACTAATACCAGATAGAGGCAATGGTTCAAAACAACGACCAAAATAACAACAACGGCATTTCGTTTTGTGTGTTAAAATTATTGTGTTATATACAACACAAATGTATGCTAACAATAACAGTCAATAAAAGAGTTTAAAACACATTTAAATTTCATAGTTTTTCACCAAAATGTCATGAAAAATTAAAGCAAGAAGTTATTGTAATTCCACCGGGTGTATATCACTTTTCGTCAAACATCTCTCTATCACACCGACCGCATCACGAAGAGTATGAAAGGAAACGCCAGATGAGGCAAATATTCTCTCTAGTCCGAGATTACTCTATGGTTTGTGTTCACGCTACAAACTCAAACATTCAACCAAACACCACACATATGTTTGAGTGTATGTGTTTAAACAATTTTCATTTGAGAAATCTAAATATTAGGAAGATATCAACCAATATGAAATGTATATCAAACGAAAGATAACATCTTCATTTACCTACAAAAAAATTTTTAAAAAAAGTTATCTCGCCGTTTCCTCATAATCAATGAAATAAAGATTACAACAATAACAATCTGACATGACTCCCTATACCGTAAGGTAAGACGTATTCTACGCCAAAAATTGTTTCCCGTTACATTCCATGAAGGGATTAGGAAGAGCTTTTCACAACCAGTGAGCTGTGGGCGTTCTAGTTTTACACTCACTGATTGGGAACTACAGTTTTACACCGGTTCTGAATGGTATTTTGAGATACTTTTTCATGGTAAATAATGTATAGTATCGCCATCACTAAGCGACGTCATCACTATACTTTATTTTATCGCCATCACTTAAGGTGGTTAGAGCAGGTATCGAAACCTTCCCAACTTCACGTCCAGCAAAAACGAGATGCAATTTCACATTTAGGGAAATGTTAATATAATTGGGTCTCATTTTCAAAACTACCGATTTGTGCATTTGACAGGTAAGTATGACGGTGTATACTAGCAAAAATATTTTCAGAAGTATGCAATAAATGCAGTGTACTTTACATTTTAAAGTAGAAACTATACTTTTTTGCTGTATTTGCTCTTTAAAACTGCAGCTGCACAATATTGGAATTTCGAATGAATGGATTTTATAGACTAGGTAATTGTCGATATAGATTATTATATCGTCGCAGGACGTCTTGCGTACAGGTTTAATGGTGATCACTACTATTGAGAAACTGTTCACTATTCCTGCCCACTTTTTACCAAATGTATGAAAATGTCACGGGGTGTCATGAAGTATTGGAGTGAATAGTCCAGTCAGTAGGGATTGGACATGTCACCTCTTAGTCACTGATGATGTCTGTATAAAATTTTCAGCGTGGATATTAAACGATCTTAAGATACAATTATTTATTTTGAAGCAACAGAAAATAGGGCAGTTTTAAATAAATATGTAGGGTTAATACATATTAAGTGATCTTAGTATAGATTTGTTTATTTTCAAAATATAAAAAAAAGAAAACAAGCCTGGAATCTGCTTATTCACTAAGACAATACTATTGATTGCATTATACGTTTGCTTTATACGAATTCTGATGAGTATTAATATGCAATTGCATATCTTCTGCTGTTTCCCATCTCCCTTGTTTACTACATAAAATTGCATAAAAGGACTCCACCGCGCGTCAATTACAGTTTATGTTAACTTTTGAAATCGAAACTATAGTTTTCGCAAAATTTACATCATAATGAATTCACATTCGCTATATGTGTATTTTTCTGGTTTGTGGTTTTGTGATGTTTACTCTACGTTGGTTGCCGACTTGTGTTGGCAACAGCAAAACGGCCAAACTAACAATTGAAACATACAACTCAACCATGGCTAACACAAAAGCAAAGAGTTAAACATTTTTCATTTGTAATAAAAGTTCACTCAACCATAATAGTTCATAGAACAGCGCAAACTTTGAGAGAAATTCATGCACTCATACAACAACATTTTACACTGTTGTTCAATCTAACATGTTGACAATGAGAGATGAGTAAATAGTTGTTTCCTTCAAACGGACGAGCATACAGACACAGGCACATAAATAATACTCATGGGCTAGGAAATGCAGTATGTTTGCTTGCATGAATTTAACTTAAAATATAACATAAAATATAAACAAATCCGTGCTTGAACCAGGATCTCTTACGGTTGCCATTGTTGTAAAAATAAATTTTGCATCTACAGTGACAATGCGTTTCCAAAAATTTATAACTTTTCTCGCGTTTGAGCCATAAATCGTAAATGCTTATTTGTTTTTTTAGTGGATTTCCTTAAGTTCGTGCGGAATCCCTTACTCGGATTGGGGTATAACAACGGTGGAGTTTCTTATTACTCGCTGGACTAATTGTTTGAAAATAAAATATAGTACCAGGCAGTTTTACTGTTGCCCCTAAATTGCAGGTACAATAATCGATTTGAATTTCGTTCGTCTGAGGTTAGTCACCACAACTGAGATTATGGTCGCAATTGCTTCTGATATATTATGACAATCTACAATGGGGGTTTGACAACCTCTACTTTGGATGTGATAACAAGAAATGTGGCTGTGACAAACTCTAAATTCGGTTACGGCTCAGTTGGTCGTTTTTGGAACGAAGTCTCTTATCGCAAATGCAAAAATTAAACAACTTTTTTTTACACTATTATGCTACAACCCAGTATTATCAACTATATTGGGTACTTTTGCTTTGGTTTGTGTCTAGACTAATATATTTTGGGAAATTTCTTGTTTAAAGGGAAGTTTTCTAGGTGGAGCATGTAACCAATATTTAGTATATATTGTAGTCTTGAACCCAATAAAAAGTAAATTTAGAAAACCTAAAGTGAAAGAAGTTTTAAAAACGAACATTTTCTTAAATAGCTATGTGCCTTTTGTTAAAAAAAGTAAATTTTCTCCAAAAAATACCTATTCATATTCTTAAACGAAGTACCGTTTCTTAAAAAAAATACCTTATCTTACAGAAGTACATATGTACAAAAAAAAGTAAATTTTTTTACAAAGTGGCTTTTCATAAAAAAATATATCTCTTTAAAAAAGTAAACTTTTTTGAAAAAGTTAATTTTCTTACAACAAATTGCCATTTCTTAAAAACCTACCTTTTCTTAAAAGACTACATATTTTGTGAAACAAAATAACTTTTCTTGAGCTAAATACCTACTCTTAAAAATTTACCTATTCTTGAAAAAAAGGACCAATTCTAAAACAAATTCTAAGTTCTTTAAAAAAAACATTTCTTTAAAAAAATACCTTCTCTTAAAAAAACCGTTTCTTACAAAAATTCCTTTTCTTAACCCGCCAATGGTGACGCAAATTTGACTTCTATTAATGGTGACGCCGGTCTCATGCACAGGGCTCTTCAAATGAAGATTTTTCGAAACGTGTTGTTAATAGTTAAAGGTTTTTTTTTTATTTATGCACTTTGACAATAAAACAAAGATATATAATCATTTTAAGTTCTTTTATTTCAATACTAAAATTCACAAATGTTTTTAAATAGCGCATTAAAAATAACAATGTTTTAGCAATAAATTTTTTAAAATTAACAAAAAATAAAAAAATCACACATTCATTAAGGAAAATAATGTTTATTAGTCTTTCGATAATAGGAACTTTTATAAAATGAACAAAAATTGTTATCCTTCCAAAATATAATACAAAAGTGTTGCGATTATTTTACTTACATACACGGTGACTCACGGTCTCACACACCAGGTTAGAAAAAAAAATGCAGAAGTTGTGCTCACTAAGCAGCTTCGGCATTAACTGATGGTGGGGGATGTGCAATGCTGCAGCTACTCGAAATCGCAATAAAAAACAATAACGGAGAATAAAGTTATACGAATTTTTTAACACAGCCGGTCTCACAGGCCAGTACCTCACCATTGGCGGGTTAAAAGTATATTTTCTTAAAAATAAAATAATACATTTTCTTTCCCTTTCCGTAGCATTTCTGAAAATAAGTAAATTTTCTTAAAAAGTAACCTCTTCCTAAAAAAAAGTACCACTTCTTTAAAAAGTACCTGTACTTCAAAAATTACTTCTTTGTAAAAAAAAATTATATTCTTATGGCTTTTCCGTACAGAAAGTACTTCATCTTAAACATAGTACCTTTCCTTTAAAAAAAATATTAACTTTAAATAAAATAAGTACCTCTCTTTAAAAAATCATCTTTTCGGGAAAATATAACACGTATTCTTACAAAAGGGATCTAAAAATATACTGTTTAAAAAAAATACAATCTTTAAAAAAAAAAGTTCTTAAAAAAAATTTAATTTCTTAAACATCCTTTTAAATAATTGTATTTTTCAACGGACGACTTAGGCGTGTTGGAACTAACTACTTCACACTATATATCGGAAGGAACTTCGTTCCAACCCGGTGACAAATCTTGTTATTTTTATATGTGGGTGTATGATTGATACATTTTTGAGGATACACGTCAATTATGTTCTTCTGGACATGGACGGGAATAAAATTGTTGCTACAAAATATAGTTTCATTCCTAGACTTGAAATTCGCCCTACAACCAGTGGCAATAGGTACCAAAATACAATATATCCATGAGAGTTGCGAGGTAAAAGAATAACAGTACTTATATGAAGAAATTTCCAAAACTAGGCCCAAAATTACCTATTTAAAATAAAAACAAAAGAGTGGATTATTGTACTAACAAATTAAACAGTCGAATTTGGTCTGGTACAATTGTATTTGAATCCATGACTTTTCATGGCATCTACTGTGATTCCAACTTGGGTTTGGATTGCCACCCTAACAAGGATGCAAATAAGGTAATAAACAACATCGGAGGAAAGACCACATCGAAGATTGCATGCGAGAGCTTGGTGGTACTAATTGGAGGAGTAAACCTGAAGATCTATCGGCAATTTTTTAAGGCCTTTGACACCTATAAGATGCTTGGTTCTATCTACGTAATCAGATATAAGCGACACTATAAGGGTGAACAGATACAAATGATAGTTTTTTAAATCTGTATAATCCAGAAGCTGTCAAAGTAACCAATGATATCCAGATGTCAAAATAGTTTCCATTTCGTCATGCATTGTTTCATACCTGCCTAACGTGTGGAAATTGATATAAAATATTATCGAAATTCCGGCCCAGTTATACATACAGAACGTGAATTTCGAAGGGAAAGTGCATTTTACATGAATTTTGCTGGAACGTGAGTTTCAGGTCGGTTTTCAGTACGTAGGCATTTGGAAATGTTTGAGTGTGAGTACACTTTTTTAAATCATAAGCCATTAATCAGACAGAGATTGGTGAGAAGTGAAGAAAACATAGTCTCTATAGAGGGAATATCGAAAAAGACTCAAAAATGTCGATTCGACGCCGATCAGCTGAATTGGGCATAGCCAGAGAGACAACCTTGATTTTACTTCAGTTGGATTTGTGCCAACATCCAGATTGTTTTGACGCAAGAATTCAAGATGTATGACCATAGACAATGCAGTATGTTTGCTAAATGGACACTGGAAATGTTGGGCGAGGATCCAGATTTTATTTTAAAAAAAAGCCCTAACCCTAACTCAGGTACGAATAATCGAACTGTATCATTAGTTTTTTGAGTTACAATTACGGTTTCATACAAAACATTTGCAGGCTTTTCCTTAACGTAGTGTTATTAACAGTACGCGTACTTTTTTTAACAGTACGCGTACATTTTTCTTTATTGTACTGTTTTCTGCATAACCCACAAAAAAGTTGTACCCTTTTTGGTAGTTTTGTTTTATTGTTTTACCCCAATTAAAGAAAGTGTTTTTATCAAAAAAATTTGTTGAGTGTACAAAGAAAGTAAAATTAAGTGGAATTTGCTAACTGAAAATGAAGATGAGTAACTAATATAGTCATATAGAGAAAGGTTTCCTCTTAAGTGTCAAAAGAATCTTACTACTGACAGTTTGTGAACGGAAAACTCAGAGAAAGTCTAAAAATTACTTTTCTGCCGATGTTCTGAATGAAAGAGCAACAAAAACCTGGTTTTAGATGTAGGCTTTGGCTCCGAAAGCTGAAGCCAAAAGCGTTTGGAACAATTTTGTTTAAGAATGTTTATTGGTACAATCAACCAAATATAAGTTAGTAGCTGTCAAAAGTGTGTCAAAATCGTAAATTGAAAAAATCCACTTTAGTAGTTGAAAAAAAAAAATAAAATTTGAATGAAACCGTAATTGTAACTCAAAAAACTAATGATGCAATTCGATTCCTCGTACCCGAGATAGTGTAAACCCGTATTTTCCAGCCTTGTCTACGATATTTTTTGCCCAAAAGTGTCACAGTGTTATTGGTCGCAGTATACACTTCTAATATTCTATCATTGTATTATTAATTCCATACGTGATTTTAAGTTGCCAACCTCTAGTCTGTATCATTTTCAACTTTGCTGTACTATACTAATTTATACACCTTTGTTATACTTATATATCCATAACGTACAATTGAATACAATCAAATAATCAAATTCACATCGACCTTGGGCGAGCTGGAATACAAATCAATTTACATGCTTGTAGCAATATGAGCTTTTGATTTATTTAAATAAAGTATCATATTTTGAATGCCTCTGCAGCAGCATGAGTTTGCAATTATAATCGTATCAAATCTCAATTTCATAACATTTTCCTATACAACTCAATTTATGGGAAAACTTAATTATTCCAAGTGTGTCAGTGAGTTATGTATTAATATTGCATTACAAGGACTTTTTGTTGTTTCTCTGGTATTAAACTCATGATTCATTATATATTTTGTGTTATCAGATTTTTTGTCTACACGAAATGTTAAAAGTCATTAATGTGTTATTTTTATTGAAGTTTTGATGGTGATAAAAATTGTTACAATTCGAACATAAACAATAAATATAAATGGTCTTACAAATTCAATTATCATTAGAGTGGTTCGTTTTAGGGGGTTTTGTCTTAGCAAAATATTAATATTTAATCAAAGGACCTCGAAAACGGGCAACGTAAAGTGGTCGTGTCAATTAATAAGCAAAGGTACTCAATTCAAGGCACTTCACTGATTTCAGAATTTTATAAAACAAAATTCCTGTCAGTTTTGAAAAATTTACAAAAACTTTTTTAAAAGTTATTGCTGGTATACATAATAGAGTAATAGCAGCACCTAGAGTTTCCAACTTTCTCATCTTATGTTTCAATTCCCGTTCTTCTTGTTGAGGCTGGTGCTATAGAGATAAATTTGACGTAAATTGACTTAAACTGGGTCGAGTTAAAAGAATTGTTGTCTTAAATGTCCCAGGTTGCTTGTGGCTTAGCAATCGATTTTGGACGGCCTCACGAAATGCTTACTGAAGCGAACGGCTGCCCCAACTAAATTTATTATAAAAGATTTTCATAGTGCTGTAGAGTATCACATTATTGGGATTGAAAGATTTAAGTTCATCTCTTGATAATCCGCGTCCACGATAATCCACGTCGAAATTAGTGAGAAATAATCGTACGAAAATGTTTAGGAATTCATGAATTTTTTCGAGTTACTGAAAAAATCAGAAATAATGCTCGCACGTCAATACGTTCTGAGTAGCGTTAAGTTAAAAACTACAGGGTGTTTCAAAAGTGACCGCCCTATTGGAAGATGCTCTTATTTGTGCAAATGGCCGCCAATGTCAAATCTGTTTTGACATTTGTGGACTAGACAGATGTAGAATACAAGTAAACAAGCCATGGAGCGATACACTCCCCAAGAACGCGGAACAGTCGTGTCTATTTTTTTGCGTGACAATTGGTCTGTGGTGGTGACGCAGCGCGAATACCGTCGCCGATTCCCCGGCCGCCCGACATCGACTGCGCAAACAGTGCGGCGTTTGACCACTAACCTTGAAGAGTATGGGACTACACGAGACGTTGTCAGGATTGGCCGGCCCCGGAGCGCCCGTTCTGTCGACAATATTGTCGCTGATGCCGAGGATGACAAGCTGTCGACGGAAACAGCGACCAGACGCAGTGTCTCGCAATTAGCAATCAGCCGGTCCTCCCTATGGAGTATTTTGGTCAAAGACCTGCGTAAGTTCCCACACAAAGTTCAGTCCGTGCATCAGCTGCTGCCTGTCGACCTGCAAACGCGTGTAACCTACGCCCAAGCCATCCCCAATCTCGTGGACAAAGTGGACGATTTTTCCACCAAAATCGTAATGAGCGATGAGGCTCAGTTCCACCTCAGCGGGTATGTGAACAAGCAAAACTATCGCTTCTGGGGCACCGAAAATCCACGAGTGATGCACGAGGAGCCAATACACCCGCTCAAAGTGACTGCATGGTGCGCTGTTCACGCTGGAGGAGTCATCGTGCCATTTTTTTCGAGAACGACAACAGTGGACCGTGCGCTCTATAGGGCCATGCTAACCGATTTTTTTCTGCCGAATTAGGACTGGAGGACATGTGGTTCCAACAGGACGGAGCAACGGCACACACTGCGCGATCCACAACCGATATTCTGCAGGCGGCGTTCCCGGGTCGCCTCATCTCTCGTTTTGGCGATTTGCACTGGCCCGCAATATCGCCCGATTTAACCGTTCCTGACTTCTTTTTGTGGGGTTTTTCGAAGTCCCGTGTTTAAGTGAACAAGCCCGAGACCCTGGAAGCCCTCAAGATCAACATTCGACACGAGTGCGAGAATCTGTCGCCCGAAGTTCTCGCCGAAGTGATGACAAATCAATTGTGACGGCGCCCATTTAACCGATATCATCTTCTCAACTTAACCAGTAAAATTCTAAAGGTTCCAATAAACAGAGTCGAAGTTTTTCATTTAGAAAAAAAATCAATGAGTGTTCGAACTCACGGATGATGTGTTAACACCTTTTTGCTACACGGTACCTGTTCGAATTCTACGAACACATTAGTAAATGTTACATTGGAAAATAAAAAATAAGAGTTTACTTCGGCCCGGCCGAACTTAACACCGTTTCTACTTGTTTTTGTATACACCGGGCAATGGTGAACATCAAATGACTCGCTTTGTTTGGCCATAGCAATAACAACGAAACAACCAAACACACAACATCACACATACTTTGTCAGAAGTAGCTGACGTATACGTGTGTCACATAACCACATGTTTGCCATATCAACAGCAACGAAACACCCAAACACACAAGATCACACATACTTTGTACGAAGTAACTGACGTATTAGTGTGTCACCATAACGTCGACTTCATTTTGCAAATGAGATTTTGCGTGGCTATGCATATCACGAATAACTGTGGCCTCGAAAGTGTCAATTATAGCTCGTTTATCAACATTCATTCACGTAGCAACATTTTATTCACGTAGCCCCACCGGAAATAATCGAGAGGTGTCAAATCGCATGGCCTTGAAGGCCAATTGACCGGTCCATTTATCTACATCAACTTATCTCCAAATTTTGATTTCAATAAAGCGGTGGTTTTGGTCGCCGTACGGCATGTAGCGCCATTCTCTTGAAACCACATTTCGCCCGGATCAATGTCATCCCTATTTTCCAACAACAAAACATTGATCATATCATTCAACTAAAAAAACATTGATCATAAGTCCGTGTCTTTTTGAACTTCTCTCGTAGTTATATCAAATGCAACACTCCTCCCATCAGGTACCGCCTGTTGTTAGACTACTGTACAATTTTGAGCAAGTTCCGTCATTCACTTTGCGTTTAACAGCTGTTCAGAACGTACAACCTCCTGCATTTTTCTATAAATGGAAAAATGTGATTTTCGATTGCTCACTAAACATTATTTTTTGCGAAATAAAAAACCGTCAATCAAACCAACGAAAAGCTTGATAAATAGTATGGGGCTATCCACCATCGATTTCAGTGGTAAAAAAGTGGTTTACTGACTTTCGTTGTGATCGTTCTGGGCGGCCAAGTGAGGTCAATACACCCGAAAATGTCGAAAAAATAGACGATATGATGTTGAGATTTTACATGGCAATGTGGTTTCCTTTTTAAATGATAATTGGGTTTAAGAAAGCTGTCTGCAAGTTGGCTGCCGCATTGGCTCTCAATTGAACAAAAACGTTTCCTATTCCCAAACCTAAAGAAATGGCTCGGTGGAAGGCGGAAAAAAAGTGGAGAGAACACAAAAATTGGAGAAACGTTGGACTAAGTGTATTGAGCTAAAAGAAGATTATGTTGAAAAAGAATTTTTTTTTGCAAAAAAAACTGTGTTTCATTCAAAAGCTGCAGACTTATTGATCCGCCCTCGTAGCGCGGTAATTATCTCCATTGACAGAAACGCGAGCTTCGGTTTAATTTTTGAAGAAATAGGGCCGATACTACCACCTACATGTAAACCGTTCCAAACGGTGCAATGGTCACGACGTCAGGTACTGCACTTTGTGCTATCCTTAACATCTGTTTTGATATCGGGGCATTCCGGACACTACACCGGATCAACTCTATTCGCGTAAAAACGGACTACTGTCCCTACCTTCTACCAGCGATAAATCTAAGGACTTCTATTCCGAACAGGATTACCTCTGAAAAGTCACTGGAAGGGGATACCAGTAGTATCAGATTTTTCACGGATGAATCAAAGTTGGACGAGCAAGTAGGCTATGGGGTCCACTCACAGGACCTAAGTATAAATATCTCCTTCAAGCTGCCTGATCACTGTAGTGTATACTGGAGGTTGCTGAACTACTCCGGAGAATATGTATCTACACAGGCAGCCAGGCTGCCATTTAATCCCTGTACGCCATGCTTGCTACGTCCCATTCATCACTTAGGGTGATGGCAGAGTATTTTGATATTTGGCTTATCTGGGTACCGGGGCACAGCGACATTCCAGGGCACTACGGCACAGGTTCTTCCGGCAAAAGAAGGTGTTAGTATGCCAATCTCTACCTGCCGTTTGCATATCAGGCAGAGGGCCGATAATATGTTCAAGGACAAGTGGAGACTTACTTCAACTTGCAAAACAGCCAATGTCCTCTGGCCACATGTGGACCCGAAGACGACTGGGCAACTACTTAACTTGCCGAGAGGCAGGTTATCCACAATGATAGGAACACTTACGGGACATTGTCTTGTAGCAAAACACTACCTAAGATTGGGACATAGAAACTCCACGCTCTGTAGATGCTACATGGAAGAGGACGAGGAAACGACGAGACGCCTTCTCTTGGATTACCCTGCTCCTGGCAGGGATGTGAAGTAGGATATTCGGAACACATCTAGTTAGCACCGTAGCCCTACAGGATATTCCTGTAGGTCCTTTATTTATAGGGAAAATTGGCTGGACGACTAGTCAATACTTGCTATGGAGGAAACTGCAGGTACCACAATGGGTTCCTTTAGCCTAATTGTGTAAGACAGCGTGCTGTCTTTCAGCCTTTTCAACCAACCAACCAACCAATCCGTTAAACTAAAAATGAGCCTCATCGCTGCAAACAATTTTGCGATAAGACATCGGGTCAGTTTCCAACTGTTCTAGTGCCCATATGAAGGTCTCGAGGCTTTAATTCCTGCACCAGCTGGAGCTTAAACGACTGCAGGCCAAAATAGCTGTGTACAACTTGCTACGTAGTTGCTAGACAGAGCCCGACGAACTACAAATAGATTCATTTGAATCTTCTTTCGCACAGTCTCGTTTACAACGGCGATATTCTCTTCAGTATCCTCCGACGTGTTGGTGTTATTGCATCATTTAGAGAGCATGCGGTATTACATCTATCCACTGTTCGACGAATGGCTTGCTCAGATGGACAGTTATGCGAACAATAGAAGGCCCAATCTCTGCTCTGACCACCTTAAATTGTTGCGACGTCCGTCACCTCGCATATTTATAGCGACAGTATCGAGTACTTAGCCATGAAAAGGCTTCCCAACATACGTTTTGGAACCTGCTCCTACTAACTTTTCGGAACCTGCTCTGACCAACTTACATTTCTTTAGACGTCGGTTTCCTCGCATTCTGGTGGCGACACGATCAAGTACTTAGCCATGAAAAGACTTAGCAACATACCTTTCGGAACCGGTGTAAAAAACTGTAGGGTCCAATCAGTGAGTGCAAATCTAGAAAGCGTACTGGTTTCGAGAAGCTCTCTACAAATTCTTGATGGGTTGTAATGGTAAGCCATTTACCATTTTTTATAATAAAATTCCAAAAAAAAATTGTATCTTCAAATCTTGTGTATATACTCTTGGATACACAAATCCTTTAAGCTAATTTAATCCTTGGTATTTCTAAACATTCTCGATACATCGTCCAACCACTTGTTTCATCCGTTCCATAAAAACTTTCGTCTCAACTTATGACATTTATCTTGGATAAAGTAAACAACAATATGAAAACAATATTATAAATTTTTAGTAACCAAACAATTTCGAAAGGATTGCACACACCGAGTTGCCCACATGCTCCAAAACATGCTCCATTCGACAAATTTCAACCAACAGTTTAATGCCATCTCTAGGGAACCTAGCAATAAAGAATGGATGGCGTGCCGCAAAACGGGAAGGCTAACTAAAGTGCAGCATTAAAAGAGCCATAATAAAAATGTCAAATAAATAAAACAAAAGACTTATAAGCAACAACAGCAAAATGATTCAGGGATAACAAATCTATGTTATGGCAGCCGGTATAGTTAAAGAGGAAACCGTAATACATTCACTAAACTACCCAGCAAAAATAAAATGAAGTAGTTTTAGTAGAAGTTAATATTTTTGTACATCTTCTGCAACATTCTGCGCATTTTTAATGCAATTTTTATTCTGATCAAAAACAACTCCGAAAAATCTACATTTGCATCACATCCATTATTATGCAAATTTATTAAAGAGCTAAAGGGATAGTGGACAAGTGCAAAGATGCCTAAATATATTACTTGTTTTTAATTTGTATTTACTTTCTTTCAAATCGCTTTTCATTTCCTTTCTTTTTCACCTGTTGGTAGAAGCATTTGGAGTACTAATAAAAGGTCAATTAATAATATAATTAATTATATAAAAGGTTAAAAAGTTAAGACCTATAGTTGTAGCTTAAAGTTATAACTTATTGCAAAGTTTCAAATGACAAGAAATTTAAAAGTTTTGGTTGCTCGTTTGCGGATGAAATGTAGCATAAAAATGTTAGCATAAACAGTCAAATAAGAAGTAGTGGTGAGTTGGACAACGCCATATTAAAAGAAGTACTTCTGCACCTAAATTAGCACTACACCTTACCAGGAAGTTGTGGTGCAAATTCTACTTCTTGGTATACTCTTTTTTTGCTGGGTATGTGCGGTTATCTGGAATGTGTAACTTTATCCTTTGTACTGATAACTTAGAGAACAGACGACAAAACGTTCCTATTGCGGAAGAGTTCCGATAAAAGTGCTTGGTGCAAAACAATCAACGTGCAGTATTGGCACAGGGAAACAACACTTGATAGTGAATATAGCCATAGTGCAATTGACACATATTTGCCTGGTTTGCAATGTTTGGCAAAGCCCATCATTTCTCACTATGTCTGCTATTGCCGGTCTATGGATTTCTTAGGCCAATAAACTGACTGCGTTTCTCATGACTGGGACTATGCAAATGTTAGCCATCCATTGGCATTAAGTGTGACTACCTACAACCATGAGCTTTGATGTGTATGTGCGTGTGTGTTTGAAATTCGAAGTTGTGTTTCCCGTCATTTCAGTTTCCTTTAGCTTCTTTCACAATGTTACATTGACTAAAACTTTAACGCAATGTCGACATTGCGAACTTTTAAACTTTACACATATACGTTGGCTAAAACATTTTGTGTGTTTAGTTTGAAATTATTGCATGATTTTGTTATCTTGTGCTGTGTTGTCTTGTAATACTTTTAGCCATATAAACTGTCTCTGTGTAATACTACCCCCTTTACTTGCGTGGTAGCTGCTGTTACTGGCAACTATCACGCAATACTATGTGACTTCTCATTTGTTAAGACAGACAAATCATCCCATGTACGGATTTAGTATTTATTTTTAGGAGTTGCAGGTTGGTTTATAAATGTTGTATTTATAAGATTTAGAAATAATCGCGGAATATAGTGCCTTGATTTCAATAAAATCATAAACACAAAAATTCACTGTCGTTTGAAAGTCATTTCTTAATCAAGAAAAACAATAAGTCGCGATTTCAATTTTAGTTAATATGACAAAAAATTGGAACAAAGTCCCTTATCGCACGTGGCGAGATGGATGCTAAATTAAAACAAAATAGACAACTTTTGTTTTAACACTATTGTGCTAAGGGATTGGATCATATAGAAAAAAATTAACTGGATGTCTCACATAAGTTGGGATTTCTTGTTTAATGGGCAGTTTTCTAGGTGGAGACAGTGACCAGTATTTGTAGTTTCGAACCCAACAAAAAGTAAATTTAGAAAAGCCAAAGTGAAAGAAGTTAAATAAATAAAGATATTCTAAATAAGTGCCATTTCTCAAATCAAGTTAATTTTCTCAAAAAAATACCTATTCATATTCTTAAACAAAGTACCTTTTCTGAAAAAAATACCTGATCTTAAAGAAGTACCTTCGCTGAAAAAAACCACAGTTAATTTTCTCAAAAAAATACCTATTCATATTCTTAAACAAAGTACCTTTTCTGAAAAAAATACCTGATCTTAATGAAGTACCTTCGCTGAAAAAAAAGTAGTTTTCATACAAAAATTACCCATTCTTAAAAAAAACCAATGAGTGTTCGAACTCACGGATGATGTGTTAAGACCTTTTTGCTACACGGTACCTGTTCGATTTCTGTGAACACATTAGTAAATGTTACATTGGAAAATAAAAAATTATAGTTTTTTTGTATACACCGGGCAATGCTGAACATCAAATGACTCGTTTTGTTTGGCCATAGCAACAGCAACGAAACAGCCAAACACACAACATCACACATACTTTAAACGAATTAGCTGACGTATTAGTGTGTCACCATAACCTCGACTGCGCAAGCCCCATGGGCTTGCAAATGAAATTTTTCGTGGCTATGCTTTATATCTCCGTTCAACAACAGCAACAGACACATGTCCATACATACATTGTTATGTTAATACATACGCTATGGACACAATTTCGTTTGCCTCACCCCTGCCACACCACTCTTTCATTGCTCTCTTGCTCTCTCATTTTTGTTTAACACGTCATTATTCTCTTTCGCAGTCGCAGAAAATCTGGTTTTAGCAGCAGCATAAAATCTGGTTTTAGCAGCACCATAAAATCTGACTTTGATAGATTTAGTCCCTATACGCCGCTATAGATGTTAACACATAAAAAAAAAAAATATATTTTTTTTTTAAATAAACACCTTTCCTAAAAAAAGTAAATTTTCTAACAACAAATTGCCTTTTTTTAAAAAAACTAAATTTTCTTTAAAAATTAACTTTTTTGTGAAACAAAATAACTTTTCTTGAGATATTGATTATTATAAGCTATTTAAAGAAGCTGAAAATGGTGTATCAGAATATAGAAAGATTTTTGAAGCAATGAGTGGAAAACTTTCTAGATTTGAAGCATTATTTGAAAATTTAGATTTTTCTGTAGTTTCGCCTAAGAGGAAAAAATCTTCTTTGACGGTGAATGATAATGAAAGGAATATTAACAGTTCCGTGGATAGAAGTCTTATAAGTCTGCTATCGCCGGTGGGTGACATAATAGGACCTCGACCGGAAAATTTCGACTCAGTAACTCGTGTAATTCAGGAAATTACTCTTGTAGTTCAGGAAAATACTGGCGCTGATACTGTTAATGATATTGCTCCAATTTTGTCACAGACCTCTGTGCCAAGTGTTGGTACTGTGAATTCTATCTCACCCCTATATGAGGAAAATTGTTCCGCTGAGAATTCAGTGCGGACGAACGTAAATTCTTCCAGTGAGGAACCATCACCAATAAATGATTTGGTTGTAGTTCCTCCACGGAAGACTATATTTTTGTCCCGATTGTCCCCGGATACATCCATTGACCACATTCGAAGTTATGTGAAATCGAAGTGTGCCGGTGTATTTGATAATGACTTTAATGTTCTTAAATTTAATTTTTCGGAGCCTCGTGATATTGCATCCTTTAGAATATATATACCAGCGAGAATATTTGATATATTAGTGAATAGATCTTTTTGGCCTGAGGGTACTTTGGTTAGAGAATTCCTTCATAGGGATCGTCTTCGATCCGATGTAGCGACATTGCCACCTAGAATTGTCGTCCCAAAAAACTAGATAAAACTCTGTCAGTGTTATATCAAAACGTTAGGGGACTAAATTCGAAATTAAGAGATTTATATTTGAAAAGTTTTGGTTGTGGTTACGAAGTCATTGCATTTTCTGAGACATGGTTAAAGGAAGGAGTCAATGACTCTGAAATTTTTTGTGCAGATTATCAAATTTATAGGAAAGATAGGGTAGATAAGGTTGGTGGTGGAGTTCTTATTCCTGTCCATAACTCCATACCTTCTGAGTTGGTTGAATTTGCGTATTATGCAGATGCTGAATTTTTATCTGTGTGTTTATCACTTAATGGTTGAAAAATATACATCACTTGTTCATATATTCCACCAAACTCTAATATTGACTTGTACATGCACCACTTTAGATTTTTACACGAAATTCACGCTGGTCTTTCGCCTTGTGATGAAATTCTTTGTTTAGGCGATTTTAATTTACCCTTAGTGTCTTGGCGATTTAATTCCGAATCCAATTGTCTACTTCCCTACTCTGCATCTAATTCTGCTAATGAATTCCTTGAGGCTGTGTCGGGATTAAGTTTGTATCAAATTAATGATGTCCCTAATTGTTGTGAGAGAGGTTTAGATTTAGTATTCTTTAGCTCTCTAGAATTTTCTTTACGTGGTATTGATCCCCTAGTGTATCCTGAGGATATATATCACCCTACATTAATTGTGCATTGTAATATTCCGATTCTCATTGCCGGTAATGGAACACATGCTACTAATTTGAAATTATATAACTTTCGTCTCTCTACTTTTCCTGCCTTAAAGTCAACTTTATATGATACCAACTGGTCTAATAGTGATGACATTGAATTGCAGGTCTTAGATTTGTATATTACTCTCGATAATGCTTTCTGTTTACCTGTTACCTTGGTAACTGATGGACCAATATCTGGTCCACCTTGGTGTACTAAAGAACTGAAAAGGTTGAAGAATGTGAAAAGTAGATTGCATAAGATATATAAGAATAATGGTTCTGTGGTAAATTATGTCAACTACACAGTAGCCCGGAGTAAATATAATTTATCGAATCAGAGGTGCTATTCGAATTATATTACAAGGATGAGGTCTAACATTAGGACAAACCCCTAAATGGTTTTGTAAACTCCAAGAGAAAGGTTCGTGGATTTCCAATATCGATGAAATATGGGGACATGAAGTCTTCGGATGATTCCGAAATATCTAATTTATTTTCTGATTTTTTTCAACGAACATACCTGTCTACTTCATTTAATACCGATTATCCCTACGAACTCCCAATGTATGAGGCATTCACTAATTTAACTGTTAGTGAAGATGATGTATTAAAGGGTCTCATAAGATTGAAGAGCCTTTTCGGCAAAAAATACCTTCTCTTAAAAAATACCTTTTATTGCAAAAATTCCTTTTCTTAAAAGTACCTTTACCTAAAAATAAAATAATGTCTTTTCTTTTCTTTTCTTGAGATAAGAACCTGCTAAAAAGACTAAGTACATTTTCTTAAAAAAATAACCTTTTCCCAAAAAGAGTATCACTTCTTTAAAAAGTACCTGTTGATAAAAAAAAGTAGTTCTTATCATACTCTTAAGGCTTTTTCTTTCAAAAAATACCTTTTCGGGAAATTAAAATACATACTCTTACAAAAAGGACCTAAAATATACTTTTTTAAACAAAAATATATTCTATACAAAAAAACATAAAATTTCTTTAAAAACATTTACAGTTTTACAAAAAGTATATTTTCTTAAAGATCCATTTAAATTTTTGTATTTTTCAACGGGCGCCATGTGATTTTTAATCTAGGAAAGTAATAGATCTCCGTTTTAGTTAATATGAAAAATAATTATTTCAGGTTTACGAAAAATTGCAGCAGACAAGTAACAGCAAAAATCCAATATATTTTATAAATCGATATCATCAAATACAAACAAATCATAAAATAAATAACATGGGATGTGCTAACAATAACATCAAGTGTGGGTCGCACAAATTCTTTCGTGTATCATGCTTGATGGCCCACTCCACTGTTATATGAAGAACTAACAAATCGATGTCTGACTATAACTTCCTATAGTAAGAACAACTATTTATTCTTTTTCTTAGAAGTTTATCACCCGCATCACTAAGATATCCTTTCTCTATTCGAGGTGAAAACTTCACAAATTTTGAATAACTACATTTTAAAATCTAATAATGATGGCAACAACCTCGCATCGCTTATCCCCACTATATCCACACTTGGTTTTCTTTTAGGTGTTGCTAAAGAGAATGTGTATATGTGTTTCTCGAGGACTCGCTGGCATCGTCGCCTCTATAAACGCCCACATAAATTAATTGAACGATGCCGTGCTATAAGGCCATAGGCAATAAAGCCTTATGGCTTTATTTCTCATCAGTTTGAGAAATATGGCCATATGGCTTTATTTCCATAGAAGAAGTGAAATGAAGCCATTATGGCATTATTGCACCTTTAATTTAATTTAGATTAACAAAATTATTAATTAACAAAAAATAAGTGTGCCATCCTTGATAATGGCACGACAAATTGGGCACAATGTTTTGGTTCCTTTGTTCTCAGCACTTTGTTTTAATTGTTGGTTGCATAATTGGCAAAGTTTGAAATGTTTGCATGGATCAAACAGTATTTGTCGTTCCCTTTCGGAACAAATAACACATGATAGATAATGTTGCTCTTGGATTTCGATGTCAGTGCTTTCTTCTGCGTTGCTGCTTGTATCTGATTAGTTGCCATTGCTATCAATGGTATTAATTAAACTTTCCTCAATCATACAGTTCTTCATTTTAGAGAACTGTGCGAGTAAACTGTTCAGTGATATCTTCTTTTCCCTTAGTAACTGATAACGTTTTTGAATAAATTCATTGCGCTCATTGCATTGCACTTAGCCGTATCTATTTCACATAGGACATCCAGGAATCTATAAAAATTGCCGTGCTTCGGAAGTTTTATATGGAGCTGTTTATGGAAGCTTTCTGCGCCGTTGCTTGTGCGGATCGGCTCTTTGTACACAGAGAAATTTTTTACTGTTTCCTTAAAAAAAATAAAATAAAATAAATACCGCACTTGTAATTAAATATACTGAATAATTTTTTGTACATACATTTTTCATTCAGTAATATTCAAAATATTTGATAAAAGGTAGAAAATAGTTTCCTGGCACATTTCCCGTAACATATTTTCCATCCATTGCATCTGCTTTCAAAATTTGGTATGCTGCTGTTATATCATTGGGTTTCAACAATGGCAAATATAAGAATTTATTAAAGAAAACTTTAGCCTGATTATTATTATTTAATTGATTTATGAATTCTGGAATTTTCAAAGCCTTTCTCCGTAATGCATTTGTGTAATGGAACCAACAACCAACCATTTTTACTGCTGGGTATATGTTTTTAATGGCATTACGCATACCATTTTCATAATCTGTTATAATTTTCTTTGGTTGCAAATCTAATATATTTGTCTTTAAATATTGCAACATATGTGTATATGCTTCCTCTGTTTTCTTTGATATCAATACATATTAATATATTTTAATAGTACATTTTTTATTCGTATTGATAAATAAATATTTTATTATAATTAAAAACATTATTATAACTTACATGATCGTCGTAAACGATATGAATAATGAGTAATTGCTTAAACTCTTTAGATATTGGAATCACATTAAAAGTTGCATCCAATATGTAATTACGTGGCTCAGACATACTCATTGTTTGTATAGCTTCCGAAATTGTTGGCGAAACGAACACAGTGTATGAGAAACTGTCAGTTATTATAGTATCAGCATAAAATTTTTTTCCACTTTCATATCTGGATATGGCAAATCGTTTTACAACTTCTTCAATTTTAAATATGTCTATGATGTCAGTGAAAGTCGTTGGAGGTTTAGGAAATTTATGTTCTTTTATATTGAATAGATAGTTGTCTACGCATTCTTCCATATTCTATTGTACTGGAAGCTTCTTTAAATTGTTTACATTGTTGATCAAAAATATCAAGTAGACTTGATCTTTTAATTGGCACTTTCATAACCTCACATTTAATTTCATTGATAACTTCCAATTTTCGAAAAAGTTCACCTTGCGGCCCATGGTTATGAACTTGAAATTTTCCACTTTTGCGGCAATGTGTCGAGCTACTTAACTCCACCGCAACACCAACATTGCAGGTTTTTTCCTACAAATAATAAATATAATATTATTTCTGCTATATTTATATTTAAATATTTGGAGGACCTAAAACCAGGTATTAACACGTATTCAAATTTTTGTCCCTGTTCCATTATTTTTTAATTATTTTTTTTCGATTATTGTCGTTGCTTGTAATACGCGGATAATATGTTAAACTGATTATGGCATTGAGAAAACAAAAACGTGCTTATGTAAAAAAAAGTTTTTTCATACACAGCATGGCTCAACTATTAGTAGTTATAGCAAGGCTGCATCAACAACAACAGACATTTTGTTTGCGCAGAGTTCTATCAAATTTTATATGTATACCTTCCAACAACAAGCCAAAAGAAAAAGGAACAAAACCAAAATACATACATGAATTTGACAGAACTAAAGAATCACAAAATTTGATCTGCTGCTCTCTCGCTATAACCAGTAGTAGAATAGCCTGTCTTTCTCTCTTTCTGTCTTTTGTGATAAATTCATACACAAAGTGACGTCCTAGTTCAAGAACGGCGAGCAAAACGCGAAACAGCGCGTCTTCGCGGCCGCGGCCACGCGCTGGCCGATAACGGCGCATCACCCCCCCCCCCTTCCAATACCCTTACCATTCTACCATTTTTCAATACTTGGCAATATCAACTCACTCTTTTGACAATATGTAACTATAACAATAGGTTGCATTTTACACTGGTATGGCTGCTTTGGCTGCTAAACAAATATGGTATTATTGCACCCCTTCTATGGAAATAAAGCCATATGGCTTTATTTCTCGATTAGACGAGAAATAAGGCCATGTGGCTTTATTCCCTATGGCCTTATAGAACGGCATCTAATTGAACACGTAAAGTACTTTGTTATACTAACTTTCACATGAGATATAACAACATACACATACAAAGTGGGACAAAAATAATCACCCCATGGAAAAAAACATAACTTTTACCAATGGCGCCAACTGTCAATTCACCTTTGAGATTTTTGAAGTAAACACTCGTAAAATACAAATCGACAAGCCATGGATCGCTTGACACCGCAAGAACGCGAAATAATTGTTTCCATTTTTTTGCACAAAAATTCGTCGGTTGTGTTGGCGCAGCGTGAACTTCGCAGATTTCCTGGCCATCTGACACCAACTGGGCAAACATAGCGGCGTTTGGCCACTCCCCTTGTAGTTACTGGGACAACACGAGATCTTCCCAAGGCTGGCCGGTCCCGGAGCTACCGTTCTCCTTACGCAGAATTTTGGTGAAATATTTGAAGATGTTCCCTTACAACAGTGGTAACCTACTCATAGCCTCGCCAGGCGCACAATAATCGTATTTTTCACACATACACTCGCGGTAATTTACGTGTACTACACAACTATATATGATTCAAAGCATAAGTCTCTGATTGTGCGTTGTGTTCAATTCGACAGCGACATCGATTCTGTTTTCGCCGACAAACAACCACATAATATGTTTGTATACATGTACATGCCTTACAAAGTACAAACATCAGCATTAGCTGTTAGAGATCATATGGCGCTGTTGACCGCCAAACGCGTGTAACCTACGCTCAAGCTATTCTGAATCTTAGCGAAGAGGTGGACGATATTTCATCGAAAATTATCATAAGCGATGTGGCTCAGTTTCATCTTAGCGGTTACGTGAGTAAACAAAATATTCGTTTCTGGGGCAGTGACAATCAGAAGAACCATTACACCCACTCAAAGTTACTGTGTGATGTTCTGTTTATGCTGGATGAGTCGTCGGGTACTGTTTTAAGAACGCCGCTGGCCAGACGTGACTGTGGACGGCGCTCACGATGCCGCGCGATAAGGCCATAAGCAATAAAACCATATGGCCTTATTTCTCATCACTTTGAGAAATGAGATCATACGACTTTATTACCAACACGAGAGTGTAATAACACCATATGAGTTTAACAATCGAAGTGGAAATAACGCCATACCCGTACAATCCATTGTTAAAATTGCATAGTGTCCACGTACAGAATGAGTTGTCAGAGTCAACCGTTGAAGAGATATGGAGGGGGGGCGCCCTCCCGCGTCTTTCCGCGCCCGCCTGCGGCTGTCTGTATACACTGCCAGAAGTTCTTACAGCAAAAAAGCGAAGTATTTTCATACAAAATCGATATCGACTCTTAAGGGAGAAGAAAATAACCCTGAGTACTTCTCCAAAATGAAGAACTGTATGCTTGAGGAAGATTTTATAAATACAATTGACAGCGCTGACGACATTGAATCAGATGCAAATATCAGCGAAGAAGAAGGCACAAACGCAGAAATGAAGCAGCAACATTATCTGACATGTATTGTTTGTTGCGAAAACGACAGACAAATACTGTTTGATCCATGCAAACATTTTAAAGTTTGTCAGCCATGCTATCAACAAATAAAAGGAAGAGCTGAGAAAAACGGAACGCATACATTGAGTCCTATTTGTCGTGCCATCATTACGGATGCCACATTTATATATTGTTAATTATTGTAGAAAAGAAAATACATATGTATGTAAATATTTAAATTTTCTGTTAACTGAATTCAATTTTTTTTGCCAATAAAATTAATCAAATACACTACATAAGTAGCACCTAGAAAATTATCAAAGGTAAAATAATACCATAATGGCTTTATTTCACTTGCTCTGTGGTAATAAAGCCATATGGTCTTATTTCTCAAAGTGATGATAAATAAGGCCATATGGCTTTGTTGCCTATGGCCTTATAGCATGGCATCGGCGCTCAGTACATAGCCATGATACATATCCATGATTTTTGTCTTCCTCAATTCGATGAATTGGGACTGGAGAACATGTGCTTCCAGCAGGACGGTGCAGTGGCGCACACTACTCGAGCCAGAACCGATATTCTGATGGAAGTATTTCCGGGTCGCTTAGTCTCTCTGTTTGGTGATTGGCACTGGCCGGACAGATCACCCGATTTAACCCTTCGAGATTTACTTTACTTTGCAAGAACTTGCCGCCCAAAGTTCTAGCAAGGGTGATGGAAAATGCCATAAAACTACCCCATATTGTCATCAACACATGCGGCGGCCACTTGGCCGATATCAATTTCTCAACTTGATGGAATAAATTTTAATTGATTAAATAAACAAATTTTGCAAGCAGAACCAAAGTTTAACATTAAACAAATTAAAAAAATCAGTGAGTGTTCGCACTCACAGGCGATGTGTTAACAACTTTTTGTTACACGGTACTTGTTCGAATTCTATAAACACATTAGTAAATGTTATATTGGAAAATAAAAAGAAGAATAGTTGTTGTGCTGAAGGCTATTTTGCTATTTCACTTTCATTTATCTTATATCTACTTTAATAATAGATCTAAAGTTTTCTGTACTATTCAGTACTCTTTGGCGACGATGACATGGCTGCTTACTCGCTGCCGCTACATCATTACCATCATACTTAGTTTCAGGCAGAGGCTATTGTTGTACAACAACCAAGTATGTGACGCTAACGCTGTGTGTTGTTTGCATGTGCCCACTTTAATAGATTGCCCTACCCGTGCCTACAGATACATCAACAAAATTACACCAAAAGAACATTGGGCGATTACTTTTGTCCCACCTTGTACTATACTTTTACATACACCTATACATTAAGACAAATGCCAATTGACGCACATAAAACAAAGTATACAACTAGATGGACACCAGATGTAGAGTCATTGGCAAATCGAGACAGAGAGCAATTGAGGCACCTACCATCAGAGTAGAGCAACTTGTACCCCGTCATATAGAGTAACATAAGAAAGAATCATACAAATTGGAATGGCATTGTGTGTTTTGCTCACCTTCATACAAAACATCGTTAAAAGCCATTAAGATCACATAGAGGCGACTTAAAAATTTAATAATTTATGTGGGAGATTGAAGGAAAGACACACTAAAGTTTAAATGGAAAATGGGTTGGTTCATTTTTGTACCGAGATATTATACTAAGAAATAGGGTTTAATATGCGTAACGTTGTTAAAAACGTCAAAGGTCTGGTTGTATTTATGATTTAAATTTTAATTTTAAATTAAAGATGATACACATAGTATTTTCTATGATTAACATTGACATTATGCGTGTTTTGGTTACACCGCTTGCTTATATAATCGCTTGTTTTGTATGAAGCACTTAGCGGAGACTTAGCGAAAACTTAGTGACACCAATCATTTTCGCTAAGTTTATAATTTTTGTTTTTTGATATCTTTTGCCATATTCAACCCTTTGTCATATTTTTGAATAATATGACTTTTCGCTAAATGCCCATTATCTTTGCAACTTAGCAAGCGATAATCGCTTGCTTGTAACCAAAACACGACTATTGTGTTATTAACCCATATTCAACCGGTGTTGCGTTTTCGCAACAGCAACTTTGACGCATGATATCTCAGGTAGTTATTAGCACAGGTATTTGCTTACTTTTCATTTTGAACGAAAGTTTGGACTATTATTTCTACGACAAAAGTATAAAAATTTTCTATATGTATATTTTAGTAGCATTTACAGTCTGTAACAGGTAGGGTTACAAAACTGCCCTTTTTTATATAAATAATTAAAATAACGTAATGTTTTAAAAAAGATGTAAATCTATCGAATACTGTTGCCAAAAGATTGTAGAACAGAAGAAAAATATCATCTGCCAAAACAATTGTTTTCTAATATAAGAAATGTAGCGGCAAAAATTGATGTTGCGAAAATGCATCGTTGGTCGATTGTCTATCAGAAATTCCCGCCACACACAGTGTGCATTGATGCTGTGATATGAAGACAATTTTGAATACCATGACTAAGTGTCACTATTGTACATCAGAGGTCATGTCCGAATTTGACTGGTTATTTTCTCATAGGTGGGAAATCGTCATTGGAATTATTTTTGCTATATTTCGACACCGAAGTTATGGATATTTTAGTTGAAAGTACCAAACTTTACGCTCAGCAGCACAACGCTGATAAGGAAGAAATTTTCAGTTTTCTTGGAATACAGATATTTTCAGTCTATCATACACTTCCTCAACCTCAATTGTACTGGTCTGTGAAACCAGATTTCTGTATTCCCATTGTGAAGCAAGCAATGTCGCGTCATAAATTTACGACAATCAAAAAGGTGTTTCATTTGATGGATAACACCAATTTTGACTGATCGATTTGATTCTCATTGATATCCTGAATGTAAAATACAAACAGTTTGGTATTTTTACAACTCATCTAGTGATCGATGTGCAAATGGTACCATACTTCGGCAGGCACAACTGTAAAATGTTTATTCGGGGAAAGCCAATTCGGTTTTGTTTCAAAAACTGGTGTCTATGTTCGGATATAGGCTATTTATAGGAAGCTGTGCCGTATCATGCCAATGCAACTCCATACAATAAGCAGATTGGCTTAGGAGCATCTGTAGTTTTAAATTTGTGTCGCTCTGTTCTTTATCCGGATCTTCATGTTGTATATTTTGATAATTTCTTCACTTCATATTACCTTTTCTCTTTGTTAAATGAAGGCAAATTTCGAGCA
The DNA here is from genome assembly GCA_963931995.1 of Phaonia tiefii. Lineage (NCBI taxonomy): Eukaryota > Metazoa > Arthropoda > Insecta > Diptera > Muscidae > Phaonia > Phaonia tiefii. The sequence continues at coordinate 57,778,736 of OZ008368.1, read as the reverse complement.
ATTAGGACAGCAAGATCCAATCGCTTGAAAGGTGCTGATCTTCATTTGGGTACCACAAAAAAAAAAATACGTCAAAGGAATCGTAAAAATAAACCGGGTAAGAAGCTACCTTCGCACCAGTACCTGGAAAAACGTGAGTACGATTATATATTTTATAGAAGCAATAATAGCTCGTTGCCATGATAATAATGAAGTCACTATAGCTTCAGATTTTGTTGGTGCTCAACCAGAAGTTCCACCGACGCGTTACTCATCCCTAGAGAAGAAGAAGGTATCACTTCCACAAGCCAAAAATAATCAGTGAGTACAACAAGCATATGGGTGGTGTTGTCCTACACGACAATGAAGTTGCCAACTATCGTATAGCAATCCGAGGTAAAAAGTGGTGGCGGCCATTGTGGAACAATTGTGTCAATTCTACAATCGTAAATGCCTGGAAAATGCACTGCCTGATTGCAAAAGCTGAGAGCAATCGCCCATTGTCTCAATTGGAATTCAAAAGTGATATTGCCCGTGGTTTGCTACTGTATGAAGATCGGCCAGAGGAAGAACCATCATACGAATACGACATTGAAGAAGCAGAAAGACTACCCCAAATGCCACGTTTAGAGGTTCGGGATCATGTCATATGGAAACCTCCGGGCGGTACCAGAAAGAGATATGCTAAATGTCATTCGCAAACATTTTTCCAATGTTTCCCTTACTTTCCATACAAAATAAATAAATAAAATAACAATATTTCGGTTATTTTACTCCTAAAGTTAACCTTTCATTTACGTACTACAAAAAAATTCCTCACAAAAACTAGATTCTTTTCTTTTTATTTTTAAACCTAATATACCCCTAATCGGCCAATGATGCCTTTTCGCAACACCTGATTTCCAGGAACCTAGGCACCTACGGGACTAAACTCTTTCAGATATGTGATTTTTGAAGTCTCAATAGCCGGCATACAAAATTTCATTTAGTTATCTCAACAGAATCGGGTAGTGGTAGAAAATGGGTTAAGTTAGATTAAGTGAATGAGTACATCATAGCGTATGAGTAATATTTATAACAAGTTTGCTATTCGATATTAAAGTCAACAATCTGAAACAGGTAATATCGGCTCGTATCAATTAATTTAAATGCCATTCTATAGGTTGCTTCAACTGCTGTTAATCATTTTCTGTTAAATGTTCCAATGCTTCTGATTTTACTAATTGCAGATATGTTTGACTCGGGATTTTTAATAAATTCTACTTGCATATTCTAACCTATTTTATATTATAAGCGCACTCTATTCGCTACGGGCATGTGTATTAAACATTTAGACTGGTGTGTGTTTGCTGGTTTCCACTATTCCAAATATTACCCACATAATTGTAATATACTCACTGACTGTAGCTGTCATGTAATCAACTATCTCCAGGTGTTGAATTTTAACGCAATTCCTAGAACGGACACCACATCAACACCATTTCAAGACTATTGCATCGTATGGCTAATATTATTTAAGACGACACATGGCGTATAAACCATATTTATAATTTTTTTTAATATTTTGCCATTTTGCGGTAAAAGTGCGCAGTCTTTTGCATTATTTGCCGTAATAATATTTATCATAATTGATTTTCAGCAAAGAGTTTTTATAATACAGTTTCTTTGTCATCGAAAGCATTTTTGGTTTTGAGAGTTTATCTTTTCTTTCTACATATTCTCTGATTGCTACTTCACTGATTCTGTATCTGTGAGCATATCTTCAAGATTTTACCGATTGTAATTTTGCTACAACGTAAATTTCGGTGTAAATTTATCAGCCGCGCTACACCATATAGTGGGAAATTTCTCCAAAAAATTATAAAAAATAATTGGCCAACCAAGATCAAGTATCAAGCGCATATATAAGTAGATGAGGTGTAGTGATATTCAACTTGTTTTATTGCAACGCTAAAGACTAAACTGGAACTCTAAAGACTAAAACGGATAAGGTCGCGCATCAAAAAGATTTGAACCGATGGCGAACTTGGAATTTGATATCTATTAGAAATATTTTTTAATATTTTTGTAGGGCTACTAAGGCCCTTGTAGTTTAGTCGCTCTAGGGAATTTTTTAGTTAATGTATGATAAAGTCATACTTTAAGCTGACAAGGTCAGGAATATTTTTATAATTGCAGAATGGTTGATTTATGTTGGAAATAATAGACAATTCAGTTAAGCATACTCACTGGCATCACTAGTTTTCAACTCCGTCAGATGCGTAACTAATGTGCCTGAATTGATACCATCGGTAGATCATCAATCGCATATCTACAAACTGAATTATGCGAATTAGTATCGATCGAGGAGTCAGCCACTCGCTTCGACGGGACTAGAAGGTCACGTGACAGAAGAGGCGGCAGACAGGGTTCAATGCCGACCCCAGTATGATACTGGCGGTGGCAGCAACATTTTAAGGTCGTCGGCCACGGCGTGTGTAAAATAATTAACGGCGGCGGCAGAATTTCCAACGCTTTGAGGAAAGCTATGTAAAGTGGGGGCCGTTTGACGGATGTTCTACTCCGTACTTAATAGGAACATGGCTTTTTTGCAATACAACAAAAACCCACAACTATCTCAAAAAATACGTGTCTTGATTTTAAAATAAAAAAGTGCATTCGTACTGAGACACCCTTTATTAACAATACAGAAAAGGCGCGCTACCGTATGATTGATAATAAAATATATCGCTAGCTTCGTTTTGAAATGACGTAAACAGAATTTTTTAAATTTTACAAGTGGAGGAAACAACTTAGTATATGTCATAATTTCAGACATTTTTAAAATGTTTTAAACCAGTTTCAATAAAAAATTACAGCAGACAGTTGTCCGAGGCCTTCGGCCACGGACTGACCCTGCAGGCTGTGTCAGAGACACGGCCATTAAGTTTAACGTAGAATACGCCATCCGATAAGACAGAAAACATATATAACAATAAATGATAAATAATATAAGCAAATGAATTTATTGTTATATATGTTTTCTGTCTTATCGGATGGCGTATTCTACGTTAAACTTAATGGCCGTGTCTCTGACACAGCCTGCAGGGACAGTCCGTGGCCGAAGGCCTCGGACAACTGTCTGCTGTAATTTTTATATTTACCAACGGCATTTGATTCACGTCCGTTTAAAAAAAAAATATTATGTTCAATTTTTTTAAACTTAATTTAATTTATGTATTTTAATTAATATTTTTATTGAAATAAGTTCTGCGAATGTTGGGAGGGCCGCCCTAATATTAAAAAAGGTTTGCCTTATCGAGTCTTCGCATTAGCATTCGAGCGTTGTGTGAAAGCTTTACGCTTTACAATTCAAAATTAATGTTACAACAGCTTTATTGAAGCTTTCGCAAAAAAGCTTTATTACGTTAGCTTACTGTTTGTTTCACTTTTTACTAGATACATGTTGCCAAGCAACATTAGCTTGCTGTTCGTTTCAGTTTTTACTAGATACATGTTCCTAAGCAATGTTGAGCAACCAAAAACACTGAACCAAATACCACACATATGTTTGAGTGTTTGTGTTTAAACAATTTTCATTTGAGAAATTAAAATACTAGAAATATATCAACCAATATGAAATGTATATGAAACGAAAGATAACATCTTCATTTACCTACAAAAAAAATTTTAAAAAAATTCAAATTCAAATTCAATGAAATAAAGATTACAACAATAAAAACCTGACATAACTCCTCATACCGTAAGGTAAGACGTATTCTACGTCAAAAAGGGGAGACAAATTTTGCGTGTACAGCACCTAATTTTTTCAGTGATGTTGAATTTTATGTTTTTCTGTACGAACATGAAAAAACGGTATTTCAAAAGGAAATTTTCAGTCCATTCTAAATTAAGCTAGCGATATGCACCATTTAAATATGGTTATTACGTCAGAGCATTTTTCAATGTGATGATGTAAACTCCGTCAGCTATCCTTGTACAAACGGAACGCCTGCTAAAGCATTGATCATGGAAAATATATCTGTACAAAAACTTTTGGACCTCATCCTATAAGTAATATTAATGAACCCCCTTTATATCCTTTAACATATACCACTTAAGTATGGCCCTCATTTCTTTTCCAAAACAAAAAAACAACGACATTTCTTATCCCGTTATTATTATTAAATCTCAGGTCATTCGTTGTTAAATATTTAAACCAAAATAGATATTTATTGAGAGCCTTACTGTGTGTTTATACAAACCTCTTTCGGTTCTTACAGAAAATCAGTAAATTAAAATAAAAGTAACAGAGTGTGTTGGCGAGTTAATATTAATAACGAACAATAAGCATGTAATTATTGAAACACGTGCATAATAATGTTATTAATTGTCGCTTAACATGCAAACTATAATAATATTTACTACATTGTGTGTTTGCGAAAACAAAGAATATACAACATGATAACATGATCTCACAATTACAATAAATCGGAGATAATCAAAAAGAGGCGAGAGAACGGTGGTTCAGCTGTAGTCATAGTTGTTACTAAAGTATATTAATGATACGAAATTGATAATTCATATTTATACAAGAATGTTTTTGAAAATGGTCGAGTGAACTCGTACGTGCAGTGTTGTGAGTTTCTAGGTTATTTGCAAATTTTGAGTTAAATTTAAATTAATGAGAGGGAATTATGCTGCTATTTTACAGATGGATAAATTTTGCACTGAACATCTATATGTTGGCAATAATTTTTTTAGGGCGAAGTGCATCTTTCGTATCCCTTCTTGGCCTAAACATCTTTGAAAGACGATGCAGAAGATTTAAGGTACTTTTTATTAGAATTACTTTTTATTATAGTCGCAGTTTACTGTGAGTAGAGAGAGGACAAGCAAAGTGCACTTACTTACTTGCTTAGATGGCCTCAAGTATCCCAGAGGCGTCCAGGGCCTTACAAATTGATGATAATATATTTCTCCAAGCCGCTCGATCTTCAGCTTTTCTCCTCCAGTTGGAAACACCAAGCTCATGTAGACAATCAGCCACCTGGTCTTTCTAGCGAAGTCGTAGTTATCCTATTTTTCGAAGTAATTCGGGTACGTCTTCGATCACCTTTCGCACTAGTTCATTCTGATCCATTCTATTGACATGGCCAACCCACAGTAACCGCGTTATTTTGCTACGCATTCCTACATCGATATAGAAATGCAGATTAGACAGCGGGTATCGACGATGGATGAGCCCATCGTCGATACCCGCCAATTTCAATTATACGACCATGAATTTTTCGGAGTATTTTTCTCTCGAATGCACCTACATATGTATCATCTGCTTGCGATAAGATCCAGGATTCTGCGCCATAAAGCAAGACAGGTTCTATGAGAGTCTAGTATAGTCGGACTGTTGGCTCTCAAGAGAGGGCTTTATCTCTAAAGTGATTGCTTAGCCCAAAATAATATCTATTCGCAAGCACAGTTCTCCGATTGCTCTAAATGCTGACGTTATTGTTTTTGTTTACGGCAGATCCGAGATATATAAATTCGTCCACCACCTCGAAAATTATAACGGTTATCAATGTTCACGCTCTGGTCTAATTGCATGGAGGCCCTGCTCTTTGAAACCATTAATTTTGTATTGTCCTCATTTATTCACCGACCCACTTTTGCTGACTCCTTCTCAAGTGTCGATAACTTCGCAGTAACTTCTCTAACTGTGCGACCTCTGATATTTATCTATATCATCAGTATACGAGAGCAGCATGGGACTTTTTCTGCCCATGATGTTAGTCCTGTTGACTGCAGATTTTCTGATAATGATCTCCATTAAGAAGTTAGATTCGAAACTTTCGGTAAGATCCTTATCGACTTTCACTGCGGATTTGGTGTTCTTCAATGTCCTCCAGCAAAGACGTATGAGATTTGCAGGAATACCAAGCCCAGACATTGCTTCGTAGAGTTTCTCCCGTATCGGGCTATCGCAGGCCGCTTTATAATAGACAAATAGGTGATAGGTGCCGATTTGTTTTTCGTGGGTCGTCTTCAAAATTTTACGCAGCGTGAAAATCTAGTCGTCTGTTGATTTTCTAGGCCTAAAGCCACACTGGTTTGTTCCAATTAGGTCAGAGATAATTGGTTTTAGTCGTTCGCACATTATACCTGATAGAATCTTATATGCTATGGATAAAAAACTTATTCCATGGTAGTTGGCACAGAGACTAGGGACATAGTACACTGAGCCTCCAATCGCCAGTCAGCCATTCGTGTAAACAACTTTTGCTAATGAGTTAATGGATGCACCTTATCAGCTCCTCGCCGCTAGCCTTAAACAGCTCCGCCGGTAATCCATCGGCTCCTGCGGAGTTGTTGTTTTTAAGCCGGGCAATAGCTGTTCTAACCTCGTCTAACCTCGACCGATTCGTGATCGATTGTCCAATCGTCATTGGATACCTCAGGTACCGGTAGCGCGGAGAAATGATACTCCACACATCTGCAATCAGATTTCCGTCCTTGTCTTTACAGAAAGCGGGCCCTGAACCATGTCCATTAGTTCCGTTTTTAACTTTTTGGTAGAATTTTCGGGCTTCGTTCTTCCTTCTGTATGTCTCAATTGTTTCACTATCGCTTTTTCTCCACTGCTGTTTCTTACGCCTAAATAAACGGTTTACCTCCTTTCTTTTTTCTCTCTACCGCTCAGTCGCAGCTCGCCATGCGTACAGCCTTATTTTCATAATTTGAAATTTGAATTTTATTTCGAAACGGTTTTTCAGACCAATGTACTGTTGTTACGGCAGTTTTTATAGAGTCGGAAATTGGTTTCCTCTGCGCTTCATCATCTGGAAGGAGTGTATTCTTTGCTGCTGTATATGTCAGCAGGTTTCGCACAACGATGTCTATATCATCAGCATACGAGAGTAGCATTTGAATTGTTCTGCTATGGGTCTTATTCTGGTTGACTGCAGCTTTTCTCACGATTATCGCAATTAATATATTGAAAAGATCACATGACAGGATGTCGCCCTGCCTGAGGCCTTGCCTCGCACTATGTAGGTTGGTGACATCTTTGCCAATTTTAACTGAGGATTTCGTGTGGGTCAGTGTCATTATACAACGGCGTCTCAATTTAGCAAGAATTCTAAGCTCCGGCATAGCTTGGTACAGTTTACCCCGTATCGGCCTATTAAACGCAGCCTTATAATTTATAAACAGATTTCTCCAGAATTTGTTTTAATTTAAATATCTGGTAGTTAGTTAACTGGCAAAATGTGCTATCTAATGGTGCGTTTACAGGGGACAGTTTGAGACAAGATAGTTGAGAATATATATTAGTTGTCGCAAAGACAAAAATTGTTTGTGTGACATACGCGTCCAGCCCGATATAAAGACCGTACAGTTTTAAGCAACCGCCGAGAGTGTCGTTTCGTTTAATTTAGTGCTCTGATTTTTTTTTTCGCTCTTTTGCCATTGTGTTTTGTCTTACTTCTCCAAATTACAATGGAACTGATGTACTCTGCAAAATAAGACTTGTATTCATGTTTATATGTTTGTATTGTCAAACAATATTTCAATAAAAATTAGCAAAATTTCAAATACAAATATATTTCCCAATTTGTAAAGTCGTTTGCGATGTTTTGATTTTTTCTCAAATTAAACGTCACCGATATGGCCGATGGCTAAACTAGTAGAGGTTGACGCAGTAGGATTTGTTGTAATTGTGTGAACCAACAACAGGCATTTATTTTTTGTTTCTTGACTAATCGTCAAATTCAACACAGATCCATATGAACGAACACAGTGAACAAAAAAGTATAACAAAAAAATACACTGAATTTAACAGATGGAGTCACAAGAAAGTAAAATCAGTTGTACGATTGCGCCAACCTTTACTTATGTCAAATCTCTTGCCGAAGTTACTGTCGTTGAAAAATCAGAGAAAGTGGCGAGGCCAGTGAGAGAAGTGTAAATGTGGTAGTAAATATGTGTGAATGTATTGCTACTGTCGGAGCAAAACTGTCCCGTGTAAACGCCAGGTAACGTTGTCGATTTTATTGTACTATTGTAAAACCTTTGTAGCCATCCATATACCCAGGAAGCCATGCGCCGTATTTGCCTTGTTTTAGAAGTAAGCAGTACTAGCAAAGACAATTTTGTAGAGGAAGTGCTAACAGAATTATATATTTATTTATATTTTCTAAAATTTTGATTGGCAAACCTCAACGCTTTATAAAGCTGACCCAGAAAGTTAAAATTTATTTAATTCATAAAAATAGATATTTTGGAGGGACACTAAAGCCTGTAGCACAATGCAATCTAATTTCATTTTGAACTAGTGGGACGCAGGACTCAGAAATAAAATAAATTTTCTGTTTTGAACTTACGTTCCTTACAGTTCTTGTTTGAATATACATTCCTTTCAGTTTAACCGCTGCACCAAATGTTTCACAATTGAAATCAGATTGACTTTATTCTAACAACAATTTTGTTAGTATTTTATGTATTTGTTGTTCGTAAAATCGTTACGTCTCTTACCATTTAATTTAAGCTAAATTAGTTTTATTACTTTGGTTTTATTGTTTAAAGGCTTATGCTACGAATCTCTAATGTATATTGACTGGGAGTAGCTATGACAGCAATGATTGTTTCCCATAGCAATTCAACTACAAATTCTGTTGAAGATTTTAATTTAATTTCTGCAATTGCTGAAAATCATTCCAAAGTCTATTGAATCTATGTGACGGCATGTTGTATATTTATTTTATTTTATCAGTTGGCGTGACATTGCGAAATTTTATAAAGATTTTAAATATTTGTAAAAGAGGAGGTTATTTAGCCAAAGCATTTTGAACTTGTTCACTATAATTGTTTACGAATTCGTTAATATATATCCTTTATACTAGACATGTACCCACTACGCATAGTGTGGCATCATTACTAAAATAATGTAATTGGTTAAATATTTATCAAACATTTAAGAGTTTTCAATAGACTTAGTCTCTGGAAATTATTTGCCAATTTCCTATTTCACAGTCGAGTTAGTTCGACTTTTATTCCACCCAACACACAATTGTTTATTTTTGTACAACGATTGGTACAAAAGGACACGATTGCTACAACAGTGGTAATAATGTCAAAACCTCTAAACTATTTGTCGGATCGTTTAACGATGTACGAGAGATAAACATCTCAGCCTTTTTGATATTGCCGTCTTAGACACCCTGTAGATGCTCAGAAATTGGTACAGGGTGTCAAAATGGACCACTGTGTCGCTGTTCATAGTTTGAAGACCTGTAACTTCTATACCGATGATAAATAGTCGTTGCTTAAAGAAAATAAACAAAAAAAATTTAAAAATTTTTCGAAAAATTCAATTTCTCGGATGAAGTGCATTTCAATGGGATTAGCTTCGTGAATAAACAAAATTGTCGAACTTGGGGCTCAGAAATTGCTCACGCCATCCATAAGACACAAATGAACCCACAATGAGCAACTGTCTGGTTGCGGAAGTTGGTCAGGAGGCGTGATAGGGATTTACCTTTTTGCAGATGAGTCCGAAATGGCAGAAACTGGAGCGGCATTCGTTTCATGAACATGATACCGGAGTTGTTGTGACCTCAACTTGACGGCATGGATCTGGACAGTTTCAGCACGACGACGTCACCTGCGACACCGCGCACGAAACAATCGATTTATTGTAGCAACGATTCCCAGAACAAATTATCTCGAGAAATTCTGATGTCAAGTGGGCACCAAGGTCATGCGATTTAACGCCGTGCGATTTCTTCCTTTGGGGTTTTATGAAATCTCAGGGTTAAGCGAATAAACGAGAAATAATTCTTGAGCTCAAATCCGAGATCCAACGCGTCATCGGTAAGATACAGCCAGATCTCTGTGAGAAAGTCCTGGAAATTTTATGAAAACAGTTGTGGTCTGCCATCAGAGCCGTGTGGGTCATTTGATGGATATCTTATTCCATACTGAATCGGACTATATCTTCTTTACAATCCAATAAGGACTTATAACTATCTCAAAATATATGTGTTTTTATTTTAAAATGAGAAGTGAATTTTTACTGAGAACGTGACCTCGATTCCTGATCTGACCAGCATACATTACAAATTGTATAATTTTGAGATTGTGTAGTGTGGCCGGCTATGGCGAAATGGTACTGACCGTGGTTCTTGGACATAAGTACGTGGGTTCGGTCACTGCTCAGACCACCTAACATATCTTTCGACGGCGGTGACCTCACTTAGTGACGGCGACACTATCGAGTATTAAGTCATGAAAAAGCTTCTCAAAAATACCGTTCGGAACCGGTGTAAACTGTAGGTCCCAACCAGTGAGTGTAAAACTAGAACACACACAGCTCGCTGGTTGTGAGAAGCTCTCCCCAATCCCTTCGTGGGATGTAATGGTAAACCATTTTTTTCTAGTTTTAAACGCATTTAAATTTTTTTGCATTTCTTACAAATTTTCAACCAATGGCAAAGCCTTCGTCAACCCGTTCCACAATAACTTTGTGATGTTCTCTTGGATTTTGGCGCCGTATTGGTAATGTCATTGAATCAACAACGTCCTGGTTGTGTATCTTTATGACCGTTTATGCTGGTATTTGGATGCATTTTCATGCTAGGATTTGTTTTGGCTGTGTGCGTGGCTACCACTTTGTATATGTGCGTGAATGAATCTATTATATTTTTTTTACTGTGTATCATTTTCTGTCTGTAGTAACTAACAGCTTTTTGGCGTCGATATTTCTGCATTATTTGCCAAACTAAATTTTTTCGATCTTGTTTTTGGTAAAATATAAAAGTTGATTTGAATTGTTGTTTTCGTCTGTCATTTTACAGCGCTACATACAACAAATTGTCAAAACTATTTACAAAGTTCGTAAAGTATTTATGTGGCAGTTGTGGTGTGATTTATTGGCAGAAGAATATTTTTGAGTCTCATTTGTATATTCAAATGTCTATTTTCCAGTGGGACTACAAAAGGTCATCCTTTCAGTGTTTCTCCCCATTCACTTATCCAAAGGCAACATGCTCGAATTCGATGAACATTAAGAGACTCTCGCTATTGTCATGCTTGTTTGGTACTGTTGACATACCTCTTGATTTTTTAGGATATCGTACTGCCTTTGAAAGTTAATATTAATCATACTATTTGTGATTCATATCAATCATACGCGCCTTTTACTTTAACATCCGACACTACTCCCGGTACCGGAAATTAGATTTGAGACTGTGAGCAATACGAAAATGGATCAGAAAGTATAACATATAATATCACTATACAATAGCTGTTGAATTTTTCATTATCAACCCAGACAAACGAAGGCATTTAAGTGGAACTGGTAATGGTAAGCTGCTACACCATTGTATCATAGATTAGGTGGTAGGAAAAATCAATGGCGGCTGTCACACTTAAAAATCTGTAGGACTTTTCAAAAGAGAGAACCGATGGTACCGATGGAGAGAGGGTCACAGATAAGTGGTGCTCCAAACAACAGTGCTCATTCACAATGAATAAGCTGGTGGACTTGTCATTATTAAAACATTGTGAGAACATAGTTATGGCTTATTTGCACTCCATTCTCACAGAGAGGATCAGAGACGGGGATCATTTTCGTGTTTTTGCCCAAAATTTAATCATTGGACTAGATTGACATTTGGTTCCAAAAGGACGGTGCCACGTGTCACACAGCACGCGATACCGTGAACCAAATAAGAGACGAGTTTGGTGAGCAATTAATTTCACGTGGCGTCAATTGTCCGTCTCCTTCGTGCGATATGACCCCACTAGGCAATTTTTTTTGGGGACCCAAATATTAGGGAAAGTGTCTTTAAATTGGACTTTCAGATTGGACCACGTGAAGCGTAGCAGAGGGCAACATGTGTATGTCATACTCGTTAAAAAGTTAGTGACACACATTGGCTTAAAGATATTAATAAATATTGCATTCACTTTGACAAATTGTCCGTTTTTTCTTTAATTTTGTGAAACCAAATAGCACAAAATTACACTATTTATAATAACATGCGATTATGCAGCGGAAGTGCAGCGTTATATAAACAGAAAATGGTAATAGTCAACTACTGTACTATTGTCCCACAAATTAGTAAATAGTTGCCAAATTAGTAGGGCAATTTTCAGTGAAAAATCTCAGAAAAAATGGTCACATAATACTGCAATATCATTGACCTACAGACCAATAGCGACCACATAATGGGGGCTAAATGCAAAAAAAATTAAACAACTTTTGTTTTAACACTATTATGCTACAACCCACTATTATCAACTATATTGTTTATTATTACTTTGGTTTATAACTAGACAAACGGCTTGGATCACAGAGAAATATATTAACTTGATGTCTCACATATATTGGGATCTCTTATTTTATAGGAAGTTTTGTAGGTGGAGCCTGTAACCAATATTTAGTATATATTATAGTTTTGAACCCAATAAAAATTATATTTATAAGAGCCAAACTGACCGAAGTTTAAAAAAAGAAGATTTTCTTAAATAAGTGTGTTTTCTCAAAAAAAGTAAATTTTCTCAAAAAAATACATCCATTCATATTCCTAAACAAAGTACATTTTCTTAAAAATATATTTTATATTAAAGAAGTACCTTTGATAATTTGTTTCTATTTTTTCGACCTTTATTGGATTAATTATTCTCGACTAGTTGTTCCAGCTTTAGCTCTCTTCCGATTTCGTTAAACTTTTGACGTAGAATACGTCTTACCTTATGGTATGAGGAGTCATGTCAGGTTTTTATTGTTGTAATCTTTATTTCATTGAATTTGAGGAAACGGCTAGATGAATTTTTTTAAAATTTTTTTTGTAGGTAAATGAAGATGTTATCCTTCGTTTGATATACATTTCATATTGGTTGATATATTTCTAGTATTTTAATTTCTCAAATGAAAATTGTTTAAACACATACACTCAAACATATGTGTGGTGTTTGGTTGAGTGTTTTTGGTTGCTCAACATTGCTTAGGAACATGTATCTAGTAAAAAGTGAAACGAACAGCAAGCTAATGTTGCTTGGCAACATGTATCTAGTAAAAAGTGAAACAAACAGTAAGCTAACGTAATAAAGCTTTTTTGCGAAAGCTTCAATAAAGCTGTTGTAACATTAATTTTGAATTGTAAAGCGTAAAGCTTTCACACAACGCTCGAATGCTAATGCGAAGACTCGATAAGGTAAACCTTTTGTAATATTAGGGCGGCCCTCTCAACATTCGCAGAACTTATTTCAATAAAAATATTAATTAAAATACATAAATTAAATTAAGTTTAAAAAAATTGAACATAATATTTTTTTTAAACGGACTTGAATCAAATGCCGTTGGTAAATATAAAAATTACAGCAGACAGTTGTCCGAGGCCTTCGGCCACGGACTGTCCCTACAGGCTGTGTCAGAGACACGGCCATTAAGTTTAACGTAGAATACGCCATCCGATAAGACAGAAAACATATATAACAATAAATGATAAATAATATAAGCAAATGAATTTATTGTTGTATATGTTTTCTGTTTTATCGGATGGCGTATTCTACGTTAAACTTAATGGCCGTGTCTCTGACACAGCCTGCAGGGACAGTCCGTAGCCGAAGGCCTCGGACAACTGTCTGCTGTAATTTTTTTGTTCATTTCGATATTTCGATTTCCTTTGGAAATCTTCTTCAGGAAAATTTTTATATTAATTATAAAAAACAAACATCAATACAAATTAAAATGAAAATTTTTTGACAAATTGTGAAAAGTAACACTATTTATACATATCATAATACAGAAAAGTTTACAAAAAGTAGAAATATTAAATTGAACAAAATTTTCAAATATTTTAAGACATTTGTGTTAATTTATCCAATTAATTTTTTCCGGCGTTATGTCCTCATATTTTAAAAAATTGTTCAATTTTTCATTAGCCAAAAACCTGCTTAATTAAGAATCTTGTTTTGTAGATTTCCAATATACTTCCCAACTTGAGTATTTACTGAAGGATTGGAATATTCATCAAAAAGTTTGAAAATATTTTTGGTGGAATTTATTATAAATTGTGGTATAATTCCTTCTTTTGGCATTTGATCAGAAACGTAATTGTTACCATGCATCTTATAATTTTATCACGTACAATTTTGAATCTGTTGATTAAATTTGTATTCCCAACGCATCTCTTGAAGTCCTTATAATTCATAGTGCTCAGCTATTCTTTTAATAATTTGTTTCTATTTTTTCGACCTTTATTTGATTAATTATTCTCGACTAATTGTTCCAGCTTTAGCTCTCTTCCGATTTCATAAAACTTTTTTGTTCATTTTGATATTTTGATTTCCATTGGAAATCTTCTTCAGGAAACTTTTTATATTAATTATAACAAACAAACATCAATACAAATTAATATGAAAATTTTTTGACAAATTGTGAAAAGTAATACTATTTATACATTTATAATACAGTAAAGTTTACAAAAAGTAGAAATATTAAATTGAACAAAATTTTAAAATATTTTAAGACATTTGTGTAAATTTATCCTATTAATTTTTTCCGGCGTTATGTCCTCATATTTTAAAAAATTGTTCAATTTTTCATTATCGAAAAACCTGCTTAAATTGTATATTGTATATAGTTTAATTCATCTTGATGACTTTTCAAGGGATAATGTTTTGCTTAATTGAGGAATTAAGAATCTTGTTTTGTAGATTTCCAATATACTTCCCAACTTGAGTATTTACTGACGGATTTGAATATTCATCAAAAAGTTTGAAAATATTTTTGGTGGAATTTATTATAAATTTTCTATTTCTCGTTTAGAACCTTAAAATCTAAAATTCCACCAAGGCGCTTCACGTCACAAAGCTTAGTTTGGACGTTATGAGTTGAGGAAGGTAAAAAAGCTAAAAATTTTGGATTTTTTCCATTTTTCTTGCAGTTTTTTAAATTCTTTTTCCAAACGAAACATTGTACTGTGAAGCGCCTTGGTAGAATTTAAGATTTTAAGGTTCTAAACGAGAAATAGAAAATTTTGGCCAAAAATCTTTAGCCGTTTTTGTGCCATTTTAAATGAAAAAGTCGTAAATCTACCTTTACCACTTATTATTATAATAATTTTTTTTCTCTCAGTGTCCGAATGAAATATTCATCTTAAATGAAAGGCTACTAACCCAGTTTATTGTAAAAAATTAAAAAATTCCAGTTTTTCGGATATTAATAAAATTACAGGAAAAAATTCGTAATCAGTTGAAAAATCAATGACAACAAGAACACCCTATAATTCACATATCATGTAATTGAGGGCCACCCTAATGAGCATTTCAGATAGCCGAATGTATCCCCAAATCAGTACATATAATTTGGTACATATATCTTTAAATTGGAAAAACCACTTTTTTGACATATTGCTAATTATAGATAATACAGTAAATTTACAAAAAGTAGAAATATTAAATTGAACAAAATTTTAAAATATTTTAAGACATTTGTGTTAATTTATCCTATTAATTTTTCCGCCGTTATGTCCTCATA
The DNA here is from genome assembly GCA_963931995.1 of Phaonia tiefii. Lineage (NCBI taxonomy): Eukaryota > Metazoa > Arthropoda > Insecta > Diptera > Muscidae > Phaonia > Phaonia tiefii. The sequence goes on along the minus strand of OZ008368.1, from coordinate 57,763,237 downwards.
TTTTAACAAATTGTTCAATTTTTCATTATCCAAAAAGTGCCTTTGCTTAAAAAAAGTAAATTTTCTTACAAAAAATATATTTTCGTAAAAAAGGTAATTTTTATTTAAATAAGTACCTTTTTATTCTGTTGTTCCGACCATTCCTTTATCAATAAATAGTCTATAATCTACGAGTTTGAGGTCTGATTTGCTGTTCTTGTATTTATTTTCCTCGATATTTCGCTAGTCCATTGTGTAGCATCGTCAGGAGTTATAATTGTTAAATATTGTTAATATCTCCTTATGATGCTAGCCAATGGAGTATCGGAATATAGAGGAAAATAAATACATGAACAGCAAATCAGACCTCAAGCTCGGAGAAAATTTATTATTTATTAAGTACCTTTTATTAAAAAAGTAAATTTTCTTACAACAAATTGGCTTTTCTTAAAAAACGACCATTCCTTTAAAGAGTACTTTTTTGTAAAATAAAATAACTTTTGTTATGGTAAGTACCTGGACTAATTCTAAAAAAAGTCCCATTTCTTAAAAAAACCTTTTCTTCAAAAAAATACCTTCATTTAAAACAAAAAGCCCTTTCATACAAAAATGCATTTTCTTGAAAGTAGCTTTTCTTAGAAAATTTCTCATATGATGACCTAGCAATACCAACACACGAATTCCGTATGTTTTTAGAGATACAAATCGGTATTTAAAGTGACAAAATTCTAAAATTCTGTATTGAAGAATTATGAATTTTTCCAATTTAAATATCGATTTTTATACTTAAAAAGTACAGTACAGGAACATCGTCGATTTTTCTGGCACAACAAACAATTTTGGCTATAATGCACGGAACGTGTCCTGAAGCGACAGTCGAACCCAATTAAATTCATTATACGAGTTATAGGAAGGTGCATCCTTGGTATATAATGATTTAAATTAAAAAATTCACTTGAATGTTGTGAAAGATAAACGCATGAAAATGTTCACAAGTTAGTTACATTTTTTGCTGAGATGCTTTTCGGGTCACTGAAGAACCCAGAAGTAATGCCCGCATGGCAACACTTTCCGAGTGCTGTAAAGTTAAATACTAAAATACTTTTCAAGTCTGTGGCCAAATTGCGCCTAGTAGCGCTAAAATTTTTGCTGAATTACGAAGGAAGGACCCGAAGATACGGGTCGTCCTCTAAATTAAATGGAGATTATGTCACTTAAACACATAGTCGTCACTATTTACGACAAGAAAACTGGACGATACATTTAGTCTTCATAAAGTCAAAAGAACCGATAGCAATGTCAGATAATTTGATCGTATTAAAATCCGTGCGTAGAGTGGTTTTAGTGTCTGGACTAAACATCACACTTTATAATATGTGTGACACGCTTAATCTTTAACTGAAAGAGATATGTCTAAAATAAATTGGCAAATATATAAATTGTAGTTTTAATGTAGAGGAATTCTTGCTTACTCCTTCGAAAACTACAAACACTTTTGTCTAGTGTTTTGCAGGATTTATGTTACCTACGGAATTCTCCCACAAATCCGAACAATCCTATCAACAAATTCAAGTAAATATTTTCTTATTTTCTACTTGGCGTAGTGTCGGAAAACCAATTAAACATTTTAATGAAAACCACTTACTAGAAGTTTAAACATTTCAACCAAGAGAAACGAAAAGTAAAATTTTTTAACCAAAATTAAAAACTTATATAAAAACTTCAAACCGTGTTCAGGTAAGCTGGCACAAAGTGCATACTAAATGAACGTAGGATGCACACGAGCATATTTCTGTATGCACAGGTGACAGCTAATGGATGCTTATAAGTGAGGGAGCATGTACTCGTCACTAACACTAACACATTTTATATTTACAACATTTTGCATCAAGGAGATGCAAGAGTAACTTAAACATGTATGTATATCCCTAAGGCAAACATGCTCAACTTGCATCATTATTTGCTTCCGTAGTTGTGGCAACATTTGAGGGATTCCTTGATTCGTTTATTGCTTACTTATTTCAACTAATGTAATTCTCTGGAGTTATTCACTTCTAAATGTTAGCAGTGTTTTATCTGTCGTCTGGATAAATAAACATATATAAATCATTGAAATTTTGGAACATATCCTGTGAAAGAATTACGATAATTGAAAACATTTTGATTTATATTAATTGAGATAACAAACAATATTCTCAAAACCCTCGCTATGTTTAAAGTTGTAATCCTCGCTATGTTTAAAGTTGTAATTTCCTTTAAGGCTGTAAGAGATCATGTTTTCTCCGGTTAGTGGAAAAAATGTGAATGCCGCGGGTGGGATTCGAACTCACATTCGCTGGACGATCGTTTCGATGTTTGTGAAGCATCACCTTCAGCAGCGTCTAGCCCGTTAAGCCACTGCGGTGTGTATTTACACAATTCACTAACCGAAGTCATTTATCGATTGTTTGCAGAGCTATTGTTGTCGCTAATTACACATTACAGTTGAAATTTCCTTTAGGCTGTAAGAGATCATGTTTTCTCCGGTTAGTTCAAAAAATGTAAATGCCGCTGGTGGGATTCTCGTTTAGCATGACTCGGGTTCGGGTATGGGTATTTGCTTAATATACTCAAAATTTCCTCTTTGTTTAATTAATATTCGTTTCCCTGATGGACTTCAATTTTTATACATAACAGGTACATCGCTTGGCAAAATCGATAAAATGGAAAATTAATAGTTACGCGAATTTAAACAATAACAAAGGCAGTGCTGCTTAAGCCTAAGATGTTCTACTGGGCCTCTAAATAAACTGTATTAATTATAGACAACAGTTTTCCCCTTTCGTTTTTAATAGCAATCTCGACGGCATTAAATTTGTTCGAATTTAAAATAAAAATGTTGTCCTTTTCGGACGTGTTAATGGCTGTTCCGCCAACCATGTTGTTGCAAATTTTTACCAGAACTCTTTTTGTTTGTATTGTTCACCATCCAAATTTAAAAATTCCTTATGCAAGTGATTCAAAGAAAGTTGTTTCTAATTGACAATATTACAAATAAATTATTTTTGACAAGTTTTATCTCATTACTATTAAACGGATTATTTGTTCGGATGTAAAATAAGGTGTGGGTTTTAGTCTACAAAATTTACAGCGGCTACAATTCGCAAACATGCTGAACTCGACAAAAGTTTCTATAATTCTATTCCAAGTTCACGTGATTCGCAGTGTATCTCTGCCAGCATTTAAGTATGTGTACAATATTTCTAAATTTCGAACTGTCTACAGAAAAGTTCATAACACATCCATAGCGGATGGTTATCTTTCTATGGCTATCTTTTTAAATCATATGATATTTTGAAACTGATAGACTTTTTTCTGTTCGGAATATTGGCTATCAGTCAGTATAATACCTCTACGAACCAAAATGAGTTTTCCGCATGAACAACGTTGGAAAATAATGCCAACGTATTTCCAAAGTGAGTATGGTGTTGCGCAAAGAGTGTTCTTATTGAAAATTTCTTTGACCCAAAATGAAGAAGCCACCGCGTCCACTGTACGCAAGTTTATGCAAAAGTTCTTGAGACTGGCTCCCTTGTGGTTAACACTCACGACCTCCGTCATCGTGTGGTTGGACCAATGAGACTGATCTATTTGATAGACCCAGCATTCCCCCAATTTTTCAAAAATGCTTCTAGTCTTGCCATTTCAGTTAACGGCGAGCGCCACAGAGCCATCCATAATTGCAAACTTTTGATGGGCTGAAAGATATGAACTTGGTTAACCTTTGGTTTCAGCAGGCTCACGCAAAATGCCACACAGCTCACCAAACAATGGATCCTTTGCGCAGTAAATCAGGTAATCGTGCTATTAGCCGTCATCGCAATGCCAATTAGCCGCCCCATAGCTGCGATTTAACACCTTTAGACATTTTCTTGTGGGGTTCGTTTAAAGACCGATGCTGTGCAAATAATACAGAAACGATCCATACCATTAAGGCTACTATATAAATAGATACGATTGATGGTAAACCGATGGTGTCAATTCAGGCGCTGTAGTTAGGCATCTGATGAGGAACTTGTCACGGAGTTCGAAACCAGTCATGCCATGAGTGTGCTTAACTGAATTGTATATTGTTCCACCAAAACCGAACTATTTTTCAACTAGAGAAATGTTCCTGATCTTGTAAGCTTGTAGTATAAATTTCTCATAGATTAGCTCAAATCCAACAAAATCGGTCATAAAATTCAAATGAAATTAAGTTTAGTTAATTTTATTTAAATTTTAAAAATTTTTATTTTGATTGGCATCTGCTTGCTAGCAAAATTCGCACACAATACCAATAGGAGCATCGCTTACGTCTCAACCAAAGAATACACTCATTATGTTCTCGATTATTCTAACAAAAAATGCACCATCAAATTTCAGACAACTGAGGCAGACCCATCGTGAAAGTCTCAGAGAAGACATTCTCCGGCAAACACGTGTTACTGAGCCAAAAAAGGAGTATTCGGATCACATTTTCAATAAAGCTAATTGAGGATTTTAGCGTAACAATCAACAACAAAGTACTTTGCCAACTTAGTATGCCGGCATTTATACGAGACTGAAATGACGCGGAAGACAGAGACCTCGTGCAAGAACAACAATTAGATGTAGACCAGTAACAACATTTTGTGAAAACTTAAACAAGATTTTAAATTCCTCACCAAAACATTATCACGACAAAGTTATGCAACGTGTAGCCAAAGGAAATGGTGGACTTTTGTTCCGTTGTTCACCAAGATACACAGGGACACCACTTCCCACTAATTTGATTTAATTGTCGCTTCGAATGCAGAATGAGATGGCACTGGCAGTGGCATCATGGCGAATTGAATCAGTATTATTCGACAGCACATTCAGCTTTCCAGCTTCCATTACATTTGAACCACTCTGAAGAACTAACATCTAACATCAGCAAAAATCCGGTACGGCTACAGTTCTTAAAGTCATTATTTGGCACGAAATCAAACTAGCCTATACAAAATCTCTTGAGGCGCTTGACAGAAGTCTGCGCGATGGGAGTTGATGTGATCTTTTGCTGGTTATACCTGGTCCAACCTCCTTCGATGACCTGAACACTAATTTGGACGCAAAACATTTGAGTAACTTCAACAAACATGCACGTACATTTAGTGCAAACTGCGTCTGCTCAAAAATTTTTGAATTTCGGATCTATTAAATACTGTGTGGTGAAAACAAGCTGTAAAACATAGTTCATAGTAACACACGTGTATTTTGAGACAGGGATTTTGGCAAACCCTTTTTTCAATATTCAGTATTGTGATCGTGTGCTATGGCAAAACCGTTCAGATCATCCCAACCACCATAATCATAAGCAAGTTCAAAGCCGAGGAAGAAGTTCTAATTCCAAGAATGCTGATGATACCAACTGACTTGCAATTCGAGTTAAAGCGCACTCAGATTCCCGTTCGACTCACATTCGCCATAACAGTCTATAAGTTTCAGGTCCATTCCTTCGAATCTCGAATTTCCTTGTTTCTATCCTGGACAATTATACATGGCTTGTTCGGGTGACAGAAATCCAGATGCATTGTTTGTTTATAATCTGACCAACAAATTAAACAGCGTTTTTTATTACAAAGCGTTGCAGGGAACTCAAATGTATAATATCCATTTTCCGCGTAAATAAAACACTTGAAATACAATTTAATACCAAAAAGTTGCATTCTTCCAATAGAGAATTTCGACTTTCAATAGCGATATTATTAATTCAATACATTTTAGGTGGAATGAAGTTTGCCACGTCAGCTACGTCAAATACACATCCGTACCCACTGTACAGCCCTTATCTCTGTTGCAATAGGTTCAATCGGAGTAAGTCTCCCACAAAAACACCCATGCGATGACCATAAATGTTTAACATTTATTTGTGACACAATAGGAGGTCTTTGTTAATATTTATTTGCTCACAGTGATATAAATTGTTGAGCATAAATTCATGCGGTTTTCATTTAATCCCACAAATGTTGTTGGCTAAATGTTGAGAACTGTGAATACAAGTGTTAAACTGTTTGCTAGTATATGTGTACTTCCGCCTATCTCTGTAGATGTCCTTTTGATAGTGGTTTTTACAGTCCTTTATAGCTGTAAATCTTATTGTGAAATATGATTTATCTTGATATGAAAAGCAACCAAAAATCACCAATGTATTTACAATTTAATAGTCATGACACACCATATCCTTTAGTAAACAAAAAAAGAAACACACACAAAGATATCCCCCAAAAACAGACAAAAATCACACTTCTGTAGAAACCGGAAATCTTGTAAATATCTGCAATTTATGGTGTTCAAAACTCCTACTCCCATGTGCCCTTTAAAGCACTACAACTATTTATCATTTCTTCTCTTGTCATATACAATTTCAATTATAACTTAATAAGATTTTATCAGATGACATGGTAGTTTGTGTGTGTAAAGTTCCTTTTTCACAAGTAACCAAGGTTATTATAAAATTTAATTTGAATATTTTCTCAAAAACTATGAAACTATTTGTATATAAACCTATTAGCAAACCTATTAGAGTAAATATGGTACAGAGGGAACACTTCTGTCATTAAATTTACGACATTGTGTGTTGTTGCTTATAGACGTTGCAAGATTAATAGAATTGCATTGTTAATACCAGATAGAGGCATTAGTTCAAAACATGCAACTAGGCAACAGCAGTGGCATTTCGTGTTAGAGTTTTAAAATATTTGTATTAAATAAAACACATGTATACACTAACAATAAAACGTATTACAGCAGTGCAAAATACTTTAACATTTCACAGTTCTCTATCAAAACGACTAGATTAAGTTAACAGTTCTTGCAGCAGTTCTTGCAACCCCACCTCGTTTAAACCATTTTGTGTCAAACATCATTCTATAGCAGCTACTTCCAGACGAATAGTGTGAACTTAAATGTCACATGAGATAGATGGTCCCTCTATACCAAATTTACTCTATGCTTATTATGCACAATGCATGTACATACACAATTCTGTGCGTGTAAGAGTATTATTTTGAAATATGTCAAGGAAATCACTGATGAATATCAGCAAATACAATTGCGAGCAAATGACAGCATTGTGATTTACAATGTCATTTCCATATAATTAAGTTATATGTGTAATATCAGTGCAAGGACAGACTTAATTGAATTTATATTGTGCCGGACACTTCAAAACATTTAAGAGACATTTCTGGTTTTGTCCCCTAATTTAATTGAAAATAGTTATGGGTCATTTTAATAATTAATCAAGGAACTAGTTTTAGTTAAATGCAATAGATTAGTAATGAGTAAGTAAGTCAGAAAACGTAGTATTGAATCACATTCAAAGAAATCTCAGAAATTATTTTTTATAATTTGTTAGATGCTAGGAAATGGGTACATTATTCGAAATATGTTCCAAAATAAAAAAAGCTATTACTTTGAAACACGGTTAGTCCTTTCATTAGATTGTAGCAAAGTGAATATGAAAATAAATTTGTGAATTTCACGTGAAAGAACTTCCATATATTTGCAACAAAAAAAAAATAATTTGCGAACTGCAGTGAGAAATACGCGAGTATTAATATTAAATATTAAGTATTATTAATTTTAAGTATTAAAATTATTAAAAAGTAACGTCATCATATGATTGAACGTTTTTTATTTTTCAATGTAACATTTGCTAACGAGTTCATAGAAATCGAACAGGTACCGTTTAACAAAAAGGTGTTAACTCATCGCCAGTGATGTCGAACACTCATTGGATTTTTTTATTGACAATTTTACAACCTCATGAGGTCAGACGTCCTACACATATTAACTAAAACAAACAAGTTTAACAAATTTCAACTTATTCCTCCAACTGTCTCTATCCTTCGCCTTTTCTCACCAGTTGACAACACCAAGGATACGGAGCGATTTTTCTCCTTGGACTTTCCAGCGGAGTCTTGGTCGTCTTCTTTTCCTGCTTTCATCGGGTACGTTATGGAAACCTTTCGCGTTGGTTCTTCTTCATCCATTCTGATAACATGGCCTAGCCACGGCAACTGGCCTAATTTGATTCGCGTAGCTATGTCCATCTCAGAATATAAATAACACAGCTCTTGGTATCAGCAACGCCGGTAGTCGCCGTTTTCGCTAACTTGACCATATATTTTACGGAGAATTTTTCTTTCCTATGCTCCCAGGTATTTTTCATCCGCTTGCGAAATGACCCAAGTCTCGGAGCCATATGTCAAGGCAGCTAAAATGAGAGTCTGATATAGGTGGAGTTTTGTCCGTCGAGAGAGGACTTTGGTCCTAAACCGCTTGCTGAGCCCAAAATAGCATTTATCTGCAAGCAAAATTCTCCTTTTTTCTCCAGGCTGCCACTGTTGTCCTTATTTACGGCGGATCCAAGGTAGACCAATTCATTTACCACTTGAAAATTAAATCGGTTGTCAACGCTCAAGTGCGGAAGAAGTCGACAGGTTTCTCTAGTCATTGACACCGTCAATTTTTTTCCTGCCCTCATTAACAGCAATTCCCACCTTCGCTGATTCCTTTTAGATTCTTGAATATACTGCAGTAACCTCCTGGAAATTTCGCCCAATGATGTCTATGTCGTCAGTATACGCCAGCAACATCTGGTCTTGTTCGTATTTTGTGCAGTTTTTCTCATTATTAGCTGCTTTATGATGTTGAATAGATTGCACGAGAGTGTGTCTTCTTGTCTCGGTCATCGCTGGGTACAAAATGGTTCGGTGACGTCTGTCCCCACCATAAGTGCTGGTTTGGCGTTGGTCAGCGTCATTTTACAGAGGCGGATCAGCTTTTCTGGAATGCCAAGCTCAGACATACCTCTGTATAATTTGCCCCGTATGCGGCTATCGAAAGCAGCTTTATAATCGTCAAAAAGATGGTATGTATGGATTTGCTTTTCGATGTGCTTTTCCAGGATTTGGCGTACCGTGAATATTTGGTCAGTCGTGTACTTGCCGGGTATTAAACCACACTGATAAGGTCCAATCAGGTTGTCAATAATTGGCTTTAGTCTTTCACATAATACGCTCGACAAGACCTTATACGCGATGGATAAAAGACTGATACCGCGATAGTTGGAACAGACACACGGATCACCTTTTTTGAATACAGGACATAATACACTGAGACTCCAGTCGTCGGGCATAGATTCCCCTAGCCATATACCGCATATCAGTTGATGCATGTGGGCTAGCAGTACTTCGCCACCTGCCTCAAACAGTTCAGCGGTTGGCTCATCCGCACCAGCGGCTTTATTATTCTCAAGGCGGGATATTGCCGTTCTATTCTCATCTTGGTTGTGTGTAGGGAGGGAGAGGTTTACAATCTACACTGTCTTCCACAATCATTACCTCCTGATCTTCAGTGGAAGACTTTGAGTGGAGAAGTGCTGAAAAGTGGTTTCTCCACATTTTGAGCACACACTACTTATCAGTCACCAAACTGCCATTCTCGTGCTTGCAGGAGGTCAGCCCATTATTAGGCCCGTTATTCGATGTTCTTACCCTCTGGAAAAATTTTCGGGATTCACCACTGATCCTGCATAATTCGGTTTTCTCACTCTCCCTCTGCTTCCACTACCACTTTTTCCACCGAAATAGTTGGTTTTCCTCCCTTCTCAGCCTCTTGTACCGCTCACTCGCAGCACGCGTTATAACTGACTGTTTCGTTGCCATACGTGCAGCGTCTTTCTCAAAAGTTGCAACGGCACTTTCTTCGTCGTACCATGGCTTACCCTTCTGCGGTTTTTTGCAGCGGTTGCCAAAGAATGGGAGATGTGCTTCGGGAGATATTCTGCCCTATTCAGAACCTTATATTTACAAAAAAAAATATAAATTTATTTTAACGAAATAAACTTGGAATTGAAAATGCTTGTAATACGCTTTTTAATACACATTCTTCGAGACACCAGCCAACGATTTAAATTCCAAAACTAAATTTTTTTTAAACTCTAGTGTACGTAAGGGTATACTGAACAATTTGTTGAAATCTAGTAATAAAGGTTTTTTATCTTCTCAGTTTTTCAATTTACCTTTTTTTGAATTTTACACGAATATAAACCCGTTTCCCATTACATCCCATGCAGGGATTGGGGAGAGCTTCTCACAACCAGTGAGCTGTGCGCTTTCTAATTTTTCACTCACTGATTGGGACCTAAAATTTTTACACCGATTGCGAACGGTATTTTGAGAAGCTTTTTCATGGCTAAATACTCGATAGTGTCGCCGTCACTATGCGAGGTGACCGCCGCCGAAAGAATTTTATTTTTAAGGTGGTCAGAGCAGGGATCGAACCCAGGATCTCATGTACAAGAGGCGCGCACACTACCCATTGCACCACCGACGGCCACATGAATATACTATTCAATAAATATAATTAAAATCTTATCCGCGAAGTAAAGAAAAATCCTTTCCATTACATTCCATGAAGGGATTGGAGAGAGAGAGTTTCTCACAACAAATGAGCTACCCGCAATTTTTCACTCACTGCTTGGGACGTACAGAACCGAACGGATAGTGTCGCCATCCCTAAGAGATGACCAAAAATTAGCGAACGAGTATGAGATATAAATCGGCAAAAAAATTCTCGGTCAAGACGTAAAAATACTGCTGTGAATGAGCATGCTCTGTCGAAGTTTTGAAAATATATTTTTATAATTACACTCGCCATTGAGACGTTGTTTGACCAAAAAAAGTAAATTTTGTTTTTACTCAAATACACTATTAATAGAAGTTTCAACGTCTGATGGAGGACTATAAGTATCCTCGTATAAAACAATTTTTGATGATGAACCAGCTCTTCAATACGCATATTTTGGCACCCCACGATAGAATTTCCAAAATGCCCGGTTTTCAGTACACTGTATTTTATATTTATCTAATCATACTTTAAAGTCATGACATCTAATCAAACCGTTCGAAGCAGCCTGGAATTTAAAAACAGTTGTTCGAATTTATAACTTGGTAAAAAAAAACTCCAAATAGAATAACACAAAACACCAAGTTAACTGAATTAAGCCAATCGATCAAAAAAAAGGTGGTTACCCAACGTGCACAAAAACGGACGCGGATCCATTTCGAACCCATTACGAGTCTGCAAAATGATAAAAAAAAGAGAAATCTAAGTTTAACAATTGGTTTCGAACCCGTTTCGAGTCCGTAAAAATATAACAAACCGAATCAGAGAAATTGTGATTTAGCGGATCCGTCTCAAACCCGGTATGTGCCCGTAAAAACGTAAAAAGTGGAGAGCCGTCTTGACTTAATTTTATTTACAAAAAACGAATCCGAAACGGATTCAAATATGAAGTCCGTTACGAGTTCGAGAGGGATCCGAAAAGGTACTAAATGGTATTCGCAGTTTCGAGAGGAATTTCATACGAAATCGAATTCATAATCGAATTCGAAATCGAGTCTGTAACGGATGTCCGTTTCGGTCAACATGTTCGACAAAGCGGATCCGTCTCGAATTCGTAACGGATTCATCTGGCACACTGGGTAATGAAGTTATCGACATCAACTACATATATTTCCAAAAAATTTATAAAGGCCAATTGACTCTAACAGAAGTCAAGCAAAATTACCAACAAAAATCAAGGTCATGAATTATTACGCAATAGCGTATGATGGGAAAAGCGTGGAAATGTCATGCTGCGAGGACGTCTTTTCAGGCCCGGGACATGCGTTTTCTTTCATACTTGGTTTATTGGTTTCACTAAAATATTCCACTCAAATAAAATATTCCATAATTCATTGTTTATGGTTTTAATATTCTTTGAACTTTTCATTCATATTCTATTCAATTTCGTTGCGGTTTGAAGTCAATATCCCTTACCATCCTAATTTATTTGGAATATGATGTGATGGACCGCATTGCTTATATTTTGTTTATCTGTGAATAAATATGTTGGTGGTCTCGTTTGTAGCTCCCACCCACGTATAATGCCTCACCTCAAGTCTGACACGGGAAGGTCAACAAGTCGGTTTTAATTTCACTAAGATGATTGATTTGTACATCAATGAGCTTAAACCTCCCAACCTCTTAAAAGGTTTATGTGGCAGATATGATAAATGACCAGATAAATGATATGAAAATGTACAAAGAAAATACTTACTTTGCGGTTACGACAGTAACAAGTTTTCGTTAGGGTATACCATGGGAAAATGGTGGGTTTTGAAAAAAGTTGCAGTGGTTTTATGTAAATGTTATTAATTGTTTGTAAAAATTCGAAATAAATTTATCACACAGTGTTGAAAAGTCAATTTGATACAAAGGCTGTTACCCAATTGGAGAAACAAATCACCAAGATATAGAAAAAAGATTGGAGCCCAATCACAGCGTCAATTACCGAGTCCGATTGTGAATCTAAACAAGCCACTAACCCACGCAAATGATGACGTTTCGCCCAAGATAATGCGCAACTTTTACGATTGCCACGAGCGACACTACAATAGTCTTGTAGCAGTTACGAAAGCTTTAGCCTCACCTCTTTAGAATAGAACGTACTTTTCCGTCTAGTTTGGAGCCATGAGTGTATAATCATAAAGACTTTATGTTACTTGGTATGCGTGCTTTCTGCTCCAGTCTGTGTGGTAGAGAAGTGCTTCTCAAAGGCAAGATGTTGGTGTCACAAAATTCAATTAAATCATGGGTTGCCGCAAACTTTTTACTCATTACAACTGTTGATCCATAGTGAAGGAACCCGTACGCTGTTTGCTGACGTGGCCGCCGTTTACCTATGAATTAACTCTAATTGTATGAGGTGAAGGCTAACCTCCAAACCCTCTGCAGGTGTTGTGCGAGACGGGCTTCTGGTATACATAACTTTTCCATTCTCTAGATTTTTTTCGACAGACGTAGGTAAGCGGATGCTACAAAGCAATGTCGCCCAGAAACCATCCCCATATATCCATATCCAGCATCCGCTTTGCGTGAATAAAGGGTCACTGCGGCTTTGTTTACCATATCCATATTATTAGGCTTGAAGCTGAGTCTTATGTATAGAATCATACCCTTGAATTTGCTGCCTTCCTGCCGGCAACTTTTCCTAGCATCTAGATATAAAGATGACCCGAGTATATGTATAAACTATCATGGAAGAAGCCTTGTATCCGTCGCATACAATGCCCTCTCGAGCGTAATGTCCGAAAACTGTTGAACTGAACCGACCGTATTAACGTGGTTTTAGGTATGGCAAAGCAACCAGGTATTCACAATACGACAAATCTTGGAGAAAACACACCAAGCTATTTCGGAGCTTGACATTTCTGCCAAGACGACACGCCATTGTGGAATGACACTAACCTACACGAAATCCTCAATAATGATTTCTAAACATCTGACCGAAGCATTTAGTACGATGCGATTCATCAGGCATGGCGACACCCTGTCATGCAAACTCTTCAATATATGAATTGAGATCATAGCAAAAAAAAGCTGCAGTCAACACGAACAAAATCGTCAGCAGCAAGCCTCACATGCCGATCGCGTATGGTAATGTTTTACACATAATTTGAATTGAGAAGGAATCAGTAAAAGTGGGTTTGACAATAAACGAGGACAAGACAAAGTGATTGGTTTCAACTACCAGAACTTCCACCCGATTGGATGAAAGGGCGAATGTTGAAAATCGCTGTAGTTTCGAGGTAGTGGACGAATTTACTTACCTCGGGTCTGCCATGAACAGGAGCAATAACGTCATCCTAGCAATCAATCAAAGAATTTTGCTTGCACACATGTGTTATTTCCGGCTAAGCAAACACTTCTCGAGAGAAACGAAGATCCAGCTATATCAAACTATCATACAACCTGTCTTGCTTTATTGCGCAGAATCCTGGATCATGTCGCATGCTGACAAGACGTCACTGGGAGTCTTCGAGAAAACTATGCCCCGAAAAATATATTATTCGATAATATAAAACGGCAGGTATTGACGACGGACGAACCACGAGCTGTATAATTAGTATCCAAATATTGACATAGTTATGCATATCAAAATAACGCATTTACGCTGGATATGCCATGTCAGTAGTCTGGTTCAGAATGAGCTAGTGCGAAAGGTATTTGCAAACTTAATCGAAGGATATGGAAAGATACGGCGAAAAAGACTTCGGGGGAAAGACCAGGTGGAGTTGTGCCTGCGGGGGCTTGGTGTAAACAATTGGAGGAGAAAAGATTAAGATCTTAAGATGGGAAAAGCATGTAGTCCTCATTCTGTCAGGCCATTGACTACCCTAGGGTGTTTGAGATAATCTAAGTATGTAAGTAAGTTGATAACCCTCATCCTTGGGGTGTCCACCCTTTACAGTTCTAGCCAAGGTGCGGCTGCGGGTTAGTAATCTATAGATCGAAATCACTATCACGATATCCGAATTCACTATAGTGTCTACAACTCAGATTTTGTTTATAACAATTATATGAAAACGATATATACGATATGCGACTTGAGTCGCCCTCCTCAGGTATACAGACTTCCCCACAAAAGTCACAAAACCATTTGGTGTGGTCTCAAAAGAATTACCTTTGCTGTAGGCTTGCTGGCGTCTGTGTAGGTGATGGTGATCCACGGCTGTACGCAAAAGTAAGTCAGTCAACATATCGACTAGGGCATGATTCTAGACCCTAAACTATCCTGGAAGCGCAACATAGACGACCGCCCACAAAAAGCAACCGTTGCGTACTTCGCTTGTCGGATAATCTTCTAAAGCCGATGTGGTCTCTGACCGAAAATGGTGCTATGGATGCACACTAGTATAACCAGACCTATACTTTCCTACGGACACAGGGAAAGGAGGACGTGCCCAGCTGATGTTCTTAATGCAATTCTTGATATTATACCAATTGACCTTCATATAACACCTAGTGCTTCCTGGAGCGTCACCCGCCTAAATCTCTTGGAATATTGAGAGCAACGCATACAGACATGCGAGTATACTACAGACAATTCCGAAAGAACTCAATATAATCACCGATTACTGCACCCCCTCATTGATGTTCGATAACCTATGCAATGTCAGGTTTCCCAGAAGAATAGAGTGGGATAAAGGTTAACCACTGACAGGTTTTGACGCCCAAGTATTTACGGACGGATCCGAAATGGAATGTGGAACACGTTCGCGTGTCTTCTCTGAAGAGGCAAGCCTCAATTTATCATTCAAACTCCCAGACAAGTGCAGTGTTTTCCAAGCGGAGGTGATGGCCAGTACCTAAGCCGAACTAATACTAGAAAGGAGAACATAACGCATTGGAATATATGTAGACAGCCAAGCGGCTCACTAATCACCTAAATATAGCAACAGCACATCGAAACTCGGTAGTGAACGTAGTGAAAACCTTGTCGAGATAGGTCGGCTGGCCAAAACCTCAGCAGGTGTTGTCGTTATTACTTGGATACTAGGCCACAAGGTTCTCCTATGAAACGAAAGAGCAGACGAACTTGCCAGGTGCAGGATCTTCTTCCAACGGACTCCATATTGTGTTAGTCGCACCGCCGATAGGGTCGGTCAAAATAGGTATTTTCATGCATTACCTTGAACGAGCAAAGGCCAGATGGCATAGGACGAAAATGTGCCGCATATACAGAAAGACATGGCCAGAATATAACATTCACCGGACTAATGCCCTGATTAGCCATAATCAGGGGAACATATCAAAGCTAGTTGCCGTGCTGACCGGACACTGGCCAATCGGTAATCACGCAACATGGCTGAAGCTTCCATATATTAACCAGTGCCGTGCCTGCGAAGGCGCAGTAGAGGAGGAGACGGTGGAACATCTCCTCTGTAGTTGTTGAATCTAAATACACTTTTCTCTAATGAATAGACTCCTAAATACTATAGGTTGTCCATTCCCACACAACCTCACTAAGATACACGAGATAGATCTAGGGAATCTTATGACGTATCTGCGATTAATAGGATGAATATAGACACGGTATATTGGACTTTCAGTGGAGATGTGATATGCAAAACAGTGTCTCAAGACACTAATTGATGCCAAGTGGTGTCTTTAGTAAACACGTAAACCAACCACCCTATCGAATGTCTTCAGAATGAAAAGAATATAGACTGATTGGCCTAAAGTCTTTTGGACTAACATGTGATCATTCCTCGCTTTTTTAGGAAATGTTATATTTCTAATACATCCTGTTTCTAGTAGTCTTGTTAGTTTTGATTTAATTTTTTTAGGAAAGTAGTCTGCTCTAAATGTATTGTCAAGTACTAAAGTTGTTCAGTGAACCTCGGAATTAGGAACCATTTCCTTTAACAGATACAGTTCTTGAACTGAATAATGAAACTGGTAGTTACATGGGTGATTCTTTGACACCGGTATATTTACCCCTGTAGAAAATTTAGCTATGGCTATGGAATGCATGACACGTTTCTCTTAAAATTCATGTTTTGGACTGAGCTATAAATTATGTATAACACCCTGCCGTTAAATAGACTGCACAAAACTTCCTCTCCCTGGCCTTAGTTGAGGTTTAGTGTTCGTTTTCCATTATTAATTTGCGTTAATACCATCAACAAATTCTTTTTAGTTTACGTAATAATATTCAGCATTTTTCCTGTTGTCTAGTGCGACATCAAACTTTAAGTTAACCCATTATTACACAGTTTAGCACAGTTTAGCAAAAAGTAGTTCCACGCCTTTAATTCCTATTAATTACGTGAGTTTGAACAAACTGTAATTATTAATAGCTGAGATTTATCTCCCTCCCTCAAAAATCAGATGCAACTTCTATATTTATGTCGAGCACAGCCGCTGTAATCATCAGCTGAGCCACAGTGACAAGAGTACAAACATCACACAAAATGTTGTTTCTAACTTTTTGTCATCTGCTGGATAATGTATTAGGTTACAGAGAGGATGAAAGCAGAAACTTAGCAGACTTTCCGGTCGTACATATCGTCAATATCCAGCAAAAAGATCTCAAGTCACATAATTGTGTTTCTGAGTTATTGAAGATTTAAAGTTTATGGACGCTGGGAAAATCATTAAGCATGAAACACATAGACGACGACAGGCTACCGACCACCACCTGTCAAAAATAGTTGAATTAAACTAATTTCTATTTTTGTGGGCGACAATCAACAGGTTAGGGCTGTCAATGCCTGAAGTGGCACCACTAACAGAATAATCAGCTGTTTATTGTTGAACAACTTTCATAATTGTTTTTTTTTATAATTTTTCTTTTTGTTTGTTTATTGAAGTAGGTAAGTATTTGTTGTTATATTTATTATTAATATTTGTTTGTTATTGTTTTGCATTTCGAATTTAATAGTTTAAAATGGACATTGACGAGCAGCTTCTTGAGGAAGTGCGAAGCCGCGAAATTCTTTCTGACCTGGCAGAAGCGGGTTATAAAAATATAAAGAAAACGGAGTTCGAGTGGAGAGAAGTAGCTGCTGCTATGTATATATGGCATTTCTATTGGAAAATCGTTCCATTTTGTTTTTTTAGAAGAGCCAGCAATAAATTAAAGTTTGCTACGGACATCCGAAATGATTTAAAAAAGTGTTCCTCGTTCTTCTGTTTTGGCTGCTGAATCCACGTTAGGTAGAAGCCCTCCTGATCCCGAGTTAGATTCACCGGAAGAACCCAACATCTTCGATTTCACAATTTTTGTTACGTTTGTGATAATATTTATTAAATATTCTCGAGACATTTTCTTTTCTTTTAACACAAATAACACAAACGTCAAAATTACAGATCAGCTGTTTACTTTGCAGTTGATGTCTTGAAAATAATTCAGTAGCTGCAACACCTCTATATTTGAAGTCAGCGGCATTTGCAGTTGTGTGTTGGTGTAGCCTGTTGTCGTGTATGTGTTTTATCTTATAAATAAGACGAAGTCAAAATTGTGTAATTCAACTTTATTTATTTAACTTTTTTTATACAAAAATAAACTGAAACTTGAAATGAAATATCTCTACATATATAAAAATTACGTGTATGTTCGTGATCGCTAAACTCAAAAAGTACTGGACCGATTTTGACCAAATTGTATATGCATGCTCTATGGACCGTGAGTAGTGTTTCTGTGTAGTTTGAAGTTCGTCCGACAGGTGGCGCAGTATTTAGTTTTTTTGTGTTTTTGCACCGTGATAAAATAGATAGCGCCCACGTCGAGATATTAATCATTGTTTACCATCTGATGTTACAAAAACTTTTGAAGGCAAGACGAAGTCTGCCGGGTCAGCTAGTATTTTTATAAAAATGTGTTGGTATTATTTTAATTTTGCTAATATAGATCTGATTGCGGATCGTCATTTATATCGGATGCTGGGGCCTTATTTCTGGTGGTTTTGCTTGTTATCAAGCTTTTGTACCTGTGATGAAACTTGCACGGGATGGCGCCTGACTTGCAAAGATTAAGTAAATCTGCTTTCTTTTCATTATACAAGGTGGCGCAAAAGTAAACTTCCGATGTTTTTTGGCTGTAATTTGAAAAAAAAGTATGAAAAACTTTGATTCTTCTTGTGGATTATTTTTATTTGGTCTTTTAATTTTTTTTACATCAAGTCGAGAATATGATGTCATGTAAATGGCCGCCGCCACAGTTGATTGTCATTTGAGCCCTTTTTATGGCATTTTCCATCACTTTGGCCAAAACTTCCGGCGGATATTGTCTTTAAGAGCTGCAAAAGTCTGAGGCTTGTTGACATAAACCCGCGACAAAAGAAGTCTGGAGCGGTCAAATCAGGCGATCTTGCTGGCCAGTGCAAATCGCCAAAACGGGAGATTAGGCGCCCGGGAAATGCATCCTTCAGCATATCGGTTGTGGCACGTGCAGTGTGTGCCGTTGCACCGTCCTGTTGGAACCACATGTTTTCCAATCCCAATTCATCAAGTTGCGGCAAAAAGAACTCGTTGATCATTGCTCTGTAGCGTGGCACGTCGTCTGGTCGATGTGACGGCGTTTCCATGACATCCTCGGCTACAGCAGCAATATTCTCTGCAGAACGGCTACTCCGGGGTCTGCCACGCCTGGCAGCATCTCGTGTTGTGCCAGTCTCTTCGAGGCGAGCGGCTAAACGTCGTACTGTTTCACCAGTCGGCGTTGGACGGCCAGGAAATCTGCGACGAAATTCACGTTGTGCCAAAGTCACCGACCGATTATTTGTCAAATAAATAGACAGCAATATTCCGCGTTCTGGAGCAGTGTAGCGTAACATTGTTTATTAACGTGTATTTCGCATGTGTTAACTACACAAATGTCAAAACAGAACTGACATTAGGGGCCAATCGCAAAATTTATAGCATTTTCTGATAGGAGGATTAGTTTTGCGCCACCTTGTATATAGGAAGGTTGCTTTTATAGATCTTTTTTATGTTAATAAATTTCTAAGTAGGCTATGAAATACTTGTTTTTACTGCTGGGTGTATTATCTTTGAATTTGAGGACTCGACCTTTTTTGCAGCAAAACTAGAGAAAAAGGTTTGTGGACTTGGATCTTTTTTGCACCACACATTTGGGTGCTTTGGATATAGACAGATTTGATTTAATAAAGGGTCCGCCAAATAACTTTTTTTTTTGAAAATGCTATAAAAAAAACCAATGAATATTTTCTCAAAATTTCTTTTTTTATTTGAATGCACAATCCTTCCGGTTAATAATGGAGAATAATTTCATTCAAATGGCTGCCTCGGCTGGCCATGCAGTAGCCTACACGATCGGTCCATTTTTTAAGCACATTAACGATTGTGTGCAGATGTATTTCACCAATGGCTTCACGAATATTGTCCTTTAAAGCATCAATTGCCTCTGGCTTGTCGGGGTAATATTTATCTTTGAGGGCACTCCACAAATAATAGCCCACCGGTGTCAAATCGCAGCTCCGAGTTGACCAAACGACATCAGCTCTGCGGCTGATAATGCGAGCTTCAAAAACAGGGCGCAAAACATCGAGTGTAGCTTCGGCTGTGTGGCACGTAGCGCCGTCCTGTTGAAACCAAATGTTGCCAATGTCCTCCTCTTCAATTTTTGTGAACAAAAATTCGTTCAACATTGCCCGATAACGATCGCCATTGCTCATTTTCGAAGACGCACCAAACAGTGACTCGTTTTGGGTGCATCGGCTTTTCAATGTATGCGTGCGGGTTTTCTGTGCCCCAAATGCGACAATTTTGCTTGTTTACATACCCGCCAAGATCAAAATGAGCTTCATCTGAAAAGACGATTTTTTTTGTCAAAATCGGCATCTTCTGTAAGTCGATCGCAGGCCCATTTTTCCCATATTTCCCAGCGTTGTTCCAGCGTATACACAACCATATTCGTTCAGCGGAAGGATAAAACTAATTATCTGTCAAGTCAGACATGAGCTAAGTGTTACCATTCACGAAATAGGCACTAGTTGAAACAAAAAAACGTTAGATAGCGGACCCGTTACAATAACTACAAAACTACTTTAAACAGATATGGGATTTATTTACAGGGCATACACTACGACTGTGAGGACACTTTTGCATCATTAACTCCATTTCACAAAACAGTGGACTTGAGATCTTTTTGCAGGATACCGACGATATGTATAATTTTGAAAATAAATTAAACCTATAAAAGCCTGACTGTTCAAATACATTTTGAGAACCAGAACTTTGAGATGAAATTTGATTTAACTGACAAGTAGATTTTCCAATTTCAACATAACCATAATTTTTGAGAATTTTGACGAAGTATTTTCTGCAAAATATAACATTTGAGAAAATGTGTATGTGATAAACAGACTACTGCATACCATATCCTTGGTCGACATTCCCTTCTATCAGCGGCTATATATTTAAGTCACTCATACCCAAAGGTCGCCATGTTTACGCGACAATCGTATTTAGTTTGACTGGCTCTTTTGACTATTTGTAGTGGAATTTCCATAAATTCGTACGAGTTCCTTTTATAGCTGTCAAAGACATTTGCATCTCGTACACAAAAGACAATCGTAAGCGCATCCTTTGAGCTTAACAAAAGGAAATATGAAATAAAATTGTTTTCTCGTAAACGTATTTATCCTTTTAATTCAGATTTTTAAAGGAAGGAAGTGCTTTTGTGTAGTGAGATACGCTAGTTGAATTATTGATTTTGGAAAATGCTGAACGGTTCGCATACCCAGTTCAGCAAGAAAACTCAAATAAACAGGAGAATTGCCATCGAAGGAAACTACGTTCTGGAATCGGCTTTATTATACAGCAAATGAAAACTAGTATCGCCATATTGATGTCGCAAAGCTACCTTTTATTCTTATAATTTTTTTAAATAATACTTTTTAATGCATCTGCATATAATGCATATATAAATAATGAATATAAATAAATCGTAAGTATTATTTTAACTAGCAATAAAAGTGCTTCCTTAATCGGGAATTCAGTAAATTTAGAAGTTATACAGGGTGTCGTAGGAGAAAGTTTGCACTTTGGCGATACAAATAATAATAAATAGTCGATAAATACGAATCCCAGGAGGTGTTAGTAGACACCTGGTTAAAACGAAGCCTAATGCGCCTGTTGAAAAATACCATAATTTAGGTGGATCTTTAAGAAAAGATACTTTTTGTATAATAGTCAGCTGAATACTATAAAGCTCCATACACCATCAACTTAGTTTCGAGAAAAACAGCATTTAAGTTTAGATGTAAAAAAACTACCTGATAGAATGTTCTAATATTTTAAATAGGGACAACTGTTTGTCTAAAGCGTTTAACCTTCTGGGACTGACGTGACTTAGTTTTCACAATTTTGCTGACGTGGTAGTACACCAGACACCATTTCGAAGGCTTACATTTCTTAAGATTCATGTTGTATGCCTACCACAATGGTTTTTGTTTTTGCTTTAGGGGGGTTTAGAAAGTTATTAATTACAATATATTTTTATTCCAATAACAATTTTTATATTAAAAAGGTTTTTATTGACACGCCACAAATAGGCACCCCAAAACTTATATCTGTACAAAAACATAAAAAAAAAATTAAATTTTGTAGTGTTTTGAAAAAGTTTTTTATATTTTTAAAGTTCACAATTAAGCCAATCAGTTAAAAAAAAATTAAAAAAATTTAACGGTTCAATAAAAAGTTACAACGTTTTCTTTCAGGTTCCACAAAGTGGCTTAGACGAGACTTAATTTTCACTATTCTACTGACGTGGTAGTACACCAGACACCATGTCGATGGCTTATATTTTCCTAGTTTCATTTTGTACATATACCGTAACTCTTTAAAACCTACTTGTGTAAATTCAAATACAAACTTCACTTTTATGAGCATAATACTCGACATATGTATACTAATTTTGCCAGTGTTCCAGGTCTAACACCATTTTAGGAGTTTAAATGAAAGCACATAATAATTTTTAAAAATTAAAAAACCCATTTCATTTATTTATTAAAAACTGATATTCCATATTTTATAGCAATAATAGAACACAGCAAAACAATTTTACTGACGTATTGTCTAGGAGACACTACGAGAGTATAACAATTTTACTGATGTGTTGTCTAGGAGACACTACGAGAGTATAACAAATATACTGAGGTGGTTGTCTCTCAGACACATACCTTAACACTGACGTGGTTGTCTGGCAGACACTTTTCCTCTTACTCCGACGCGTGCACACGCAACGATTTCTTCCAACACACTAACGCTTGCCTCAAAGCGTAATAGGAAGGTACTGAGAACGCGAAAGTCAATGCTGCAAAAATAACGGCACAATCGACTGTTGTGTGATTCGTGGTGTCTGTCAGACTACCACGTCAGTCCCAGAGGGTTAAATACATAATACATAATAATAAATTAGGTATAAAATAATTTTAATTATGTATAATATATACAGGGTGATTCAGGAAGTTTCAGACAAATTTCTCCAGCGTATTCCTTGGCTCATTTCATGAAGAAAAGTCCACTAGGACCATGTTCGAAACTGCAAGGTTACGAAATGGCAGCGGGTTCAAAATTTTCGGATTGGCAGTCGGAGGGTAGTAGGGTAAAGTTGCTAACTTCTGAGCCAGTGGTCGGATTTTGTTTTTGGGCTTGTAGGAAAGGTCTCTAAGAGGCTCTTCAGAATCAATAAAAAAAGTAGGAAAAAGTCAAATCGTCGAGATACAGAGCTTTCGGAAAAAAAATTGAAAAAAAATTCACATAACCTCAATTTGCTCAGCCAGATGTCAGGTAACTTATGTATAAGTTGTAACATAGCCATACCTCTTACCTTTCCAAAATGACCTAAACGAAGCCCATAGGTCTTACCGTTACAAAGTTATGACCATTTTACTGAAACCAATCGGCCGCCACGATCTCCAGATCTCAAATTTTTTTTCAACTGTTTTCTATTGTAATAAATTCTAATATTCTGGTACACAATAAATACATCTTAATATTACCTATGCATATCTATTTCCCTCACACCCATAGGGTGCCCTTCAGAAACTTCCATCCTCATCAAAAAATCACTACTTACATACATCACATCTTAATAATAAATTATATACGGTGTAAGGAAAATAGTATTTCCCCGAAAAATCGATGCAAAACGGGAACACCTTGTTTGTCGTCTTGACCTAAAAATAAAAGAAACTTAAAAAACAAATAACAACTTAAAAACTAAATAAAAACAAGAAATCCAGCAAGCCGGATTGCATAAATCAATAGACCAGAAATTCCGAAAAATTTCCAGGCTTCACCTCGGTTAGAAGAAATACTACTGAGTGGTATTATACACAGGATCCCAATGTACCGAATCTCCTGTGGTAAACAACAAAGCCTCGTCCGTTCCTAGATAGCCCCCATTACTGAGGGCCAGAAGGTCTGTTGGTCCAAAGAACCAGTGTGACAGAAGACTGTACGCATCCGTCGTGTCGAAACATGCCCTAACCAGGTCATTATCCACACCCGCTGCTTTTCCCAGGAAAGATAGAGCAGAGCCCACCATGAACCTGCCAATCCTTCCAAAACCAGCACCATCATATACCCTCCTACAGGAGGGCATGCGGAAAGAGCCATCCGCCATCACAGTCACCCTCAGACCCAGACAGGTCCTGAGTATCCTCCGCTCCCATTGCCTTAGCCCCTCCATCTGACTCGACGGGATGGGAAACCAGGCCGGGAATGCATTCGCCAAAAGAGGTCTTATGACCTGCTTGTACACCAGCAGACGCACCTCCGTACTCAGGCCATTCGCCCTCGCCAACAGACTGTAGTATGCAGAAAAGGCAAATCTAGCCTTCCGCTAAGCGTAATCCACATGGCTCACGAAGGTGAACCGTTCATGGAACATTACCCCAAGGTACTTGATATCCCTCGAAATCCCGATATCCGCATCTCCCACCTTGAGCCTGGGGATGTAGCCCCTGGCGTTCGGGTACAGGTTCCTGCGCTTCCCCTTGAAGATGATCCCCCTCGATTTGGCCACATTAAGCCCAATTGCCCACTTGGAGAAGAAACCACTCAGGGTCTCAAGGTAAGTGTTCAGCCTCCGATTCACGTTGCTGGCCCTAGGGCCAGAAGCTGCAACAAGGATGTCATCCGCATAAATCAGCAACAAATCCCCCCCCGGGGAAGGGGCATATAGCTGAGAAGGATGTTGTACAATACAGGTCCCAATAGCGAGCCCTGCGGTACACCCGCCGTCACCATCTTCTCCTCAGAGAGCGAGTCGCCAACGCTCACACGGAACGTCAAGCCCGCAACCATCCTGGGTATGTCAGCAGCAAATCCAGCCGCCTTCATCTTCACCAATAACGCCGCCTGCCGAGCCGTATCAAAGGCCTTGGCAAAATCCAGGCTAGCAGCTATCGTGGCATGTCTCCTGTTCAGACCCTTAGTCACGTAGTCAGAAAACACCATTAGCTCATGCGATGTCGAGTGCCGCCCTCTGAAACCAAACTGGTTGTCCATCACAATGCCGCGCTCAACCAAATGGTCTCGAACATGGTCCAGAGCAAACAGCTGCAGAAGCTTTCCAAAAGGGGAAAGCAGTGAAATTGGTCTATATCCACTGACCCTCTTCCGATCCGTCCCAGGCTTGGGAATATGCACTACCGCCTCCCTCTTCCAGGCTCGAGGGAAGTAACCCAAGTTGATGCAATGGTTCAAAAGAACCGCTGGAAAGGTCCAAACGAAGGAATTCAAAGCAACATCAGGAATGCCGTCCAGTCCAGACGACTTTTTAGGAGGACGCCTCCTAAGAGCACCACCAACATCCGCAGCCCTGATAACCAGGTCAGCCATGATCCCCGATCCAAAAGCAACACGTGGTATGTGGCTCACCAAATCAGCTGCCTCAGCAGCAATCCGTTCACCAAAGTCACCAATCCTCAGGTGACCATTCACACCGCAGAAAAACCCGCCGCAAGGAGATTAGCCTTGCCCACCTCCTCAATAATGGGCACATCGCCCTCGTCCAACATATCCGGGATACGATCCCTTCGACGCAGTCCGCCAGCCGCCTTCACCTTAGCAAATGTAGTGCTGTCCACCCTTATAGCATTGAGCCGAACCGTCCAGAATCCAGCCTTAAATTCAGCAATCGCACCATCGATGATCCGACTCAGCTGCCTTATCTAAGCCCTGAGAGTAGGAATGCGGGAGAAATTCCCCGTCCTGCAAAGAGTCCTCCGAAGCCTCTTCTTTTGTCCAATCAGGTCCTTTATCCTGGGAGGGAGGTCAGGCCGCCCACCATTCCCAATTGTCATCTTCGGCACAGTACCATCAACAGCCTGTCGAAAAGACTCAGCCATAGATTCCACGCAGTCACCAATTTCGCCAATGGTAACATTGCGATCCACCGGAAGAGCAGCAGAGGGAAGAGACCCCCGTAGCAATGAATTGAACCGATCCACGTTCATCCTCCCAAAGCTGTAAATTACTGGTCGCTCCCGCCGAACCAGCTCGACACAGTCCACTCGTATCTCCACAGCCCTGTGAACCGACTCATAATCCAGAACCCTCAGCTCCTGAGACACCCGTATGCCTGGAGAAGGCATAAAAATATCGATGTACGATGCTGCAGTACCAGAAACCCTGGTCGGCTCCCTCGCAGAAAAGACATCTAAATCCGGACACCCCAACAGGAAATTCTGCAAGCGCCGTCCATTCGCATTAACCACCGATCCACCCCAGTCAGGATGTTTAGCATTTAAATCCCCGCCAATCAGCATATCCCCGTCTCTCCCCAGCTCACTAAGTGTGAGTAGGTCAGAGTCGGAAAGCACTGCGCTAGGACGCAAATACACACAAACTAATAAGATGGCGGTGCCACCCGGCCTGCTGATCCTGACAGCAGTGTTCTGCATAATTCCGGTATCCACTCCAAGCCTGATGCCCGTCCCCTTACCGTGACCTACGCCCGAATTACATTTGTGGGTCACATAACCCCTGATATCCAGTCTATGCCGGTCACCAAGTCCATGTTCCGCCATCATAAGCACGACTGGTCTGTGCTCCGCCAAAAACAGCTCCAGATAGTGCCTCCGCTGCCTTGAAACGATGGAGTTCACGTTGATAAAGATACACTTCAGTCGTCTGTTCATGAAAGAAACAGAGATTATTCCATAAAAGCCGCCATGGCCCGCATCTTTCCAGCTTCATCCCGGATTCCCTCATAGCCTCCTGCGAAATCCCGGACCTTCATCATGCAGTCGAAAATGCTGCCTCCGATCATCCGGCGACAATCGGCATTCAACGCACCAACATCCGCATCAGTCCCTGTCCCAGACCTAGGACCTCCAAAATTAGCCGCCATAGGAGCCGCAACACGGCCCGAATTTGCACGTACACTGGGAGCACCACCTGCAGCATTCGCATATGATAATCCTGGTCTTCTCATCGTCGTAGCCCGAGCATTCGCTGGTCCACTGACCCTCCGTCCATTCCGCACTGCACGCATCTTAGCCGCAATCGCCATCTTCCTTGGACAATCCGTTGCCTCAGCCGTGTGTCCCTCAGAATCACAGTTCACGCATTTCACCTTGCGTGGGGCCTGCATCGTCACCTCCCCGGTGATCTCATCCTCCACTGGCACCTCCTTCACGATTTCACCCTTTTTGGGTAAAACACACGCCTCCGATTCGTGCGGTCCTGCACACTTCACACATCTGGAAGGCATGTTGCAGTTCCTGGCCACATGTCCAAACCGCTGGCACCTGTAGCACTGCGTTGGTCCACCCCTCTTAAACCGCTCAAATCTGTCACGGCAGTTCAGAATGCTTGTCAGTTCATGGAAACTGACCAAATCGGATTCGTTCGATAGCTTTATCAGCCAACGATCGACACCCATTTTTGTCAGCCCCATGATCTCGAGCTTCAGCCCGAGACCCTCCAAGTATCCCCTTTCATCTTCCACGTCAAACGTGTCAGATAGCCGCCGAATAATGACCACGAATGGCTTCACACTCCGAGGAGTGTGGGTGTAAAATTTGACAGTAATCGCTTCTAACAGCGCCCTTAATTTTTCGTGATCCTGAAGGGAATTCACTGAAATGTTGGTAGACTTTCTACCCACAATGCCAAGGCTGAAGTTGTAATGCCCCATCGTATTCTTCATGCCACGCAGGATCAGCGTGACATCGATATCGAAGGTCGTTATGACCGGGATCGACTTTCCTGTCCTCTTCTTGGTTGCAGCTGCCCTCATGTTAGCCGCTGCCGTACCAGTTGATGTTGCCGCAGTTGCTGTACCTGCTCTCGCAATTGATGTCGCCGTTGCTGCCCTCTTTGCAACTGCCGATGTTGACGGTCTATCAACAGCCACCACACCCTTTGCGGCAACTGTACTCGCTGCTGTTGAAAATGGCGTACCTGCCTTCGCCATCGTTTTTGCCCTCTTGGCCGCTGCTGTCGACACCACCGTTGTCCCGGCAGGTGTGGCGTCTTACCCTGCCGTATCCTGAGCAGGTGTGGCTTCTTGTCCTGCTGCATCACTTGTTGCCTTGAACCTCTTGGCTGCTGCTGTTGTCCAGGTAGGTGTGGCGTCTTGCCCTACCGTATCCCGAGCAGGTGTGGCGTCTTGTCCTGCTGCATCCTTATTTCTGGCAGGTGTGGCGACTTTCCCTGCCAAATCCCTCTTCACTGGTCTCAACATCGCTTCACGCAGCGATGGAAACTCCTCCTTTGTGTTCATGGCCTCCACAGATACCATCTCACCTTCTTCTCCGATGTCATCTCCCTCATCGGGCGTGGAGTAGTCCTCAGAGGACTACTCTTCTTCTTCGTCTTCTTCTTCAGTGCCGGACTCAGATTTCCGGACAATTTTCCTCAGCTTGGCGACTTCACACAACGCTTTTTCAAGCATCGCCTCCAGCTTCTTGCATCTTGCAGCACTTGCCTCGTACCGCACCTTATACTCCTCCGCATCGTAGGACTCCTCTCTCCTACGCTTCCTCATCACCTCGTCCATCGTTTCATCCATCACTGGATGAGAAATTCCCACGCCGTCGGCTATCACCACGGTCTTCTTCTCGTCCTCAATCGTCTCTTCTGTAACTGTTAGCAGTCTACTGCCTTTTCTGGGGTTTTTCCGCTACCTGCTTTCTCACTTTCCGCTTCGCTTCAGCGCAATGTGAACACAGCCACTGTCAACACTGTAATTCGATATTCATGTGTCCAGATCTCACACCACATGATTTCTTTTTAAAGGGGCTACATGAAAGATTATGTGCATTCTGTGCAGATCCACAATCGTGAGCAGTTACTTGCACGCATTGAGGAAGGTGCGGTGAAAGTTCGTGAAAAGATGAGTGAAATAAACGTGGCGGATGTGATTCGCAAACGGCTGCAATTGTGTTTAGTAGAAAATGGGAACCACATTGAAAACTTCCTTTAACATCAAATGTTTTTTTTCTTATGTGTTTGATTCTTCAGCCAAAAATTTCAATAAAATAAAATCTTAAACGTGTTAGTTTACAAAAACAAATAAATGTGTGCTGTTATTTCGCTTCCAAAAACAAAAACAAACATTTTTGAATTTCAGTAAAATGGTCATAACTTTGTAACGCTAAGACCTCTGGGCTTTGTTTAGGTCATTTTTGAAAGGTAAGAGGTATGGATATGGCCATGTCCGAAAATGCAAGGGTGCGAAATGGCAGCAGGTTCAAAATTTTCGGATTGTCGGTCGGAGAGTAGTAGGGTAAAGTTGCTAACTACTGAGCCAGTGGTCGGATTTTGTTTGGGCTTGTTGGAAAGGCCTTTCAGAATCAACCCTTGCATTTTCGGACATGGTCCTAGTGGACTTTTCTTCATGAAATAAGCCAAGGAATACGCTAGAGAAATTTGTCCGGAACTGCCTGAATCACCCTGTATATATATAATCTATAATAATAATTAAATATATAATAAATTAAATTAATAAAGCATTGAGTATCTTAGCAAAGGATTGAGATAGCGAAATTCTCAAGACAGCGTGCGAAAGAGCAAAATTTCAAACCTCTGTTTCTAATCTTAGCTAGAAAAAAGTGAAATCGGCGTATGGATCTTTATAGTACTCAGCTGACGAAATGATAAACTGTTTTTAAAAACAATTTTGTTTTTTATAGAATGTATTTTGTTTAAGTCTAATTTTATGTCTTTTTGAAAGAATATGTATTATATTTTCTCCAAACGGTCCTTTTTTAAAGAGAGATACTTTTTTAATAAAAACTAATGTTTTTTTTTTTAAGAAGAGGTAATATTTTTAAGAAGAAATACTTTTGGTAACAAAAAGCCGTAAGAGTATAAATTTTTTTTACAAAGAAGTACATAATTTTTTAACGAACAGTAGTTTTTAAAGAAGTGCTACTCTACTTATCTCAAGAAAAGAAAATAAAGGTATTATTTTATGTTTAGGTACTGGTAGTTTTCAGAAATGAATTTCTATAAGAAAATTAATTTTTTTAGAGAAGATAAAAATCGGTCATAAAATTTCAAATTTAAATAAAAGATATTTTTTGGAAGAAAATATTTTTTTTTCAGGAATAGGAATTTTTTTTTAGAATTGGTACTGTTTTTCAATAATAGATAACTTTTTGAGAGTAGGTACTTATGTCAATAAAAGTTATTTTGTTTAATAAACAAGGTACTCTTTAAAGAAGATTTATTTTTTTAAGAAATTGCAATTTGTTGTAAGAAGATTTACTTTGTTAAGAAATGGTACTTATTTAAAAAAAATCATTTTTTTCCGAAGAGGTTCTATTTGTAAGAAAACTAATTTTTTTTAGCAAAGGTATTTTCTTTAAGATAAGGTATTTTTAAGAAAGGTTCTTTGTTTAGGTATATGAATAGCTATTTCTTTTGAGAAAATTTACAGTTTTTAAGCAAACATTTTTTTTAACGTAGAATACTTTATACGGTAAGGTATTCATATTTTTTTTAAACTTCCTTCACTTTGGCTTTTCTAAGTTTACTTTTTATTGGGTTCAAAATTACAATATGTACTAAATATTGGTTAGAGGCTCCACCTAGGAAACTTGCCATTAAACATGAAATTTCGGAACATATCCTAGTCTAGGTACAAACCAAACCAAACGTACCCAATACATCGTAGTTGATAATACTAGGTTCTAGCATAGATCAAGCGGAGAATTATGCTTGCGAATAGATGTTATTGTGGGCTAAGCAAGCACTTTAGAGATAAAACCCTCTCTCGAGTAACAAAAGTCCAGATGTACCAGAGTCTCATTCAAACTGTCTTGGTTTATGGCGCAGAATCCTGGGTCCTATCGCAAGCATACGAAACATCTGTAAGAGTCTTCGAGAGAAAAATACTCCGAAAAATTTATGACCCTATAGTGCATAACGGCGAGTACCGCCGACACATGAATCATGAGCTGTATGAGCTTTATACTGACATTGACATAGTTAAGCGGATCAAGATAACGCGATTGCGCTGGCTACGCCATGTCAGTAGAATGGATGAAGACGAACCAGCACGAAGGGTTTTTGAAACCGAGCTCGAAGGAAGACGAAAAATAGGAAGACCAAGATTCCGCTGGAGGGATCAGGTTGACGAATCCCTGCGAACACTTGGTATTGCCAACTGGAGAAATAAAGCAAAAGATCGAACTGGTTGGCGAAATATATTGTCTTCGTTTTGTAAGGTCCCTGACCCCCCGGGGTTGTCCGAGGCCGGATAAGTAAGTATGTAAATAAGTAAGCGTAATAGTGTTAAAAAAGTTGTATAATTTGTTTTCGTTTAGCCGCCATTCCGAAACGTGCTATAAGGAACTTTATTCCTAAACTTCGTTCCAAAAATCTGGCAGCTTTATATAATGTTTCGATTACCCAAGATCTTTGCCCTGATAAACTAGTAATAAAAAGTTTTAATGAGAAAAGAATATCGAAAAATTATAAAAAATTATGTAAAGTTTCTTAAGCGGAACGTCTATCAGATACATCTTAAAGCATTTTTTAAATTTTGGGGGCAATTTTTTTTACGCACTCACTCAGTTTTTATTTGGTACAAAATTCTCCTCCTTCCAGCGCTAATGGAAACGCCACCTTTAGGGCTATAATGAGCCACGATTTTACATGAAAACCCGTAAGAAGACACCCTAAGAAAACTTTAGTTACCTGTAGAGGAATTCTCAAAGCAATGAATTTTGTGTACGGAATATAAATTCGAATCTCGAACATTTGTTGAATCAAACATAATAATACGCTGGCGATGAATAAAAGTTTTAAGATGAATTGGAAATCCTTAAAATACTTACGAAATATATGTAAGTATAAGTATACCATATGGTGGAATGGTAGAGTGCGCGGCTGTTGTGCATGAGAACGTGGTTTCGATCCCTGCTCTGACCACCTTAAATTTCTTTCGACGGCGGTCACCTCGCTTAGTGACAGCGACACTGTCGAGTATAAAGCCATGAAAAAGCTTCTCAAAATACCGCTCGAAACCGGTGTAAAACTGTAGGTCCCAATCAGAAAGTATAAAACTAGAACGCGCACAGCTCACTGGTTTGTGAGAAGCCCACCCTAATCCCTTCATGGGATGTAACGGGAAACCATTTATTTATTTTTATGTATATGGTAGCTTTTAGTTGACAAGAGACAGAAGACTTTTCTATTAACTCTTGTTACATTTGCCGTAAACGAGTTACAGAAAACGTTTCCACTAACAGTTTTTTGCGTTTACGACAAACGAGATATTGTAAATCGTGACTCAAATAATCATTTGCAAGAAAATCAAAATGATTGTTTTAAATTGATTATTTCATTAATGCAATCGATTAGCATTTCACTGGAACGAAAGACGAATGATGTCATATGCTTACTGTCTCAAAGTTAAGTAGTTATGCACCAAACATGATGAACATTGAAACGTTTCAAATACTTCATTACAAATGTTAATTAAGACCAACTGGTTATATGAAATAACAAATTAGCTTAATTCATATTCGAACTCCTATTTAAGGGGCGGGGCATATTCTTAATATTTAAGAATTGTTTATTAGCCGATTACAGTATAGAAATAATTCTTATATCAGAAGTTTTAGAAATACTAAAACTTGTTATCTAAACACTACTTATTTATTATGTCTTTTTGTTAAAGTTTTGACATAACGAAACATTTTTTTATGAAAATGTGCCTGAATGCTGTTTGTTTGGAGTATCCGTTACTACTATTGAAATCTTATCGTACTCTAAAGCACCATCAGAGTCACATCTCTTCCGGCCAGCCTTGCAGCAATCCTCCTGGGTGCCTAACAACTTTTCTCTACTTGACAGTAGTTATTTTTATATCTAAAGTTTTCTTCGGTTACCAGAGCCACAAAGGATACAACAACTTATAGCATTTGTGGTCAAGTGATAAACAATAAGCGCAAGATGTGTGTGCAGCATAACATGGCCATTGCTGCTCGGGGTGCAAAATGTTTTCCTCGGATAGGTGGAGCAAAGAATCCATTGCAATACGATTTCGTATGCGTTTTTCGATAGAGAATTGAATTATTTATGTGTATGTTGAATAAATGAATGTGATTTCGAAAATATATTGAATTTCAAATTGAAGAATCATTTCGAAGTCCTTTAATATAACAAATGGGAAGGAATGCATAAGATAGCAAATATCGTTAGTAGAAGTAGATTGAAGTTACAGTACATACAAAAAATAAACAGAAAATTTAAATAATTTCATTGAATATTCTGTAAAAACAGCACCAATACCGATATTTTTGATACGGTAATATTTTTCTGACCTAAAAATATTCGGCATATTTATGGGAGAAAAACAAAGAAATTGGGTGTCGCAATCCAACAATGAACATAGGTTTGCCTTGATTTGAGAGATGTGGCTTTGTTAAAGTACTTTATTGAAAATCTAGAATCTTCAACAAAACATATCTTGATCATGTCAAAATAACCCTAACAAACTCACAGAAAATAATATCCATTTTAATAATATCGTAAATTCCAACATAAGGCCACTTCCTCCAGATGCTCATAAAATGATTCTTGGACCTTATAGTCTTTATCCTCTGTCTGTTCGTGCGCACAAATTAACGAGATGTTGAAATATTTAGCTTTGATGCGAATTGTGGCTATGCGTTCACTCACTGCATTAAACCTTGAAACTAGGCTTCGCATTCTCTTGCCACCTATAATTCCGCACCAAAAATGCATGATTTCGCTCATGGGAACTGCAGTAACTATCGTAGTTTTTTTTCTTGTGCAACCATATCCTATCCACCGCATTTACTGGATAGTTGTGATGTCCGGTGTTAATTTTTCGAGGATATCCACCTGCTGGAAAGTGGCACCCGTCCTGTATAGTGTTCTTACGTTCCATTTATATATCCTTGAATCGTGGTTCTTATAACGTTTTCGAGGGTCGTCAAAATTAATGGATGTTTATTTGAATTTGAATTTTCTTGACCTATTTTGTTAGTGTTTGGTCGTAGTATAAGAAATTCATAATACCAGCTTACAAGTCCTGTACATTTCTCGAATTGAAAAATGGTTGGTTTTTTGTTGGAAATAATAGACAATTCAGTTTAACACACACTCATTGGCATGACTAGTTTCGAACTCCATGACAAGTTCATCATCAGATGCTTAAATACTGTGCCTGAATTGATGCCATCGGTTGATCATCAATTGTATATATACAAACTCAATTCTGCAATTCACCTGTGCGAATTATTATCGATCGAAGATCCCTAAGTATCAACATCACTGAAAGGCCCTATGTTTATTATGTATTATGTGTATTTTCATTGAGTATATAACGGTGACGGAAGACAACCCCAGCCCAGCGTGGTTTTCATTTTATCTTATGCCAGGATGAATATGTTTCAGCCGCCCATTACGGATCCGACGCTGACCAGAACACAGTCAGTCGAATCTGGGTTTTGGTTTCTTCAATTTTGACCAGCCGTTGATCAGGGGTGTTGGCTCATCCGGCTTCAAAGGACGGAAAAATATGCCCAATAGTTCGAAAAGCTTCAGTGACAGGGTCACCCAATAATCCTAAAAAACCGAATAATAATCCTGAGAAAGACCTATAAGTGATCGCATGCTCATTCGTATCGGCTTCTCACTTTAGCTAGCGAACGTAGAATTCCGATAAAGCCACTGCCTAGGGCTGATTATTCTGCCCAATGAAGGAATCATTTCTGGCCACTCCCACTCATAGTGCAGAATAAGCAGCTCCCTACATCCATGCAGTATGCCCTAGGCAGCGGCTTTATCGGAATTCTCCGTTCGCTAGCTTGAAGTGAATTGGTATCAGAAACTTTCCACCTCTAAGGACAGTGGCATATCCCAATGCCGTGTCCCATGTCTTTGCGAATAGTGGTGCCGATATCTAGTAGTCATCAAATGCACCTCTCAATAGCATTCCAGCACCGACCCCAAAGTGAGATTTTCCTTACCTGATGGCAGACGAAGAACTTACATGTCTACCTATACTTATAATGTCCACCGGCAACATATAGAACACTATTTCGGTGCAGTAGTGGGAGAGGTGCGAAGACCACGAGCATAATTCGAAAACTAGTAGAGTTCATTAAATAGGTAGAGTAAAACTCCCTAGGTTTGAGCTGCGTGCGGCCAGCAATAGTTTGTTATCCCAAGAAAAGAGCATATTTTTCCTCATAATGCTATGCAATAATAAAAAATTGTTTTCTAAATCCACAATTGATTTCAATTCTGGGTCAGGACTTACTCAATTAAATAGTAGCAAGAATTATTTTGTAGAATATATCTCCTGATTTCGCTTATAATTTTTTTCCTTGTTTTAAAAAATTTGAAAAAACTCCATAACAACCTGAAGTTTCTGTATTGAAACATTCGGTAGACAATGTGTGATATTAAAGCAATATAATAAGATAACAAGTGTAGAAAGAATTTAAGAACAGCTGAAAAATACGTAAATTTATTGGAAATTCTTAATACTTATACGACAAAAATTAATATCAATCATACGTAGCGACATTTTAAGGCGAGAAATAAGAGTCAGAATGGCTGACCACTTAAAGTACCATACAATCCAAACCACATTTTCTCCATAGGTAATCTATAGCGGCATTCATGCAAACGTGAAAGCCGAGAACTTTTGCTCAGCGCAAGTTACCCTCGCACTGTTGCATGAGGCACCAAGTAAAGTTGCTCAGAGTATTTGTGCTCAAAACCATATCACCTGACCAAGATGGACACATAAGGTGGTAGCAGCAGCAATTGCATGCATTATGTCTGTGTACTTTTTCTACTGTTGTAGTGCTATCATGTTATTTATCCAGCCTAGTCAGGTGACAACGAAATGTCAAAAGTTTTCACGTTTCTCCATCCCACGTTTGCGCAGCAAATCTGACTTGAAGACTTTCCACTTTTGTGCAAGTCGTTTTGTATGGGAAATTTCTTTGTTTTGACGTTTGCCGCGTAAGTTTCCGAGGTTTACGCGTTTACGAGGCCCTTTCGAGTTTAATATGTCTACTTTAATCTAAATTTGAGGAATCATCGTACGAATTTCCCCATTATTTTAAAGTCGCCACTAGTTACTGTGATGTCAAATTTGATCCTACTAGCTAGTCAATCGTCCAAATATAATTTAACACACACGATTTCTGATATTCCCCGTCTCTTTGGAGACACAAGTTAATTAGGTTTTCCATCTTTCACATTTACGAAATTTTTCATATGGCCTCGGGCAGATTTCAAGTCATCTCCAGAGATTATCCGACTCATATTAACACATCAATATATCCAGCAAAAATGGTTCTGAAAGAATGTTTCGTTGCAACAAATGTGCCTTGTAACAATATTATGGCAAGGTACAGACTAACTGTCATCGATTTGAATAATTTTTATAACTAAAATATCTGTCGCAAATCTATAAGATAATTTTGTAAAATTTGCATTTAAATAAATTGAAGAAACATTTTCCAAGGATAAAACTAAATCTTTTTTAGGTGAATGTTATTAAAAAGGTTACAGTCCAAACGGAAACATTTATTTGCGAACTGGAAAAACATCAGCGTTAATATGAATTTTTGTTCAACAGAGACAGAAAAAAGTATTCCTTAGAAGCATAAAAACGAAAAGAAAGGTGGCAAAAAATCATTGAAACAATAAGAAAAAACTCTCGCTAATAAACATCTTCTTTATATTTGGCCGAAAACAGTGTATAAAAAAAGGGCTAGTAATAAATCTAAAATAAATAATAAATATAAATATAAGCAAGTTAGTATACATAAGTACTTGCACAAATTGGATAACTTATTATTATGTGAAATGTTTTGGAAACTATTTGCTTTTATACATTTTGTAAGAGCACTCTTCTGAGATTTCTCTTCAACAACCCTCAGTTCCATTTGTTTGCCTTTGTGCTCTTGATATTTTATTTCGATGCGATGAAGAAGTAGTTGTGGTCAAATGATAAATTTTCATTATATACACTTTGTGAGTGTGTGTGGCTGATGACCCATCCGTTTTGTATTTGGTTTGGGTTCAAATCCTGCTAAAGTGTTTGGCGATGCCAGAAACTTCCACTCAAGCGTCAATAAGTATCCTTAGGGTTTGCACCAGTGAGTCATGAATTAAATATAAGATGAGAAAATAAGTTTTATAGATATAAATAATTTAAGAAGAAGCATTAGGTACTCACTGATGAAGGTTAGCATTGGGTGATGAGATGTAATATGTAGTGTATTATTAAATTGTATTAAATGGGTATTTCTTGTTGCAATTTTGTTAAAGCGAGTTATCATGGCTGGGACTGTTTTTGTTTCGTTGACTTTGATCCTTCAATCATTTAGCCAAGATGACATATTATGGATATATTTTTGAGGAGACATCCTTACCTCAATGGGATGTTCACTGACGGTACTGTATCTTCAGGTGTATCTTCAGCAAGAGTTCCAATTTCAACAGCGTCTGTTAGAGGAAGATCTGAGAGGAAAACCAAATAAAGTGTTGGACCCACAATGCCGCCTTGTGATACAACCTGCTTTATTTCGCCAAATTGACACAAATTCAGAATTTTCTTTGACATAAAAATATCGACATCAAATGTATGAGTTGGGGAAAAGATAATAGTTTACGGAAAGTATTTTCTTAAAATTGAATTGTAAGCCATCTTGCCAAACTTCGCAAAAGCCTGAGGTATATCGAAAAATGCTGCAGTTCACTATTAGCCTTTTTCAAAAAACTGCCTTATCATCTGCTCGAGCCTGTAAACTTGTTCTATTCTACAATATTTTTTCCTAAACCCGAATTGTTGGTGAATAACATATGTTTCTTATCTATAACATGCATAAGTCTGTTTAGGACGAGAGATTCCAGGACTGTAGAAATAATTGGTAATAAACTGATTGGACAGTATAGGGATACATTTTAGGGAGATTTTGTCAAGAGTTTTTAATTTAAACCGCTATAGAATTTCCAAATTAGAGTTCGAGGCTTTTCCCCACAGCTCAATTGATGATACATTTGAAAATCAATAGTTTATTTTCGAGCGAGAGTCTGCGATCTTGGTGAATCACCCTATACATGCTTTTACACCACATTTCAGTCCGCCCAACCAGTAGGACACCTACTTGAAACACATCGCTTTTCTTCCTTATTTACACTTAGGCTTGCGGGCCTCAATTGGGTGGATAGAGAGCTCTGATATAGTTGCTGACTCAAATATTACATTTAATGTGATATTCACTCAATGCTGTTAATGTTGTTAATGCTGCTAACCTACGTCATTTAATTCTTATAAAATATATAATTTAAAGATTTTAGTAGTTTTGAAATCAGTTGGTATTTTTGATCATTTAATTAACTGGTGACATTTACAAATCACACAAAGGTATCCAACTGGCTGCGGTAAATTGCATTGCTCCTTCTTGGACGCATCTTCCAGGCATACAAATTTATACTGGCTTATAGTGCGATTTTTTTTATGGCCGTCGGATATGCAATGATTAGTATGCGCGCCTCTTGTACATGAGATCCTCGGTTCGATCCCTTCTCTGACCTATGACGGAGTCTATGATACTATGAAATCATATTAAAACTAAATGTGAGAAGTTTATGAAGACACCGCAGTTTGAAGTCATGAAAAAGCTTCTTAAAATACCATTCGGAATCAGTGTAAAAACTGTAAGTCCCTAACAGTGTGAAAAAAACTAAAAAGCGCACAGCTCATTTCTTTGAAAAGCTTTCCCCAGTTCCTTCATGGGAAGTAATGGGAAGCCATTTTTATGTACAGGAATTTTTGGGTTGGATTGTTATTTGTTTGTTTTGTTTATAAAATGAATCCACAAAAAACATCGTAATAGCAACCAAAGGAAGCATCGCGCTTTCTACACTCAAGTTTCGTATTTTTTTACCTAATAGGATGATAACTACATACATACGAATTGCAGCATCAACGATTTCGTTTAGGTATTTGTATTCGTTTGCATGTGTAGATATCATAACTTTATACCCATAATTCCACCGTTAACACACAAACGTAATATTTAATGGTTCTAGTCTCTTTGTATTTATTTATGCATAAAAGGAAAAGTTTACGTACTTAAGCTTTTTGCTATTCACTTAAACTTGTATATACTCGTATTGTTTTTCCGCATGTTTGTATGTGTAGAACATATCGCATATTTGTGTCTTTGAGGGAAATTACTTGTTTTGTTAAAACGTGCGTAAAATTTTAATTAAAAATTGATCCTGCTCTCACTACTCACTTGTATACATGTGTGTCTGCTAGTTTTATGCCTCCCCATAGTTATAATCATTCTGAGATTCTTTGTTGCTTCATTCATTTCGAAGTTTACTTGGTGTTCTCCTCTCTTGAGAGTTTCCGTTCTCTTTGTTATTTTATTTATTGTTATTTGTTAAAAATACACACATACAGGAATTGATATTTACTCGCTCTTTTTTGTATTATGTGTGGATATATTCGCCCGGGTTTGCACGTGCTAGTTAGTAAATTGGTATGCAGTGTATGAACTTGTGTTTGAATTAAAGTGATTTTAATTGCATAATATAACGCCTTAATTAGAAGTACATACATTTCAAGGTCGTTACCGGCACCATTAGTGCCCATGGGTTTCAAGGGGAACAAGAGGGTGATATGCCAGGTAAAAGCACAAAGTAGTTGCATTTCGTACGTAGAAGAAATATATGAAATTATAAACCTATTTGAATAATATTGCTCAAGAAGTTTTCTTCAAACGTTAAAGTTTTCTATAAAATGTGCGTCTTCATAAATTTCTCACATTTAGTCTTAACATAATAGTGTCGCCGTCACTAAGCGAGGTGGCCATCGTGGAAATAACTGTAAGGTGTGTAGAAGAGGGATCGAACCCACGTTCTCATGTTCAAGTGTTCCGCAGACTAACAACTGCTCCACGGATGATCATAAAAGCGACTAGAAATCTTAGGTCCCAATCAGTGAGTAACAAATTAGGAACCGCATATCTC
Organism: Phaonia tiefii; assembly: GCA_963931995.1. NCBI lineage: Eukaryota > Metazoa > Arthropoda > Insecta > Diptera > Muscidae > Phaonia > Phaonia tiefii. The sequence continues at coordinate 57,723,352 of OZ008368.1, read as the reverse complement.
GTTGATTGTGAAAACCTCCCCCCTGTCTCCCCCTGTATAAACATTAGGGTGGGTCAATTTTTTGGCCGACCAAGAGTATAACAGAAACGTAATCTACGTCAAATTTTAGGAAAATGTTCCCAAGAAACCATGGTTCTAAAATCAAAATCGAGCCCGCGATTTTTCACTTGAAAATGTCTATAAATATTGGAGTAAAAAACTGACACAAAATCCATTCTTCGATTTCGATGAAATTTCAGGCGTATATTTTAGTCGTAGTTGTCTTTACAACGACGTTTATTTTAGGTCAAAACTCCCAACGGTTCATGTTCTATAGCTGTGTAAAGTTGGTCATCTGCCGTATTTTTGTGAAGAGATACCTGTGTTAATGTTAGAATAAATTTTTAATGCGATATTATATTTTCCATTTGTATTTTTATTTCTAAACAGAAGGCTAAAACCTATCAGGTGATATTTTGATCGGTACAACGTGATATCGCATTCAAAGGTTGTTCTAACATTAAACAAAAATGCTGCAGATGACCAACTTTTCACAGCTATAAATCATGAATCGTGGGCAGTTTGAATAAACATCATTGTGAAGCCAACAACGAGTAGAATATACGTGTGATTTTTGTAGAAATCGAAGAGTATCAAGTTTCAAAAGTATGGCTTTTGGTTCGATTTTTTACGCTAATATAAAAAACCTTCAAGTGAAAAAACGCGGGCTCGATTTTGATTTTATAGCCATGGTTTCTTGGGAACATTTTCGTAGAATTTGCCGTAGATTACGTTTCTGCTATACTCTTTGTCAATTTTTTTGGTCCCATACAAATTGACCCACCCTAATATACATAATATACTACTGACACGGAAAACACAGAATTGGAAATATCAAATAATTACATTTGTATGAATAAAATTTGGGGAATTCAAATATTAGAAAAAAAAATAAATGGTTTCCCATTACATCCCATGAAGGGACTGGGGAGAACTTTTCACAATCACTGAGCTGTGCGCTTTCCAGTTTTCACACACTAATTGGGACCTACAGTTTTACACCGATTCCGAACGGTAATTTGAGAAGCTTTTTCATGGCTAGATACTCGATAGTGTCGCCGTCACTATGCGAGGTGACCGCCGCCGAAAGAAAATTTGAAGGCGGTCAGAGCCTGGTTCGAACCCAGGATCTCATGTACAAGAGCCGCGCACACTAACCATTGCACCACCGACGGCCACAAATATTAAATATTAATTTCTTTAAATTGAAGAAAAATTCTTGAAACCAATGTACTTTGTTTTCCAGATTTTTAAATTCAAATTATTTGATTCTACAACAAAATATTTTTGTTTAATCAGCTTAATGTTTCACAGTTAGTTCAAATATAAAACTTCGTTAATGAGTTAGTAAAATCAATACAAACATTATAATTTTTAACCATTTTATCTCGAAATACATGATTTTTCAAAACATTCTGATGAGTTTTTTATGACGATCGATACTAATTCGTATATGTGAATTACATAATTCAACTTGTATAAATACGATTGATGATCAACCGATGGTATCAATTAGTGCACAGTAGATAGGCATATGATGATGAACTTGTTACCGAGTCGTGCCAGTGATTCTGCTTAACAGAATTGTCTATTGTTCCAACAAAACCTAACCATCTTTCAATTGGAGAAATGTTCCTGACATTGTAAGCTTGTACTATGAATTTCTCCTACATTAACAAAAAACTAACGTAATCGGTCATAAAATTCAATTTAAAAACGGCACTAGAGCTAAAAAATAGCTAAAACAAATTTATTTGTAGGTGATTTTCCAAAAGAGAGAGACAAACCTGCGAATCAAATGAGATTTTTTGAAAAAGTAGCTATTTCATGGAGTATATATGTATAAAATACGCCAAAATGGGGAAGACAAAATATGCATGATAAACATTTAAAAATAATGTCGTGAAGAAAAAAATAGTTAAAATTTGAATTTTTTTTCCCCAAAATGTACTAGCATTCCCCCCGTAGAGTACCCTCGTACAAAAAAAGTTTGACGGTTCCGTAATCGCCTTTTCATTACTCGCCTTTTGAGATCCCACCTCAAAAAAAAGTTTTTAGTGCACCCTAATGTACATGTTTGCATGTACATGAATTGTAGATCAGCTGCTTTTTGTTTCTTTAGTCTCTGTCACGTTTTGGTTTACAACAGTTTCCAACAAATACACATTTGGGTCGCAAATACGTATATTATAACCTATTAATCATTGCGTCCCAAATATATTATATTGAATAGCAAACACAATGTGTTGAGACTCAAGTATGTTATATTTGTGACAAACTACAAATGCAATATGTTTGCATACAAACAGCAACAAAAAGACACATTTTTCAGCGTGTATGAAACATCAAATCCGGTTTTAGATTTTATACGCAGTGAAATTAATTTCCTTTAATAGATTTTTAACTGGATTTGACACCAGCTATGGATTTTAAATTTCAATTTTATATCGTTAAAATTGAATTGTTTGATGTTTTTGTTGGTTTATTAACAAATATTCACACACAATCCGAATAATTAACTCAGAATATAAATTAATTAGGGCATCATTCCAAAATATTGCCATGTTAGGCAACACCAGTTGTTGTGTTTTGATAAAAGTGGCAGAAGCCATTCTAATATAGTGCGTTCATTACTCGTAATGCAGCTATTAATTACAAATGATGTTTGTTATGAATCCACTGCTAAATTTGTTTAAACTATTATACAATTAGTATTCATAGTGAGTTAATTTGCACATTTCTATTGCCCGGAATTCCATCTCAATTAAATGGCAGTTTATCATTTGTCAAGAATTAAATGGCGGAATATAATAGATCAAATGCCATATATTATTTTTAACTTCATACATTAAAACAATTTAATAATTTATTATCCCAATGAAAATTGTTTTGGATTTGCCTCGAATGAAAGAGCTAAAATCAATGAATTATGCAAACATATTTAACACATGAAGGCTGATGAAGTCACACAAGGGACCAGAATTTGGTTAGACGATGAATTGATTTCACATTTAAAAATATTTTGTATTGTTTATGTATACGTGATACTTTGATTTAGTTTAACTTAGTCAAATTACCGCATTTATTGGCATTCGAATATTATGTTTCAAATTGCATCTAAATATAGCATTCAATTGGAAAAATTATTATAATCAAGTCCGTTCATTATTTCCTATTGCATTTTTATTATCATATTACCTGTTACTAAAATGCTATTTTGTATAAATTTAAACAAAGTATCCATAGACAAATTTACATCAGGTTTTAGTCCCACTAAAGTATTGGTCTTTGATATCGAATAATGCGTAATATCAGGGTCATATTAGTTGTACTCATATTTCACTGTGTGAGCCCAAACATATAATGAGTGGGATTCCACAAATTTTTGGAAGGCATTCCAGTTCAAATGTAATTTGACTGGTTTTAATCAAATAATTAAATATTAATCACAATCTAAATTTTTGCTATTCTTTTTTTCTAAATTCAGTTTACAACAATCATTCAGCTTACAAAATGTTGGAATTCTTGCATTCGCCTTGTTTGACATGGTCAACTAAATTTAGTGCTGCCTTCATTCCATTTATATCTCCGCCACTCGTTCAGTTAATCAAATAGCGTAACATGTATTTAAGAGGGATGGGCATGGGTACTTAACTTTATCTACTAACACTACTACTATTCAATTTCGGAAGTCTAAAACAATTTCCAGTGGCTTTTGGTTAAAACTTAACTCCAAAAAGTTATTTCCAACCAAAGAAGTAAGAAGATGTAAAAATTAAAAAAAAATAAATTACAAAACAAACATCTCAATATGGTGAAAGGAGAGACGCACATCAGCATATTAATACATAGCAAAGGATCGAGAGGCAAACTGAGAAAAAACACTGCAACAAAAGTAACTCAATGGGAAAACTACATAAATAGTCAATCCAAAAATAATTATATACTCTAGGTACTATCGTAGTTCAACAACATTCAAAGCCAAAAAAAGAAAAACTAAATTTTCAATTCAACAAGGACTGGTATATCAACTGCAGAATTATTGAAATTTCGAGACTTCTAACTCTCGTGAGTAAATATTCAATACTTTTCCCCAAGAATAACTGATTTTCACTTCCTCTGTTTGTTTTAACCCTAACAGGCACAACTATTTTCCAAGCGTGTCTGAGTCTCTATGAAATATTGCTATGTAAAAAAAACACATTTTGATAATAATTAGACTCAAATAATTTTTTATAAAAACAGAAATTAATTTATTTACATAAAAAACAATTCAAAGACATTAAAAAAATTCATTGATAATATAATTTAACAAAATAATACCTAATTATTTTGGCATGACGAACAATTTATTGCTGTTGTTGAGTGTTCATTACACACATTTTTTTTTGGCAATTATTGCAGCATTGCTTTTGAATTTTAGATTTTGTGTATGGACGCAAGTGACACCGTTTCCTTTTTCGGACGTTTTCATTTGAAGTGGAAGTTGAAGGTCGTGTAGAAGAATTTCAGTGGCCAAAGCTCCAAGGACGATTGGTGTAAGTTTTTGTTGTTTTGTCTCTTTTTTATGTAAGGTTCAACTAGAAATTCTCCCAATTTTCGACGGAATAAATTTGTCTGTTGGGTTTCCTTTGGTTCCACGACGCAAATTTGTTATTCCATAGCATATATGCAGCTTTTTTTGTGGTCATCTTGTTGTCGTGGTGCATTGTTGACAAAAAAAATTACGACTTTACCTGGTTTGGGTACATGTGATGCAATGGTAATATTTTTTAGAAAGTCAATTAAAGTTATAAGTGTGTCCCGGTTTTTGTTAGGCTGAAATTCGGGTGGAATAAATTTTTACGCAGAATACCTACTAACGTTATACCATTAGTCAAAAGACATGCGGCTAATTCGTTACGTGTAAAGTAATTGACCATAATTGCATTGCGATTAGTCCCAAAATATATTGCACACAGATTTTCAACGACCTCCCTTCCAAGGCCAACCGCTCTGGTGTTGGCTACTTTGCCTGTATAAGGAATTCCGCCGAGTGGTTAGGCTGTTTTGGATCACACAAATACCAAATTTTTACTCCATATTTGTCCGGTTTCGATGGCGTGTTTTGCACACGTGAACACTGAGTGCGACAGGGCATAAGCTGTTCATCTACAGCAATATTTTCCCCCGGCATATTTCCAAAATTATGGTTTAAAACGAATAAACCTTAGTATTTCCATAAATCTTCGAACATCCGTTGTAGCTTTGAAACTTGTAATGCCGTAAAATTTATCCCAAAATATACGATGGTTTTGAGCGTTTGATTTCCAGCTGTAATAAGTAATCTAAAAAATGCATGTAGCTCATCCATATCTGTTGGGTTCCACTTTCTTGAGTGCCCATATGTAGTTACTGCTTCTTTGTTGGTACATTTTAAAATCTCTTCACATACAGTGTTATCAATAAACATTTTGAAGCTACTCCAGATGCTGTCTATTGACTTTCCTGGCGGAAGTACAACTGTATCAAGTTTCCATATGGTTTCGCCATCCACTCAGTTCCTTCTTTACCATTATATTTTTGGTTATTTACTGCGTTTACAAACTGTTCGTTTTCGTCTTCTGATATTTCATCTTCTTCGTCTGACTCCTCCAACACAAACTCAAGCTCAGAGTCTGATTAGTCATAAGCTTCATTTTCAAGTAAATCAATTTCATCGTCTGTCCACTCCTCTAAAATCGTTGTAGTTGCACTTTACTCAATGGAACCTTATTTTTACACAATGGATCCATGGATATATTATTGCTTTTCTAAGAGTTTTATAATTGTATATAAAACTGTAAACTTTCTAATATATAATCAAACTTATCAATTTTATCAATAAATCGTTCTACGAAAATTATGCTTACTACGAATTCTTTCAAGCGGCTATCCACGAACACGAACTTATTTCACCAACTGAAAGTTCTGTTACACGATGGCATTTCTCGCGGGGTGTTTCTCAGTTCTTCTTCGTAATTCCTCGCGGAATTACACGTTGAATTTTATGGCTGGAATATTTTCAATATGTAGCGCCTCGTAAGCATTGTTGTGCGTTTGTGCGATGGTTTGTTAAACTTAATTATATTAAAATTACCGATTTAAATTTTAGCGCCCTCTTTTAGTAGTCGTGTTTTGGTTACAAGCAAGCGATTATCGCTTGCTAAGTTGCAAAGAAAACAGCATTTAGCGAGAAGTCATTTTATTCAAAAATATGAAAAATGGTTAAAAACGGTAAAAGATGTCAAAATTTTTTTGTTTTAAACTTAGCGAAGTTTAAAAGTTCTCGCTAAGCCTTCGCTAAGTGCGAATATATAAGCAAGCGGTGTAACCAAAACACGCTTAATATTATACTTAAATATTGAAATTAGACGAATGCAAAAAGTTTTAGAAAAATTTAATAAATATTAATAAAGCTATAAATAATTTAATTTCAAATAGACACTGGCAGGCTCACTTATGCTTTTTAGAGTTAAAACCCACAGTTGAATTTTGAACTGCAAATGGAAACGGACTGTTAGAGACAAGGATAAAAATATTCTAGGCCCATAGGGATGGGGGTATAAATCATTTAATACGTAAAAAAATTTAACACATAGAAGGAGCCATAGTAGACCCTTAGTATCTTTGTACGAAATTTGTTTTATGACTTTTTATGACTGGCTGGCTGGTCAACACGATAACTGCCGTAAATAATTATCGATCACAGCAAAATTTTGTCAGTGACTAGTATTTGCCAATATTGAGTTTGGGATTGAAAATGAACGTTTTGACCACGCCCCTTCTGGTACCTCCCATACAAATCAACGCAGTTAGCACAAAATCATATTTCTTTCAAAACTTTCTTCTGGTAAATGCGATTAGTTTCAACTCATACACCGAGTAATAATCTATAAATGCCTACTTAACTGAAGGATATGGGCGAGTTTGTCACGCCCATTTTCGTACCTCCCATACAAAACAGGGTGATGATCCAGGTGTGAATCTGATAAATCGCGTGAAACACATCCGACCTTAATGAAATTAGGTATAAGGCTTCACGTTATCAAACGCCAATCACCGATTAAAACAAGGGTGCCGTCTGTTTGTTCGGCACGAGAAGTTCCGCAAAACCGAACCAATCTTTATGAAAGTTTGTACTAGTCAATATTTAGTTAAATAAAACTCTCCTATAGAAAAAAATCTCTTATGCCACACCCATTCTGGTACCTCCCAGATAAAAGTTGGGCGGATGAGCGGTTGATCGACACGATAACTCTCGTACACTACAACCGATCTTAACATTATTCGGTACTAGGCAATATTTTGCTAAAAGCTACTGTTTAATTAGTAACTGACTATTTGACCACGCCCAGTTTCGTACCTACCATACAAAAGTTGGGCGTATTTGGGGTTTGCCGACTCAATATCTCCAATAAATCATAACCGATCTTAATAAAATTAGGAACTGATCAAGATTTGGGCAACAACTTGCCATGCGCATTTTTGTACCTCGCATATAACTATTGGGAGGGAAACTAACCAACCTGGATATTCAATAATATTTAGCGCAATATCAATCTGCCATTGAATATGGTCACTTTTGAGTATTGGCGTGTTTTACAGAACTCCACGCAGTGGATGACTTGGGGTGAGGGTATGATTAAGTCGGTTCAACCGACTGAAACTTATGTACTTGTTTTTATATACGTATGACCACATCATTATTCCCGTTGCTCTTAGATTGCTCCGCACCCACACAAGGCAACTATTTCCTGCCGCTACATCAGTGTATGTTTTTTTCGCAGTCTGGCAATCTGTGTTTCGCAGTCGGACAAATCTGTGTTCTATACAGGGGAGGGGTTATTTAGGGGTATGAAAAATATAGATGTTGGCCGATTCTTAGACCTACCCGATATGCACACAAAATTTCATACAAATCGGTCAAACCGTTTCGGAATAGTTTAACGCCAAACCATATGTGTGATCGCAGTCGGACAAACTGTGTTTGGATGTGTTCACTTTGTGAGTTAAGTTCCCACCCGCGCCTATAGATGTTAACACATCAAAAAAAAAACGATTTTAAACCACAACAAAACAATTGTAAACTAAATTTTATATTTAATGGAAGTAATTACATTTCGTATAAACCTTAAACAATACTTATTAAATAAATTTATTAATGTTTAAAAGAGCTTGAGTCTTTTTGATGTGTTAACATCTATAGCGGCGTATAGGGACTAAATATATCAAAGTCAACACATTTATGCTGATGCTAAAACCAGATTTTATGCTGCTGCTAAAACCAGATTTTCTGCGACTGCGAATGAGAATAATGACGTGTTAAACAAAAATGAGCGAGCAAGAGAGCAATGAAAGAATGGTGTGGCAGGGGTGAGGCAAACGAAATTGTGTCTATAGCGTAAATATGTATTAACATAATAATGTATGTATGTACATGTGACTGTTGCTGTTGTTGAACGGAGATATAAGCATAGCTACGTCAAATTTCATTTGCAAGTCGACGTTATGGTGACACACTAATACGTCAGCTACTTCGTACAAAGTTTATGTGATGTTGTGTGCTTGGCTGTTTCGTTGCTGTTGATATGGCAAACATATGGTTATGTGACACACGTATACGTCAGCTACTTCGGACAAAGTATGTGTGATGTTGTGCCCGGTGTATACAAAAAACTATTATTTTTTTTTCCAATGTAACAATTACTAATGTGTTCATAGAAATCGAACAGGTACCGTGTAGCAAAAAGGTGTTAACACATCATCCGTGAGTTCGAACACTCATTGATTTTTTTTTATTTTCCAATGTAGCATTTACTAATGTGTTCATAGAAATCGAACAGGTACCGTGTAACAAAAATATGTTAATACAGCGCCCGTGAGTTCGAATACTGATTGATTTTTTTCTCGCTTAATACTTCTAGTAACATGAAAAAACTTGTGCAAAAAGGATGTAAACATAATCTTAACAGTTTTCTCCCTTCTCAGAGGCACTCTAAAGCACGACAGTGTCATATCCGACTCCATTGTTTGTAAATTAAGTCTGGTGCTTTATCTTGCATTTCCGTCACAGTAAAATAGATAACACTTTCAGATTTTTTGGCATAAAAAATAATGTGTCGACCATGTATATTTGAAACAATTATCATTTCATTTCATTTCATTTCATTTCATTTCATTTCATTTCATTTCATTTCATTTCATTTCATTTCATTTCATTTCATTTCATATCAGTTCATTTCACTTCACTCTATTCAATGTTTTTTGTACTGAATACGAGGAATTACAAAAAAATACACTTAATACAATATAGAACACAGAGTTTCAATATTTGTATTATATATTCTGTAAATGACAATATTTGGGTGTTAAAATGGTTTTATTATACGAGTACATTTTATATCCAGATAAAAATATATTTGTATATCCATGCTTGGTAGGGTGGCGGTTAATTTCGAAGATTTTAGTATTTGAAATCAATAAATTCTAGCACATTTTATAAGGACGCCTTGTAGCTTTCGAATTAAATTTATCTAAGAGCCTAGCAGTTTGAAAGTGATCCATTTAAGCATCAATCAGATCACAGATGGAACGAAAGCACCAAAGGGTTCTCAGTGTAAAAAGTTGTTATTATCTGGTTGTTCAACTAAATTTGCAAGTGCAATTCCTATCATACCAATGGAAAAAAGAAAACAATGGAAGATATTTAATATTATTGCACTATGTTAAATTACAGGCAACATAAAACTTTGTACTTTTCAAAATTTCAAAAATAAAGTTTTAACATAGTACGAATTTCTGCAGCAAACTTAGTGGAGACATGCCGAGGTTTTGTTCCATTACAGATACCATAGGCATTAAATAATGCATATAAAATACATAGCAGTCATCTTGCGTCTGAACATGCGGAAATAAGTTGTATGTGAAAGGCCTGGCATTTATTACAGGTCATGTTTGTTAGACCTGTATTAGTTAGCTGGACCATATTGAAATTTCTGTAGAATTTTACCTTCAAATTGACTCCTTTGTATTTTCCGAAATTGTTCATAGAGTTATTTATAAAGACTGAAGAAATCAAACAAACTCCCTGGTGGTATCATGGGGATTTTGAAGTCACCAAAATATTCGTCGCCTGAATTTTATATACTCAATTATATGATGTGTTCATTGTATGAGGAACAACATTATCGTATTATGTTATGCTTATGAAGCAAAATTTCATTATATAGAAAAGCACAACAAAAAACACGATAACAACCCAAAATTGTTTATAAAGCGAAAATTGCACGTTACCAAAAACCACAAAACTGTGATAAACTGTTCAACCATAACAACAACATTTGTGGAGTTGTTATATTTATTATTTTCCCCTCGTTCTAAAACATATGATGTAGAACTTTTTCAAATAAAAATCGCCATCGCTTACAATTGCATATTTACACATCTGCAGAAGGACGAAAATATGTCACAAAAAATTTAGAACATTTGTATGTCAGGTCCAGAATAAGTGCTGAACGCATGCACAAGAATTTGTAGTGAGGATAATGTAAGCTACCCACCGTTGAAAATGCCGAGCCGCACTTAAACAGGCCTGAAGGTAGAACCGTTTGCGAATTATCTTACGTTGAAAACAAATTCAATACACGTTCATAACCCACTTCTTAAAGGAGTCCCATTTTAAATCAGGCCTTTTCACAGTCCAGATGTCAACACGGAAGTTGTTGTTCATTAAAAGGCATCCTTCTATCTGTGTGCAACTGTAAAACCTTAACACGATTCGGCCGACGAGATAGTACATCCAAATATATACTGTACTGAGGTCATGAGTTCTGATGCTGACGCTGCAGATTTTCAATGTTGTACTTTAAAGAACGTTAAAGAAAGAGAGAGTCGTAATTTTTACCGAAAAGTCATGTATTCCGATGAAGCTCCTTCTCACTTCGGGACTACGTTAAAATAAACCTAAATTGTCGAGTTAGGAAATTGGAATGTTCCATTACCGTGCCATGATCAGTAATTTTGTTCCCAGAAGTTGAAAAGGGTAGCAGGAACGATGCACAGTGGCGCCCGTAGAGCAAACGACTTTGGGAAAATCAAAATTTTCATGTGCGCCTATGAAATTTTGAATTAACCCATCTTGTACGATTTCAAATATGCAACCATTAATAATATCAAAGAGTGTAGAAGATATAACCGTTCAAAGGTGACCGATTTTCGGTTTTTAAAAAAACACAATTCTTAGGCTATTTGGTCCGATTTCAGGTGTAATATCACGAAAACTAGGTAACGAATCGTCTTTTTTTGTTTCTGTTGATTGATGAATTTAGTAGATGTATAGTAATAAAAAAATTTACTCTTTGCTTTGTGTTTCTTCATGTAAATCACTATAAAACATCTTCCTGAAAATGAGGTGGAAATTCTTCCCATGAAACTGACATTGGTCAGTAAATGGGGCTGTAAAGCCAGCTGGGGAAGTTATTGGAACAATGATGTACTTCATGCATAAATGTCAATATCATCATACCAATATAATCATAATTTTGAAAAAATATCTACAAATGTTTTTTTAAATAAAGTTAATTTCCAAATTTAACATGGCCCACCCTTTAGCTGGCAAAGTAGATTTTGGAGTATATTCAAAACATGTGGTGCTTAATCTTGCACAGAGGCTACGATACTACTATAGTGTCTTTCGGAAAGAAGTTATGGCTATTGGAGAAACAACATCTACTCGGATAGCCAGACTGCTTTAGAATTTGTGCAATCTATGTTTCTGAGTATAACAACTGAAGACCCTGGTGGAAGAAGGTATTAACTCACTTTTTTCAAAAAGAATATCTTCCTTCTTTTAATGTTTCCATGGTATCAAACACAACAACGACAGCCTTGAGAGCAAGCGGAGAATTATGTTGCGAATATATGTGATGTTCCACAGGAAAAGGGCCCTTATCTTCCCAAACCAACTTTTACAGGAGGACAAAAAATTGACGTTAAGGTAAATTTGATCGGTTTTCAGGTTTTGGTACCCTGCAATAAAACAGATTTTCCCCAACCTCTACCAACTTCAAGAAGAGAAAGGGGAATCTTTGAATCTCATAATCTCGAAACTTGAGATTATAATACTAGAGATTCAAATTGCTATACTAATCTAATTTTTGAAATTTTTTGGTCATTAAGGTGTCTTTTTATTCAGAATAATGTGTAATTTTAGGAAATTCAAAAAATGGATTTTGATTTTCGGAAGCTAAGGTCCCTTTTCGTATGGAACATCACATAAATTATTTTAGGAAGATCACATATGTTATTTTAGGCTAAGCAAGTACTTTACAGACAACACCCTCTCTCGTGTAACAAAACCCTAGCTATACCATACTCTCACACAACCTGGCTTGCTTTATGGCGCTGAATCCTGGGACTTATCGCAAGCAGACGAAGCATCTCTAGGAGTCTTCGAGAGAAAAATTGATGGCCCTATAGTGCAAAACGGCGATTATCAACGCATGAACCATTAGCTGTATGAGCTATATCCCGACATTGGCATAGTTAAGCGGATTAAATTAACGCGATTTCGCTGGCTCGTCCACGTCAGTAGAATGGATGAAGACGAACCAGCACGAACGGTTTTCGGAACCGAACAAAAAGGAATTTATATATTCAATTTATCATTATTTCCATTTCCTCTAATAAAGCAGTCCTGCTTCTATTAATCAATCTTATTATAAATTCTGAATTCTACAATGAATTGTAGCTGCCGCTGAATAGATGGATGGATCATTAGCGGTTGACGCCAGATGCTGACATTCATGTCCCTCATCTTCATGTTCCAGATCTTCAAGTCCCTTCTCTTTCTCTTTATCTCCCATTATGCTATTTTTATGTTCCTGTTTATCGTTCCACACATATTGTTGCGACGTTACTGCTCCAGATGTGACTGCCTATGTAATCTCTTCTGATTTTATCCTAAAGTTCATGTGAATCATTCCACTAAAGTTTGTGGAGTTTGTTTACCATTTCTCTTGTTCCTGCTCATCCCCCTGTTATTCTACTCCACCTGATGTTCCTGTTCCTGTTCCTCATGTTCCAGATGTTCCTGTCCCAGATCCTGTATTGCTACTGTTTTAATTATAAGTTATTTTTTATTTTTGTATTTTGTATTATTTTTTAACTATTTTGTTTCATTTTAATTATTTTATGTTAATATTTTTATATTTATATTTTTCTTTTTTTTTAAAATTTTTAAATTTTACAAATTTTCTTCATATTATTTTAATTGCACTCTACTCTTTTTCTTATGTTATATGTATTTTAATTTTATTAAGTATTGTAGGTTATGTCTACTACGTATATAATATAAATTTTATAACGTTGTTGAAAACATATTACCGGCTGTATCCTATTGAGGATTGTAGCTGTGAGATAAATAAATAAATAAATAAATAATCCAAGTTCGGGTGACTTACAAATTCGTATCTCAACTATGACTAAACCGAGCTCGAGTTTTGAAAGGTTTTAGGTAGATAAATAGAGAGATTTTATCACTGACATTTTAAATTTACGAAGTTTATATTTTTTCTAGTTTAATGTATCGGGTGATTCATCGTGACGTTTGATTTGTAATGTAAAATAAAACACATAAATTTGAAAGTGAACTTACATTTTTTATTATCGATTAAAAGAACAACTTATGGCATTTACTGTTTGAAAATAATATCATGCAAACGTTGGCCACGATTACTTCTGAGGTGGTCCATCCGCTAGGTCCAATTTTGAGCGAGTCGTTCGAACATAGCCACTGGTATCTCGCGAATAACACCAGTAATATTAGATTCCAAAGCCTCAATCGTAGCTGGTTTATTCCTGAAGACCACAGACTTTACATATCCCCAGAGAAAATAGACCGAAGGTGTGCTATTACGTGATCTAGGCGGGCAATTTACCGTAGCAAATCGTGAAATTAAGTCCTCACTAAAATGATTTCTGAACAACTCCATTATTTCACGCGCTGCATGGCTCGTAGCTCCGTTTTCTTGCACAAGTTGAATTTTGTACGCTTTATGGCCGAGATCCTTAAGTAAAATACGCCAAGTTGTCGAATTCAAGAAGCCAAGCTGCTGATAACGACGACGAATAGATTCGCCACGGTCTTCGCAAGTTGGAAGTTGGCAACCCTTGTGGTAAGACGTCAAAACAATAGCTATTAAATTAAAGTTCGATAAAATAACAAAAAACATTATTTAACGTAAACGTGCGTATGCAAATAAAACAATACATAAGCATTACAACCCACTGTTGTCGGAAATAATCGAGTATAGCGGGTACAAGTCGTAGAAGTGTTAAAAGCACAAAGATTATCTGTGGACAATGTAGAATGGAGGTGAAAGAAGGAAAAGACGATTACATTGAATGTGACAGGTGCGCCAAAATAGTCCATGCAGTGTGTACAAAACTAGACAAACGTCAATATGAACGATTGTTAAAGAATGACAGTGATGAATATGTTTTTCATTTGTGTGTTGATAATGATGGTACTGTACAAGAAGAATTGCATCAAACAAAAACAAAACTGAATAAGCTAGATCAGCTGTCAGAGTTGCAAGACTCAATGAATTTCATGTCATCAAAGTTTGATGAAATTTTAAAAGGAATATCGGAAAATAAAGTAAAAATCCAAAAAGTGGAATAAGAAAATCTTCTTCTAAAGAACGAAATTAAAGCACTAAAAGAATGTGTGAAAATGTTGATGTTGGTGTGGACTTACAAGCGGAATATATTGAAGATGCATATTTTAGAAAAATAAAAATTTTTCAAGTGGAAAGCAGAACTTAGTTGTGAAATTTACGTCTAAGTCAACAAAGGACAAATGAATGGCTGCCAAGCACAAATTTAAAGAAAATGAAAGAAAAAAATCAATTTTTGTCAATGACTTTCTAAGCAAAGAATCTCTTGGTCTCTTGAACTATGCAAGAACTCCAAAAACCGTGGGATATCAGTCAATTTACGCTAATGGTGATAAAATGTACGTTAAAAAAAGTGATATTACACGACCGTTAATTATTAGAAGAGACGAAGATGTCAATGAAATCTTTATGGAAGCGACAACTAATAGGTTTCACAGGCGTAAACCGATGCACCAGGAAGCTGCTCAAGTTGATTCCGATAGACCTGAAGATGATGGTCAAGCACAATATATGTCTCCTTCATAATAAAGTACTGTTTTTGAAAATGAATTGTTGAAATTATCTTATATATTATGAATTTAAAAATCAATTACTTCTCTAATTTTGAAACTTTTAATAAGCATCTAAGAAGTTTGAGGTCACAGTTCTTTAATATTATATCTGTTAACATAAGAAGCATTTCTTCCGTCGACAAATTTAATAAGTTCAAAACCATGATAACAAATTTTGAGTCTTTGCCAAACATTATTGCTGTTCAATTTAAAGCAAATGTATAATATTGCGGGATATAACGTCGTTCACAGCTGTAGAAATGATGGATATGGGGGTACGTCACTCTACGTCGGAGAAGGTATTCAGTACGTTGTGAAATTTTGTGAAAGCAAGATTTTTATTGATTCTATTAGATTTTCATTAAGTAACTTAAAAGTTAATGGAAGACCACTTAAATTGACTACATTTTATCGATCACAAAAGTGTGATCAAGGCACATTCTTGGACATCATTGAAAATATACTGCACATGAATCTTCGATTTCCTAGCATCATAGTTGGAGATTCGAACATTGATGTTTTAAATACTGCTGCAGCAGCAGATATTTGTAATACTTTACATTATTTTGATCATTGGAACGGTCATACTATCATCACGCGGCCATAAAGTGGTTCGTCTATTGACAATGTTTATTTCGGACAAGCTGTTTATTGATATTTCGGACAATCTGTTTATTGATTCTGTTGAGTGCGATATGTCTAATTACAACTTGATATCGTGCAAACTTAATTCGAGTATATCTACACCGGAAAACATTAAATTCCAAAAGAAACAGTGCGATTTCAACTCTTTGCGGGAAAAACTTCAAAGAGAATTAAATGGGGCGCTATGTTTTGGAGATCCGTCTAATGACACACGGGAATTAATTTCAACTGTTTCCAACTGTATTTCACATTGTAGTGCTACAAAAGAATTTAATATTCTTATTAAAAATATGATTACTCCTTGGATAAATAACCATTTAAGTGCTCTTATAAAATTAAAAGAAAAGCTTTTGCAAAAGAGACGAAAGAGCCGTACAACCTTTCGTTCTGAGAAAATATTGCAAAATATAAGCAAAATTGTAAAAAAAGCCAATGTAATTTGCATGAATGATTATCATCGGTCTAAACTTAAATCGGCGCAGGGTAACCCTAAGAAATGTTGGAACTTTCTAAATGAAACCACTGGTTGAAATGTACGCCCTAGATTGGAGTTGAAAAATTCGCAAGGCCAATGGCTAACAAGTGACAAAGAAAAATGTGATTCATTCAATGAATATTTTGTGAATGTTATCAACGACTTGAAGGGGAATATCGTACAGCTCCCAGGAGATAACTGTAATACTTTTAATTCTCTTCGCTAATTCCATGTTACGTTTGCCTCTTCAAGCGCAAACATCGATGAAATCAGAAAAGTTATTTCGGACTTGGAACCGATGAACTGTTCCGGTCATGACGGTATATCTGGAAAAACACTGATAAATTGCATAGATATTATAGCTCCACATTTAGTAAATATTTTTAATATGATTATATCTACTGGAAAGTTCCCAGATATTTAGAAAATTTCTCATGTAACTCCTATTCCGAAGGATTCCAATGCACATACGGTGGACAAATTTCGACCCATATCTTTGCTGCCAATAATTGACAAAATCTTTGAGAAAATTTTATATAATCAACTGTCATCATACCCGTATCTAAATAATTTACTCTATAGTAAGCAATATGGATTTAGGAGAGGAAGTGGTACCCAGGAAGCGATTGTGAATGTTGTAAATTACGTTTTTGGGGGTTTGGATAACGGTAATGGTGGAGGTGCAAGAGTATTTTACGACTTCTCTAAAGCATTTGATATTGTTGATCATGTAATTTTGTTCCAACAACTTAAACATTATGGGTTGGGAACAGGTGCGCTTAAACGTATGAAAAGCTATCTTGAAGGAAGGAATCAGTTTGTGGCGAGTGAAATGGTGAATGTGGAACATGGTGTACCTCAAGGAAGCGTTTTGGGCCCGTTACTATTTACGGTATACGTAAACGATATTTCAAATTTGAATTTGAGTGATGAACTCATTATGTATGCCGATGATCTTAGTCTGTTTTATACATATAAACATGATGCTATCTTGGAAGGTCAAATAGAACATGATGCCGAAGTAATTCAAGAATATGCTAGAATAAACAAGTTGGTTTTGAATGCGGATAAAACAAAGCTTGTGCGATTTCGGCCTTACATCACTTGTGATAACCTAAGTTTTAGCATAGCTATTGGCGGAAAGTATGTGTTTGAATCATCTTCCATAAAATATTTAGGGTTGTATTTCCAGAGCAATTTGTCTTGGAACCTACATATTCAGCATGTCAAACGCAAAATAGCACCAGCAGCTGGTATATTGTATAAATTTAAAAACAAATTTAATAAAGAAACTAAGCTTATGATCTACCATGCACTAGTTCATAGTCACTTAAATTACCTTCCAATAATATATGGTCACAAAAAGTGCAATGAATTACGATTACTTCAAAGAGCACAAAATAAAGTACTGAAAACTATATTTAACCTTCTACTGACTTTTCCCACACTTCCAATGTATAAAGAAATCTTTAAAACGAATTTACGGGTTGTATCAAATGCAACTTCTAACTTACATGTTTAAATGCCTACATAATATTGGACACCACACTATAACATTTCGCATAAATCAAAATATAACTCTAGAAGCAGCTCAAATCTTCATATTAAAAAATGTAGGCTGGAAACGACAAAACAACGCAATGAATATGCAGGATGTTTATAGTTTAATTGTCTACCACCGTTTCTAAAGAATATTGAACGTATTTCGATTTTTAAATCCCGTTTAAAAATTTTTTTTGAGACTATATTTACTTAAGATTATAGAAATGATTCTTTTGTAAACAGGATCCCGTTTATATAAATTATATTTCCTTTTCTTTTTGAATTAAAATTTAAACACAAATAAAATAATTTGCCAAATCGCCCCAATAATGTCTTTGTGACACTGGGGCACTATTATATCATTGTTGAAAAATATTGTAATAAATGAATTAATAATAAAAAAAAAAAAAAAAAATCTCAGCTACAGCTGCTATATTCTCTTCACTACTTGCTGGATGTGGTCTAACCGGTCGAGTATCACTAACCAATGTAAACTGGGACTCACATTTGCGAATGGTATTGACAATAGTGGTTTCAGTTGGTCGATTATGCGCACCGTCAGTTCCTCGAACCACACGAAAAACTTTTCCCACAAAACGATGATTTTCGTAATACAGTTGAACAATTTGGAGACGCTGTTGTGATGTTAGTGTTTCCATGATGACTTGCTAAAGGATACAAAACAAACATGACGTAGCAGTTTGATATGAGTTACGCGTGATTGTATTGAAAATCTGACCTCATCCGATACGTTTTAGTTTATTAGTTTGGTCCTAAATTGCTTGCAACTCCACATAAAACTATGCAAACTTCACCAAAGTGGAAGATGTTGTTAAACTTGTTCCATGGTGAAAAATTTACCATACTCGTAAGTTTGTTCAAGAAGAACTAATACACCAACAAACAGTTTTTCTACACGTTGAACAGTCTCAGTCCCAGCAACATATTTCAGGCACTATGTAAATTTTTGCGACACTATTTTCGAGAATTGAAGATCTGGTGCTTTTTTTCTTTAGTGTCCGTCAGGCTTCTGTTTTCAGCAGTTTACGAAACACATTTGGTTCACAACTACATATACTATAACCTATTATTGTTATGTCTCAAACATTTTATATCAATCACAATATGTTTGGGCACAAGTAGAATATATTTGCGACAAGCTAAAAACATGTTATATTTGCACCCAAACAACAAACCAAGACAAATTTTTTATCATGTAGGCAGTTTCTCTTTGGGCTTTAGGTCATCAAGTGCTACTATATACATATCTTCCGGTAAATTTGAATGTGCTATCACATTTTCAACCGATTGGAAAAACAAAAAGTTTGTGTTTTGAAGTGTAATTCTATTCAAAACTGCATCTGTAAATATTCGTGATTATATGGAAAATTAATTTCTTCCCAAATTCCCAAATGGAAAGATCCGTTCTTTGTTCTTCGAACTTACACAACAACTTACCCCGAAAACAGTTTCACCAAAAGGTTTGTAAAATACGATAATGAAAATTTTTCTGAAATATGTAAGACTGGTTTTATATGTAGTCGGCAATGCCTATAACCTATACAAGGTCGATTTACAAGTTAGTATATGGCACAATGTAATCTGTCCATACGTAACCTGAAAAAGCACTTGTAGCCTCCTTAAGTTTCCTTTATTTAAACCATATAATTGAATTATTTTATAATGGGTTTTTCAACAGAGACGCTATAAAAGTAAATCGATAGGGACAGCCAACGACGCCATATTTTCTCCCGCTCTTTTGACATTTCTCTTCAGTAAGGTTTGCCATTTCATCATGGAAAGATATACGAGCCAACAACGAGTCGAAATTATTAAAATTTACTACCGAAATTTGGAGTCAGTGGCCTCAACTTTAAGAGCTCTACGTTCAATTTATGGTCGTCATAATCATCCTACCAGATCAACAATTGAGCGTCTAGTGGAAAAATGTAAATCCACAGGCACATTACAAAATGCTCCCGTGCCAGTGAGACAACGAAGTGCCCGTAGTGTCGAGAATATTGCTGGCACTGAGGCTTCGGTTCAAGAAAGCCCAAATGTGTCTCTCACACGTCGGTCTCAAGCGTTGGGCATCTCTGTGACGTCGTTGTGGCGAATTTTGCGAAAAGATCTTGGCCTACATCCTTACAAGATCAAATTGACGCAAGAACTGAAGCCGCTTGACCACTATAAGTGTCGTATATTCGTGAATTGGGCTGAGCAACAACTTGAAAATGATTCGGATTTTGATCGGAAAATCATCTTCAGGGATGAGGCTCATTTCTGGCTGAATGGCTTCGTCAATAAGCAAAATATGCGATATTGGTCAGACAGCACTCCACACGTAATCCATGAGTCATCATTGCATCCCGAAAAAATTACGGTTTGGTGCGGTTTATGGGCCGACGGCGTCATTGGGCCGTACTTCTTCCGTGATGATCAAGACCGGCACATTACTGTCAATGCGAATCGCTACCGTTCAATGATAACCGAGTATTTTTGGCCCCAATTGGATAATATGGACTTGGAGGACATGTGGTTCCAACAGGACGGTGCCACAATCAATTTATTGGAAACCAAGTTTGGTGAACGTGTTATCTCACGAAATGACCCAGTCGATTGGCCGCCTCGGCCGTGCGATTTGACGCCGTTAGATTATTTGCTGTGGAGCCACGTTAAGTCTATGGTCTATGCCAACAAGCCAGCGACGATTGATGAAATTCGTACGAATATCGAACGTGAAATTGTAGCAGTATCGGCCGATTTATGCTTGAAAACCGTCGAAAATTGGGTTCTGCGTCTGGACTTCTACAAGCGTGCCCGTGGTGGCCATGCAAAAGAAATCGAGTTCCATACATAATGGCATCGAACGTACTTTCACAGGAATAAAGAATTTCATTGGTATCTAAAACCGGTTTTGTTTTATTTAAAAACAATTTTGTTGCGCTCTTATTGAAAAACCCTTTATTTGTTTTGTATCATATCTCTCCAAACATTCTTTCTCGCAGCGATATGTTAACAATTGTTAAAAGAAAAACGCAAATAGTTTTCTATAGAACACAAAACGTTGAAAAAAACTAGCGGGGAATGCAAACAAAACTTACATCTACTATAACAAGTCGTACTGCATTTTAAATAGAATAAACTGTATATAATTGGAGTTTGGCTATTGTAATAAATCGCTGAAATTTATATTTCACATTGCTCCATGAGTTTGTTAACCAAACTCACCAATACAACTGTGACGGTATGTAAAACGTACAACAGCGTTGTATAACTTGAAGTATTCATCCTGGCGACAAGGATTTTAACATAGAACTAAATGTATAACATACACAATTTAAATAGATTACTAGTCTTAACCCTAGAAAGATTACATTTTTTTTCATACATAAAAGATGACCATACGTCTTAAAGACGTATGCTAGTTTGAGGTCTAATTAGTAAAGGTTCCAAAATAGTTTAAAATAAAATTCATTTCAAATTAATAAGATTAAGTCTTGCTCTATAAAAAAATGCTATCTAAAGAAAAGCCATCAAATTTTAAACTGCAAAACCAACGAACAGTATTCCCCTTAAAAATCAAAGAAATAAGGAAATGCTTACTTTTCATACGTCTCAAAGACGTACGTTATCTCACTAGGGTTCATGTAAACTTTGTGTTTGTGTTTTAATGGAACGAAAATGTCAAGATTGTACAATAATAATATTTGCTACGTCCAAAATAACATTAGGCTTGCATTACATAAAAAAGGAGACTATTGAATAGTAGGCTATAACTTCCATATTTCCAGACCATAAGAGTTCTTTAAAGTTTTAATTTTTTAAGGAAATAAACCACCCGTTTCAAGAGTTCTCTTGTTCGTTGGATAGCAAATTTAGATAACATAAACAGTTGTATTACTATCTTTCACTGTATTCCTGAACACTTATATAATATTTAAATTAATAAAGTTTTCAATGAAAAATGTCATTCTCTTTGCCAACTTTGCATGTTCTGAGATTTATAGTTATGTTTAGAACCTATCACTTTTAATAAAAATTTGTCATGTGTGCACTTGGCATCATCAACATTCTGCCTAAGGTAAATATGATAATGTCTGCGTTGTATATATGATTGTACATCTTCATAATAAACAGTGCTGTGTAAAATAATAGCTACTAGTATACCTAACCTGACCAACAATTTTTGATCGAAAAGCGGGAGTTTGTCGCAAAAAAGGGGGAGTTTTGTACAACATCAGTTAACATTTAAAAGTTAAAATTATTAAAAAAAAATCAAAGAATGTCCGAATTAACGGGGGATGTGTTAACGCCTTTTTGTTACACGGTACCTATTCGATTTCTAGGAACACATTAGTAAATATTACATTGGAAAATAAAACAAATAATAGTTTTTAATGCTGAAGGCTCTTTTTTCTTACATCTGATTTAACATTAGATGCAATATTGTTAAATTTAATAAAGCAATATTTAGCCTACTAAAATAATAATTGTTTTTGTTTTGTGATACATAAAGCAACGACAAAAAGTATTGAATAGTATGGAGAACTTATTGCGCTCTTTTTCCGATCTCATATAGAGAGTCTGAGTAAAAGAGCATAAACGAGTCTTACTCTCTTTATAGAATATTTTAATATACACCCTTTTGACAATGTTATTACATAAAATAATACAAAAAGCATAAATGTTTTAGAAGGCATCAATGTTTCTCTTCTATAGTATATAATATATATATTTATTATATACTATACTATATGCTATTCAATACTCTTTGGCGAAGACGACCTGTTTGATTGTTCGTTGCCGTTACATCAACACCATTATACTTAATTTCAGACAGAGACTATTGTTGTACAACAACCACGAATATGGTGCTAACTCTGAGTGTTTTTTGCATGTGTTCACTTTTATAGATTACCAGACCTGTGCGTATAGATGTTAACACATCATAAACAATATATATGTATACTATTTGTAGGACCTAATTGCCTTTATTTAATTCCCCTATTATTAGTTATAATCCCTCATATAACACTTTTGTTATTGGTAAAAAATTAATTGTTCAAATTAACTTGGTTCTTACCCGCTATATCTTTCAAAGACTTTTTTGTTAACCCAAAATTTCGCCAACTTTTCAGTTAAGCATCGTACTATTATTCAGATCTTATGAGATTTGTATTCCCATTCATTCTCAATGTAGCTCACGTTGCATTCGCTTGATACCGAACTCTTCGAGAAAATTTTGTTAGAAAAATCAATTACTGGGTTGTTATGCCAAAGTAACAGCACATCTGTTAACAATTGAATGGAATGCGAAGATCAAATATTTATGCAATATTTGTAAGGTGAATAGCAAAAATATCGGCTTAGAGATAAATGGCACAATTTCTTACGAAAACTTTGGTAGAACTGAAATCGGAAGAAATGAATTTCGTGAACAATATTATTTACTGGGTTGTTATTACAATGTTATTTCGTACGAAAGTTACTTTGATATGTTAAAAAGAGATACGTGGTAACTCTCGGCAACAAAATATAATTTTGTGCAGCAAAACATATGTTTGGTGGGTTGGAACCTGGTACCCGAAACTGCCCTATGAAAATTTCTAATGAAAATTTCCCCAGTGTTTATATTAATAGATATGTGTAATGCTACCGGAATTGTATGCTGGAAAAGTGGGATTCCTTTTATAAAAAGCGGTATTGAAATTTTCCGCCAAAAGCGCAATACTCATCACACTTCCTACTACTACACATGTTTATGACTTACGCTCGTGATACCAGTTTTTGCAGCGAGTATATAGATAATATTACTAAGAATTTTTAGTAACAAAACTGAGTATTGGTTTGAACAGTAGAAGACTTTTAATAATTTGTGTAATTTTCATAAAAACCGAAGCCTGTCCAATTATGTTTACATATAAATGTACTAAAATGTACACATTTAGTAAACAATCAGATTTCGTAAAGCAACGAGTGTCCTAAAGCGAGTGTCCTAAGGCAGTGCAGAAATTGTAGACTGTTGAACGTACTTGAACATACTTTCATTGTATTCGAAAACTATTTGAGACAATTAATTTGGCCGTCGGTGGTGCAATGGTTAGTGTGCGCGGCTCTTGTACATGAGACCCTTGGTTTGAACCTTGCTCTGACCACCTTCAAAAAAAAATTTCTTTCGGCGACGTATAGTGACTGCGACAGTATCGAGTATATAGCCATGAAAAAGCTTCTCAAAAATACCGTTCGGAATCGGTGTAAAACTGTAGGTCCCAATAAGTGAGTGAAAACTGGAAAGCACACAGCTCAGTGATTGTGAGAAGTTCTCCCCGGTCCCTTCATGGGATGTAATGGGAAACCATTTATTTTTTTATTTTAATGCAAGTTTACGAAATTAAGAACAGGATGGCGGGTAAAGACATTGCAATTCCTTTTGTTACACCCTGAAATAAGCACCGGAGAAAATGTAGATATTATATATATTCTTGATTGTCATAAAATTTAAAAACAATCTGGTCATACCAATCTAGTATGCTGATTGTAAACCAGCCTGCGTCCACACGAATTGGCTAGGATGTTTAACATTATCTAGAGTTTATAATAAAAAACCAGGCACTTCGGAAATGAAAAAATTCAAATCTTTAGAGAAAATCAAAATTCCCCGTACATACTTGTATACTAAACAGAATGCATGAATTTAATAATAAGCCCTAAATTCGTAAAACAGTGTGAATCCGTAGCTGGTCATTGGTACTCTTTTTGGTACTCTTTGAAAAATAACATTTTTGGTACTCTTTGAAAAATAACGAAAAGGGCCCTTTAAACTTTGAAATAGAGTATTTGAATATTCTACAAAAATAATCCCTGCCAAAGTTCATGCTATCATAAGAATTTGCTCAATTCAATATTAATACTCGAGTTTTAAATTTATTTCGAAGAGTATCGGATACGAAAACCCAAACTTGCCACGGCCAAAAAAAAAAGTGTAGCTACACAGTTGTCTAAACTTTTGGGGTTTGACTATATTATGATCATTTGGCGCAGAAATCGTAAATCTTTGCTCGTGATACTCGCAGAAACTGTATGAAGACTATAGAAGGAATCAGTGGAAAAGCAGTTGCTTTGCCCCAACGATGTGTCGACAGAAAGTTATTGAACAGAAATATTGGCTTCTTAGGTGGATTATAAAGGGTGGTCCAACAATAATGCATGATGTTAACTCTGAGTCACACCTTAACGTCAAATTTTTTGCCCAACTTAATTTGACATTTCTTTGTTTCAGTATTTGATAAATTCAACCATACGGATGTACAATATTGAGCAGCACGTTAAGATTTACGAATGGGAAAATAGGCGTTCAAATTAAAAGCATTCAAATCAAAATGCATTTCG
This sequence comes from Phaonia tiefii, assembly GCA_963931995.1. NCBI lineage: Eukaryota > Metazoa > Arthropoda > Insecta > Diptera > Muscidae > Phaonia > Phaonia tiefii. The sequence goes on along the minus strand of OZ008368.1, from coordinate 57,698,009 downwards.
TGCACTTCCTATTTTTTCGGTCAGCCTGAAAACGGACTTATTGTGACCAGAAATAGAGGATATGTATCTCGACGATATCTGGTTCCAACAGACTGGTGCCATTTGCCACAAAGCCAACGAAACAATGCGTCTTTTGTGCGGAAATTCAATGGCAGTGTTAGTTATCTCAAGTCGTGGCGATGTTAATAGGCCGCCTTGTTCAATGATTTGATACCGTTGGACTTCTTTCTTTAGGGACATTTAAAACAAAAAGTGTAGCTGAATAAACTAAAGGGTGAGATAAATCGGCACATTATCGACATTGAACTTCAATTATGTGTCAAAGTCATTGAAAAGATAGACCATCGGATAGAGGAGTGCCAACGAAGCCGACACGAGCATTTGGCCGATAGTATGTTTCTCATATAATTGTCATGGACAATAAAAAATATTAGGATAATTCTCTGAAAACATTTTGTTTTATGTACAATTAACATCGTGCGTTTTGGTTGGACCACCTCTTATGACAAAGCGACCATATTTTAGCCACACCTGTTACGGAGAGTGGTTTGTGACACAATTTTTTCTATAATATAAATCCTTAAATATCACATAATTTAATTTTAAAGAATATATTTGACAACGTTTATGATAATTCTCAAAAATATAGTTGCCAAAGGATAAAAACTAAGACATCAGTGAGTATTGCTTATTTAGGTTCAAGATAATTGCAATGGTTTTTGAAATCACATATATTTACTCAAAATGCTGTCACTATAATTGTATGTGATTTGCCTACATAGAATAATTGTGTTTGATACATCCTTTTCATGCCTGAACAAATCGACTTTTAATATACGTCTGTATTTTGTCTTGTTGATTTAGAAAATATCTCCTTTGTAAATTCTATTTGTCATACACATGACAGTTTCTAAGAATATTATATACTCTCCTTCAAGCAAAATGTATATGTCTTGAATGAAAATGGATACAATGTCTATGTAAATATATAATCACAAGTATTAGTTCATATATACAGAAGCAGGAGATTATACAATTCTCGCTTAGTTGAGATTCGTTTACCCCTATACTGTGTGATGATATACATAAATATTTGTGGAGTATGGAGCCGATGCTATGCCTTGGTGGGCATTGAAATAACGATATTCCCCACCATCCACCATAATAGTCAATTGCGCATTATTAACCTTTGGACCAACAAATGGTTCTGGCCAAGCCTATTTCATTTTTGAGCGTCAATTAAACATACTTCTAGTTTAGGTAGATACCTATATTTCCCGGTAGCCGCCAAAAATATTGTTGGCTTTCTATTAAAAAAAAATCAAAAATATCGTTCCAACACGACGAAAACTGCAAAAAAAAGTCCCCCCTCGAACAAACGCATATGCCTAGGAAGACCCCTAAAGTTTGTATGAAATAAGTTATATTTACATATTTTGGGTTATTTTTCTGCAAATACAATGCAAATTGTTGTTTCCAGGTATTTTTTTATATTTTGGGTTGTTTCTATGTGAATTCAATGCAGATGTTTGCATCAAGGTAGTTTTTGTGTTAATTTTTCTCTTATTTCTTTCTTTCGTTTGTGATTTTGATTTTGAGTTCAGTTAGTTTATTATTGAATGCTGAACATACAACATCGACAGTCCGAAATATAAATTTTTTGTGCGGAAACTAATGTGAAATTATTACTATTATTATGGCAGAGGATTTAGAATTTGTGTACAATACGGGCAGCCTTACTGATAATTTCCAAGAACAACTATCATCAGCGTTACAGCGTGATTTCACACAGAAGCACACGAAGAACTAGATTTATTTGAAGACCAAAGCGGTGAAAACACAGATTTTGTGCCCGAAGATGACGCCTCGGACATTGAATATGACGTGGAAATTGAAGCAAATGAAATATTCGACAGCGATGAAGAATCCGAAGAAGAAAGTGAGAATGCACCATCTCTAGCTGCAGACGGTTTCTTGCTTGGAAAAGATGGTACCAAGTGGAGTACAGCTGAACCCGCAACAGTGAGATTCCGCCAGCACAACATCATGTGTTTCAGAGGTGGACCATAAACAAACCTGATCACTCCGCTTGAGGTGTTCAAGTTTTTCTTTTCACCGAATATTACGTTCATCATCGTAACACAAACAAATCTATATGGAGAAAAAGTTACACGTAAATGGAACGCAGAACATGCAAACTGCACACCACGACTATGGGTTTTGGTGTCAGTCATAATACTATGCAGCTCTCAAGATTGATGTGGCAAACTGATGTACTTCCAATATTCCGTGCAGCCATATCATATACACGATTTGTTACATTGACGAGTTGTATTCGATTTGACGATAGTCGTACGCGCGCATTTCGTCAACAAACAGACAAAGCTGCTCCCATTCGCGACATATGGAATTTCTTGAATACCATCGATGAGCAGCTACTCTAAATCCCACAAAGTTGAGGAGAATTCAGGTATATTTTATTTACATCATTCAAAGTGGGTACATTTCCTAATGTCTTTTAATAACTTATATTTACCGTGCTTTTACCCTTAGCATTTAGCCTTACTTTTTTCGTTCCGCTTATTTCATCTCATTTATTTTTTGTCATTACAGCACCAAGTTTCCAAACCACCCCAAATACATTTTTCCCGCCCATTTTATTTATTTTCATTCTGTGTATATTACAGAATACATTTCTACCGAAGCATATACATATCAATATACATACATACTGCAAACATTTTACTTTTATCTTTTAAATTTATTTTGAAAATATTTCATTCAGAATTCCCTCATGTCAATTATCTGCCAATTTCCCTTCCTGATAAATGACAATTTGTAAATAAAGTTCAGCGCAATCAATGAGTGATACCAATTAAACTCAGTCTTTTCCATCGCACTTTTGATATTGAAACGTTAATTGCAGTGACACATGAACTTCAACAAACAAATATTGACATGTCAACGTATTCAACTCAATTCGAATAAACTCAACAATAGCAATGGCTGTAAAGGTTTGCTGCCATCTGCAGGCAATACATGTTGTCGATCGACTGATATCAAATAACAATAATGAAAGACCAGGCTTAAGATTAATACCTTTAATTTATATCCTTGAACTCCTTTACACAATTTGTTTTGTATTGTAGTCTAAATTTCTTTAAATTATTGTTTAACCATGATTGTTCTAGGATGTGAAATAGTTAAAAATCGCGTCAATTCAATTTATTAATGACAAATCAATTTATTGATGATTTTGGGTATCCACTGCCGTAGGCTAGGTTAGGTTTAGGACAGGTGACAATAAGAGACACTCTACATCTTATCGTCTCTACAGTCGGAGGTCGGTGACCCATTGTGATTGCCCATATATATTTGGAGAAAATGGAGAAAGGAGGGAAGAGAGGCGACAAATAGTGAAAAATATTCGATAGATAGGTAGACGTAGGACAGAGAGAAGAACCACTCAATTATGTGTTCAGTGTATATATATATATATATATATACATCACCTGAATAGAACTGATCGATATATACAATACCATCGAAGATGAGTTATTGTGCAGGTTATGGTTTACCATTGCGTATTTCCAGTAATGTAGTAAGAACCAATAGACAAATCATCACATGATGGGATCGCCTACCTGGATCCATGGCAGACCCGGCGAGAATTCCATCAAATCCTTAATGGCCACATCGCGCAAAGAGGCTAGGCTGTCTGCGTGAAAACAACTAAAGCAACGGCGATGCCTTCGCTGTAGGGCTGAGCACTAACATAGAAGGTGCTCAATGGTTTCCACCTCTTCTTCGTCACCACAAGCACAACAGTAATCAACCCATTTCACAATCCAGATGCGAGTGAAGCCTCCACATCACAGTAGCCCTTGATCAGCCCAGTGAGGACCCGCAAGTCAGCCTTGTTCAGTCGAAGAAGCGACTTGATTATCCCTAAGTCCACTGCCGGCCATATGTCCCACGAAATGCTGTAATCTACTCTGGCTTGGCAGGCAGCATGGATCTCGTCCAGCGATCAGCGATCGAATAATCCATAGAAGTAACAGATCGGTGGATTTGCAGGGGCAATCAATCTCAAATCTGTAGAGTGCATCCTGCTCTAGCAAGGCAATCTTCTTCAACTTTCCCTATGACAACACTATGTCTAGGAACCCAGCAGAGTCTTAGCTTGCCGGGCACTACACTCTTTAATACCCCTTACCAGTGTAATGTATGTAAATGGTTTTTCAACAGAGATGCTACAAAAGTAAATCGATAGGCACAGCAAACGACGCCATATGTTTTCCCGCTCTTTTCATATTTCTCTTCAGTAAGGTTTGCCATTTCATCATGGAAAGATATACGAGCCAACAACGAGTCGAAATTATTAAAATTTGCTACCGAAATATTTGGAGTCAGATGCCTCAACTTTAAGAGCGCCACGTCCAATTTATGGTCGTCATAATCGTCCTACCAGACCAACAATTGAGCGTCTAGTGGAAAAATTTTGAATCCACAGGCACAGTACCAAATGTTCCCATGCCACTGAGATAAAGAAGTGCCCGTAGTGTCGAGAATATTCCTACCGCTGAGGCTTCAGTTGAAGAAAGCCCAAATATGTCTCTCACAAGTCGTTCTCAAGCGTTGGGCATTTCTGTCACGTCGTTGTGGAAAATTTTGCGAAAAGATCTTGGCCTACTTCCTTACAAGATCAAATTGACGCAAGAACTGAAGCCGGTTGACCACCATAAGTGTCGTATGTTCGTGAATTGGGTTGAGCAACAACTTGAAAACGATTAGAATTTTCATCGGAAAATCATCTTCAGCGATGAGGCTCATTTCTGGCTGAATGGCTTCGTCAATAAGCAAAATATGCGTTATTGGTCAGACAGCAATCCACACGTAATCCATGAGTCATCATTGCATCCCGAAAAAATTACGGTTTGGTGCGGTTTATGGGCCGGCGGTGTCATTGGGCCGTACTTCTTCCGTGCTGATCCAGAACGGCACATTACTGTTAATGCCAATTGCTACCGTTCAATGATTACCGAATATTTTTGGCCCCAATTGGGTAATATCGACTTGGAGGACATACATATTATTCCAACAGGACGGCGCCACAAGCAACACAGCGAATGCCACAATCAATTTATTGCAAACCAAGTTTGGTGAACGTGTTATCTCACGAAATGGCCCAGGCGATTGGCCGCCTCGGTCGTGCGATTTGACGCCGTAAGATTATTTCCTGTGGGGCTACGTCAAGTCTATGGTCTATGCCAACAAGCCAGCGACGATTGATGAACTTCGTACGAATATCGAACGTGAAATTGCAGCAGTATCGGCCGATTTATGCTTGAAAACCGTCGAAAATAGGGTTCTGTGTCTGGACTTCTGCAAGCGTGCCCGTGGTGGCCATGCAAAAGAAATCGAGTTCCATACGTAAAGGCATCGAACGTACTTTCACAGGAATAAAGAATTTCATTGGTATCTAAAACCGGTTTTATTTGATTTAAAAAAACTTTTGTAGCGCTCTTATTGAAAAACCCTTTACATATGTATTAGACCGGTTCACATTTCAAAATTGTTAAAATTTCTCGGTGCGCGTCCATTTTCTGAAAGTTCTACCCCTAACGAGATGAAAAATATTTCAAGACCCCAAAAATTTTGATCCCTAGGTACTCCGCAAATCGTTTAAAGGTCATTTTAGGGCTGTTTACGACTTAAAACCTTTTGAATAATGTGTTGTCCAAACCAAATGACATATGGATAATATTTTGGTGGGAGATCATTAATAATAATCCAGGCAATTTTTGGATTTTTAAATTTTTTAAAAAAACTTTGTCCGTTATATTTGGCGGAATTTTTAATCTGCAATTTAACTCACAAGCCATCATTATCGTTTTCCCACATCAAATTTTTTTCTTATTTTGTTCTAGCAAAAAAGATTTAGAATTTTTGTATTTTTGGGCAAAGATTTGCCTTTCTAACGGTATATAATAATGTACATTCTTTGGACCATAAAATAAAAAAACAAAAAAAATAAATTTTAAGAAGTTTATTTTTTGAAATGTTTTTGAAATTTTTTCTGTGGTTATCTACAACCTGCACATTGTATTGTGTGGACATTCGTTTTGAACTTAAAATAAATTCATAAAATAATTGTTTTGCACTTTTCTTTATTGTATTTTTATTTTTCGCACAACACAACTTTAATTTCAAACACCACTAAAACAGCTGATTTTAAAACAGACCCGTTATGAGTATGCTTAATACGTTTTTCGTTTCTATCCTTTTTGCTGACATTCGTCGTATTAAAAGTTTTAATTTAATTTCAATTTTGTAATTTAAAACACGTGTTGAAAAAATGTGCAAAAGAAGAGCTTGCAATAAAAAAATATATTTAATTGGGATTGAGATCGAAGAACTGAAATATGATTCACTACCATTAAATCGCGACGTATTAGCTTTTTACTTTTTTTTTGCACAAATCGGAAAAGAGTGTAAAAATGTGTGTAAATAAGGTGATAGAAAAATGTGAAGAATCGTGGAAAAATCTTGACAAAAGCATTACATTAAGAAAAAATTCTGTTGCGAAACTAAAAACGTTATTAAATAGTTGGAAAATATTAAACAAAGATAAAAAAAGATTGAAATCGAAACCAAACGAAAAAAGGAAATCGTTATTTATTTCACAACTAAGTCTTATATTTGACATATCTAAAAAACAAAACGGAACGTCAATTAAAAAAAAAAACAGTTATCGATGACGAAAACAAAGAATGTATGGAATGTGATAATGAAAGTGAAATAAGTGTAGAATCTGTAGATGACGACGAGCCTTATCACCCATTTATTCCAAAGCGTTTGGAACCAAACTTAAGTCCCCCAACAAATATTTTATCTTCAGCAATATGTTCTTCTCTGGATAGAGGGAACATATCGAACTGCAAGGGAACTCTAGTTCTCGGATCTGTTCTGTCTGAAATGGGTTATAAACGTAACAATGTTATTTTAAGTACATCAACCACGAGGAGAACGAGAATGAAATCGCGAAAGCAAGAGGCAGAAAAAATAAAGACTGCGTTTTACACCAAAAGCCAATTAACAATTCATTGGGATGGAAAATTGTTGCCCTCTTTAACAGGACACGATACTGTTGATCGCCTACCAGTTCTGGTTTCAGGAGGAGGGAAGTCCCAACTGCTAGGGGTACCCTGTCTTCAAAGTGGCACTGGTAAAAACCAAGCTACTGCCATTTACCAGTTGATTCACGAGTGGAAATTAAAAGAAAAAATTAGTGGTCTCTGCTTTGATACCACTGCTACAAATACAGGTAGCTTTATTCTTATGCACAATAACATTCGATAGCTTTGATAACAACTTATTTTTATAATTCAAGGGAAAAGAAATGGTGCTTGCGCTTTAATAGAAAAGGAATTAGACACAAGTTTCTTGCACTTTGCTTGCAGACACCACATTCTCGAACTCATTTTGTCCACTGTAATGAAAAGTGCTGAAGGATCGACGATCAGTCCTGATATTTCTTTATTTAAAAAATTTCAAAAGCAATGGCAAACCATTAAGCAATCTGAGTTTCGGATAGGAATAGATGATGATTACGTTGTTGAAAATATTGGTGACTTAATAGCAGAGAGTTTGGATTTCGCTAAAACACAACTTTTGGTATATCTTTCATCTAATTACTTCGTAATTTAAACAAAATTATTTGCAATTATAGATCCATCACGCAAGACATGATTATGCCGAATTATTGGAGCTTATTGTTATCTTTCTTGGGGGGGACAAAGAGAAAAATATACGCTTTAGATATCCAGGAGCAATGCACAGAGCAAGATGGATGTCTAAAGCCATTTATTCCTTAAAAATTTGGATGTTCCAAAATCAGTTTCCTATGTCTCCTCAAGAAAATAAATTAGTACAAGATGTATGCTTATTTGTTGTTGGAGTGTACAAAAAATATTGGTTTTTGTCTCCACTTCCCGCAATGGCACCTAAAAACGATTTGGGGTTTCTGCAGAGTCTTGAAAAGTAAACAGCGCAACTAAATTTGTTATTTAACTGCCTAAAGCCAAATTTATTTCTTTATATATAGGTACGAACGTATTAATCCTCAGATAGCAGAAATTGCAAAAAAAAAATTTGAGAATCACTTATGGTATCTTGGTGAAGAGCTTGTGGGGCTATCCTTTTTCGATAGATCACTAAGTGTTGACACTCACAACAAAATGGTGGAGTCAATTAAAAACTGTAAAAAGTATGGCAACACAATTAATAGATTATATTGGCAACCCCTTCTCTATGCAACACTGAAATTGAATTCTGTTTTATGTTCTTTCCCTTTCTTATGTTTTTCCACATTCCATTGGTCTCTATCTGACCGCGTAATTGAAATCATCTAATAAATATTATATGTACAAAAGTACTCTGCTGTGTTTTTCTTTATTTCCAACAGGTTATGGGCCCAGACAGCCATAACAATAAAATACATATTCTGCGTGAATACAAAAAAGAAATTCTGTGTGAATAAAACAGATTAAAAGGACAGAACTTATAATTTTTCTGTGTGAAAAGTGAAAGACGAAAACCAGCACAATGAATTTGATGCAAATTGACAAACTCGACGATAATAATTACGTCACTTGGTGCATACAAATGAAGAGCGTGTTAGTTCACTCAGATTTATGGGGTATAACATGCGGGAGAGAAGTGAAGCCTGAGGACGCAGGAGCAGCTGCATATGATATAAAAAACGAAAAAGCATTGGCGTCGATAATACTGTGTGTTAGGCCGACGCAGCTGAATCATGTGAAGTCATGTACAACGGCAGCGCAGGCTTGGAACAGACTTAAAGAAATCCACCAACCTAAAGGACCAGCAAGAAAGATAATGTTGTTTAAAAAACTTTTGTATATGCGAATGCCAGAAGGTGGTAGAATTGTGAATCACATTAATGAGTTTCTAAACACAATAGAAAATTTGAATGAGGTTGACGTCCAATTGTCTGACGAAATATACGTTATTATTTTGTTGTCAAGTCTTCCAAAAAGTTTCGAGAACTTTGTAGTGGCTATTGAGGCTAGGGACAACTTGCCTACGTTCACTTCGTTGAAAGTCAAGCTAATGGAGGAGGGTGCGAGACAAGACGACAATGAAAAGGAAGCAAGCGGTACTGGTACAACAGAAACACTCATGCAAACAAAAGCAGATGGTAAATTCCAAAGAAAAAACAAGGATACCCAATATAAAAAAACCCGAAACGGCGACAAGAACAACAAGAAATGCTATAACTGTGGTCAACCGGGACATTTTGCAGCAAAATGCAGGCAACCAAAGAGAGCAGAGAAAAACTCTTGTTTTATGACCCAGCTACTGGCGTTTAACAACAACAATATTGATTGCAGAAATATGCATACAAATAAGTGGTGTATTGACAGCGGCGCGACAAGTCATTTCTCCTGTGTGCGGAATTTATTTAAGTCGTATGAGGAGTGTGAAGAGAGAGTTATGTTGCCGAATAATATGTATGTAAAAGCGATCGGTCGTGGCGACGTTGATATTTTTGGTACAAATGTAACACTAAAGAACGTTTTGCATGTAACGTCAATCCCTCATAACTTTATCTCTGTCGGCAGAGCAACGAGCGGTGGTATGAGTGTGATTTTCAAAGACAATTGTGTGAAAATAATAAATGAAGATGACATATGTGTTTTGAAAGCATATAAGGCAAATGATTTGTTTATCTATGAAAGTAAAGAAGAACGGTATAAAAAATGTTACAGTATGTCGAAACCTAACGAAGAGGCCATGAAGTGGCATAATAGATTCGGGCATTTAAACTTTAATTGTTTAAAAGATTTGATTGATAAAGAGACTGTGCGCGGTATCAAAATAAAAAACATGCCGAATTGTTTAGAGTGTGCTACGTGCGCGAAAGGTAAAATACATGTAAAACCGTTTCCTCAAACATCGGAAAATCGTTCAAATGAACTTTTGCAAATTGTTCACAGTGACATATGCGGTCCGGTCAATAAAGTGTCATACGGTGGTTCACGATATTTCGCGACTTTTATAGACGATTTTTCTAGATATGTTACCGTATATTGTTTGAAATCGAAAGACGGAGTATTTAAAGCATTTAAAGACTATAAAGCTGAAGTCGAGAAACAAACGGGTAAAAAGATAAAATGTTTAAGAACGGATAATGGTCGCGAATATGTGAATAAAGACTTTGATGATTTTTTGCGTGTAAATGGCATAAAGAGACAATTGACGGTTCCGTATACGCCGCAACAAAACGGTGTCGCCGAAAGGGCTAATCGTACGTTGGTCGAGATGGCTAGAACAATGATTGTACATTCCGGGTTGTCTGAATCTTTTTGGGCCGAAGCAATAAGAACATCAGCGTACATCAGAAATCGTACAACAACAAAGATTTTGCGGGATAAAACGCCTTTTGAAATGTGGAAGAGATATAAGCCAGCTGTGGGCCACTTCAAAATATTTGCCTCTAAGGCAATAGTACTTGACAAGACCTCGAAGAACAAATTTGCACCAAAAGGTACTGAATGCGTGATGATTGGGTATAGCGAAGAAAGCAAGGCATACAGACTATACGATTCTATAAAACGCAGAGTAATTGTAGCTAGAGATGTCATATTCCTGGAAAACACCTTTGATGTTCATGAAGAATGCGACAACAACAATGATGTTTTTATATTTGAGTATGATACTGCAAATTCCGAAAACATAGTGGGGGAAACTGGTGGTAATCGAGAAGGAGCAGATAAAGAACTTGTTCCCAGCAATCCTGAACCCGCAGAACAGCCAAATAAATCTCAGCATTGTGTTCGTCGAGAAGGAGAAATAAATGCGCCGACCAACACAGATGATGACATATCAAATCAACAAGATCAATTGAATGAAAATGTTCATCAGGAAGAAGCCGATCAACCACGAGTTGTTAGAATTGGGCCTGGAAGACCAAGACTGTTGCGCGATGGATCCAGAGGACGTCCGAGAAAATGGTTTAATGAACTGCATGCAATGGGTAAGTGCGATATTGACCCCCCTGAGAATGTTGAAGAGGCTCTAAATGGTCCATACGCCGATGAGTGGGATAAGTCCATGAAAATTGAGTATGACTCCCTTATTAAAAATGGTACTTGGGAGCTAGCAGATTTACCCGAGGGTCAAGTAGCCATAGGCTGCAAATGGGTGTATGCTGTGAAGAAAAACAAAGAAGGTGGCATACAAAAATTAAAGTCTCGACTCGTTGCAAAAGGGTGTTGCCAGCGTTATGGTATCAATTACAGCGAGACTTTTTCCCGAGTAGTTCTCTATGATAATATCAGACTGGTAATTGGCTTGGCGGTAGAACATTGTATTTATCTACATCAATTAGATGTGTCCTCCGCGTATCTCAACGGTGACTTACATGACACGGTCTTTATGAAGCAGCCACCCTATTTTGAGGATAGAATAAATCCAGAGAAGGTACTTCGACTTAGAAGATCTCTATATGGTCTTAAGCAGAGTGGCCGTGAGTGGAACTCCAAATTGAATGAAGTCTTGAAGAAGTTTGAGTTCTTCCCATGCATAAGTGACCCCTGTATTTACGTTAAACAGCATAATGGGATTTATAATATCATTGTGGTCTACGTAGACGACTTAATCGTCGGGAGTACATCATTATCCGAGCTAAGCAAAATAAAGGAATCACTTGCGAATGAATTTGCGCTTGTAGATGGAGGTGAACTATCATATTTCCTTGGAATGGAATTCCACCGTGAAGGCGATCTTGGTCCGATATCAATATCGCAGAAGCAGTATGTCTTAGATGTACTTGAGCAGTACGGTATGTCTAACTGCAAAGAGGTTTCCACACCATTGGATCCGGGATTCCAAGTAAAATGCTATGACGAGAGTTGTAGAAGAATAGACAAGACAAAATATCAGTCAGCGATTGGGACTCTCATGTACTTGGCTTTATCTACTCGTCCTGACATACTTTTATCTGTTACCAAATTATCGCAGATGAATTGTGATCCACATGCTGAACACGAAGCTGCATATAAGCATATCCTTAGATATTTGAAGAAGACTGCAGATTATAAGCTTTGCTACAAGAAAACTGATAAACCAATCGAATGTTTTGCAGACGCTGATTGGGCTGGAGATGCTAGCGACAGAAAATCATTTTCCGGCTACGTTTTTGTGGTAGCGAATTGTGTGTTTGCTTGGACAGCGAAGAAACAGAATGTTGTGGCCCTCAGTACAACAGAGGCGGAATATGTAGCGCTATCAGCAGCAGCAACGGAAGCATCTTATGTTCGAAAAATGTTAGCAGAACTAAAATTTCCCTATAATGGCCCAATGACAATTTACAATGACAACCAAAGCGCACAATGCCTTGTGAAGAATCCGACGTTTCATTCTAGGAGCAAACATATTGCGATCAAATACCATCATGTTCGAGATATGCACACCAAGGGCGAAATTGAGGTCAAATATATGTCAACCCATGATATGATGTCAGATATTTTAACTAAAAATTTATGTCGAGTAAAGCATTATAAATTTGTTACGTCTATGGGTTTATATTGAAACATAATCTATGTATTTTTAAATTGACTAATATAATTGCGTTGAGAAGGAGTGTAAAAAGTATGGCAACACAATTAATAGATTATATTGGCAACCCCTTCTCTATGCAACACTGAAATTGAATTCTGTTTTATGTTCTTTCCCTTTCTTATGTTTTTCCACATTCCATTGGTCTCTATCTGACCGCGTAATTGAAATCATCTAATAAATATTATATGTACAAAAGTACTCTGCTGTGTTTTTCTTTATTTCCAACAAAAACAATCCAGGAACCGAAAAGACCTTGAAAAAGGCTACTTGCAAAGCTTCATATTTAAATGCCAATTTATATGATTTCGTTACCATCAACACGCAGTTATTTTTTGAAAAACTCAAAATATCTACAGATTTTTTAATGCTTGATCCTGCTGAGTGGCTTAATAACAGCGCTTATGTAAGTGGTCTTCAAATTGTCACACAGCTTAAAGTTATTAATGATTCAGCAGAAAGAAGTGTGGCATTAATAACTGATTTTAATAATTCAATAACATCGAATGAAGAGCAAAAACAATATTTGCTGCACGTTGTAGATAACCACAGAAAAAATTTCAAAAACATTTCAAAAAATAAACTTCTTAAAATTTATTTTTTTTTTTTTATTTTATGGTCCAAAGAATGTACATTATTATATACCGTTAGAAAGGCAAATCTTTGCCCAAAAATACAAAAATTCTAAATCTTTTTTGCTAGAACAAAATAAGAAAAAAATTTGATGTGGGAAAACGATAATGATCGCTTGTGAGTTAAATTGCAGATTAAAAATTCCGCCAAATATAACGGACAAAGTTTTTTTTAAACAATTTAAAAATCCAAAAATTGCCTGGATTATTATTAATGATCTCCCACCAAAGTATTATCCATATGTCATTTGGTTTGGACAACACATTATTCAAAAAGTTTTAAGTCGTAAACAGCCCTAAAATGACATTTAAACGATTTGCGGAGTACCTAGGGATCAAAATTTTTGGGGTCTTGAAATATTTTTCATCTCGTTAGGGGTAGAACTTTCAGAAAATGGACGCGCACCGAAGAAAATAAGACACATAATTTTTCCCATACATTTTTGAACCGGTCTAATATGTATGTGTGATCTGATCATACTAAGGGCTGATTTTGACGAACTCACCCGATGGATGCAAGTAAGAAACAAAAAGGTTTTCCATTACATCCCATGAAGGAGAGAGCTCCTCACAACCAGTGGAATAACAACGTCGTCCGCATTGGCAACTATTGTGCGTCCACTCACCTCAAAGTCCCTTAGAGTGCTGTATTTTTAACTACAATTGATGTCTTTTAATTTCAATTGATATCTCTAAAATGTTAATGAAAACTTTTACGCATTTGGAATTGTGTAATGACCAAAGGCGGAAGCCCTTGTATATTTCCACCACCATTGATTGTATGTGTGTATTTTGTTTGCTTTGAACATTGTGAGAAGAAGTCTGTTTGGTGACAATCGTAGAGGCGAAAGGTAAGAAAAATTAACCTATTGTAGAAGTGGTCCTTCAAGTCAATATCTTTATAAAGATTATGCGTGAAAAACAACTTTGTGTCTTTATTTTCCTTAGGCATATCCTGTTGCCTCCTGAGATTAATTCTTTTATCCTACAAGCCTTGGTGTTATTCCGCGAGTCCTTTGCCTTTTTACTGATAATGAAATTTAATTTGCATTACCAGTCAAATCATAGGGCCGTATTCATAATAATCAGTAATCGGGCATTACTGATAACAGAAAATTCAATGCACCTCATCGTAATCATGTAGGCACTTTATAAAAATTGCTGAAAAAAATTTTAGTAATCAGTAAAAATTTACTAGTTAAAGAATTATTTTTACTGAAATTTTAGTAGTACTGCAAAGTGCCCATCTATGGTAAATGCCTTAAGTACAAATAGTTAATATTGGCTTATGGTAACTAAAACAAGATACATATTTAATTTTTTGACTCGATTGTATTTAAAAATCTATGGAAAACTGCATCTATAGTAGTGGAATTGTTAGTTGTGGGGGTGTGTGTAGAATTGCTCATATGCAAGTGAAAAACGTCAAATAAAAATTTTGATAAAGCTTGCGACTGTGGGTTTGCAAAATTTGTATTAAAATCTCCACCCATAATAATTGGCATGAGATGGAGATTGTTACCCAATTGTCGTGCACCAGCTTCAGTGTAAGGCAACAGTACGTAATGAAGATATGTTATAATCTTAATTTATATTGGAATCTAATAGAAATTTTATTAGAATTAACATTACCTCCATTCAGCTTTGATACACTTTGTGTTGTTTTATGTTCTGAGTTATAATTTTTTTGGTGTTTTGTAAAATATTTTAGTATTTTGTATTTGTTGCGGTTGACATGTTATTAATCAGCTGTTTACTGAAATGTAATGTTATTTTACAGCAATGGTTTTCGAAAATTAGTAGCTAATATTGCACACTAGATGGTGCTTATATGCAGCTGTTAAGTATGAATGACAAACTCAAAGATGAAGAAAACTTTTAGTTTTTAGTTTTCCTTATATTTGACAAGTTTAGTTTTTAGTTTTCCTTATTTTGCTTTGTTTTAGTAAATTTTTTATTAAAAGTGCAAAAAATCTTTTTAAAAGTTATTAAAATTAAATGTTTTTGTATTCGTTTTATTTATTTGTTTTCATTTGCCTACGATAACATAATGTACGACAATTAGTGAAAATTAGTCGCTACTATTGCACACTAGATGGTGTTGAGTATATTGTATGCAGCGTATGATTACATTGATACACTCATACATAGCTCACACCGATTTGATAACGCTTTACGATTGGTCAACGATTACATCGCACATCTTACTCTAAATTTGTGATTGTATTGTGTAAAAGATTTTTACCCCCAGCGTTTAGATGTTTACACATCAAAAACCATCATTTATCACTGGAAATGGTTTAATTGTTTTTCAATATATTCTCCGTGAAGATCAATGCACTCTTGCATGCGCTTAGTCCAATTTTCGAACCACTTTCTCCACTCCAATTGAGACACCTCCAAAACATGATTTTTGACCGTTTCAACAGCTGCTTTGGGCGTCGAAAACCGGTGACCACGCCGTAAAAAGAAGTCACTGGATTCCAACTCAGAGCTGTAGGCGAGTGACCAATTCGATATGTTGGGTGCTCATATATCATATTTTTTCAGTTGATGTGTGAGAGCTCGCATTGTCCTGATGCAAAATTCAACACTGTTGGCAAACAGATGCTAGCATATCACTCAGAATTGACCGTCCTACGTTCCACTGAAGACACTGTGGCATCATGGCCGGTTACACTGAGAAAACCGCGATCATTTGCCTCGATGTGCTTCTTCCACGAACAATTTTAGTTGGAGTTTGCTCGTATTGAAAGACCCATACGGTCGATTGCTGTTTTCTTTCGGGCTCCAATGCATAGAACCATGATTCGTCACTTGTGAAGATGGTATACATTATTTCCAAATTTTTTTGTTTCAATCGACACGAGCCTTTTTTGAGCACTCGTCAAATTATGTGGGATCCAAAGAGGATCCCTAGATCCTAAATGAACATGCAATATCATATTGATGCTTGTGACACTAAAGCCCAAGGAAGCCTCCATCTGACGGTATGTCACATGTCGGTATGTAGCAGTTCACATTTCCGGCAAAACCGACCGAAGTTGGATGACCTTCTAGAAATTCGTCGTTACATACACTCCGGTTCACTTATTTAAAGCCAATAAAAAGTTCATATTCAGCTGCCTGTATCTGTTGTAATTTGTAACCGATTGCAGAATTTTAAAATGAAAATGGAAGCTACACATCTTGAGTTATAAAAAAGCTTAACAATAGTGGTTTCTTAACTCTGAAACTTTTTTTGAGCAATTTATAAAATAAACTTGAATAAAGGCACTTTAACTAATTTTTATGAAAAATCGTTTTTTTGTTGTTTTTTTTAATTTATTTTACTTTATGTAAGAACTACCAGTAATGGGTACAACCATCTTTGTTTTTAATAACTTGAAATATACGGGTTTTCATTGAGAGATAAAAACAATTTATGTAATCCAACGAAATTTGATCCCTAGCATCCTTAATGGCCTGAATTAGTGACTGCTTGTTATCAAATTGTCTACCTCCTTCATAGACTTTACGAGATAACCAACCCCAGATATTTTCGATAATGTTTCGGTCTGGCAAATAGGGTGGCCAGTTAAGAATATACAAATTTTGGCTTGGAATGAACTCCTTTACTACTCTGGCGTTGTGTATTGGGGCATTATCCTGGGACCAAATAGTTCACTGAACTTCGGAAAAGCCGATTCCAATAACGTTTATACCTTGCACCAGTCATTTATGCACTTGGAATTTTCAAGATCGATGGTGCCATAGTTCAAAATAGCACCCCACACCATAACGCCGCTCTCTCGGCTGAGATGTCAGTTCAACAAACGCTTTTCTTTGCGCAGATCTTGGAAATAATAGTTGTAGCCATCAGGCCCATCCAAATTAAACTTCTTCTTATCCATAAATACAACGATTCTCCCTATCATTTACATGACCTCATGGCTGCACATCCCATACAATGTAGTCTCTTGTGAATTGAAGCCGCTTTTCCTTACGAGGAGGATTAAGTGGCGTCTGTTTTTGTAATTTCAGGCATTTAAGGTATTACAGCTCTTAATTACTCTTCGTACTGATGACTTGCTCGCTTCCACTCCAGCTTGAGCTCTTATTTTTACAAGGATAAGGCAGAATTAGAAATAATTTTGATGATTTTTCTCTTCTAATACGTAGACAAAAACAATGAAACCCTTCCCTTAAAATTTTTTCCATACCCCTCGGGGTTCTCTATGTAATTGTCGACAAGTGTTGGGCTCCGTCCAATTTTTTAGCTATTGCGCGGTTAGAATATCCTTCCGAACGGTAAACATCGATTTTAGTTTTTCCGATAGATTTAACATTTATTGTTTTGCCATTTTGACCAGTAAAAAGTTTAAGATGTAATAAATTGTAATAAACAAATGCTTATTACTTTAAAAATAATAAAAAAAGTAATACTCGTCAAGTACCTCTATTCAAGTGAACCAAAAAAAATTGCAAATTTTTTGACTTTTTTATAAATTCCTCAAAAAAAGTTCTTTAGTTAGGAAACCACTATTGTCATAATTTTTTTTTATATCTCAAGGTGTCTAGCTTCCATTTATATTTTAAAATTCTGCAATCGGTTACAAATTTCAAAATATACAGGCTGCTGAATATGGGATTTTTAGTACCTTTAATTAAGTGAACCGAAGTGTATCTTCTTCAGTATCATCCTGGAACATCGGGAAGCATACCATGTCAGTTTAATGGCTCAACAATGGGAACGTACCGCGACATTCTCTGGTATCGCAACGGTTCTCATTGGACTAACTGTATCAATAGTGACAGGGACTTTTGTCGGGCGCACCCAGCTATATTCAGCAATGCTTTTGATTAAATGTATGTGTTTAAAAAAAATATATATTTTTGAGGAAAAAACGAAAACAATTTAACTAAAGCTTTTAAATTCAGAACCTGATTAATTTTCTTGTGTAATATATTGCACATAAAAATATTGCAAATACTATATGTATAGCTGTTAACACGGATATAGAATTGTCTAAACAGGGTGATTCAGACAAACACAAATATATGTGATATATATATCGCTTCAAAAAACAAAAATTTTTGCATTTCAGTAAAATGATAATAACTTTGTAACGGTAAGACCCCTGATCTTCGATTAGGTCATTTTTGGAAAGGTAAGAGGTATGGTCATCTTTCAAAAAACATAAGTTACTTGCCATCTGGCTGAGCAAATTGAGGTCATGTGAATTTTCCAAAAGCTCTGTATCTTGGCGATTTGACCTTTTCTGCTTTATTTTATTGACTCTGAAAGGCCTCTTACAGGCCTTTCCAACAAGCCCTTTTCAAAATCCGACCACTGGCTCAAAAGTTAGCAACTTTACCCTACTACCCTCCGACCCACAATCCGAAAATTTTGAACCCGCTGCCATTTCGCACCCTTGCATTTTCGGACATGGTCCTAGTGAACTTTTCTTCATGAAATGAGCCAAGGAATACGCTGGAGAAATTTGTCCGGAACTTCCTGAATCACCCTGTATAATAAAAAAGTATAAAATATTTTAAATTTACATACGAGTATAAGTTTTATTATTTTTGCATAAATTCTCATAAATACGGCTTTTCCAAAACAAATAATGCAACTGAAATCAGTCATTGGTTAGTTAGAAAGATAACATTGTACAAAGTTTGTCTGTGCCTGTGGTTGTGAGTATTTTTCCAATTCAGTTTAATAAAACTACATACATAAATTCATTTGCTTTTATAGGAATTGATGGTAGTTTTCTATTTAAGCTCATACACAATAGATAAAATCATACAAATGTATATGTAAATGCACTGACACAGACACCGACACAGTCACACAAACACAATCGCATTCACAGTTATTAAAGCAAACATCGACATATGATTTATATATCCAGGTGTGACTCATATAAAATATCGAACCATAGGTTTTCAAACATTCTTTTTTGTATTTTCATTTGTATTCATTTGTAGTTTTTCTTTTGTTGTGCTAAATATATATCAACAATGCAAATTCGGATACAAAAAGTATACAAGTGTACTAAAATATTTAAATGGAATTTGAGTTATAACAAATGCAGCCATCACCTGACCTGAACTCATTCTAGCCTAATATTCTTTATATGTACTAAATTTTTGTGTCTTATTAACCCTATCACCGCGGCGCGATGCGGTTGGGAATTTTAAAATGAATTTTTCAGGGTTTACTAATAAAGCACCTAGAAAGAAATCTGCATCATCACATTTTACCCCCACCGCCCTCAAACCCCCCTGTAGACGAGTGCCATGTGGCACTCACTGCCCTTTGCAAAGTAAAAAAAAAAGATACAAATAAGAATAAACTTATGATTGTTTTCATGCTTTTTCGCAATTTTTTTAATATTTTTTGATTGGATCACGGGAAAAGGGTTAAAAATCAATCCAAAGTTTTTTCGGCATGCATGAACTATGAGTGAGCGCAGACAAGTGAAGTTAAATAAAGAATTTAAAAAGAGAAAATACATGGAAATGTGTGAAAAATTAACCGGAATTCGGCCACGCAATTATTAATTTGTGGTGTTATGATATGGTTTGAAGCATTTGACGCACAATCCAACATCGCATTTCTCACATTTTGTGCGTGCTTGACTTTTGCAACGATAGTACGCACAATGACGACGATTACAAGGCACTACCCAATGCTCCAAACCATCCAATCTAGCATCATTGTCCTTATTGAATCGTCGTTGAGTTTGGTCATGCTGAATTTTTAGCGAAAGCTGTGTGCAATAATAAGTTGCTATGTTCCGCCGAAATTGGAGATGAGTGACGTTCGACATATTGGAATGGCGTTGTTGAACCCAAGCATTCTGCACAGCGACATCGAGACACCATGTCCACAGTGCCCACCACCATTTGTTCTTTCGAATTTCTGAAAAAAAGAGTGTATACAATGAAAACTGAGCGAATAAAATATGCATGTGCTTTTACCAATACGATAGAAGCCGATGTTCTGATCCATCCGGTCGACTCCACCCATGTATTTATTGTACATTGCAATGACATTAGGACGTGGCAAAGGTATATATCCCATATCCTTCAGACTGAAGCGTTCACATGTGCCGTCAGGATAGCGGTCGAACAGGGTTGAAGCTACGGTGACTGCGTTGTTGTCTCGCCATGTTGTAATAGATATGTCATAATCTTTTATGATCGTGCTCTCCATATATCCCCTCTCTTTGCTCTTCTTCATATCTTTCTTCTTCATAATCGGCAAATTTCTCGGAAGGAAATTATCACGACATGTGCCTGTGCCATGATAACCTAGACTTTTCAAATAAGTCAACATAGCTATGTTCGTAAATAGGTTATCAAAATAAAAGCAGAACGGCAGGATACGTAGATTATCGGGTAGGTTCAAAATCATTTGCAGTAACGGTGCGACATTTCTTCCATAGTTGCGACCGAGATGAGGATGGATGTGTGGGTTATTTCCTTGGTATACTTCGAAACTGAGCAGATAACCCGATGGCGTATTGATGCACCAAACTTTGTAACCGTAGCGAGTCGGTTTCTCGCGGAGAAATTGCTTGCAGCTATGTGGTCCGTAATAGGCAACCATGGACTCATCGTACGAAAGGTGTTGTTCTGGTCGAAAATTTTTGACAAAATTAGCGATTAATTTCATCATGAGAGGCCGCAATTTCCACATTTTATCGTGACGATTCTCATCGGCGGACCGCGAAAAATGCAAGAAGCGGCTAATCGCCCGAAAGCGTTGGCGTGACATTGCTGCAGAGATCATTGGATTATGCATATCGGTACCTTGGCTCCAGTAATCTTCCCGGTCGGAGATAACGTTATAACCGGAGATTAGTAAAATTCCCATGAACACACGTAATTCATTCACGGTTATGCTCGGATTCACCGCATTCTGGAACACAGCATATTCGTTTGTACAATCGACAATCATCTGGCACAGTTCATCATCAAAAAATCGCTCGAATAATTCATGCGCGGGTACAGCACAATCTTGGTAGTTTGCTGTTGGAAATATACCTCCCATCGTTGCGTTTAATTTTGTTCCTTGTCGTTGGTATTTGAATTTCGTTGACACGCCTGGGCAACTTTCCTTACTAGGAATATCAATATACTTCCCAACGTATGCCCAGTTTGTATTCGGTGCTGGTGCAGAGAAAGATGTTGACGTTCGGATCGCGCTCGGTGCTGCAGCTGCAGATGTAGATGGCTCCTCATCGGCCATCTCCTGATCAATTTCTTCATACAACTCATCTTCCCCCTCCAACAAAGGTAAATCCAAATCAATAATTTGATTGAATTGGTTGAAATGTAGTTGATCCAGCTGAACGTCACCAACATTCTCATTAGCATCGTCGCCACCTGAGTCGTATTCAACATCCGGCGGCTGAATAAACACATTGTAGCTATGATTATCCTGCTCGCCATCGTGATCAGAATCGTCTGACTCCAATTGCCGTAGATAATCGGCAACCTGATACACAGTTAGCTTCCTAAAATGGAAAAACACCTAAATGTAGAGCGAAATCATGCGCAAATGCAAACATACAAACATTCAAAAACATGCAAAGACATGCAAAACAACAAAAATTTCATTGTAAAATCACTTAGTCATCACTTTTTTTTTACACTACAAAGGGCCGTGAGTGCCATATGGCACTCATTCACCTTTCGCTGCATCTACATGAGGAGTGATAAACAGAATCAAACTTTTTTTGTGTCCATATTATACTCCTCTCCGAGAGCTACACGCACATATAATTTTATATGACAAATATGAATAATATTCTACTTACCTATTTCGATTTCCGCTCATCGCGTTTTTTCAATTTATTTGTTTTTAGAGTTCTGTACACTTGTTGTCGATTCTAACTCACAAAAGCTAATGCGGTGCACAGTTATTCATATGATAGCTAATGCCTGTCTCTACACATAATCGCGTCAAAAAAGTATGCGCGGGTGCGAAGAGATGACAGAATATTTTTCAAATTGGTTGAATTTTGAAGTGCCATATGGCACTCGCGGCGGGGATAGGGTTAAATAAATGTAGTAATATAATTTACGTAATTTGTTTACTTTCTAAGCAAAATTAAAAAATAATAACATATTAATTTTAATATATGTGTATGTATTCTAATCGGCTTGAACCCTTCAGTGCCATCCTTGATACAGCTGTACCAGTTTTGACTTTTAAGTAAATTTTTTGAAACTATTTATACATCTCCAGAGCTAAATCCTCCTCATGACTGAGGTGATGAAATTTATTGTGTTTGGATGTGACAAGTATGACGATAGAGATGGTAAAAGTAGATATATGTCTTCATTGTTATTCTTGGTACATTTGTAACACTGACCTATTAGTACAGTTAAATTACCGGATATATATTATTTACTCTCTATTTTTTATCCTAAATGATGGTGTTGTTCAGTGCAGTGAGATAAACACCGTGAAAGAATATTGTGTTTTAAGTTTAGTTGCTTTAGGTCCGGGTAATTTTTAAAGTTGTAATTTCCTTTAAGGCTAAGGACCATGTTTTCTACGGTTAGTAAAAAAAAAAAATGTCCCGTACGCGATTCGCACTCACATTCGCTGTACGATCGTGTCGATGTTTGTGAATCATCATTTACGCGTAAAGCCACTCCAGAGTGTATACACGCATGTCACTAACCGAAGCCTTTTCGAGTGCTCATCTGGCACTACGCATACGTTGCTTTCCAACTTCCACGCACAGATGTCGAAGTTTTGAAAGTTTTATTTATAGTTTTATTAATTTATAGAAGTTTGAATTCAAAACTATTAAATTAGAAGGCGCTGCAGGTAGAGAACAAATTAAACCACAATAACCAAACAAACTTTAGATTTACGGCCAAGCTATAATTATACTTATGGATTATAAATTATTGCTCATAAAGATAGACGGTAAAATTGCCCAAACACTAACGGAAACGGAAGCAGCATGCAGCTGCATAATAGGCAAAGCAACTAAAAGTAGACTAACCGATGAGCTACCGCCATCAATATCATCATACAATACTAAGGCATATAAGTGTGGGTTATCACCATTATATGCTAGAATTCATTTTATGGAAAACAATTTAAAGCTAAGCAATAATCTTAAGTTCGGACCCTCAGGAATTTGGGCGAGTAGGGACACTAAGATAGAAAAAGTTAAAAAAAAAAAACAATGATTGTTCAAACTCGCGGGCGATGTGTTAACACCTTTTTGTTACACGGTACCTGCTCGATTTCTATGAACACTTTAATAAATGTTCCATTAAAATATAAAAAAAAGAATAGTTTTTTGTCCTGAAGGCTCTTTTGCTATTGCATTTTCTTTTTTTTCATCTGCTTTAACCCATTACCGCTCACTGTCCCCATATAAGGACACTTGTTCAACTGATGGCAACTCTAAAGGGAACCGTTATGTCTCTCACAGTGAAAACAAATATCTCTTCTAAAAGCTTTAAACAATTTGTAGTAAAGCCTACATTCTGCTGTATTAAGTGCACGTGTTGTTGTCAGTCATTTTAAATGTGCATTCCAATTCGGTTTACTTTGCTAATTTCAGTTTTGTTAATTTGTTGTGTGCAGTTGCCTAAAATAAAAATACTACAAATTGTTTAGTCTCCGAAGAGTGTGTGAATGATTCTAAAATCGTTTAGTAAAAGAAAAAAAAATACAGCAGACAGTTGTCCGAGGCCTTCGACCACGGACTGTCCCTGCAGGCTGTGTCAGAGACACGGCCATTAAGTTTAACGTAGAATACGCCATCCGATAAGACAGAAAACATATATAACAATAAATGATAAATAACATAAGCAAATGAATTTATTTATTTGATAGTTACTTTTTTTATAATTATATATCCATGTTAAATTCAAATTCACATTTAACATTTTGTTTCACTTAAATACATAAGTAAATATACGAAATTTCAATATTTCATCAATCAAAACAACAGCCGAAGGTTTGTGTCCACACTGAAACAGCAGCATAGTTTGTGTTCACGCTACAAACTCAAACACTCAACCAAACACCACACATATGTTTGAGTGTATGTGTTTAAACAATTTTCATTTGAGAAATTTAAATATTACGAAGATATCAACCAATATGAAATGTATATCAAACGAAAGATAACATCTTCATTAACCTACAAAACATTTTTTAAAAAAAGTTATCTTGCCGTTTCCTCATAATCAACGAAATAAAGATTACAACAATAACAATCTGACATGACTCCCTATACGGAAGGTAAGATGTATTCTACGCCAAAAGTGTTACATATTATTATAAGGTATGATTTTGTTAAGCTGTCCCCAAGTGGGGACAATGGGCGTTGAAGCTATAAAAAAATTTTATTTTTTAGATTTTTCAATATATGCAATATGACCCATCGCAGAATCTTTAGAGGACAAAATTAATTTTTACGACTTCAGGAGACTGTTGAGGAAATAATGGAAAATGACAAAATTGATGCTGAATATGATATTGTGGTCGTGCCACCTGATACCGTTGTCATAAGTGATGAAGACGAAGGAAATGAAGAAGACTTGTTCTGTTTAAACATGCCAAACGACGTGCCGGGACAAATTGAGCTTGTGTACAAACGAAAATGATTCTAATTTAGATTGGATTGACAGTGATGATGAACCACTTTCCAGTTTTTTCAAAGAAACGCTACGAGGCAATATAGATCAGAGTAATTTCGGAGATCCAAAGTGGAGAAATATGTTACCATCTTATAGTGCAATGTTTAATGCAAGTGATGCAGTTGCAAATAGGGTGATAAACTGCACAAATCTTTTTAAGAATCATAATCCAAGAACTTTGTTTGAAAAAATGTTCGATGTCGATGTCGATGTCGATGTGTACGCTGGCCAAAACAACCGGCACACTTTTACCCTAGATCGCGATGACCTAAAACGATTTTTGGTGATTTTATTGTTAAGCGGATTTGTTGCACTACCTCCAGAGCGCGATTATTGGAGTTTGGATAAGGATTTAGGAGTTCCATTGGTTTCAAGATCAATGCGCCGCAAAAGGTTTTTGGAAATTAAGAAAAATTTGCACTTCGCCGATAACAGTCTCGCCAACAGTTCAAATGACAGAATGTTTAAATTAAGGCGTCTTTGTAATCTCATTGAGAGGAATTCATGTCAATGGGGTGTTATGCATGAAAATTTATCGATAGATGAGTCTATGATTAAATATTTTGGTCGGCATCCAGCAAAACAATTTATTATGGGTAAACCAGTAAGATTTGGTTTCAAACACTGGGCTTCAACAAGTTCCGATGGGTACTGCTATGTTTTTGACGTTTATTGTGGAAAATCAATGCACCAGCCTTCGAGTTCTGATCCTCTTGGTGAACGAGTTGTTAAATCTCTTCTTTCAAAAATGCCGATAGTACCTGCAGAACACATCGTATACTTCGACAACTTTTTCACCAACTATCACCTATTATGTGAATTGAAACGTTTGGGATTTAGAGCGACTGGTACAATTCGTGACAACATAACCAAAAAATGTCCTGTAGTGCCCGTAAAAGAAATGAAAAAAAAGATAGAGCTGAATATGATTTTCGTTTTGATAAAAATAATGAAATTACAATAGTACGATGGAAAGACAATAGCGTCGTCACGATGGCAGCAAATTCTGATTTTGTATATCTACTGGGAAAGGTAAAAATATGGTGTAAGGCTCGAAAAGAGAAGGCCGACTTCAGTATACCTAGCTTATTTGTAAACTACTACCAGGGAATGGGAGGCGTTGACCAAATGGACCAATCTATTAGCCTTTACAGAGTATCCATTAGAGGAAAGAAGTGGTGGTGGTGTATTTTTACATATATTCTGGATTTGGTGGTAAGTAACGCTTGGCGGTTACATGTTTTGATATGTAGAGCTAAAGAAACGACTCCAATGGACCAATTCTTATTCAGAAGAAACATTGCTAGGGCATATTTAACGCCTGGAGTTTCTAGAAAACGTCCAACTTCTTCCACCGCAGTTGATGCTGATCAATGGCCACAATCCTGAAAGAATAACAAATCAATTGCGATGCGTTATTTGTCATTCCAAGTGTCGATGGAGATGCGAATTATGCACAAAAACACTTTCTGTAGAACGAAGTGGTTTTGGTAAATATCATAACTAAAACGCCACCCATTTTTCTCAAAAACTAAAAAGAAAATTAAATTTTTTTTAATGAATTCCTTTTATTTAATCTATATTAATGCAATAAATAAATTAATGGGTTAACATTAGATGCAAAATTGTTAAAAAAAAATAAAGCAATATTTAACTCACTGAAATAATTGTTTTTTTTTGTCATCAACACAGCGACGACAAAAAGTATTGAATAGTATAGAGAACTTATTACACTCTTTTCCCGCTGTCATGTAGACTGTCTGAGTACAAAAATAAGCGAGTATTTTTTTTTTTTGTAGAATATTTCTATATAAATACACTATTTCGGCCATGTTATTATATAAAATAATACAAAAGTTTAAGTGTTTCTAAAGGCATCAATATTTCACATCAAAATTATTCATGGACCAAATTATGACAAAAAGAGAGCAATACATTTTGAATCATTAGCCAGATGTCGCCAGTTGTTTTGGGTCAAACAATTCGTTCCGTGAGTTCTCTATACTATTCTATACTCTTTGGCGATGTCGACCTGCTTGTTTGTTTGCTGCCGCTACATCAATACCATCAAACTTATTTTCAGGCAGAGACTATTGTTGTACAATAAACACGTACGTGATGATAGCGCTGTGTGTTGTTTGCATGTGTTCACAATTTATATGAATGTTAAAAATAGTAATTAATTGAATTCGTTATATTTTCTTAACAGTGTATTGGACCTGTTATTAATCTAAACAAAATACAAAGAAAACACAAAAATTACTTCATATTTCTCGCGCCAAAGGAAAGTATACAATTTGCTGAAAGTTGTATTAAGAGTTCAGTACATGTTTTTTTTCTTGTTATTTTTTGTTTATACCTTTCTATCGCTTCCGTAAATGGCCTTCAGCGATAGGTACGGGACAAAATTTATCACTGGATACGCGTGAACTTGCTATATGTTCAACTTCACAAAGCAGGAAAATCGCTGCGAGAAATCGGTTCTCTTATTGGCAGAATCAACAGCACACTTAAGAAAATTATCGGAATGTATTAAAAGTAAAAAATTTGGAAACTCTTCCATAATCAGCCAGACGTAGAATATTAAATAAATCCCAAATACGATCTATTGTACGAAATTTATAAGAAGTATCCTGCTCAAAATGCAGCTAACCTATCGGTAGATATTTCAACAACATCTGGAACCAATGTCAGTGCCAGTACAATACGTGGAGCACTACATGCTAATGGGATTCATGGCTGAGTGCCCAGAAGAAAATCATTAATATGCAAAGTCATCCAAAAACAGCGACTGGAGTTTGCTAAGAAGTAAGTTTATTTCTGAACTATCATTATTTTTAGCGACGAGAGTAAATTCGATATTTTGGGTAAAAGAAAGCCCGTGAATATTTGGAGAAGAAAAAACAAAGAAGTTGCTGAACAAAATCTAATATCTACAACAAAACACGGCAGGGTTTGATGATGGTTTGGGGTTGCATGGCCGGGAGTGGAGTCGGCAGATTAGTGTATATTGAAAGTGATATAACTAAAACAGGATACCTTCATATCTTGAGAGAAAATTTGACTCTCAGTGTCGAAATTTTCTGCTTGGATAGGACGCACTAAAATTAGTTGACCCAGATATGCCGGTGGGCGTACTAGTGCAACAATATGCGTAGTTTTACAAAATAGCTTTAATATACAGATTATATTACAAAACTGAAGAAAGAATAAAAAAAAATATTTTCTAACGTGGATTTTGAGTCCGTACTACATGTAGTACGCTCGGCACATATGGAAGCTAAATGCAGTATTTTCGTGTGATTTAATTCAAGCCATTTATTATTCAGTAAGTTCTATGTACACAAGTAAAGAAAAAACAAATGAATAAAAAAAATATTTAGTGGCTACCATAGTATGGAACCATCTGCTCGTCTACTGAATGCTGTATGGTTTTCGGAGCATTACTCGGGAAACACTTGTTCAACATTTGTAAAAGTGGTCTAACTTTTGCGAACTTGTCTGTTTTATCCAGAGTGTTGTTATCCACAAAGTGCAAGTTTCTTATTATGAACTCAAATCGATCCATTCTCATTGCGTTCGACACAAAAGAATGATGAGTATCCATATCACTTTGCTATTACATACGGCGTCTCGAAACAGTATTCCAATAAAGCACCTGATTTCTTCTGGAGTTATATTTGCAGTTGCATTTTGTTTGGACGCATAGTCATTGGAGTACTATAAAAAATTGTTCCAAAAATTCAAGAGGTTTCCTGTACATATGCTGTGACAATAGGCTCAGTTTCTTCCAGATCGTGATTTTTCCATTTTACTGATGACTCAATACATTTACGTTTCTTGACCTACAGTTTCACAAGTAGTGGCTGGCAATTTTTCATCGACTACAACGCCGATTACTTTAGTACTCAGTGGTAATCGGTAAGGTAGTGTCTCGAGAGATTTTCTATTGTTATTAGTTAATGAAGTAACCTTATGTACATATATTTTGTTTATGTATATTACAACTATGACCTGACTACGTGATTTAAGTCATAATACGATGATTTAATTTTTTTTTTTGAAATTCTATTTTTTTTATGTTTTTACTTTTTCTTTAAGAAATAAGACCACCTAAAAATAAGTCAAAATAAATCGTATTTCTTTTCTAACCTTAAGAATTTCATAATGGTATTTTTACCTTATATTTCAACTTGTACTTCAATTGAAATTAAAATTTTAATTTAAAAATCAAAAGTTGCAAAAAATTCCTCTGTAAAATTAAAATGCAGAATAATTTTTTTTATTTTAAATTTTATTGGATTCCCTTTGTGAAACAAACAAATTGCCGGAAAAATTTTTTTATTTTACCACTAAAAATGGACAAATATATTTTGAAACAAACATGAAATATCATTAAAAACGACAACGGTTATTTAAAAAAATTTTAAAAAATAAAAATAAACAGAAAAAAACCCCCAGCCCGGAATCCAACCTGGGTTCTTTTCACTTTGCTATCACTGTTTGTCGATGAATTTGACAACGAAATGTCACCGACAAATTCGTCGATGAAATGTTACCGATGAATTCATCGTCGAATGGTAGTTCAAATGGTGAGCCATCACCAAACTGCCATCCCCTTGTTAAATTCGCCGCTCAAAAGCATTTCGGGTAGTTTGGCAGGTAATCGATGGCTTTTTGTGGTAGTCGATGAATTCATCGACGTAGAGTCGATTCCATTTACTGCAGGGCTGTTACAATAACGCAAGTGGATTGTCGTCTTCACTATCCGAATCGCTAGAATAAGAAGAAGAAGTTTTCAAAATTCACTTCATATTACTCTCCAGAATCTTCATCTATGACGTAGTTGTTCGCACTATGAGTGGGCACAATTGAGATATCGTAAGAATTTTGCAAAAACCCTTCATCACTTTCCTCTAACCCTTTCGAACCGAAAAAAAAACTGTTGGGTATACAATATTGGCAGTTGGTGGACCTTAAAGACTTTGAAAAAGTAAACATTTGTACCGAGCCAGAATTTCAGTTTTCGAAACTAGAGGCGCTGGGGGCTCTGGGATATATAATCCCAATAGGTGGTTTTGATTTGAAATTTGGGATATAATGTCCCAGCAGGTCTCAAAACTAAACCACACACTAGTAAGTTTTCAGTAATTTTATTGATTTATAAAAAGTTTTTTTTACATATGATAGGGTGAAAAGCACTTGAAACATAGTGGAACTTCGCATGTCTTGCATGTAAAGAAAGTACGCTTGCCATTCTTTCCACCTTTCTTATCCTTTGAGCACTTTACGCATCGGCGACGTGTTGGGCCTTCAATTGGCATGTGATCGCCAACTACACCATAATTGACATCTCGGTTCTTCAAATGGCGTCCAGACTTTTTCTTCTTAGGCACCTTAGTTTTCTCCAGCCCAGTCTTTATCATATCCTCCGCCAATGCAGCAACAAAATCAATATAAGGAAGATTTGGCAAGTGATGCGTTTCTTTATAAAGTATCCAGCTGTTGACACAGGTGGTCTGGAGAAGTTTGTAGAAAACCTTTTTCCACCATTTTGTGGACTTCCTGTTGATGTCGTATAGTTGCGACATTTGGTCGGATAAGTCAACACCACCCATGTGTTGGTTGTAATCGACAATGGACTTTGGACAATTCAATGTAATTTTTTCACCGCTTTTCTGTTTCCGTTGAATCAACCCCATTTCTCCGCCATGACAATTACTCATAACCGTCACCAGTTTTGTGTCCTGCCAATATACGCATGACGTCCCAAATTGATTTTGATAGCACACACTCTCTCCTCTTTTTAATTTCTCAGTACATGAAGGAAGCTGCTTCCGATTAGATATTATAGTACCAACAGCAGGGAATGGAAGGCTGTTGAAGAGGTATACTGAGGAAAAGAATCTATCGAAGAAAAGTGCCACATTGGTTCGCTTGATAGAGGTCGCCAATGCTAAGACTACCCCCTCGCCCAATGTCGAGTTGTCGACTTCTTTTTCTGAATAATTTTTTCCACAATATATATTGAAGTCATATACGTAGCCAGACGCTGAATCAGATCTTTCCCATATTTTAATTCCACGTTTGATTGGTTTCATTGGAAGGTATTGCTTTAGAGTGGATCTTCCTTTGAACTTAACCATTGATTCATCTAAAGCTTGAAAAGAGCTATCTTCACGGCATGCAGCATAAGTCTGTTTTAGGCAACTGACTACTTCCTCAATATAGTAGCTCTTTGAACAGCCATTTGGCTTTTCAGGATAGTTACAATAAAATTTTGAATGAAGCAGGAGGAATCGATCACGAGACATGTTATCCCTTATCAAAGCGTTTCCAACAGACTTTCTTTTAGACCAGTGCATAGGCATTTTAGGTAGTCTATTGTAGGAAGTAACCAGCATTATTCCCATCATTGCCAAAATTTCGTGCTGGTCTGTTTCAGGAATGGATCGAGTGGGTTTTTGGTATGCACCTTGAGCTTTCTTCACGATACTTATTCTTTCATTTGTGCACTGGCTTATCCATATGAGCAAACTTCGTGGGAACAATTTTAAAAATATTTCCAATTCACTGGAGCCTCTATTTATATTGCAAAGCACAGACGGAATGTACGTTGGAGGCATTTCTTTTGGTGGATGGAGATTGCTGTTCACCGTCCATATATTTCCCGTAGTATGTGTTACTGTAATGGCGCAATCTTCTTCCACGCAGTCGGCACCGATCTCTTCATCACCACTGGACTCCTCTTCCCCAAGGTCACCACATTCCATATAGAGACACTCTTCTCCCTCTGATGATGATTCGTCATCATCCGATTGTAGATACTCGGATCCACTGTGTTCATATGGCTCCGACTCACCTGAAGTATCTTAGAGTACATTTTCGATGTCTTCGGCAGATAGCTTACCTTTCTTGCTGGTCATAATGCCTATTGAATGAAAGAATTTGATTACTCCTGGGATATATATTCCCTAGTCAAAATACTACTGGGACATATAATCCCACGATCAGAAAACACTAGTTATATCACAAAATAATGTATTTCTAAACTTGTATTATAATTGTAAAGCACAAACACATGATAAACACACGATAAAAAACATATAACATAACATTTACCGTTTTTTTTGTAGTTATTATTTAATTTTTCTGCAGAATTTCGCAACACGTGCTCACTTTCTCACTGATTACTAGCAACTGTATCAGTCAAATGTCAAACCAGAGTCAATACTTTGTACTAGAGATGTATTGAAGACCATAAACAACTGAAAAAACACATTTCCATGCATATTCTTTAGCAAATATTACCAATAGGTGTTTGTAAATTTTTTTGGGATATATTGTACCGACCGGGTCGAAAGGGCTAAGGCATTTATTATCTCATTTATAGTTAAATATCTGGGAAAAAATAAGTTTTTCTTTTCACCATTTTGCCACACTAATGCTGAACGTACTACATGTAGTACGTCAGCATAGACATCAGCTAAAATAAGATATAATTTTCTTTTTTAAATAGACTTTTGCTACATATCAGTTTTTACAACTATTATAATTAAAAAACATAGAAACGCAACAACAATAAAATATGCGTATAAAACTTTTTCTCACCGATTACGTGACACTTTTGCCAATTTCACAAAACTGAAATCTATGATCCAAAAAACTACACATAAGCAATTACGCTAGACAAAACTTATCCACGCATGTTTTGTCGAACGTTATACACCGTTATAGCACAACAACAAGTAGAAAATTTGAAGCACAGTAAACGCAGAAACCTGAACATAACAGGTGTACAACATGTAGTACGGTCGGCATATCTGGGTTAAGGAATAAATATTTTAAGATACTCCTAACACTGGTATCATCTTTCACAGTCATCGGTCTGCAATCTGACGGAACTTTTGTGGGCTCATCCTGATCGCGAAATAAGAAAGAGATTAATCAGTAACAGGGAATCTCTCGAAATAGTGGTAATAGAAGAGTGACAAAAAAAATATCATCTGGCATATCCGCAAATTTAGTTAAGTCGGAGCTGAAGAGATTACAAGCTGTACTAAAGCCAAAGGAAAACAAACAAAATATAGAAATAATTTGTTTATGAATTATTTATTAATGAATACACTCAAAGAAAAACTTTTCGTTGCATGGATGAAACATTTTCGTTAATGTTATTACGTTGTTATAGAGAAAAATGTCGTATATCCAACAATTCGGTAGACGGTGCAACGAAAAATTTCATACTTGACTTTTCTGACAATTTTTCATTTAATTTGAATTTTGTAAAAAAATGGATTGAAAATCAAAAAAAAAAGTAAATGCATGAGATTTTAACTACTGATATTTGGGGTATGTCCTACTTTTTATAGTTTATATTTATTAGTTATTTATTTGGTGCAATGGGTAGTGTGCGCGCCTCTTGTACAGGAGATCCTGGGTTCGATCCCTGCTCCAACCACCTTACAAAAAAAAAAAAAATTTCTTTCGACGACGGTCACCTCGCTTAGTACGATGAATATAAAAAATTATAATTCAATGTACAATCAAATGAATCCAATCGAAATTTAAACAAATTTGGTTAAAATATATAAAGAGCAGTTGAAGAAAATGCGATCAGTGGCATATTGACGGGGAGATTTGACGTTCCAATTGAATATCAAAACCTTCAACACAACAATAATTGCATGATTTAAGAAAACAATGATGGGGTACTACTATGTTAAAGGAGTAGAGCATAGGGGTGTTATATTGATAGTAAGTACGGACATAGATACAAATGCATATATTTGAATAAAAAATCTTAATAATAAATTCCTCACATTAACACAATCTTCTCCAGACGAGTGTTTCAACATGGAATGAATATAATCTATTAAGCAAATTGAAACCATTTTCGAAGCAAAAATTTAAAATATTGTTATCGAAACGCCTGCAATGTAATACTACCAGTGTATGTCTTTATGTCGAATTGTCAATAAATAATTTCAAACACATTTCAAAATCATTGTAGTAACGAAACAAATTCATTGCAACAATGACTTAAATTTGTTGCACCGATGAAACAAATTCATTGCTGTAATGAAACAAATTCACTACAGCACTGAAATAATTCCTTGCAAGAACGATACTTAGTCATTGCGATAATGAAACAAATGCATTGCAGCAACGAAACAAATTCGTTGCAATAATGAAGCAAATTCATTGTAGCAACAACCATACTTTCACCATAGTAACGTACAAATTGCAGTTGATGAACACATTTTCATAGCGGAAATGAAACGTTACGTTAACTCACTTTCGATGACAAAAGTTGTTGGGGCAATGAACATTTTAATGCCAGTGTCGATGCTTTTCCGTTCAGTGTACACTTTCTTTTGACGCGTAAAATATAAAACAGTTTTTGTTTTAGCTATGTTTTTTTATTATAGTTGTAAGATTTTTGTTGTTGTTTTGTCATAAATTGATAGAGGGTCTAAGGCCATGTTTAGATAATGTAAAGAGTTGAATTAATTCATTTTTAACATACAAAAAAAACTTAAATACATATTTAACAAACGCGTACACTTTATTTTCACACTCACAGTGGTCTTTATTAAATAGACTCCTTTAACGTTCCAAAAAGCTTTTTACACTTAACTCTGGTTAAAACCTCCAGTCTATGTATGAAAAAAATAATCAAATAGAAAAACCGAGTGAAAGTCATAAGTTCGTACAAAAAACAAACACAAAATGTTCTTTATTTAAAAACAATTCAGGCAAAAGTAAATATTGAAGTTAAAATAAACATATGTAAAAGAATTTCTCCTTAAACGAAAGTGTACATATGAGAGTTCACAGGTTGCCAAGGAAAGTACACATATACATGAACATAAAAACAGCATCCGGTTCATCTGTGTGTCAAAGCCCTGGTCTTTTTGATTAAGTAGGTAAATGTTTGCATAATACGTTGGTGTTGGTATTCACTTATTTGATTTGCCATATGTGGTTGCGATTTTTGTAATGTGTGTTATAGTCGAATGACAAATATTTATCCAGCAAATTGTTCTCAAATCACGTTGCAATAAAAATGTATTTGTTCAAGGCAAATATTTAACAGACTAAAAATACCTACGACATTAACGCGCGAAGGATGAGTAGGGACAATCACAAATAACAAATCTTCACTCACACAGGGACCAAGCAGAATCGCAAATCCGTTTTGCAACTTTCACGGGAGCTGGCAGGATTATAAATCCTTAAACGTTAAAACATTGTGACAACAAGGTAATTGTGTTTGTGTATTTGCCCGTTAAGCGAATTGTGTACGCCTCGCCATAACCAGCTAACTGCACGATTTTTTTAAAGTAGGTTTCAAGGTCTGCCATACTAATATATTTCTAATATATCTAATAACTAAGTTTCGCTTTAGTTATGACAATACAGGACTATTCAAACAAATTCTGACTTAATGCTTGCCTTTAGCCTTTTTAATTTGAAGAAGTTATTGGGCAATCCACAATGAAAATAAGATTGCTCACAAAGAGGCGACAATAGAAGCACAAATTATGTTAAAAAATTGCATAAATTTAGCATTTAATGTTAAACATTAATTCTACAGTTACTACTTAAGTTACGAAGAGTAGAATTGGTTTATATAGAATTGGTAGAATTAATTGGATCAGTTCTTTCACTGCTTGCTTATTATGAGAGCTGTTGCCTCTCGCTCTCCTTCTAAGCTGTTGTGCGTGGTGGTTGCCTGTATGCGCAGCTTTCAACATTGGCATCTTGGATCGATAATGCAAATCGTGCAGGTGGTCAAGATCCTGAAGTTTAGTCCAGGATTCTATAATAATTATTGGTTTATTATTGTTTCCATTTTCAACATGGCTCTCCACGTAAGTTTTATTCATCGTTCGATGATTGTCGGGCCATGTAATGTAAATACTCTGTGCCAATGTAAATAAATATTCTGTGCTCGTAGGGTTTGATCGTATATCATTGGTACCAACGAGTCCTGTGGAGGGTATCTATTGAATTTTACCATCATGTTTCTACTACAGTGTAAAGCCGCTGAAGGGTGATGATGGTTGCCTAATATTTAGATTAAATGTACAGCAGTGAACCAGAAAGTAGCTTGCGTACAAGTACATAGACAATTTGATAGAAGCTTTGATTATTGGGGAATTCCCATGTGAACTTGTGGATATTTTTATCCTGAAATTTCTTCCGCCAAAAATAAAGGCCGAATAAAATTTTTGTATCACCCACTGATTGCGAATTTATGAGAAAATCAAGTTGATTACACGCTGAAAACAACGGGGCATGTGACTATGCAGGAACAATATATATATTTAGAGCATCCATAAATTTACGTGCAAGTATTATTTTGGGGAATTGAAGAACTGTTGCCTTTTTGTTTCTTTGTCACCTTTTTTATTTGTGGCTGTTTTTATCATCCAAAACCATGTTTGGGCCACAAAAACATATAAGTATATTTTAATATATTCATCATTGTGTACCTGAATAGCACAACCAACGTGTTTAGACGCAAGTATACTATACTTGCGGCAAGCTACAAATACGCCATATTTGCATCAAAACAACAAAAAATATATAGATTTTTCAGTGTGTATAGTAAAAGACCTTATCACTTTCATCATCAGTCGCAAAGGACGCAAAAGCATCTACCACAAAAATTCCGCGGGATTTCGAGTTCAACCTCGCAACGAAGTTGATATCAGATATACTTTTAGTCTTGGGAGGAAAGATAAGTCGCATGCCATTTCCGGAGTATGCTAAGCTGATGGTAGTTGGGTATTTCCAAAATTAAGCTAACATGTATCGCTCATTACCTGCATCTTTATATTTTAGGATT
This sequence comes from Phaonia tiefii, assembly GCA_963931995.1. Classification (NCBI taxonomy): domain Eukaryota; kingdom Metazoa; phylum Arthropoda; class Insecta; order Diptera; family Muscidae; genus Phaonia; species Phaonia tiefii. The sequence continues at coordinate 57,661,205 of OZ008368.1, read as the reverse complement.
CCACAACCCTTTAACTTGTCCAAGTGTCAATTTTAGCCGATGGAACTCTTACATTCGAGCTACCAATCATAAGCCGTTTTTTAAAACAAAATGTTTATAGGTACACCAACGGAACTGATTGTTTGAAAAGAGCTTGCAGAAACCGTAAATTCGGCTGTTGCCACCGAATTTAGTCCCCACAACTGAAATTCGGTTGAAGCAACCTTGTTTCATAATCGATTCGGTTGTGGCAACTGAATCTTCAACTATATTCGTTCTGCCAACCAAATTTTCTAAACTTTCGGTTGGGGCAACAGAATTTGGAATTATTTCGGATCCAACAACCGAAATTGGTTCCAAATTCGGTTGGAGTAACCGAATGTGGCACCAATTTAGTTGCAACAACCGAATTTGTCATCAATTCGGTTGTAACTATCGAATTTGGTATCAATTCGGTCGCAATAACCGTATTTAGCCTTATGTCAGTTGCAACGACCGCATTTGGCATCAATTCGTTTGCTGTAACTGAATATGTAATGAACTCTGTAGGTACAACCGAATTAATTTTCAATTCGGTTACCACAATATAATTCTATGCATTTCAAACCTGACTTTTAAAATTATATATAGAAATATTATATCAATATCAACTCATTCTAGCCTAATATTCTTTATATGTACTAAATTTTTGTGTCTTATTAACCCTATCACCGCGGCGCGATGCGGTTGGGAATTTTAAAATGAATTTTTCAGGGTTTACTAATAAAGCACCTAGAAAGAAATCTGCATCATCACATTTTACCCCCACCGCCCTCAAACCCCCCTGTAGACGAGTGCCATGTGGCACTCACTGCCCTTTGCAAAGTAAAAAAAAAAGATACAAATAAGAATAAACTTATGATTGTTTTCATGCTTTTTCGCAATTTTTTTAATATTTTTTGATTGGATCACGGGAAAAGGGTTAAAAATCAATCCAAAGTTTTTTCGGCATGCATGAACTATGAGTGAGCGCAGACAAGTGAAGTTAAATAAAGAATTTAAAAAGAGAAAATACATGGAAATGTGTGAAAAATTAACCGGAATTCGGCCACGCAATTATTAATTTGTGGTGTTATGATATGGTTTGAAGCATTTGACGCACAATCCAACATCGCATTTCTCACATTTTGTGCGTGCTTGACTTTTGCAACGATAGTACGCACAATGACGACGATTACAAGGCACTACCCAATGCTCCAAACCATCCAATCTAGCATCATTGTCCTTATTGAATCGTCGTTGAGTTTGGTCATGCTGAATTTTTAGCGAAAGCTGTGTGCAATAATAAGTTGCTATGTTCCGCCGAAATTGGAGATGAGTGACGTTCGACATATTGGAATGGCGTTGTTGAACCCAAGCATTCTGCACAGCGACATCGAGACACCATGTCCACAGTGCCCACCACCATTTGTTCTTTCGAATTTCTGAAAAAAAGAGTGTATACAATGAAAACTGAGCGAATAAAATATGCATGTGCTTTTACCAATACGATAGAAGCCGATGTTCTGATCCATCCGGTCGACTCCACCCATGTATTTATTGTACATTGCAATGACATTAGGACGTGGCAAAGGTATATATCCCATATCCTTCAGACTGAAGCGTTCACATGTGCCGTCAGGATAGCGGTCGAACAGGGTTGAAGCTACGGTGACTGCGTTGTTGTCTCGCCATGTTGTAATAGATATGTCATAATCTTTTATGATCGTGCTCTCCATATATCCCCTCTCTTTGCTCTTCTTCATATCTTTCTTCTTCATAATCGGCAAATTTCTCGGAAGGAAATTATCACGACATGTGCCTGTGCCATGATAACCTAGACTTTTCAAATAAGTCAACATAGCTATGTTCGTAAATAGGTTATCAAAATAAAAGCAGAACGGCAGGATACGTAGATTATCGGGTAGGTTCAAAATCATTTGCAGTAACGGTGCGACATTTCTTCCATAGTTGCGACCGAGATGAGGATGGATGTGTGGGTTATTTCCTTGGTATACTTCGAAACTGAGCAGATAACCCGATGGCGTATTGATGCACCAAACTTTGTAACCGTAGCGAGTCGGTTTCTCGCGGAGAAATTGCTTGCAGCTATGTGGTCCGTAATAGGCAACCATGGACTCATCGTACGAAAGGTGTTGTTCTGGTCGAAAATTTTTGACAAAATTAGCGATTAATTTCATCATGAGAGGCCGCAATTTCCACATTTTATCGTGACGATTCTCATCGGCGGACCGCGAAAAATGCAAGAAGCGGCTAATCGCCCGAAAGCGTTGGCGTGACATTGCTGCAGAGATCATTGGATTATGCATATCGGTACCTTGGCTCCAGTAATCTTCCCGGTCGGAGATAACGTTATAACCGGAGATTAGTAAAATTCCCATGAACACACGTAATTCATTCACGGTTATGCTCGGATTCACCGCATTCTGGAACACAGCATATTCGTTTGTACAATCGACAATCATCTGGCACAGTTCATCATCAAAAAATCGCTCGAATAATTCATGCGCGGGTACAGCACAATCTTGGTAGTTTGCTGTTGGAAATATACCTCCCATCGTTGCGTTTAATTTTGTTCCTTGTCGTTGGTATTTGAATTTCGTTGACACGCCTGGGCAACTTTCCTTACTAGGAATATCAATATACTTCCCAACGTATGCCCAGTTTGTATTCGGTGCTGGTGCAGAGAAAGATGTTGACGTTCGGATCGCGCTCGGTGCTGCAGCTGCAGATGTAGATGGCTCCTCATCGGCCATCTCCTGATCAATTTCTTCATACAACTCATCTTCCCCCTCCAACAAAGGTAAATCCAAATCAATAATTTGATTGAATTGGTTGAAATGTAGTTGATCCAGCTGAACGTCACCAACATTCTCATTAGCATCGTCGCCACCTGAGTCGTATTCAACATCCGGCGGCTGAATAAACACATTGTAGCTATGATTATCCTGCTCGCCATCGTGATCAGAATCGTCTGACTCCAATTGCCGTAGATAATCGGCAACCTGATACACAGTTAGCTTCCTAAAATGGAAAAACACCTAAATGTAGAGCGAAATCATGCGCAAATGCAAACATACAAACATTCAAAAACATGCAAAGACATGCAAAACAACAAAAATTTCATTGTAAAATCACTTAGTCATCACTTTTTTTTTACACTACAAAGGGCCGTGAGTGCCATATGGCACTCATTCACCTTTCGCTGCATCTACATGAGGAGTGATAAACAGAATCAAACTTTTTTTGTGTCCATATTATACTCCTCTCCGAGAGCTACACGCACATATAATTTTATATGACAAATATGAATAATATTCTACTTACCTATTTCGATTTCCGCTCATCGCGTTTTTTCAATTTATTTGTTTTTAGAGTTCTGTACACTTGTTGTCGATTCTAACTCACAAAAGCTAATGCGGTGCACAGTTATTCATATGATAGCTAATGCCTGTCTCTACACATAATCGCGTCAAAAAAGTATGCGCGGGTGCGAAGAGATGACAGAATATTTTTCAAATTGGTTGAATTTTGAAGTGCCATATGGCACTCGCGGCGGGGATAGGGTTAAATAAATGTAGTAATATAATTTACGTAATTTGTTTACTTTCTAAGCAAAATTAAAAAATAATAACATATTAATTTTAATATATGTGTATGTATTCTAATCGGCTTGAACCCTTCAGTGCCATCCTTGATACAGCTGTACCAGTTTTGACTTTTAAGTAAATTTTTTGAAACTATTTATACATCTCCAGAGCTAAATCCTCCTCATGACTGAGGTGATGAAATTTATTGTGTTTGGATGTGACAAGTATGACGATAGAGATGGTAAAAGTAGATATATGTCTTCATTGTTATTCTTGGTACATTTGTAACACTGACCTATTAGTACAGTTAAATTACCGGATATATATTATTTACTCTCTATTTTTTATCCTAAATGATGGTGTTGTTCAGTGCAGTGAGATAAACACCGTGAAAGAATATTGTGTTTTAAGTTTAGTTGCTTTAGGTCCGGGTAATTTTTAAAGTTGTAATTTCCTTTAAGGCTAAGGACCATGTTTTCTACGGTTAGTAAAAAAAAAAAATGTCCCGTACGCGATTCGCACTCACATTCGCTGTACGATCGTGTCGATGTTTGTGAATCATCATTTACGCGTAAAGCCACTCCAGAGTGTATACACGCATGTCACTAACCGAAGCCTTTTCGAGTGCTCATCTGGCACTACGCATACGTTGCTTTCCAACTTCCACGCACAGATGTCGAAGTTTTGAAAGTTTTATTTATAGTTTTATTAATTTATAGAAGTTTGAATTCAAAACTATTAAATTAGAAGGCGCTGCAGGTAGAGAACAAATTAAACCACAATAACCAAACAAACTTTAGATTTACGGCCAAGCTATAATTATACTTATGGATTATAAATTATTGCTCATAAAGATAGACGGTAAAATTGCCCAAACACTAACGGAAACGGAAGCAGCATGCAGCTGCATAATAGGCAAAGCAACTAAAAGTAGACTAACCGATGAGCTACCGCCATCAATATCATCATACAATACTAAGGCATATAAGTGTGGGTTATCACCATTATATGCTAGAATTCATTTTATGGAAAACAATTTAAAGCTAAGCAATAATCTTAAGTTCGGACCCTCAGGAATTTGGGCGAGTAGGGACACTAAGATAGAAAAAGTTAAAAAAAAAAAACAATGATTGTTCAAACTCGCGGGCGATGTGTTAACACCTTTTTGTTACACGGTACCTGCTCGATTTCTATGAACACTTTAATAAATGTTCCATTAAAATATAAAAAAAAGAATAGTTTTTTGTCCTGAAGGCTCTTTTGCTATTGCATTTTCTTTTTTTTCATCTGCTTTAACCCATTACCGCTCACTGTCCCCATATAAGGACACTTGTTCAACTGATGGCAACTCTAAAGGGAACCGTTATGTCTCTCACAGTGAAAACAAATATCTCTTCTAAAAGCTTTAAACAATTTGTAGTAAAGCCTACATGCTGCTGTATTAAGTGCACGTGTTGTTGTCAGTCATTTTAAATGTGCATTCCAATTCGGTTTACTTTGCTAATTTCAGTTTTGTTAATTTGTTGTGTGCAGTTGCCTAAAATAAAAATACTACAAATTGTTTAGTCTCCGAAGAGTGTGTGAATGATTCTAAAATCGTTTAGTAAAAGAAAAAAAAAATACAGCAGACAGTTGTCCGAGGCCTTCGACCACGGACTGTCCCTGCAGGCTGTGTCAGAGACACGGCCATTAAGTTTAACGTAGAATACGCCATCCGATAAGACAGAAAACATATATAACAATAAATGATAAATAACATAAGCAAATGAATTTATTTATTTGATAGTTACTTTTTTATAATTATATATCCATGTTAAATTCAAATTCACATTTAACATTTTGTTTCACTTAAATACATAAGTAAATATACGAAATTTCAATATTTCATCAATCAAAACAACAGCCGAAGGTTTGTGTCCACACTGAAACAGCAGCATAGTTTGTGTTCACGCTAAAAACTCAAACGCTCAACCAAACACCACACATATGTTTGAGTGTATGTGTTTAAACAATTTTCAATTGAGAAATTTAAATATTAGGAAGATATCAACCAATATGAAATGTATATCAAACGAAAGATAACATCTTCATTTACCTACAAAAAATTTTTTAAAAAAAGTTATCTTGCCGTTTCCTCATAATCAACGAAATAAAGATGACAACAATAACAATCTGACATGACTCCCTATACGGAAGGTAAGATGTATTCTACGCCAAAAGTGTTACATATTATTATAAGGTATGATTTTGTTAAGCTGTCCCCAAGTGGGGACAATGGGCGTTGAAGCTATAAAAAAATGTTATTTTTTAGATTTTTCAATATATGCAATATGACCCATCGCAGAATCTTTAGAGGACAAAATGAATTTTTACGACTTCAGGAGACTGTTGAGGAAATAATGGAAAATGATAAAATTGATGCTGAATATGATATTGTGGTCGTGCCACCTGATACCGTTGTCATAAGTGATGAAGACGAAGGAAATGAAGAAGACTTGTTCTGTTTAAACATGCCAAACGACGTGCCGGGACAAATTGAGCTTGTGTACAAACGAAAATGATTCTAATTTAGATTGGATTGACAGTGATGATGAACCACTTTCCAGTTTTTTCAAAGAAACGCTACGAGGCAATATAGATCAGAGTAATTTCGGAGATCCAAAGTGGAGAAATATGTTACCATCTTATAGTGCAATGTTTAATGCAAGTGATGCAGTTGCAAATAGGGTGATAAACTGCACAAATCTTTTTAAGAATCATAATCCAAGAACTTTGTTTGAAAAAATGTTCGATGTCGATGTCGATGTCGATGTGTACGCTGGCCAAAACAACCGGCACACTTTTACCCTAGATCGCGATGACCTAAAACGATTTTTGGTGATTTTATTGTTAAGCGGATTTGTTGCACTACCTCCAGAGCGCGATTATTGGAGTTTGGATAAGGATTTAGGAGTTCCATTGGTTTCAAGATCAATGCGCCGCAAAAGGTTTTTGGAAATTAAGAAAAATTTGCACTTCGCCGATAACAGTCTCGCCAACAGTTCAAATGACAGAATGTTTAAATTAAGGCGTCTTTGTAATCTCATTGAGAGGAATTCATGTCAATGGGGTGTTATGCATGAAAATTTATCGATAGATGAGTCTATGATTAAATATTTTGGTCGGCATCCAGCAAAACAATTTATTATGGGTAAACCAGTAAGATTTGGTTTCAAACACTGGGCTTCAACAAGTTCCGATGGGTACTGCTATGTTTTTGACGTTTATTGTGGAAAATCAATGCACCAGCCTTCGAGTTCTGATCCTCTTGGTGAACGAGTTGTTAAATCTCTTCTTTCAAAAATGCCGATAGTACCTGCAGAACACATCGTATACTTCGACAACTTTTTCACCAACTATCACCTATTATGTGAATTGAAACGTTTGGGATTTAGAGCGACTGGTACAATTCGTGACAACATAACCAAAAAATGTCCTGTAGTGCCCGTAAAAGAAATGAAAAAAAAGATAGAGCTGAATATGATTTTCGTTTTGATAAAAATAATGAAATTACAATAGTACGATGGAAAGACAATAGCGTCGTCACGATGGCAGCAAATTCTGATTTTGTATATCTACTGGGAAAGGTAAAAATATGGTGTAAGGCTCGAAAAGAGAAGGCCGACTTCAGTATACCTAGCTTATTTGTAAACTACTACCAGGGAATGGGAGGCGTTGACCAAATGGACCAATCTATTAGCCTTTACAGAGTATCCATTAGAGGAAAGAAGTGGTGGTGGTGTATTTTTACATATATTCTGGATTTGGTGGTAAGTAACGCTTGGCGGTTACATGTTTTGATATGTAGAGCTAAAGAAACGACTCCAATGGACCAATTCTTATTCAGAAGAAACATTGCTAGGGCATATTTAACGCCTGGAGTTTCTAGAAAACGTCCAACTTCTTCCACCGCAGTTGATGCTGATCAATGGCCACAATCCTGAAAGAATAACAAATCAATTGCGATGCGTTATTTGTCATTCCAAGTGTCGATGGAGATGCGAATTATGCACAAAAACACTTTCTGTAGAACGAAGTGGTTTTGGTAAATATCATAACTAAAACGCCACCCATTTTTCTCAAAAACTAAAAAGAAAATTAAATTTTTTTTAATGAATTCCTTTTATTTAATCTATATTAATGCAATAAATAAATTAATGGGTTAACATTAGATGCAAAATTGTTAAAAAAAAATAAAGCAATATTTAACTCACTGAAATAATTGTTTTTTTTTGTCATCAACACAGCGACGACAAAAAGTATTGAATAGTATAGAGAACTTATTACACTCTTTTCCCGCTGTCATGTAGACTGTCTGAGTACAAAAATAAGCGAGTATTTTTTTTTTTTGTAGAATATTTCTATATAAATACACTATTTCGGCCATGTTATTATATAAAATAATACAAAAGTTTAAGTGTTTCTAAAGGCATCAATATTTCACATCAAAATTATTCATGGACCAAATTATGACAAAAAGAGAGCAATACATTTTGAATCATTAGCCAGATGTCGCCAGTTGTTTTGGGTCAAACAATTCGTTCCGTGAGTTCTCTATACTATTCTATACTCTTTGGCGATGTCGAACTGCTTGTTTGTTTGCTGCCGCTACATCAATACCATCAAACTTATTTTCAGGCAGAGACTATTGTTGTACAATAAACACGTACGTGATGATAGCGCTGTGTGTTGTTTGCATGTGTTCACAATTTATATGAATGTTAAAAATAGTAATTAATTGAATTCGTTATATTTTCTTAACAGTGTATTGGACCTGTTATTAATCTAAACAAAATACAAAGAAAACACAAAAATTACTTCATATTTCTCGCGCCAAAGGAAAGTATACAATTTGCTGAAAGTTGTATTAAGAGTTCAGTACATGTTTTTTTTCTTGTTATTTTTTGTTTATACCTTTCTATCGCTTCCGTAAATGGCCTTCAGCGATAGGTACGGGACAAAATTTATCACTGGATACGCGTGAACTTGCTATATGTTCAACTTCACAAAGCAGGAAAATCGCTGCGAGAAATCGGTTCTCTTATTGGCAGAATCAACAGCACACTTAAGAAAATTATCGGAATGTATTAAAAGTAAAAAATTTGGAAACTCTTCCATAATCAGCCAGACGTAGAATATTAAATAAATCCCAAATACGATCTATTGTACGAAATTTATAAGAAGTATCCTGCTCAAAATGCAGCTAACCTATCGGTAGATATTTCAACAACATCTGGAACCAATGTCAGTGCCAGTACAATACGTGGAGCACTACATGCTAATGGGATTCATGGCTGAGTGCCCAGAAGAAAATCATTAATATGCAAAGTCATCCAAAAACAGCGACTGGAGTTTGCTAAGAAGTAAGTTTATTTCTGAACTATCATTATTTTTAGCGACGAGAGTAAATTCGATATTTTGGGTAAAAGAAAGCCCGTGAATATTTGGAGAAGAAAAAACAAAGAAGTTGCTGAACAAAATCTAATATCTACAACAAAACACGGCAGGGTTTGATGATGGTTTGGGGTTGCATGGCCGGGAGTGGAGTCGGCAGATTAGTGTATATTGAAAGTGATATAACTAAAACAGGATACCTTCATATCTTGAGAGAAAATTTGACTCTCAGTGTCGAAATTTTCTGCTTGGATAGGACGCACTAAAATTAGTTGACCCAGATATGCCGGTGGGCGTACTAGTGCAACAATATGCGTAGTTTTACAAAATAGCTTTAATATACAGATTATATTACAAAACTGAAGAAAGAATAAAAAAAAATATTTTCTAACGTGGATTTTGAGTCCGTACTACATGTAGTACGCTCGGCACATATGGAAGCTAAATGCAGTATTTTCGTGTGATTTAATTCAAGCCATTTATTATTCAGTAAGTTCTATGTACACAAGTAAAGAAAAAACAAATGAATAAAAAAAATATTTAGTGGCTACCATAGTATGGAACCATCTGCTCGTCTACTGAATGCTGTATGGTTTTCGGAGCATTACTCGGGAAACACTTGTTCAACATTTGTAAAAGTGGTCTAACTTTTGCGAACTTGTCTGTTTTATCCAGAGTGTTGTTATCCACAAAGTGCAAGTTTCTTATTATGAACTCAAATCGATCCATTCTCATTGCGTTCGACACAAAAGAATGATGAGTATCCATATCACTTTGCTATTACATACGGCGTCTCGAAACAGTATTCCAATAAAGCACCTGATTTCTTCTGGAGTTATATTTGCAGTTGCATTTTGTTTGGACGCATAGTCATTGGAGTACTATAAAAAATTGTTCCAACAATTCAAGAGGTTTCCTGTTCATATGCTGTGACAATAGGCTCAGTTTCTTCCAGATCGTGATTTTTCCATTTTACTGATGACTCAATACATTTACGTTTCTTGACCTACAGTTTCACAAGTAGTGGCTGGCAATTTTTCATCGACTACAACGCCGATTACTTTAGTACTCAGTGGTAATCGGTAAGGTAGTGTCTCGAGAGATTTTCTATTGTTATTAGTTAATGAAGTAACCTTATGTACATATATTTTGTTTATGTATATTACAACTATGACCTGACTACGTGATTTAAGTCATAATACGATGATTTAATTTTTTTTTTTGAAATTCTATTTTTTTTATGTTTTTACTTTTTCTTTAAGAAATAAGACCACCTAAAAATAAGTCAAAATAAATCGTATTTCTTTTCTAACCTTAAGAATTTCATAATGGTATTTTTACCTTATATTTCAACTTGTACTTCAATTGAAATTAAAATTTTAATTTAAAAATCAAAAGTTGCAAAAAATTCCTCTGTAAAATTAAAATGCAGAATAATTTTTTTTATTTTAAATTTTATTGGATTCCCTTTGTGAAACAAACAAATTGCCGGAAAAATTTTTTTATTTTACCACTAAAAATGGACAAATATATTTTGAAACAAACATGAAATATCATTAAAAACGACAACGGTTATTTAAAAAAATTTTAAAAAATAAAAATAAACAGAAAAAAACCCCCAGCCCGGAATCCAACCTGGGTTCTTTTCACTTTGCTATCACTGTTTGTCGATGAATTTGACAACGAAATGTCACCGACAAATTCGTCGATGAAATGTTACCGATGAATTCATCGTCGAATGGTAGTTCAAATGGTGAGCCATCACCAAACTGCCATCCCCTTGTTAAATTCGCCGCTCAAAAGCATTTCGGGTAGTTTGGCAGGTAATCGATGGCTTTTTGTGGTAGTCGATGAATTCATCGACGTAGAGTCGATTCCATTTACTGCAGGGCTGTTACAATAACGCAAGTGGATTGTCGTCTTCACTATCCGAATCGCTAGAATAAGAAGAAGAAGTTTTCAAAATTCACTTCATATTACTCTCCAGAATCTTCATCTATGACGTAGTTGTTCGCACTATGAGTGGGCACAATTGAGATATCGTAAGAATTTTGCAAAAACCCTTCATCACTTTCCTCTAACCCTTTCGAACCGAAAAAAAAACTGTTGGGTATACAATATTGGCAGTTGGTGGACCTTAAAGACTTTGAAAAAGTAAACATTTGTACCGAGCCAGAATTTCAGTTTTCGAAACTAGAGGCGCTGGGGGCTCTGGGATATATAATCCCAATAGGTGGTTTTGATTTGAAATTTGGGATATAATGTCCCAGCAGGTCTCAAAACTAAACCACACACTAGTAAGTTTTCAGTAATTTTATTGATTTATAAAAAGTTTTTTTTACATATGATAGGGTGAAAAGCACTTGAAACATAGTGGAACTTCGCATGTCTTGCATGTAAAGAAAGTACGCTTGCCATTCTTTCCACCTTTCTTATCCTTTGAGCACTTTACGCATCGGCGACGTGTTGGGCCTTCAATTGGCATGTGATCGCCAACTACACCATAATTGACATCTCGGTTCTTCAAATGGCGTCCAGACTTTTTCTTCTTAGGCACCTTAGTTTTCTCCAGCCCAGTCTTTATCATATCCTCCGCCAATGCAGCAACAAAATCAATATAAGGAAGATTTGGCAAGTGATGCGTTTCTTTATAAAGTATCCAGCTGTTGACACAGGTGGTCTGGAGAAGTTTGTAGAAAACCTTTTTCCACCATTTTGTGGACTTCCTGTTGATGTCGTATAGTTGCGACATTTGGTCGGATAAGTCAACACCACCCATGTGTTGGTTGTAATCGACAATGGACTTTGGACAATTCAATGTAATTTTTTCACCGCTTTTCTGTTTCCGTTGAATCAACCCCATTTCTCCGCCATGACAATTACTCATAACCGTCACCAGTTTTGTGTCCTGCCAATATACGCATGACGTCCCAAATTGATTTTGATAGCACACACTCTCTCCTCTTTTTAATTTCTCAGTACATGAAGGAAGCTGCTTCCGATTAGATATTATAGTACCAACAGCAGGGAATGGAAGGCTGTTGAAGAGGTATACTGAGGAAAAGAATCTATCGAAGAAAAGTGCCACATTGGTTCGCTTGATAGAGGTCGCCAATGCTAAGACTACCCCCTCGCCCAATGTCGAGTTGTCGACTTCTTTTTCTGAATAATTTTTTCCACAATATATATTGAAGTCATATACGTAGCCAGACGCTGAATCAGATCTTTCCCATATTTTAATTCCACGTTTGATTGGTTTCATTGGAAGGTATTGCTTTAGAGTGGATCTTCCTTTGAACTTAACCATTGATTCATCTAAAGCTTGAAAAGAGCTATCTTCACGGCATGCAGCATAAGTCTGTTTTAGGCAACTGACTACTTCCTCAATATAGTAGCTCTTTGAACAGCCATTTGGCTTTTCAGGATAGTTACAATAAAATTTTGAATGAAGCAGGAGGAATCGATCACGAGACATGTTATCCCTTATCAAAGCGTTTCCAACAGACTTTCTTTTAGACCAGTGCATAGGCATTTTAGGTAGTCTATTGTAGGAAGTAACCAGCATTATTCCCATCATTGCCAAAATTTCGTGCTGGTCTGTTTCAGGAATGGATCGAGTGGGTTTTTGGTATGCACCTTGAGCTTTCTTCACGATACTTATTCTTTCATTTGTGCACTGGCTTATCCATATGAGCAAACTTCGTGGGAACAATTTTAAAAATATTTCCAATTCACTGGAGCCTCTATTTATATTGCAAAGCACAGACGGAATGTACGTTGGAGGCATTTCTTTTGGTGGATGGAGATTGCTGTTCACCGTCCATATATTTCCCGTAGTATGTGTTACTGTAATGGCGCAATCTTCTTCCACGCAGTCGGCACCGATCTCTTCATCACCACTGGACTCCTCTTCCCCAAGGTCACCACATTCCATATAGAGACACTCTTCTCCCTCTGATGATGATTCGTCATCATCCGATTGTAGATACTCGGATCCACTGTGTTCATATGGCTCCGACTCACCTGAAGTATCTTAGAGTACATTTTCGATGTCTTCGGCAGATAGCTTACCTTTCTTGCTGGTCATAATGCCTATTGAATGAAAGAATTTGATTACTCCTGGGATATATATTCCCTAGTCAAAATACTACTGGGACATATAATCCCACGATCAGAAAACACTAGTTATATCACAAAATAATGTATTTCTAAACTTGTATTATAATTGTAAAGCACAAACACATGATAAACACACGATAAAAAACATATAACATAACATTTACCGTTTTTTTTTGTAGTTATTATTTAATTTTTCTGCAGAATTTCGCAACACGTGCTCACTTTCTCACTGATTACTAGCAACTGTATCAGTCAAATGTCAAACCAGAGTCAATACTTTGTACTAGAGATGTATTGAAGACCATAAACAACTGAAAAAACACATTTCCATGCATATTCTTTAGCAAATATTACCAATAGGTGTTTGTAAATTTTTTTGGGATATATTGTACCGACCGGGTCGAAAGGGCTAAGGCATTTATTATCTCATTTATAGTTAAATATCTGGGAAAAAATAAGTTTTTCTTTTCACCATTTTGCCACACTAATGCTGAACGTACTACATGTAGTACGTCAGCATAGACATCAGCTAAAATAAGATATAATTTTCTTTTTTAAATAGACTTTTGCTACATATCAGTTTTTACAACTATTATAATTAAAAAACATAGAAACGCAACAACAATAAAATATGCGTATAAAACTTTTTCTCACCGATTACGTGACACTTTTGCCAATTTCACAAAACTGAAATCTATGATCCAAAAAACTACACATAAGCAATTACGCTAGACAAAACTTATCCACGCATGTTTTGTCGAACGTTATACACCGTTATAGCACAACAACAAGTAGAAAATTTGAAGCACAGTAAACGCAGAAACCTGAACATAACAGGTGTACAACATGTAGTACGGTCGGCATATCTGGGTTAAGGAATAAATATTTTAAGATACTCCTAACAATGGTATCATCTTTCACAGTCATCGGTCTGCAATCTGACGGAACTTTTGTGGGCTCATCCTGATCGCGAAATAAGAAAGAGATTAATCAGTAACAGGGAATCTCTCGAAATAGTGGTAATAGAAGAGTGACAAAAAAAATATCATCTGGCATATCCGCAAATTTAGTTAAGTCGGAGCTGAAGAGATTACAAGCTGTACTAAAGCCAAAGGAAAACAAACAAAATATAGAAATAATTTGTTTATGAATTATTTATTAATGAATACACTCAAAGAAAAACTTTTCGTTGCATGGATGAAACATTTTCGTTAATGTTATTACGTTGTTATAGAGAAAAATGTCGTATATCCAACAATTCGGTAGACGGTGCAACGAAAAATTTCATACTTGACTTTTCTGACAATTTTTCATTTAATTTGAATTTTGTAAAAAAATGGATTGAAAATCAAAAAAAAAAGTAAATGCATGAGATTTTAACTACTGATATTTGGGGTATGTCCTACTTTTTATAGTTTATATTTATTAGTTATTTATTTGGTGCAATGGGTAGTGTGCGCGCCTCTTGTACAGGAGATCCTGGGTTCGATCCCTGCTCCAACCACCTTACAAAAAAAAAAAAAATTTCTTTCGACGACGGTCACCTCGCTTAGTACGATGAATATAAAAAATTATAATTCAATGTACAATCAAATGAATCCAATCGAAATTTAAACAAATTTGGTTAAAATATATAAAGAGCAGTTGAAGAAAATGCGATCAGTGGCATATTGACGGGGAGATTTGACGTTCCAATTGAATATCAAAACCTTCAACACAACAATAATTGCATGATTTAAGAAAACAATGATGGGGTACTACTATGTTAAAGGAGTAGAGCATAGGGGTGTTATATTGATAGTAAGTACGGACATAGATACAAATGCATATATTTGAATAAAAAATCTTAATAATAAATTCCTCACATTAACACAATCTTCTCCAGACGAGTGTTTCAACATGGAATGAATATAATCTATTAAGCAAATTGAAACCATTTTCGAAGCAAAAATTTAAAATATTGTTATCGAAACGCCTGCAATGTAATACTAGCAGTGTATGTCTTTATGTCGAATTGTCAATAAATAATTTCAAACACATTTCAAAATCATTGTAGTAACGAAACAAATTCATTGCAACAATGACTTAAATTTGTTGCACCGATGAAACAAATTCATTGCTGTAATGAAACAAATTCACTACAGCACTGAAATAATTCCTTGCAAGAACGATACTTAGTCATTGCGATAATGAAACAAATGCATTGCAGCAACGAAACAAATTCGTTGCAATAATGAAGCAAATTCATTGTAGCAACAACCATACTTTCACCATAGTAACGTACAAATTGCAGTTGATGAACACATTTTCATAGCGGAAATGAAACGTTACGTTAACTCACTTTCGATGACAAAAGTTGTTGGGGCAATGAACATTTTAATGCCAGTGTCGATGCTTTTCCGTTCAGTGTACACTTTCTTTTGACGCGTAAAATATAAAACAGTTTTTGTTTTAGCTATGTTTTTTTATTATAGTTGTAAGATTTTTGTTGTTGTTTTGTCATAAATTGATAGAGGGTCTAAGGCCATGTTTAGATAATGTAAAGAGTTGAATTAATTCATTTTTAACATACAAAAAAAACTTAAATACATATTTAACAAACGCGTACACTTTATTTTCACACTCACAGTGGTCTTTATTAAATAGACTCCTTTAACGTTCCAAAAAGCTTTTTACACTTAACTCTGGTTAAAACCTCCAGTCTATGTATGAAAAAAATAATCAAATAGAAAAACCGAGTGAAAGTCATAAGTTCGTACAAAAAACAAACACAAAATGTTCTTAATTTAAAAACAATTCAGGCAAAAGTAAATATTGAAGTTAAAATAAACATATGTAAAAGAATTTCTCCTTAAACGAAAGTGTACATATGAGAGTTCACAGGTTGCCAAGGAAAGTACACATATACATGAACATAAAAACAGCATCCGGTTCATCTGTGTGTCAAAGCCCTGGTCTTTTTGATTAAGTAGGTAAATGTTTGCATAATACGTTGGTGTTGGTATTCACTTATTTGATTTGCCATATGTGGTTGCGATTTTTGTAATGTGTGTTATAGTCGAATGACAAATATTTATCCAGCAAATTGTTCTCAAATCACGTTGCAATAAAAATGTATTTGTTCAAGGCAAATATTTAACAGACTAAAAATACCTACGACATTAACGCGCGAAGGATGAGTAGGGACAATCACAAATAACAAATCTTCACTCACACAGGGACCAAGCAGAATCGCAAATCCGTTTTGCAACTTTCACGGGAGCTGGCAGGATTATAAATCCTTAAACGTTAAAACATTGTGACAACAAGGTAATTGTGTTTGTGTATTTGCCCGTTAAGCGAATTGTGTACGCCTCGCCATAACCAGCTAACTGCACGATTTTTTTAAAGTAGGTTTCAAGGTCTGCCATACTAATATATTTCTAATATATCTAATAATTAAGTTTCGCTTTAGTTATGACAATACAGGACTATTCAAACAAATTCTGACTTAATGCTTGCCTTTAGCCTTTTTAATTTGAAGAAGTTATTGGGCAATCCACAATGAAAATAAGATTGCTCACAAAGAGGCGACAATAGAAGCACAAATTATGTTAAAAAATTGCATAAATTTAGCATTTAATGTTAAACATTAATTCTACAGTTACTACTTAAGTTACGAAGAGTAGAATTGGTTTATATAGAATTGGTAGAATTAATTGGATCAGTTCTTTCACTGCTTGCTTATTATGAGAGCTGTTGCCTCTCGCTCTCCTTCTAAGCTGTTGTGCGTGGTGGTTGCCTGTATGCGCAGCTTTCAACATTGGCATCTTGGATCGATAATGCAAATCGTGCAGGTGGTCAAGATCCTGAAGTTTAGTCCAGGATTCTATAATAATTATTGGTTTATTATTGTTTCCATTTTCAACATGGCTCTCCACGTAAGTTTTATTCATCGTTCGATGATTGTCGGGCCATGTAATGTAAATACTCTGTGCCAATGTAAATAAATATTCTGTGCTCGTAGGGTTTGATCGTATATCATTGGTACCAACGAGTCCTGTGGAGGGTATCTATTGAATTTTACCATCATGTTTCTACTACAGTGTAAAGCCGCTGAAGGGTGATGATGGTTGCCTAATATTTATATTAAATGTACAGCAGTGAACCAGAAAGTAGCTTGCGTACAAGTACATAGACAATTTGATAGAAGCTTTGATTATTGGGGAATTCCCATGTGAACTTGTGGATATTGTTATCCTGAAATTTCTTCCGCCAAAAATAAAGGCCGAATAAAATTTTTGTATCACCCACTGATTGCGAATTTATGAGAAAATCAAGTTGATTACACGCTGAAAACAACGGGGCATGTGACTATGCAGGAACAATATATATATTTAGAGCATCCATAAATTTACGTGCAAGTATTATTTTGGGGAATTGAAGAACTGTTGCCTTTTTGTTTCTTTGTCACCTTTTTTATTTGTGGCTGTTTTTATCATCCAAAACCATGTTTGGGCCACAAAAACATATAAGTAT
Source organism: Phaonia tiefii (assembly GCA_963931995.1). NCBI lineage: Eukaryota > Metazoa > Arthropoda > Insecta > Diptera > Muscidae > Phaonia > Phaonia tiefii. The sequence goes on along the minus strand of OZ008368.1, from coordinate 57,643,527 downwards.
ATTTTAATATATTCATCATTGTGTACCTGAATAGCACAACCAACGTGTTTAGACGCAAGTATACTATACTTGCGGCAAGCTACAAATACGCCATATTTGCATCAAAACAACAAAAAATATATAGATTTTTCAGTGTGTATAGTAAAAGACCTTATCACTTTCATCATCAGTCGCAAAGGACGCAAAAGCATCTACCACAAAAATTCCGCGGGATTTCGAGTTCAACCTCGCAACGAAGTTGATATCAGATATACTTTTAGTCTTGGGAGGAAAGATAAGTCGCATGCCATTTCCGGAGTATGCTAAGCTGATGGTAGTTGGGTATTTCCAAAATTAAGCTAACATGTATCGCTCATTACCTGCATCTTTATATTTTAGGATTCCACAACCCTTTAACTTGTCCAAGTGTCAATTTTAGCCGATGGAACTCTTACATTCGAGCTACCAATCATAAGCCGTTTTTTAAAACAAAATGTTTATAGGTACACCAACGGAACTGATTGTTTGAAAAGAGCTTGCAGAAACCGTAAATTCGGCTGTTGCCACCGAATTTAGTCCCCACAACTGAAATTCGGTTGAAGCAACCTTGTTTCATAATCGATTCGGTTGTGGCAACTGAATCTTCAACTATATTCGTTCTGCCAACCAAATTTTCTAAACTTTCGGTTGGGGCAACAGAATTTGGAATTATTTCGGATCCAACAACCGAAATTGGTTCCAAATTCGGTTGGAGTAACCGAATGTGGCACCAATTTAGTTGCAACAACCGAATTTGTCATCAATTCGGTTGTAACTATCGAATTTGGTATCAATTCGGTCGCAATAACCGTATTTAGCCTTATGTCAGTTGCAACGACCGCATTTGGCATCAATTCGTTTGCTGTAACTGAATATGTAATGAACTCTGTAGGTACAACCGAATTAATTTTCAATTCGGTTACCACAATATAATTCTATGCATTTCAAACCTGACTTTTAAAATTATATATAGAAATATTATATCAATATCAAGATTTTTTTGTAGTTTTTAATAAAGGTGAGTGAGTGCAAATATTGTAATTATAGTTTGCCTTAAAACGGTTTTTTGTTTGCAGAAAATGTCCAATAAAATATCAACTGTTTTAAAATTTTTCTAGGGCGGGTCGGATGTGCTGCAATAGAGTATATACAAAACGGTTTATGTAAACCAACAGATACTACACATCGGAATTGGTGCGATGGCCCGTGATGTCCTTGTCTTCAAAAAAAGGCAGAAGTGGCAGTTATCTCAAATGTATTACCGTAAAGAGTATCCTATATAAATGACTTGTTTTTCTTGCTTTGTAAGTTTTTTATAAGAATTCTTGAAAATAAGTCATCAGTTAATAATTAAAACAAATTTTAAAATTCATTTGTGAAAATATATAAATTTGGTTCTGACAACCTTTAATTCGGCTGTGACAACCCCTAATGAGGTTGCGATAACCTCTGATGAGGTTGTGTCAGCCTCCAATGAGGTTGTGTCAACCTCTAATGACGTTCTGGCAACCTCCAATGAAGTTGTGTCACAATCTAATGAGGTTACGGCTAATTCGGTTTTCTGTGAGTGTAACGGTGAATTTATTAATAAAAAAGAAAAAAAAAAAAATGGTGTCCCATAACATCGCATGAAGGGATTGGAGAGAGCTTCTCACTGTCAGTGAGATGTGCGATTTCTAGTTTTACACTCACTAATTGGAACCTACAGTTTTACACCGGTTCCGAACGGTATTTTGAGAAGCCTTTTCATGGCTAAGTACTCGATAGTGTCGCCATCACTAAGCGAGGTGACCGTCGTCGAAAGAAATGTAAGGTGGTTTGAGCAGGGATCGAGCCCACGTTCTCATGTACAAGAGCCGGCAACACTAGCCATTGCACCACCGACGGCCACAATTTATTAATAGTCCTTGTTTATGTATCTGTAGTTTTGTTTTGTTTTGGATGAATGGCTCACTAGTCTTCCGGGCTATCAGCAACCTTATGACAGGAATAACAATTAATTGCAAGCTGCTACACTGCACAAAATGGGGTGGTGAAATCGACGATAAGGTAGCTTAATTTGACGAAATTTCATCACAATAGACCTGACAAAAACTGGATGTTGATTTAAATAAAATTTTATTAAATTTTTCGCTTGAGTCGTAAAATTGACTAAATATTGTCAAATTGAATAAAACAGACATTACACTTTACTAATGATTTTATTTACTTTGACTACATTTTGTCGATTATAGATTCCAGTAAAAATACTTTTATATACATAAGAATTATATTGATTTTGTATAGTACAATAACACAATGTAAATTCGTATACAATTATATAAAATTAAAAAATGTGTGCAGCTTGAAATAGAAGACACATATATTTCCAAGAAAGCACATATTTTGTAACCACATGCTACTAATTGATTTTATATTCACTGAAAATACGTAAATATACACGTTGCTATTTTATTGCAAACACTTTTTATTAATATTGCTAACTTTAAAGACATTTATTAGTATTTCCTAAAATTGTATGTTCTATTCCTGAATGACGAGCACACATACTATTACTAAAACCTTCTCTGTGTCTGTAAATCATGCTCCTCACATTATCATATTTCATATTGACGAGATTTCGCCAATTTATAAAAATTTCGTCAATTTGAATAAATAAATTAGTTAAAAAGTTACCAAAATTGTTCGTTGATTTAACCTACAACAATTCGTTCAGTGTATCCTGTATACTTATGTTATCTGTATACCAGCATGCATCGGTGGGTTCTCAACCAATCACCGTTTCACTTTAGCTACCATCAAAAAAGTTTATAAAAGCGACATTACCAGCACCGTAATACTGTTGTTTTATAACGACGAAAATCGGAAGTTTAGTTGTGAAAATTGATAAAAGTTCAACTCAAAATTACAGAATTGTGTTAACTTAACTACTGAGTGATATCGTTAACAAGTTACAGAATTCCGGTACAGGGCATACTTAGCGTTATGCCGGAATAGGCGCTATGAAATTAGAAAAATGGTCCCAAAAAAAGATGGACAAAAATTTAGGCGTATTTCCATCTTTTGAGGCGTTTTTTCATTTTGGAAATGAAATAAGGCCCAAGAATGTGAATGAAAAATTGCCCCAAAAATTTGGGGTCAAAATTAATTTTGTGTGTGGGTTCGAATTGCATTATGAAATGTAACCCTCCGATGAGTGAGAAGGTCCCTCCGATGAGTGAGAAGGTCCCTAGGGACCTTTTTGCCTTTTCAAACTGAAATTACTCCTACTTCGGTCACTACAACCCCCCCCCCCGCCAAAGTTACTCTGAGTATTTTGTTGCGCATCTTTGCGCATCAGTGAAGTAATCCCTAAATGTCTTTGAGTTCAGGTAGACGTACGAAAGAGTATAAAAGAAGTTGTAGTTTCGTAAACCAAAGCACTCAAAGTTTAGACAGCGAAGAGTAAAATCGTGTGTGATAGAAACAAAAATATAAATATGGCAGATGCAAGTAATTTGGACGTTGCTGAAATTGTTGTACGCCGTAGTACACGTTACCAGCAAATGACTGCGGATGAAAGGCGTGCAGCTGATAGTAGATTTGCTGATTTTATGGACGAAGACATGGATGAAGAAATTGATATTGCTGCAATTGATAATTATGAAGTTGAGGATGATGAAGATCGCACATACCAACATGCTGAAGAGTCGGATGCCGAAACTGAAGGATACGTCGAGCTAAATGAAGATACTGATGACGACGATGATGAAGAGGAAGAAAATGATGGACAGGAAACGAAAAAAAGTTACTATATTGGTAAAGATGGCACCCAATGGAGTAAAAAAGCACCACCAACATCACGCACTCGTAATCATAACGTGGTCGACTTCAGAAGAAAGAAACCAGGACGAACAGGAAATATACACGACCCCTATACAATAATGCGTTCAATCATGACAGAGGAAATAATACACTTAGTGCTACGTGAAACAAATCGTAAAGGCAGGGAGGTTACAGCTGCATGGAATATGGCGAATCCCACGAAGAAAAAGGAGTGGAAGCCAGTGACAGTGAAAGAGTTTGACGCCTTCGTAGCTATTCTCTTGTATGCTGGACTCACAAGATCAAACCATGAACCAGCTATGGAATTATGGGGCGCGACGCGTTGCCCAATATACAAAGCTGCGTTGTCGTACGATCGCTTCATGTGTATAAAGCAATTTATTCGATTCGACAATGGAAAGACTCGACAACAGCGACTCATCAACAGCAAAACTGCGGCTATTGACGATATTTGGCAAATGTTGCAACATGACTTGGCAGCAGCTTACACTCCTCATGAAGCACTAACAGTTGATGACAGTTGTTCCCTTACAGAGGCCGCACCCGCTTCACACAATATATTCCGTCAAAGCCAGCTAAGTATGGTTTGAAAGTATGGTGGTTATGCGACTCACAGAGTTATTGTCCTGTAAAGGGAATGATATATTCTGGAAAACTGTCAAACCAACAACGGGAGATAATCCAAGGGCAGAACGTAGTGCTGGATCTTGTGGAAAAATATTTAGATGCTGGTCGTACTATATACGCGGATAATTTCTTTACCACTCTTGACTTGGCGCGTATTTTGTTGAGGAGGAAGACCGCATATGTTGGTAAAGTGCGCTACAACAAAACATTCATTCCACAGGAGTTCAAGAAGAACCCGAAGCTCACCATCAATAGTACATTATTTGGGTTCAACGAAGGGGATATAGCGTTATGCTCACACGTGCCTCGTTGACGAGCAAACCTAGAAGCGGAAGCCCTATGCCATATTAGATTACAACGCCAACAAATGCGGCGTTGATACCATGGATCAAATGCTAGGCACTTACAGCTGCCAAAGAGCAACACAACGATGGCCGGTGGCCATGTTTTATAATATGCTGGACGTCGCTGCATTGGCTGCATTTACGATTTACAACGAAATGAAGCCTATAAAAAGGAGTGACAGACGCCGGTCGTTCTTGTTACTGCTAACGAAGCAATTGGCCACACCAAATATCGAAGAACGTGCCCTGAACAACCATATAACCTCATACCCAAGGATACGCAATGCGATGGAAGCATTCGATGTCAGGGTAAGAAACACATCTTCAAATTCAAGAATAGAATATATATTTATTTGTTTTTTAATTTTCTTTTCATTTGAGGTATTACCAAGACCGATGGAAGGCAATGCACCGTCGTTTGCGGCTAGGTCAAGTAGACCGTAATGTCGCCTTTGCCGTTCTGAGTACGGGCGGCAGCGGAAAACGCGGGCATACTGCTTCGGCTGCGGCAACGCTGTTTGCGGAGAACATAGTACACTTTTACATTGCTGCAACACTTGCGCACAGGGCGGGGGACAAGAAGTACACGCTCAACAACAATAATTTTTAAAGTTTTTTATAATAGTCTTAAGAAAATTCAAGCAAAAAAAAAAACAAAAAAAATTAAAAAAATTTAAAAAATTATTTTTGTATGTAGAATTTAGTTATAAACAAAAAAAAATCAAAAAAAATTTTTTATATGAAAAAAACATGATTTACAAAAAAGGTCCGTGGGACCTTTTCACACGGCCGTGAAGTTCAGAACTGTCACTCATCGGAGGGTTAACCCAAATTTTTGAAAACGAAAAATGGCCCCAATTTGTGTGATATACAATTTGGGTCCAAACTGCATTTTAGCATTTTTTTTAGCAAAACACGAAATTTTATAACGGCCTTGGTTTTTGTGTTAGTTGATTTTATTGAAGATGTAACATTATTTATTACAAAAGAATTAGTTTGCTGGTAGGAAGAAACTGATTAATATAGACCGAAGAAATGGAGTGTATTTTTTTTAATGGGAAAAAACATAATAGTACATTATTATATTTAGTTGAAAAAATATGATTTTTAAAAATAAATCTAGCTATAAAGATTTTGTTAAATATGTGTGCTGGCATAATTCGTGTAAAGCTAGGATAACCCTTTTGCCAAATGGAAAATGTGAATTGGTCAAGCATTATATTGACCACAACCATAGCCCCGATGAAGAGGCGTACAAAGAATTGAATGCTTTGAATTCCATAATGCAGGAGTGTGCAAATAATGCCTCCAATATTGCTTCTGACTTTTCGGCAATAAGTAGCGTCCGAACGGCTGATAACAGATAACACAGACACCAAGAACATACTAAGAATATTTAATTTGCAAAAATTAAGAGGGGCTTACAATACATTGCAACGTCTCCAAAAAGCCCACTAGATGTAACAAATGCTTTTTTCTATGAAGAAGTAAGTTTGGGCTAACTCAGCATGAGAGAAACCCAAGATTTTTTTATACTGCATGTATATTAGGTAGGGGTGCCAAACGGGAAATCCCGAATCCTGAAATGCCAGGATTTTTCGGGATTGATGAATCCCGAATCCCGCGATTTTAATAAGTAAGTCCCGGGATTTTCCGGGATTATTATTAATTTTGAAAAACATAAAACTAAAAACAATGACAAAAATTCAGTGTGCGTTTAAAAACCAATGGCGGCTCTACAAAAAGTTTAATAACACATCTTAACTTAAGCTAATTTTGGCATATGTATGTCTATTATACGGCTTACTCTCCAAAAATTACAAAATTTATTGCGTTGGGTAAACCATAAAGCAAAGAAAGTAAAATAACAAAATCGGGACAAAAGCATAGTTTCGGAGTTATGGATCGCAACATTTCGGATAATTTTTCCACTAACGTAGCGTGTAAATCCATTGATATCACTTTTTTGTATAAAACAAGTCATAACTAACTAAAAAAATTATGTAGCATTTTTCGATAACTCGCTCAGTTATCGAGTTATCGGATGTTCAAATTTCTCAAACAAAAATTTAAAAATTTTTATAAAATAATTTTTGTTTTTGTTTGAAAAAACAAATATTCGAAAAATCGCGCGATGTTTTTAAAATAATTGTTGTGACTTATCGAACAATGCTACATTATTTTTTGAGTTAGTTATGACTAGTTTTACACAAAAAAATGCTACCAAAATCGATAATTTTTCTAAACATCAACATCCGATAACTCGATAAGTAAGCGACTTATCAAAAAGTGCTACACTATTTTATTTGTTTGTTTTGAATTGTTTTACACAAAAAACTGATATCATAAAGCCATTGGTACGTTAACGCCATAACCCTGTCACATATCCGAAATTTCGGGGTCCATAACTCCGAAATTATGCATATGAATAACGTATTCTACCCGCTTTTTGTTGTTTATTGGAGTGTAAGCCGTAAAATAGACCAGTTCCCCAAAAAAAAAACAAATAAAAATAGAATCCCGAAAAATCCCGAAATCCCGGAAAATCCTGGGATCCCGAAAAATCCCGAAAATCCCGGGATTTCGGGATCGGTATTTTTTAAAATCAGTCCCGTTTAGCATCCCTAATAGTAGGTGACGGATACAGCTTCTGTATCTTTCTATCCCTAAAAAGTATTGACCTTATTAAGGAAAACATTGCACCTGAACTAAGAAAGTTCCTTATGGACGCAACATTTAGTATTGTCCCTGAAGGTTGCTTTAAGCAATTACTTATAATTTACATAAGCTACTTTGAAGTGGTATGTAATGATCACGTGGCATATTTATACTATTTAATCATATTTTTACATCACAGATTTATCCAATATTTTATGTATTAATGGACAAGAAATCTAACTAATCATATGAAGAGTTGCTGTTATAGTATATTAAAAATAACATTTTTGATATGGAACCAGCTGTGTTCATTACTGATTATGAACATGATATGAGGGAATCAATAAGGAGCGTTTATAGTGATGTGAAACTGGTCGGGAGCTGGTAAGGAGACATGTTTCTGTGGGTTTTAAATGTTGTTTGCTCGATTTTTGTTAAAAATTTTTAGTTTTGTTTTTCATATATTAAGAACAAATATAATTCCTAACAGGTTTCATTATTGCCAAGCTCTAAGATGCAGTGTCGTGAAAAACCGTTCGCTCCTAAATTTTTTAATATCGTCGGATGCTGCAAAAACAGCTTATGAGAATACGGAGGACACGCGACGCAATATTTTACTTATGGACGGAGAGAAGAAATTTAGTTAATTTTTGAACTGTTTTGAAATGCAGTGGATACACAATGTTAAATTTTTGTTTTATATAAATTGCTTTTAGTTCCAATTCTTTGAAAATTTTTAATTTAGATTGGCTTAAGGAACTTGAGCGTTTACAAGGAGTCCATTCGGACAACATCTGCAGTAGACGCATACAACGGCGTTTTAGGGAGGTGCGTCGAAAAAACCTGGCACTTTTTCAAATTTGTGGCAGCTATTCGATGGGAGGAGTTTTTTAAAGGCCGCGAATTCGAAGCTGTTTGTGAAAGTGCTGTTTCGTCCCTACCAAAAAAAAAAACCTCGCAACATTGACAACCAGACTAAAATACTGGAAGCTACAATGATGCTAGAAGAAGGAAAGAATACTGTGCCGACATTTCTGACAAGAATGTCGTTCAAACAGAATGGTATATGCACAGATGTGATACCTGATATATTTCAAGAAAAGAAATATTTAACGTGTGAGGAGGAATCTGAGGAAGACGTAGTAGAAGCTGTTGTGCAACCAAATATTTGCGTGGTTTGTCACGATAGAAACCCCAAAATTGTTATGCTGCCGTGCAAGCATCTTAAAGTATGCAACGAATGCAATCTTACGTAGCTAGATGCAGCGAAACAGAAAAATGAAGCAAAGTATAAGAGAGCGGAGCTTATTGTAGAGCAGATGTTATTGATTCCATGCAAGTTTTCACTTAATTCAAAATGTATTATTCAATAAATAATGCTGTGCATAAACAATGTTTTCTTTTCTGCTTTGGGGTTCTTTTTAATTTATTCCATTTGGGGTTATATTTCATAATGCTCAAAAATCTCTAAGTAATAATGTAGCAAATGAAAATATGTACCAAAATCCATTTTGGGGCATATCTTCATTCGGTTGGGGTAATTTTTCATTATATTTTTGGGGTTATTTTTCATTATGAAATTTTTTCCCAAACTGTGGAGCTTAATTGCATTTTAAGATTGGAGTCACATTTCTTGGGTACATTTTGCGCAACGCCGCCGGAATAACTAAGCTGCTTGGGAATTCTCGTACAAATAGCTACAAAAAGCTTTGAATATAATAAAACGACACCACTCACCCAATTCTAACAATACCCTAAACCTGTCAGAATTTCGTTAGGTCACAGACCACGAAAAATATATCCACCGTTTCTACAAGAGACTATGTCACAGTTCTATTCAGTTCGCTGGTGAAACTGTAACTCTATTTAGAGATAAATTTTTCTTGATTTAAAAATTTTGTCATGGTTTCCATTTTCCACCGCATTAGTTCTAGTGAAAATATAAATATATATTTTTAAAAATTATAAAATAATATGAATTCAGCCACGATTTTTCACAAAGATGTTGACGCATTTTGGGTTTCGTTTGAAATAAAAACTTTATAAAGAAACACACATTCACATATGCTATGTTCATTATGTTGATTCATTTATCAACACAAATTTTCATATTTGTCATTCATTTCATTAATTAAATTATAATTAGATTCTGTGCACTGAACCATCTGCTGCAACACTAGAACCATAATGATGCCTTCAAACGATTTTATTTCGTTTGCCCTTTAGATATCACACACTAGTGTGTAAAAAATCCTATAGAAGGATTTGTGTCAGCCTCTGTAACAATCAACGATAAAAAACTAACTCGAAATATGGATGCATGTAGATTTTTTGTGTATAATCCTTCCCTCTCTTTCGAATATTGATTATAATTCACTTATAAAAGGCAGCCCTTTCAACATTGCACTAGTCATATCAGTGAACCCTTATGTTCATTTATTCACGCTTCAGACCTATACGTATTCTACCTGGCCTCTTTATGAATCATTCATATTTAATAATATTGCATGGCAGGCAAATGCATTGAATGTCACACTGATGCAAATGTAATTCCCCGATGTCATTTTGAACAGATATCTCAATCAGCTGCAACCTCAGCGACAGGAAAATAATTCACAGACAGCTATAAATAGATGTAATGTATATAAAATACATAAATAAAAATGTACGTAGTATACACAGTTATATTCTCCCAAGTTGTATATACAACCTCATGCAATAGTTGTACATATATTTCGTAGAATTAATGAATAAATAAATAAACAATGTCAAGTACAAATACAACAAAGACAATGTCGAGTTATAGCATAATTTCACTAAAGTTTTCAGTATTAAATTAGATAATTTTAAGCAAGGCTATAACTGTCAACATAGAACTACGCCCCAAGAAGTATATATGTATTTATGTATTATGCGCATAAGTTATCTCAAATAAATTAGCATCGCTTGGATAATCTAATTGCAGCAAACGTAAATTTTTAAATCAAACATCATATCCCCTGTGTAAAAAAATAATTAAAACCGTTTACGAGAACCGAAAATTGTTTACAACAAACAATGTATGGTAACAATAAACTCAAAAACAAAACTGTGCGGGTAACAACAAGAGCTCCCACTAACAGTCTTTTCAATTACCGCAAACGAGTAATGAGTAGCAACTCCAAACAACAAAATAGCTTGACTTGAAAACAGAAGTATTTACGAACGAACGGTGTTTCTGTTAAACCAAACGGGTTACATTTCACTGAATAGTCACTAATGCTGATTAAATACAACTATGTATAATTGATTAATTGGAATATTCAAATAATTTTTGGAAAAACTACAAACATACACTACATAAACAAAACGAAACATTTGAACCATAGAGTAATGTCATATAGAGCTGCCATCTTTCTCATCTGACGTTTCATTTCACACTCTTTTTGGTGCGGTTGGTGCGATCGAGAGCTATTTGACTTAAATTGACTTACACCAGGTGGAATTTCAAAAATTGTTGACTAAAATCTTCCATGTCGTTTTAATGAAAAATTTTAAAATTTAAACGTACGATATTTTGGACTTTTTTGCTATCTTTTTTTAGTATATGTTTGTGTGTATTTACACAAAAATGTTAACGCACAAAATGAAATGCCGTTGCTGTTTCTTGTTGGTTGGTTTGAGCCATTGCCTCTATCTGGTATTATTAACCCTGCTGTTAGATTAGAAAAAACTTACGAATCTTAGATTGAGGGACCATTTGGTCCATACTGCAATTTTCATCCAAAATAATAATTTTATCTTATTCTTTGTAACTATTTTGGTTCAAAAATTTCTAAAGCAAGTATTTGACATATCAAAAACATCCGCTAACATATCAAAAACATCTTCTAAATATTTGACATGAATTTACATTCGCTTGGTAATGAAAAAACTTACGAATCTTAGATTGAGGGACCATTTGGTCCATACTGGAATTTTCATCCAAAATAATAATTTTATCTTATCCTTTGTAACTATTTTGGTTCAATAATTTCTAAAGCAAGTATTTGACATATCAAAAACATCCGCTAACATATCAAAAACATCTTCTAAATATTTGACATGAATTTACATTCGCTTGGTAATGAAAAAACTTACGAATCTTAGATTGAGGGACCATTTGGTCCATACTGGAATTTTCATCCAAAATAATAATTTTATCTTATCCTTTGTAACTATTTTGGTTCAATAATTTCTAAAGCAAGTATTTGACATATCAAAAACATCTTCTAAATATTTGACATGAATTTACATTCGCTTGGTAATGAAAAAATGTACTATTGACCAAATGGTCCTCTAATCTAAGATTCGTCATTTTGTATTTTTCTCAGTCCTGAATAAAGTTAGAAAATTTAATTTTCGCACATAACATTGTTTTATTAAAAGACCCCATTAGCAGAAAAATTTAGTCAGTATATATCACCGTTCCAAAGTTACAAGGGAAAACAGAAAAAATTTGGACCAAATGGTCCTAATCTAACAGCAGGGTTAAACCAATACTTTCCAACATGCAACGTCCATGTGCAACACACCGAACTTCGTAAACTTACTGAGTCACATCGCTTCTTTATATGTAATTTCTCTATGATTTGAAAATTGTTGGTCAAGAAGGTTGTTGAAAAATCTTCAAACTGAGAAAATCTAAAAATATGAATTGCTCAATTTTTAAAATTTTTTAATAAATAAATTTTAGATTATCAAATCAAAATTCAAGTTAATCAATAAATTATAGATATTGTTAATCAAAATGTATCATTAATCAATTATTCTATTAATTAGTTTCGTCTTAAAATTAAACGACGTAATTTCATAGTGTTTGTTTTCTAAATATTTGTTAGGAGGATTAAGTTTTTTCTGGGACTTTTTGAAGACGACATCCGTCAAGTGGGCGCCCGCATTGTTGTTGAAACTTTGTACTATTTTTACCGCATTTGCAATCGTTCTACCGAGAACTTCGAACGATATGTCTTGTAGGATACTTCCTTTGAGAGTTTCTAGAATCTACGGCTTGTTCACGTCTTCCAGTTTCTTTGAAAACCCCGAGGAATGAAGTCTTAGGCGATCTTGACGACCACTAATAGAGTAACCATACCGACCATACCGCGTGATCTTGACGACCACTAATATAGTTAGACATTAAGCGATCCGGAAATGCATCCTTCAAAATATATATCGTGGCCCGAGCTGTGAGGGGATTTGCACAATGCTGTTGGATACACTTGCCCTGCAGTACTATTTCATAAACTTAAGGCTGTCAAGAGATTTAGCCATAAAAACGCTTCTCAAAATACCGCTCCGAACCGATGTAAAACCACTCAGTCCCTACATAAGATGTAATTTGAATGCATTTTATTAGAATGCTAAGAACCCGGGTACTATCACTGCCAGTCGCGAGTCTGTTCTCTGATCCATTGATTCAGGGATACAGCTGATCTCTTAACGAGATGGAGGCAGCAGTACGGTATTCAATTCGTATGTCTGCCAGGGCACAGGGAACTCCAGAAAGGATGAGATGACGATATTTTGGAATACATTATAGGTTCTGCGGGAATTGAAACCAGTTGCCATATCCCAAATAATTGCTGTGCATGCGGGGGAAGTGGAAAAGGAGCATATATTGTGGATGTATAAGAAAAATCAGTCCCACCGCAGATATAAGGAGATCCATGAACCTTCTGCCCAAGGTATCAGTGCTTGTTTCGAAACTGACGGGAGATTGTCTGAGTGGTAGACAAGAAGCTAAATTACACGCCGAACAATCTGTCAATTTTTTTCGGTTGGATGAAAATATAACATGATTGTAGTTTGTTGCAAACATAGTATACCTGTGTCCAAACACAGTGTGTTTGCAGCTTAATAATACTTGTTGGGGCAGAAGGATTAATTGGTTATAATATACGTTTTTGTGTCCCGAATGCGGCTTTGTTTTTTGCAAACAGCTCTAAACAGCTGCAATTGAAGAAAACAGTGCTTGAAAACATGTACATGGTTCCCGCAATATGTTTCTGGGGCCTTTTTTTCATCATGTACATGTTGCGGTATATGACTTCTGTAGAGAAGGACGAATCCACTGGACAGCGTTTTCCATGTATCAAGCCCTAGTCAGCATGCTGCTAGCTTGTAGGCAATCATAAAAGTTTGTGGAACAAAGAGTATTATCTCGGATAGGCGATGATAGGTTCTTAGGTTTCAATAAACTTTAATCTTTTAAACATTTTTATGTCCTTCATAAATTTAATTATTTGTACGGGGTGAAGGACTGCTTTAATATATTTGAATTGAAAATTTGACAATAGGATTAACTTTTAAATTTAGTCCAAAAGTTACGGCGTTTCTTGTCTTTTGATTTCAAAGAAAACAAGAGTTAATATTTCTGTTCTGATATTTCTGATATGTATCATAGGGTCCGCTGAAAATATCGTTTTGGAGGGGATCTCAATAGATGCGGAGATTTCATGAACGTCAAATTTTTGTTTATACGTTTATTTTTACAGTCCCCTACCGGCTTCCAAAATTCCGATTCCTAGTGTATTTGGATAAAAAAAATTATATTTTGATCAATTTTGATCTAGCGACGTACCATGATGAGCACAATAATTAAAAATATATTTTCAGAATTGAAAAATTGATGATTAATCCGAACTTTCAGAATTTTTACATACCATTTTTTTTCACAGCAGCATTTTGAATTCTTGTTCGGAATATTTTTTGATCACGATTTTTTTTTCCGTTTTTTCGCGAAGTTCTCAGTAGATTTTCTTGCATAATTTAAAAGAAATTAAATGGACAATTTTATTGAAAAATGGGGAAGAAAAGGTACGTATTAAAAATATTTTTAAAAAATTTTTAAAAAATACCAAAACTGTAGTAACTATTTTTGAATGATGTGTAGATTATGTTGGTCTCAAGCACCCAAGAAGGGTGCCGCGCAAGCTTCCAATTGATTGAAAATATGTAAGCGAAGCTTTAATGGTTAATAACAAATTATTTCTTCACGGTACTCAAGAGACCAAGCAACAGTAAAACATTGTGCAAGTTTCATATCAAATCAGCGACAAAATAAGATATTACGAAATATATCATCTTCACTAACCAAAAAAATGCTACAAGATTGTGCGAGTTATGGGGCTAAGAAGTTGTCATTCAATTCCAATTATTAGGATGTGCTTATATTTATCAACTCTGATTGCGACAAGTTATCTGAAAGTTGTAAATTGGTTTAGCACACTCATACTAATGCCTCCCTAAATGCAACAGGTTAAGCACAACATAAATTATTATCCTTTCCACCTGAGAAAATCCCACATTCAGCATGTCTTTTTTCTTGTATTCATAACAAACATTACTTACCATAAGCTAATAAAGCAATTATGCTAGTGTCATATCTAATCTGGAATGAATGTCTTTGTTTGTTATTTCTTCAGAAATCTCAGCATAAAGTTTGATAATAATAAAATAAGATACGGTTGGATAATCCTACGGATTATGCACGACTTATCGCACAATTAAAATATAATATGCAAACGACCTACCAACGAAAGTTGACACCAATGTTTCTTTCCTCGATGTAGATTAACAAAACCAGTAGACTAACATGGATACAAACATATTTTGTTTACGTGTGGTAGTACCACAATCATAACCATAATTTGCCGTAACCACTGTTTGATATTTAGATAGTACACTCAAAATATAAAATTACGTAATATCAGCATACAATGCTCTTAGCGGCAGGCAATTTGTCTGATTCTGAAGAGAACATTATGACAGATTTTTACAGGGGATGGAAATGATCCTTGATTATTGTTCTGTTGGAAGAAATCAGAAAATTTCGAGTTGTAACTCTTTTGAAGTCAGGGTCCGGCAAGCTTGCTGAAATAACAAATATGTTTTGTTTCCCATTAACAGCTGTTTTTACTTAGATATGTTTTTGAGTGTAGGAACGAAATTTATTTCTCCGAATGAATATGAATAATATACTATACTATATGAATAAAGAACTATAAAATGGAGTTGATAAAGTTCTAGGAATACAATAATATATGCAACTGATTCAATTATGTACTATGAATTATTCGTCCATTGATTGATTATGAATGAATGTGCAGTTATATAAAGTACTTCTTATTTTGTTAAATGAAGTAATGGAACTATATGGAAAGAGTACTTAAAACCAATTTAGTGAATCTTTGCTTATAGGCAATTTTTTCAAATTACAGGGAATACTAAAGCAGACCTAAGAATTGACTGAATGCGTCATTTTGTGACTACTTTCAAATACAAGTCACGTAAGCCGAATATGGTGTTTGCCTGTCAGTTTCGAATGAAACTTCTAACAACTTCAAATAAAATTACCAAACTAAGAATATTCTCCCGAAAAGTATCAAAATTTTACACAAATGTACAAAGATTTAACTGCAGTTCAAGTAAGCAGTTCAACAATAATTTTAGAAATCCATTTCTAGAGGATATTTGTTTACAACAAGTGCATTGTTTCAAAAATTTATTCTTTCTCTAAAAAATTTGTATTTCAAAAAATTAACTTAACACTAGCATTACATTTTGAGATCTCTTATATTGCTCTCGTCTTCTTCACTTTCTATTTTACTTGTCCTCGAATATCCAACGTGACTTTAAGGATACAATCCTAAGTATGTAGTGGGTGATGTTTTGCTATTTGATTTTTGAAAATTTAAGAAACCACAGAAAATTTGTACAAGTTAATGAAATACTTATATGAAACGATAAACCAAAGCCTCTCATTAACTTTTAAAAGATAATTGCAAGCAAATGTTATCCACAGCTACGCTTCACGTGGTTCATTCAGAAAGTTAAATTTTCTTTTTCCAACACTTTAATCTTTTTCCAACACTTTGACCGCTCTGTCTCACCAGTGAGTGACGCATGTAGTGTTGTCTTCACGTATTATGTTGTTGCCCTATAGACGAATGACTTCATGTGCTCCAACAAAAAGTACCCTAGTTGGGATACCTCGCACGAACAACGAAGAAAGACTAACAACGTAAGACTAATTCGCCTCTAAATTGGTTAATGGTATCAGGTACTGTGTGGCATGTGGCATCATCGTGTTGAAACCACGCTGACCAAGCTAAATTCGTCAGTCTTTTGGAAAAAAAAGTTCGTGATCATCGAACGGTATATTGCTTTATTAAATCTAAGGTTGCCACCATCATCAGCTGTGAAAAATAACGGCTCAATGATGCAGCCGGCCCATAAACCGCACCAATCAGTGCACTTGTCAGGGTGAATTGCAGCTATTAGAACCAGACAGGGCAAATCTGTTAACTACGTACCTTTTGAGCTAAATATGAGCCGCGTCGGTGAAGGCCATAAAATTACCGTAATTTATAAACGCACACTTTCAAGAGGACATGATTCTTGATACTAAAACTTAATGATTTGCAAGCGTAGTTCATTTGTGGGACTATTCATGATAAAAGGGCGAGTTAAACTGAATACTTTTTTCTTTGACATATGTCCCGAATCATGCGCGAATTGGCAAATTGGCAAATTGCAAAAAAATCACCCTGTAAAAGAAATATATTCAATCCCCAGCTGAATTTTCGTGATTCGCATATTTATAAGTTCATACAGAGAGAAGAACCTCCTACAACGCTTTAAAAATTCCAACCGCTTGAAAGCTTTTTTCGGCAAATTAAGAACGTGTATATTCAAGCAGTGACTGAATCACACTATCACACTATATTTACACTGGATCGTATGTGCATTAAACTCGACTAAATTCGCTCGACTCCTCAGAGAAATCAAGTTCGTATCACGTATAAATTAGTCATTCTAATCGTGTGTCTCTTTCCTAGTACCTCGAAAAGTCTAGGATGGCGATCCAACGAATACGAATAGCATATATATTTCTCTCATCTTCAAAGGATTATATAATGTAAGCAGTCCTTCCGACTAGTCCAGTTCTTTCTTCAAGAAACGCCATCAAATCATCTGTAAAACGGAGTGTACGGAGCCTATACTGTCTGTCCCATTGACGACCAGCGAGTTCGAGACAATTCTCCTGGTGGGGTTAACCGTGCGCTTCATCACATTCAAGAGCTTGGAGTGTTTTGCAACAGGTCGGTAGTTTTCTGGAGATTGACAACTGCCGATGCTAGGGAAATATTCCTGCACAATAAGACCGTCAATTGTTCCGTCGAGAATGACGTATTTATTAGAAATGCTAAAATTCCATCTGAGGTCAGGTATATATTTTCGCTTATCGCCACAGGAACAGATTTCACTCCAAGCGTTCGAAGAAAAAATGTCCTAGGTACTAAAGTAGATACATTTTCGACCAAGGGGAATGGTTCGTTGTCACACGGCAAAGAAGAGTTATCTGCAAAGATTTGAGCCTGCAAATTGGTATTCTCAACGGGGGTAGTAAATAGTGAATAATTTGTAGCAAGATTTATTACAGAGGATAAAGAATTATCAGTCTTTTAACAAATGGCCAAAGGCTCGTGCCTCTCCTAGTAGGAAAAGAAATTTTACCACATATATACAGTTTGGTCAGAAATTCAGTGGATTTCAATTGCAAAAAAAATTTGTCAAATTTGAATATATATAGGAGTTCAAAAAAATTTTAATGAATTAATTGAAAAGAACCAGAAAAAGTAGGTTTTTTTTCGATGAATCGAGATTTATGCCTCAAAATTTAGGTATAGATGGTTTAGGAAAGGGCTCAAGAACACAAAGTAAAAATATGAAGAGGAAATTTCTATCCTGCATGTCTTACTAAACGAACACTTGATTTGAAACTGTTTTGAAGTTAATTTCATAACTTCATTAAATCAAAAATTGAAAATCGGTTCCAGTTTCCAATTGAAATACTTGAAGAGTTCGCTGAACTAAGGTTCACTTGGTACGTGGTCTCGAATCAATAGAAAAATCATGATACTTAAAACAAAGAAGAATGTTGTAGTGATCTGCATTTGCAAGAGATTCAACGATATGTACTTCACATTTTTCAGCGTGTTAAATTGGAAGCAGGTCTAGAGTATTTGGCAGGTGGAAGTGTGCTGGTAAAGTTAATAATTATACAAATGGTTGGGTGATGTAAAAAACTCTGAGTATGGGCCTTCCGCAGTTGATTTTTTGGACACTGAAATTGCGAGATCTTCTAATTTCCCTACCCGAAGGGTCTACTAAAACATCACTAATTGCATCGGAATGAGATATTTTGTGATTTGATCCGAAATTTTAACCATAGCAAAATTTTTAGCACACGCCGTTCCTAGTTTTGCATGCGCTGAAGTTTGGGCATCATTCTTTATTCTGATAGTCTGCTTGCAACAAATATTTCTTTGTTCTGTATTCCAAACTTCAAATTCTGTTTACAACTGATGCGCTTTTCTGCACAATGTGGCCAAGTAGTTAAACTACACTTGACAAATGAAAGATGTTATAAAAATCGTATTTTAATTTGGGAGATTTTAAGTTAACAAAATCTGACATACAAGTATAGAAGTAACCGCCAATAAAAGCTTGACACACGCAACAAGTTATATGAATTGTACTAGAAGAAAAGTCAATGGTTATGCGTTTAGTAGCCTTAATGAAGTCACGTGACATTTCCCCAGTTGAACATAATGGTCCTTGGCATTACTTTTGAAAATAGAATGGGAGTGTTTACAAAAAATTGTGCCCCATAAACATCCCAAGAAGGTATTCGGTGAGAGCTTCCCACAATCAGTACGATGTGCGCTTTCTAGTTTTACACTCACTGAATGGGAATGTTTACAGAGGTTTTACTTGTATTTCTGAACACAAACCTAATGAGCAAACAACTTTCTTCATATTATTCTGTTTATACTGCAAAACATCTAAAAAAAATTTAAACATTTTTAAAACTTTAATGCAATAATTTGAAGACATGATTACCTACCCCCCATTTTGTTCACTGTCGTATCCATAAATCCTACAAATTATGCTTTTATCTGTTAATGGTTTTTGTGTGTTTATGCACAGATATAAAATTAAAAGCATAGTTTTCTGCAATGTAAATCTAATAAAATTGAAGCATACTTTTAGAATCTAATTTTAAGCATCAAAAACTAAAGTATAATTTTAGTTGCTCTCTATTTATATGACAAATATAACATCGACAAAGTAAGGAAGTTTAAAAAGGAGAAAAAGTACATGAAACAAGCCAGCTACTAACTTGATAACAGCGCAATATAATGAGTGAGGTCATAAAAAATAATGACGTCTTTTACTTAGGTTTTAGTATGTATATCTTTATATTCACATATAAATATGTATGTTAATATTAACGAGTCAATCAAACGAAGAAGATTTCGCGAAATCATCATTATGGTTATGTTATATATTTCTTCCTTGGCTTATATTCTACAAATTTCTTTGGACCTTTTAATATCGAATTTTTTATTTTCTTCTTTACGAAGGCATCATCGTTATTAACACTCCTCGTAACACTTAGCGTGATATTATATGCGTGGTGTAGGGGACATCTTGCTGAGCTTTACCGTAAATACCTTAATATAGCTACAATATAATTCTGAAACACTTTTTCCCCCCAAGTCACAATTTGAATAGTACACTTGAACTGCTCTTGTCAACATGTAGTTGTAAACCATAAGAGCTTTTGTTCTTTTTATTGCTCTTTTTGAGGTACGTATCTGTAGATGGTTGAAGGTTAAGTAGCTCTTAGCAAACCTATTCATATGGAGTTCACAGAAATATCTTCAAATTAAAAATGACTACCTGCAGCGTTTTATATGTATTTTTGCTTTCATTTTTCAAATGGTAACAAGGAAATCTACCCGCGTAATGTATGCGAAATACTCGCAGATCTCAAATTGACACAATTTAAATGGTTTTAGTTTATTTTCGTATTTCTATTGCACACTTTTAGGCGCTGAGTGTAGAAAAGACACATTTACAGATTAATACACGTCTCAAACAAATGCGGCTGTCGTGCTTGGGGTCGTATCCAAATCACAAAGTATTATTTTAATATGCAAAATTTCACGCAGAAAATTGTACACTTAAGTCGACAAATTTGATTGGACCATAGTTTTTCGTAGGAGCCGACGATAACGCCATTATGATGAACGGCGACCGCTATAGAGCCATGGGGACTGAATATTTCTAACCGGAAGATGATTTGGACTTGGAGGGCATATGTTTCCAGCACGACGGATCCACTCACCGTACTGCTCGTGACACAAAGCACCTTGGAACAGGTAAGGAGCAATATTAGAGCCGAAATAGACAACACGACAACACATATTCTGCGCACAGTTGTGTGGAAATGTATTCCAAAAAGCCCTAATTTGCATCACTGCTGACGGCTACCATTTTTCTGACATAAGTTTCTACAAATAATTGGAACAAAATTCATAAGTGTCCATAAATAATAAAAATAAGGGATTTAGGAGAGCTTCTCATAACCAGTGAGCTGCGCTCTTTCTAGTTTTACTCTCACTGATTGACACCTACAGTTTCACATCGGTTCCGAGCCGAATTTTTGGGAACATTTTCCCGCACAAGTACTCGATGGTGTCTCCGTCACTAAGCGGGATGACAACCGTCGAAAGAAATGTAAGGTGGTTAAAGCAGGGCTCGAATCCATGTTCACATTCACAGGAGCCGCACATACTAACCAATGCACTACCGACAGCGAATGGACATAATAAGTTAAATCCCAAATGAGTTCTCACTTTAAGGGCAGCGAAAGAAAATCAGATGATTGTTTTTAACCCATCCTTTACAATACTACAAATAAAAATCGAAATTCACACTATCGTTTTCAACTCATGTCATCAATAGTTGAAACCACCGCTTGAAGTAATACTAACACAGTTGAGGCGGGAATTTAAATTATGTGCTATTCCATACCTTATAGCATCGAAATGTAGCTGTTTTTGTTTTACTTACATTTTACTTTCCTTCCTTCAACTGTGGACACCCTTTGTATACCAAATTAGGATTAATTAGGACTAATAAATACAGTTTCTAGCAATATGCAAGCAACTGCCACCAAAAAATAATTAACTGATAGTCGAAGTTCGTGTCGATAAGAGGTATCTTACGGCTAATCACTCTTACAGAGCTTTCAAGCGGTAAATTTATGTAAAATGACCACTGTATAGCCATACCCCTAAGGCGTATGAACGATATTGAATTAATTTACCCATCGGTTGACACTGGTGGGTATAATAAATATTAATTTATATTCAGATAACGCACAGAGATTTACATATTAAGGTACGTGACCACTTTCACTTGTAAATAATAAACTAGTTTTTGTTTGAACATGTGAAACATTTTATGAACAATATGTCATATATGGATTTATATCCCTATTTTGCCCTTGAAGTTAGTACACGTTTTGTGTCAAATTTATTGTTAATATAGCACCGACTGCAGTATTTTGTCACACGTATTTAATTATATAGAAATAAAAGGACACACATGAAGAATATTTCAAATATGCATATTATTACATGCTTGTGTTAGTTTCGTTCAGAATCTTCAAAAATTAATATAATTCAATAGAAATATTTTGGAATAAATAAAATATAATAAATTATAAAATATTATAAATATAACTTTAATTCTACTGCTTGTATTGCAATCGAATTATATTCATTGTCATCAGTTATATATAAGTATGAGCTTTACGAAGGCAAATAAAAAAATTACCGATTATTCTTCTGCTCCGTTATTCCCTGTACAAACATTCTTTTACTCTACACTGACCCAGACAAATGTGCTTCCAGCAAAAAAATCCAGACAAGAAATATAAAATGTAATGAAAGTGATGACCATCCAACACAAAAACTTAATGCTTAAGGCTAAGTACCCAAACATTTTACAACAGCAACATTAATAGTAACTTTTTCTAGTGCTGCCGGACAAATTATTTGTAAAGTTAATGAAGAGTCAGGCTGAATTGGAAAGAGTAGCAATTCGCAGTATATGCCGAAACCGAAAAAACCTAGCACATCACACAAAGCGCACAAATTCCGTAACGAGAATTCCTTGTCTTACCGGCCTTGGTCTTTTTGCTTTGGTTTAGTGTTGGTAAGGTAATTACACAGGTTAATGTCAGCGAGGAGGTTATGACACGATATTAATTTAGCACATGATTTGTGTGTTACTGTAAGGCGCCCAGACAAGATAAAGAAAAATGAATTTGTGGTTTTAATGAATTTGTTAACTGGTGATTTTTTTCACATTCCACACCGAAAAATTAACTGATTGCGGTAAACCGTAGCAAAGAACCTAACCCAAAATAAAAGTTTAACCTTTACATTTTTTACATTCTCATTTATAAAATTCAATGGAAGAACTCAAAAAATACAATTAAGACCATAAAATGTAATGTACTTGAAGAAAGTTAACCCGCCAATGGTGACGCAAATTTGACTTTAGTTAATGGTGACGCCGGTATCATACACCGGGGTTGTCAACTTAAGATTTTTCGAAACGTGTTGCTAATAGTTAATGTTTTTTTTTTATTTTGCACTTCGACAATAAAACAAAGATATATAATCATTTTAAGTTCTTTTATTTCAGTATTAAAATTCACAAATGTTTTTAAATAGAGCACTAAAAATAACAATGTTTTAGCAATACATTTTTTAAAATTAAGAAAAAATAAACAAATCACATATTCATTAAGGAAAATAATGTTTATTGGTCTTTCGATAATAGGAACTTTTATAAAATGAACAAAAATTGGTATCCTTCCAAAACATAATACAAAAGTGTTGCGATTATTTTACTTACATACACGGTGACTCACGGTCTCACACACCAGGTGACAAAAAAAAATACAGAAGTTGTGCTCACTAAGCAGCTTCGCCATTAACTGATGGTGGGGGATGTGCAATGCTGCAGCTACTCGAAATCGCAACAAAAAACAATAACGGAGAATAAAGTTATACGAATTCTTTAACACAGCCGGTCTCACAGACCAGTACGTTACCATTGGCGGGTTAATGGAAAAATCACATGAGGTGTCAGGGGACACGCTGGTGGAACGAAGTTCCATTCGCTATATATTATGTGCTAGTTAGTTCTGACACGCTTAAGGCGTACGCTAATTTAAATGGATCTTTGAAAAAAAGCTTTTTGTAAAATGATGAACATTTTTTAAGAAATTTTTTTTTATAGAATGTATTATTTTAAATAATAAATTTTTCGGTCCTTTTTGTAAGAATATGTATTATATTTTCCCGAAAAGCTAATTTTTGATGTGTAAACATCTATACGCTGGGGGTAAAAATCTTTGGGAAAATTCAAGGACCGCGGGCAGGCTCCAAAAAAAAAACGAAAAACAAAAAATTTTTTGTCGGAGGGGCCTATTTCGACCACAGAGTACAAAAAAAGATCCGGAAATAGACCCAAAGTAGGTGAATTTTTTTAATCGTTATTTTTAACGCATTGTGGCAAAAATTCAGGACCTGGGGCAGGCAAAAAAAAATAAATAAAAAAAACCAAAAATAGAGTAAAATCAGAGGAAACGAAAAAAAAAATGTCGGACGAGCCTATGGGGTCCACAGAGTCCAAAAAGGGGCCTCAAAATAGGTGAACAAAAAAATTTGTTTTTTAATGCGTTGTATAGTAAAAGTCAAAATAAGACGAACAAATTAAATAAGTTTTTTCGATAACTGCCCCTGTTATCGAGTTATCGAACGATAAATTTTTTTAAATTGTTTTTTAACGCGTTAGATAGTAAATGTGAAAATAAGACGAAAAACTAAAGTAAATTTTTTGGATAACTAACTCAGTTATCGAACTATAAAATTTTAAAAACTTGTTTGTTTAACGCATTTTATAATAAATGTCGAAGTAACACGAAAAACTAAAGTAGTTTTTATCGACCAAAAAATTTTATTTTAATTGGGTTTTTAATGTTTCCCTGCAAACTGTGTAAATACCTTAAATATCGAGTTCGCGACCGATAAAATGAGAAAAAATAAATAAAAATGTTCGTATAAGGAGTGTAGCAAGGGGCAAAATAACAGGAAAAATTAAGTATTTTTTTAATAAGGCGCGATTTTTTAAAAAAAAATTTTATTTTTCACTGTACGTACTGTACGTCACTGTACGTACAAAATTGGACTTATACCGCACAATATTCAAAAAAAAATTTTTTTTTTTCTGAATGGTTATCATAACCAATCGCATGGGCACTGTACCTACAAAAGTGGACTTATATGGGCGTACAGACATCCCACGAAAAAAAAATGACACCGCCGAATTCGTGACAAGAATACCTTTCGTTGAAGTACCCACACTAATCCATACCCAAATGGTCCTGGGTGTACCGGTTTTTTGGGCCCTGTGGGCCCCATGGGTCCGTCCGACGGCTAGTTTTCCATTATCTCACATTCTTTAATTTTTCTTTAATTTTGGTTTTTTTTAAAAAATTTGTTTTTTGCCTGCCCCAGGTCCTGAACTTCAGCCAAATCTTTTTCACAATACAATCACAAATTTAGAGTAAGATGTGCGATGTAATCGTTAACCAATCGTAAAGGGTTATCAAATCGGTGTGAGCTATGTATGAGTGTATTAGTGTAATCATACGCTGCATACAATATACTCAGCACCATCTAGTGTGCAATAGTAGCTACTAATTTTCACTAATTCTCGTACATTATGTTATCGTAGGCAACTGAAAACAAATAAATAAAATGAATACAAAAACATTTAATTTTAATAACTTTTAAAAAAAAATTTTGCACTTTTAATAAGAAATTTACTAAAACAAAACAAAATAAGGAAAACTAAAAACTAAACTTGTCAAATATAAGGAAAACTAAAAACTAAACTTGTCAAACTAATAGTCTTCTTCGTCTTTGAGATTGTCATTCATACTTAACAGCTGCAGGCACCATCTAGTGTGCAATAGTAGCTACTAATTAATTTTCGAAAACCATTGCTGTAAAATAACTACATGCATTACATTTCAGTAAACAGCTGATTAATAACTTGTCAACCGCAACAAATACAAAATAATAAAATATTTTACAAAACACCAACAAAATTATAACTCAGAACATAAAACAACACAAAGTGTATCAAAGCTGAATGGAGGTAATGTTAATTCTAATAAAATTTTTATTAGATTCCAATATAAATTAAGATTATATATAACATATCTTCATTACGTACTGTTGCCTTACACTGAAACTGGTGCACGACAATTGGGTAACAATCTCCATCTCATGCCAAGTATTATGGGTGGAGATTTTAATACAAATTTTGCAAACCCACAGTCGCAAGCTTTATCAAAATTTTTATTTGACGTTTTCCACTTGCATATGAGCAATTCTCCACAAACCCCCACAACTAACAATTCCACTACTATAGATGCAGTTTTCCATAGATTTTTAAATACAATCGAGTCAAATATTTAAATATGTATCTTATTCTAGTTACCATAAGCCAATATTAAGTATTTGTACTTAAGGCATTTACCATAGATGGGCACTTTGCAGTACTACTAAAATTTCAGTAAAAATAATTCTTTAACTAGTAAATTTTTACTGATTACTAAAATTTTTTTCAGAAATTTTTATAAAGTGCCTACATGATTATGATGAGGTGCATTGAATTTCCAGTAATCAGTAATGCCCGATTACTGATTATTATGAATACGGCCCTATGATTTGACTGGTAATGCAAATTAAATTTCATTATCAGTTAAAATTTACTGAATTTTTTCAGTAATCAGTAAATTTACTGCTTACTGTAATTTTTAATGCAGTACATATATACTGCAGTGTGCCCATTTACTAACCAAATAAGTTAAATAAAACAGACAAAAACCAGCAAATTCCTATGTATTTACAATATTGAAAGATTTGATACTTTTAATTGATTAATTAAAAAAATATACTAAAAGCATAAGTACTTCCAACTTAAAAAAAAATTTTCACTACTAGATGTTTATGTGATCGGACTCACATTAATTTTTTAGAGAGAGGAACGTCTTTTATTAAAAGCTAATATTTTTTGAAGAAAATTTAAAATTTTTAAGAAGAAATACTTTTTGTAAGAAAAAACACATGAGGTGTCGGGGGACACTCGGTTGGGACTAAGTTCCATTCGCTATATATTATGTACTAGTTCCAACAAACCTAAGCCGCCCGTTGAAAAATACGATAATTTAAATGGATCTATAAGAAAAGATATTTTTTGTAAAATTATATACTTTTAAGAAAATATTTTTTTTTGTAGAATCAATTTTTTTTAGAAAGTATATTTTTATGTCCTTTTTGTAGGAATATGTATTATATTTTCCCGAAAAGGTCCTTTTTTTTAAACAAAAGGTACTTCTTTTTTTAAAAGCTAATGTGTTTTTTAAGAAAATGTACTATTTTTAAGAAGAAGTAGCTACTTTCTGTAAGAAAAAGCCATAAGTGTATGAGTTTTTTTATAAAGAAATACGTGTTTCAAGAACACGTATTTTTTAAAGAAGTGGTACTGTTTTTAGAAAAAGGTTATTTGTTAAAGAAAATTTACTTATTTTCAGAAAGGCTGCTTACTTCAAGAAAAAAAGGTATTATTTTATATTTCAGAAAAGGAATTTTTCTGAGAAAAGGTATTGTTTTTAAAGATAAGGTATTTTTTGACGAAAGGTTTTTTTAAGAAATGAGAATTTTTTTACTTATCTCAAGAAAAGCTAAATTTGTTGTAAGAAAATGTGTTTTTTAAGAAAAGGTACTTATTCCTTCTTTTAAGAAAGGTACTTTTTGTACGTAAATTTTCTGTTTTTAAGCAAATGTACTTCTGTAAGATAGGGTATTTTTGCTACGAAAATGTACTTTGTTTAAGAATGTGAATAGGTATTTTTTGAGAAGAGGCATTTATTTAAGAAAATGTTCTTTTTGACGTAGAATACGTCTTACGTTACGGTATGAGGAGTCATGTCAGGTTTTTATTGTTGTAATCTTTATTTCATTGAATTTGAGGAAACGGCTAGATGAATTTTTTTAAAATTTTTTTTGTAGGTAAATGAAGATGTTATCTTTCGTTTGATATACATTTCATATTGGTTGATATATTTCTAGTATTTTAATTTCTCAAATGAAAATTGTTTAAACACATACACTCAAACATATGTGTGGTGTTTGGTTGCGTGTTTTTGGTTGCTCAACATTGCTTAGGAACATGTGTCTAGTAAAAAGTGAAACGAACAGAAAGCTAATGTTGCTTGGCAACATGTATCTAGTAAAAAGTGTAGTGAAACAAACAGTAAGCTAACGTAATAAAGCTTTTTTGCGAAAGCTTCAATGAAGCTGTTGTAACATTAATTTTGAATTGTAAAGCGTAAAGCTTTCACACAACGCTCGAATGCTAATGCGAAGACTCGATAAGGTAAACCTTTTTTAATATTAGGGCGGCCCTCTCAACATTCGCAGAACTTATTTCAATAAAAATATTAATTAAAATACATAAATTAAATTAAGTTTAAAAAAAATTGAACATAATATTTTATTTTTAAACGGACTTGAATCAAATGCCGTTGGTAAATATAAAAATTACAGCAGACAGTTGTCCGAGGCCTTCGGCCACGGACTGTCCCTGCAGGCTGTGTCAGAGACACGGCCATTAAGTTTAACGTAGAATACGCCATCCGATAAGACAGAAAACATATATAACAATAAATGATAAATAATATAAGCAAATGAATTTATTGTTGTATATGTTTTCTGTCTTATCGGATGGCGTATTCTACGTTAAACTTAATGGCCGTGTCTCTGACACAGCCTGCAGGGACAGTCCGTGGCCGAAGGCCTCGGACAACTGTCTGCTGTAATTTTAAACTTCTTTCACTTTAGCGTTTCTAAATTTACTTTTAATTGGGTTCAAAACTACAATATAAAGTACACTAAATATTGGTACAGGCTCCACCTAGGAAACTTCCCATTAAACAAGAAATTTTCCAATATATGTCAGTCTAGACACAAACCAAAGCAAAAATACTGATAATAGTGAGTTGCAGCATAATAGTGTTATAAAAAAGTTGTTTAATTTTTTTCATTTAGCTCCCATCCCGCAACGTGCGATAAGGAACTTCGTTCCAAACGCCATTAGAATATGATTCTTTTTTTTATATTTAAAAAAAAAATACTCTTAAGAAAAAGGATTTTGGTCAGTAAAGGATTTTTTTTAAGAGAAGATATTTTCTTGACGAAAAGGGTTTTTTTAAGAAATGGGGAGGTTGTTTGGGTATTGGTCTGTTTTTCAAGAATAGTTAAATTTCTAAGAGTTGGTACTTATCTCAAGAAAAGCTATTTTGTTTCACAAAAAAGGTAGCGTTTAAAGAAAAGGTATTGTGGTAAGAAATGGCAATTTGTTGTAAGAAAATTTACTTCTTTAAGAAAAGATACTTATTTAAAAAAACATTTTTTAAGAAAAGGTACTTATTTTAAAAAAAAGGTACTTATTTTTAAAAAAAAATTTTAATGAAAAGGTACTTTTTGTAAGAAAATTTGCTCTTTTTAAGCAAAGGTACTTCTTTAAGATAAGGTATTTATTTATATATATATATATATACTTATATACAAATCTAATTCATGCAAGACAAGCGTGTATTAATTACCCGTGTTTTTTTTTTCTTATATTTCACAAATGGTCCGCCATTGCGATTTTTCAGTAGAGGCTCGGGTAGAAAAGGGACTCACGTTGTTTCCCTGTCCAGTTTGTTTCTCAAAATCGTTTCCCACTTTGGTAGCACATATGAATTTATGCGAAAGACATACACAAATACCAAAGCAATATCACAAACGCTCGGACGGTTACGTTCGTTTATTCGTTTCCCACTGATCAAGCGCTTTTGATATCCTCCCTCTGATGAACAATTGACGACTGAATATATGAAATTAAAACGCAATACATCTGCCAAAATACGAAACACTGACTTTGTCTGCAATATATACGAACATTCAGGAATATTTTTAAATCACTCTCTGAGAGAATTATGCAAAAATACCGATACACACTACAAGATATACACACTCGTTGCTCCTCTTTTATTCTCTTGCTCTCGAGAGAGTATAAACAGTGCAACAAACACGGTTGTATTTATATCACAAACACTGATATATTTGAGTCGCAAACACTTATGTTATAACGTATTTATCATCTTGTCTCAAACACGTAATATTGAATAGCAACCAGAATGAGTTTGTGCAGAAGTATATTACATTTGCAACAAGCTCCAAACACATGTTATATTTGCAACCAAACAACAAAAGACAACAGATTTTTCAGCGTGTAGCATGCCATACGATATTGCCACTGACAGCAGCTTATCAGAGCCAGTTACTATGATTTTCACAACTTTTCTATTAGCGACCTGTCATAGGAAAGCCTTTATACGGCGTTTATCTACCAAACGCGATCCGATCAGAAATCGGCAAGAGTAAGTTACTGGAATTCGCCAAGCCTTGACTTTAACGCCCGTCGTATGTCTGTTCTTATTACACCAAAAAAATATTGAATATAATGATTTGATAGAAAGAACTGTTTTGAATATTTGTCTTACATTATTCTTACTTACATTAATAAATAGAAGTAGTTGAGAGTTCAAAATGAAAGGGCATAATACGCATCCTGGCGATATATTTTTACATATTTTGTTACACCATGTGGCTGTCTAGTCAACAGGTTTGCAGTCAATTACATTCCACCACAACGAAAGTGGCACACTTTTGACTATAACCACTAGAGAGCTAAATAGAGTACACATGGCCAGATCATAATTAAAACACATGTTTTAAGTAAATATGTATTTATCTACACGATGTTGTAGATGCAAAATTTCGGGATATCTACCGTATAAACATATCGAGAGTGGATGCATATATACACATGCCCATCTGTTTATTGTATAACGTGAAATTTAGAAAAGCCACTTAAATTTATATGTATTTATTAACATTTTATACATTTACACAGTCCACGAACATATGTTCTTTTTAATGAACATCAGGGAAATCCAGAAAGCGTTTGCCATATGCGAACTGCGAGTATCAGGTAGATATAAGTATAATACTAAAAGCACAAATAAAACTTATTCAACCCGAACACTCTAAACGCACATGCCACATCGTACGCGCTATATAAACCACATATATTTATTTATGTTGATACATATGTAATATATGAGCGACGATTTCTCGGTAATAGACTAGAAATACTTGTTTTGTATTCTACTGATTTTAAAATATTTCGAAAAGCTCACTTATGCAACTTTAGAATTTATTCCCATTTGGGGACGTCATTTACTCTATTTCGTAGCGCACACTGAGTTATTTTGGATTTAGGAAACTGGGTAAGTGATATGTATATTTTTCATTATAAGACAACTCTCAAAGGAGGACCCTATAAATGCAATGAATATTATTGGACTTAGGAAGTACTGACGGGAAAAAAAGAAAAGACGGAATGAACTTACCGGAAGTTAACTCCACTAGTGGACTTTTCTACCAAGGACCAAATTCTTGTTATTATGTGTTGTTCAATTTGGTGGCCACCTAATAGGAAAATTACGTCAATTCCTGGCCAACCGCGGTGTAGGATTCAGTATTCTTATTACTCTCTGAGTTTGAAAATACAGCGTGACGTCTGGCATGAAACAAACGTATTTACTGCTACAAAATAAGTTTTCAAGTGTTTAGGTATTTCAAAGTCTCTTTTGTAGCATTAAATACGTATTTTTCCAGCCAAACATAACTCTTTATCTCTTATTTGTTATCTCCAAAATCTTATCCAGTCCAAACGATTTCCTACATGGTTGTTAATGATAAACTTAGATTCCATGACAGGGGTTTGAGCACAATCAGTTCAGCCCTTTCAGTTGAAACGAACACCCTTATCGCACGTTGCGGGATGTGGGCTAAATGAAAAACCGTTAAACTACCTTTTTTTATCAATATTATGTTACAACCCAGTATTATTAACTATATTGGGTACTTTTTCTTTGGTTTGTGTCTAGACTAACATAAGTTGGGAAATTTTTTATTTAATGGGAAGTTTTCTAGGTGGAGACTCTAGCCAATATTTAGTATATATTGTAGTTTTGAAACAATAAACGTAAATTTAGAAAAGCCAAGGTGAAGGAAGTTTTAAAAAGCAAATTTTCTTATATAAGTGCCTTGTCTTAAAAAGGTTAATTTTCTCAAAAAAAAATACCTATTCATATTCTTAAACAAAGTACCTTTTCTTAAAAAAATACCTTATTCCAAAGAAGTACTTTTGGTTAAAAAAGTAAATTTTCTTAAAAAAAGTAAATTTTAAATTAAGTACTTTTTCCTTAAAAAGTATATTATCTTATAACAAATTGACTTTTCTTAAAAAACTAAATTTTCTGTAATGCAGCATTCGCACTGGCATCGATTTTCTTGATTTTGGCACTTTTGTTTATTTCAAGCAGAGATCAGGAAAATTTGCTTGATTTCCCATACGTTTTGACAAACGACAAACCGGGTATTTTCTATTATTTGTATAGGAATTAGGGAAAAACTTCATGATTTGCTTTATGCAACGCTGTTTTATCTCACACTACGAAGGAGTAGTACGTTTGTTTACAAACATTTCAATAACGTCGCATCGATGTGATGGTACCACTAGAATACCCGAATCTTAAACATATATTTTATACTTTGTTGTTTACTTTTATTCCTGGAATGCATTTGTGCTGAATTTGATAGTGGAAAAATACCAGATAAAGCAAAATGCCTATTGTTGTCGGCTTGGTGTGTTTGTTGTCGTTGTAATACTACCTCGTCAATGCGCCTTGATTTTCAATCAAATCAAGAAAAATTCCAATGCGAACACTTCGGATTTTGTTAGGACGTACATTTTTTGTGAAACAAAATAACATTTCTTAAAATAAGTACCTACTCTTAAAAATTACCTATTCTTGAAAAAAGGACCAATTCTAAAATAAATTCCGTCTTAAAAAAAAACTTTTCTCCCAAAAAATACCTTCTCTTAAAAAAATATGAAGCCTGTGTTAGATAACACGGGCGCATAGGTTAGACGTAGAATACGTTAGTCATTTTGCAATTAAAATATGTGAATTAAATATAATTTTTGATAAATGATTTAAATCTATCAAATTTAGCTTTAAGTTTTATGTTAAAAATTTAGGATAGTTTTTAACAAAATTAGGGTACACTTTATATCAATTCGATGCACTTTTGAAAACAAGTGTAAATACTGCATGTGGCAACACTGGTTCTGTAATGTTCACATAAAACATGCATTGTCATTATACTTCTTCTCTTTCTCACACTGGTTCTGTGATGAACACACAGATAATCGTACTGCTCTTACACGTGATGTTATAATACATAAAATACAAAGCATATGAAAATTAATACAAAATTTGAAGGAGTTAAATTTTGATTTACTTATAGAATCAAAAAAATTATATGTAGCAATATGATTATTTAAATACAAATCAAAAGAAGACATATTAAATATGTTACGACCATACTTGAATTTTCTTCAATGCATGCATAAAGTATTAAAAACTTATAATGAAAGTGACAAAAAATTTCTGAAAATTTTGTGCTCCAGATCAACACCCCTACCTTACCGTATAACGTATTCTACGTTAAAAAAAAAAAACCTTTTCTTACAAAAATTCCTTTTCCTAAAAGTACATTTTCTTTAAGGTGAAATACATCATACCTTTTCTTTTCTTTTCTTAGGATAGACAACTTTTCTAAAAAGATTATCACTTCTACAAAAAGTACCTGTTCCTAAAAAAAAATACTTAAATTCGTACCGTTATGTCTTTTTCTTACAGAGAGTACTTCTTCTTAAAAATAGTACCTTTTCTTAAAAGAACATTAGCTTTTAATAAAAGAAGAACCTCTCTTTAAAAAGGACCTTTTCAGGAAAATATAACACATATTCTAACAAAAAGGACTTAAAAATATACTTAAAAAAATACATTCTATAAAAATAAATTTTTTCTTAAAAAAAGTTATAATTTTACAAAAACTATAATTTCTTAAAGATCAATTTAAATTATCGTATTTTTCAACGGTCGCCTTAGGCGTGTTGGACCTAACTAGTACTTAAAATATAGTGAAAGGAATTTCGTTCCAATCGGGTGTCCCCTGACAACTCATGTAATTTTTTAGACATGCCGATTGGAACCCACAATATTTATCGGCTCCAATGGTTATGCTTACATGAGTAAAAAAAATAATATGTAAGCCATAGTTTCCAAATTGGTCCCTAACATTTAGATATGATTATACAGGTTGATACCAGCTTATATTACATTTATTGTTGGTCATATGTATTTGTGTTAAGTGCATAAGTAAGCATGTGTATTTGAGGAATTTACCACCACACACGATATCCATTTTGGTTGAATTTATGAACGAGCCGGATACATGTGCAGATGCGTGTCCGGCTGGGTAAGTGCTTTAGTGTATCACAGACTTTAGACAATGTTATTTGCAACATTATTCCTCGTTCCTAAATGCCTACAAATGTGTGTACAAATTGTTATTACATTGTCGTTCATACATGTGCACATTTGAACATTCTTCTTTGAACATACAGCACACAATACTGGACTTCATACACAATTTATTAGGACTTTAGATTAACATATCGCAGTTATTGCCGACAGCATCCTATAAACTGTTTGTGATTTTGTTATGTCAAATATGTCGGACAATTGAGTAGTTGAATTAACTAATTGAGAAATAGCGCATATATAAGATTTATCACTTCAATTAAAATAGAATCCAACAGCAATGGGTAGGTAAAATATCTTAACTCTATATCTTAACTCTCGCCTTTCAAGGATTAGAAGAGATTATGCTGAACAAATGCAATTCAACTGAAGTCATACCCAGTATTTCACAAATAAATAAATTGTGCCTTAAAGACAGTGGTAGCCAACCCATAGTCTCGCGAGTCAGACAATAATCGCATTTGTCACACACACACGATCGGCAATTCACATGTACACAACAACTATGTTTTTTCCCAATCATCATTCTCTGCGTGTGCGTTGTGTACAATTCGGCAGTGACATCGTTTCTTTTTGGCCAATGGACTTAAGCACAATACTGAGCATTCAGTTCGTGCCCGAAACATAGTAGGCCACATATTCGGCGACTCATCAACAAAAGATATTCTAATAATTTTTTTTGTAGTTCGGTTTACTAAATATTAAAAAACGTAACAACAAATATTTTTTAAATGGCTGCAAATTGCTTTCCATTACGACTAAAGTCGGACCGGCCAATCGTCTATTTCAGTACACATGACGTCCATAGGGAAACTGCCCACTGCGCGGATAAGTGTGCGCTTAAGGAATACCAGATGTAGGTGACGAGTAGTGCCGATAAAGCCCTCCAAAATAAACCACAACTTATAGTCTAAAGGATTTACGTCTCAACTACACGATGGACAAACCGTTGAAATAAAATTTGGATAATTGTTGTTTATCCACGCTTGAGTAGCTCTGACCAAATTTAGGTGACAACTAGTGCAGACGAAGCCGTTTAAAATGGACCACAAAAAACGGTAGCCGTCTAAAACGGACTTTACGTCTGCACTACCCGATGGCCAATCCGTTAAAAATAAATTTAGACAATTATTTTATTACTGCTCTTGAGTGGTTCTGGCCTTATGGGTTCGATCACAGTCCAGGTGAAAGGTCCACGGCTCGTTTTTGAAGAATTTTCTATTTAATGGCTTCACAAAGTTTTCCAAAATTTTAGATTGGTACACCTTTGCCGAACGTTTAGCACCTTTTTTAGGACAGACACGATAAGTGAGACGTCCGGCCACTATACGCTAGCTGGCCGTAAGTGCGTTGCAATATTAGACGAAGACACGCCAGCTTGGAATGTACTCAGTTCCCTAGTAGTGACCATTACCATTAGCTGACAAGAGCACGATTTCTCAAGAAGAGCTTGGAAATGGATAAAGACGTGCCTATTAGTGTGTAATGAACTATTTTTTAGAGAGGGAGTCTCAAAAGATACGAGTTGAACAGCTGCACGATGAAAAATTTATATTTTGTTGTTGTTTGGATGTTTGCAAATATAGCGTCTTGTAGCTTGTCGCAAATATAGTATATTTGTGCCCAAACATATTGTGTTTGCTTTCAATATTACATGTTTGGGACACAATGTTTAATAGGTTACAATATATGTTTTGGTGACCCAAATGTGGCTTGGTTTGTTGAAAAAAACGTGACAGACCATAATGAAAGAAACAACAGCAGATCTGCTATTCACGAAAAAAAATGCCTGCAAACATGTACATGGTTCCTGCAATATATTGCTGGGGTCGATATTTTTCATAGTGTGATTACGGCAACGTCAAACATTTTGTATACGTAGGTACTTATAGTACTTTACTTATCTGAATTTCCCTGAAATGTCGCTATGGCATGGCGTCGAAATATGGTGAATATTAAACAGCCATCTCATTAAGAAATCTGCGACAGTCAGGGGTTGTTCTCGAATTCCGTGGACTTGGTTGGCTTGGCTATTAGAAAAAATATTAATTTCGACTTTAGTCAGACCATTACGTTTCAGCCAACCGCTGCATCTCTAGTAGCTAATATTACTGCCAGATAGAGACTACAATAATTAGTAAATCTTTCACAATAGATAATATATCACATTATACTTTATCGACAAGTTTTCAATCATCGATATAGAAGTTCACAAATATCTTAAGCCGATTCTATTCTGATCTATCAGGCATTATAGTATGACACTTCTTCTCAAAGAACGGTTCAGCCAAAGTTTAATCGCCAATACCTGGAGAGTCAGACATTGTGTTGAGAATATAACTGGGTCCGAAGTCATTTTCTGATCAAATTAACTGTTGAATCTTTGGGCAGTAAGCAAATAAAATGCAGCGTTGTTGTATGTAAATCGCTAAAATCTGGTTTATTTGACAAAATATAATTCATTTAAATTCAGTTTATAATAAACACTTATTCTAAATAATTACGTACATTTATGCTTATACCCGGTTGTCCAACTGATCTATCACCTATGATCTCTTGGAAAGGAAGAGATATTTTATGTCCTATTTTAGTGGGTTCCAATTAGTGAAGATCGACAAAAAAGGGAAGCAAAGTAGAATTCAAAATGACAGTACTTGAGTACTAAAGATAAAAAGAAAGGTGTAACTGTCAAAGATAGATAAAGTGGCAGATTACAGGGAGACACATAGTTAAAATAATTGCCAGCGGCGCAACATTCCCCCCTTCGTAAGCTTCGTGCTTCAGCCGGAGTTTACTTCTGTACATCCAATTTTGCCAGCTTTGTGACAGGTCTCGTTAGAAGTCCATTTACCGTCTTTACAACCGCACTGCGAACTTGGCCATCTTTGGAACGATGTTCGTCGATAACAATTCCCTTATTCCATGTATTACGTTTTGTATTTTCGTCTACAATAATAACTACATCATTTATAGTTATAGGGCGGTTGGCTTTATCATGCCACTCGTACGTCTTGTCAAACACGGCAAATACTCCCGCACCCATCGCTTCCCAAATTGATTTGCTAGTGAACTGGAGATTCGGAAACTTTTACTGAGAGAAACACCGCTTCCATCTGGATTTCCGTGTTCCCTTATACCGTTGGAACACCCAATTATAAAATGGTTTGGTGTTAGAGCCTCACTTTCAGGTGAGTCGACTGGAACGTAGGTCAACGGACGTGAGTTCAGAATATTTTCTATGTCCGCCAACGCAGCTCGTAGAACGTCCTCTTTTACTACAGCCTGTGGAAGAATATCCATCAAAATTGACTTAACCCTGCTGTTAGATTAGAAAAAACTTACGAATCTTAGATTGAGGGACCATTTGGTCCATACTGCAATTTTCATCCAAAATAATAATTTTATCTTATTCTTTGTAACTATTTTGGTTCAAAAATTTCTAAAGCAAGTATTTGACATATCAAAAACATCCGCTAACATATCAAAAACATCTTCTAAATATTTGACATGAATTTACATTCGCTTGGTAATGAAAAAACTTACGAATCTTAGATTGAGGGACCATTTGGTCCATACTGGAATTTTCATCCAAAATAATAATTTTATCTTATCCTTTGTAACTATTTTGGTTCAATAATTTCTAAAGCAAGTATTTGACATATCAAAAACATCTTCTAAATATTTGACATGAATTTACATTCGCTTGGTAATGAAAAAATGTACTATTGACCAAATGGTCCTCTAATCTAAGATTCGTCATTTTGTATTTTTCTCAGTCCTGAATAAAGTTAGAAAATTTAATTTTCGCACATAACATTGTTTTATTAAAAGACCCCATTAGCAGAAAAATTTAGTCAGTATATATCACCGTTCCAAAGTTACAAGGGAAAACAGAAAAAATTTGGACCAAATGGTCCTAATCTAACAGCAGGGTTAACAGAGCGCACCATCCTCTCCCATGATCCGCCCATATGAGGTGAGGCTGGAGGTATAAAACGCCAATCTATTTCAGGATGCTTACGCTCTATATCTTTTGTGCACAGTCTTTCAATTTCATTCGACAAGACCCGAGTTGCACCTCTAAAATTGGTGCCATTGTCCGAAATAATACGTCGTGGAAGACCTCTTCGACTTATAAACTGCTTCAATACCATCAGAAATGTGTCGGTAGATAGAGACGATGCAATTTCAATATGAACTGCCCTTACCGTCATACACGTAAAAAGGACGCCCCATCTTTTCTCTCTTCGACGACCGACGACTACCTCTATAGGCCCAAAAAAATCTACCCCGGTATAGTAGAAGGGAACAGCGAATGACTCTAATCGTTCCGGCGGAAGGCTTCCAATTTCAGGCACACTTGGCTATGCGCTTCTATTTTTGCATAATTGACACAATTTGGATGTCGATTTTACTACTGCATCCTCAATCCGTGAATCCTAAATCTTTGTCGCATTTCATTAACAACGATTTCGTTATGGTGGTGGTGAAATCTACGGTGGTAAAAATCGGCAAGAAGACATGTCAGTGGATGATAACGAGGCATAATTATAGGTCGTTTAACCTTTGACGAAATTCCAGGTGCAGCATTTATTCTTCCTTTAACGCGGAGCAATCCAACAATATCTAAATACGGAGAACTTTTGTATAAAATACTTTTACGACTAATTTGTTTGTTGCATCTCAGGCAATTAATTTCTTCTGCAAATTATTCTTCTTGACATTTTCTCATTAATATTATCTCGGCACCTTCGAATAATGATAAGTCCCAAAGTACACTTAGCTCAGAACAAGGTATTGGTGATTTTCGAATCTTTTGCAAGCACTTCAGTATGTATTGTTGAGTGTGAAGAAGTTTCTCCCACTTGCCAAAACGATTTATATCTGGCGTAATTGCATCCAAGATAGATTTCGTAGACGACTTTTTTGATGTGATGTACTATCTCATGACCATTGTCCGCAAAGTCTGCCGCACATGCAGTAGGCCACTCATGTTCTGGTTGAACTAAAAACTTGGGCCCCGTAAACCATGGTGTATCAAATTTAAATTCAGTGTTTCGATTCCATTTCGTTCCGCAGTCTGCAATGTTGTTGGCAGATGGTACCCATCGCCATTCGTTTATCTCGGAATCTTCTAAAATTTCACCTATACGCAGCGCCACAAATTGCTGATACTTTCTTGCGTCAGATCTTATCCAGCATAACACATTTCTAGAGTCCGTCCAAAACGTTCGAGATTTCAATCGTAGCGATAATTCTCCAGCTACCAATTTCGCTAAACGTAGACCCAATATAGCACCCATTAATTCCAGTCGGGGTATTGAAATTGGTTTAAGTGGGGCCACTCGTTCCTTGTTCCGCTCGAAGATATACTACAGCAGCATATGCGTTGATGCTTGCATCTACAAAAACATGCAGTTGTAAATTGTCACAACAGCTTACTAAAGGGTAACATCTAGGAATACGAAGTCCGCTAACTTATGGCAGAAAACGAACCCACATGCACCACTTTTCTCTCTCGCTTTCGTTTATGGTTTCATCCCACTGTACGCCCGATCGCCAAATTTCCTGTAGCAAGATCTTTGCGTGTATAACAAAGAAACCCAGCAGACCAAGAGGATCAAAAATTGTCATTATTACTTGCAAAATCTTGCGCTTGTTGGTAAATCATTCTCATCAATGATTACAAGTGAAAGGTTTCCCACGAAGGCTAACTCATCCGTACTGGTCAAC
This sequence comes from Phaonia tiefii, assembly GCA_963931995.1. Classification (NCBI taxonomy): domain Eukaryota; kingdom Metazoa; phylum Arthropoda; class Insecta; order Diptera; family Muscidae; genus Phaonia; species Phaonia tiefii. Next base: position 57,603,786 of record OZ008368.1, on the reverse strand, counting down.
CACGTCATCCCTAGAACTTTCTCGAAGTTGGCCTCTGGATCTTCGATACACTTTGTGACAACTTTAGGATCGCCAGACAGAGCACATCGAACAAGCTTTGAATTTGATAACCAGTTTCGCATTTCGAAACCACCTTCCAAAAGTACAGTGCGTACCACTTTAGCCACTTGCAATAATTTTTCCCCAGACTCAGCACTTTCAAGCCAATCATCGACGTAAGTGTTTTCGATTATTGCGTTGACAGCGGCGGGCTCTTTTTCGATGAATCGTTGGGCATTCTCATTTTTAACGTAGTTTGCCAGGGTTGGTGAGCATGAAGCCCCAAACGTCATGACCGTCATCGAGTACACATCAATATCTTTTGAAGTGTTCCCATAGCGCCATAAAAACTTCTGAGCCCTTTGATCTTCTGTATCGATTCGTATCTGGTGATACATCTCGCGAATATCGCCACACAAGGCAAATTGATGTTCACGAAAACGCAAAAGTACTCAGATGAGCGATTTCAGTAAATCGGGTCCCTTCATCAGTACTGAATTCAAAGACATATCATTAACTACGGCAGCCGCATCCCAGACTAATCGCACTTTGTTTTTCTTTTTATTTAAAACTGTAAAAAATGGTACATACCTTGATTTGACACCAGATGTTACCTCATGTTTTCGCAACTTTCTTATGTATCCATTATTTTCATAGTCTCTCATTTTATCAATGAGGAATGTTTTCAATTGTGAGTCGCGTGTCATCTTTGATTCAAGATAAAATAACCTACGACGTGCCTTAGCGAGAGAATCGGGAAGTTCTATTTTGTCATACTTCCACAACAAACCGGTTTGCCATCTCTTCTCCTCCGCAAGGTATTTTGTTTTTGATGTCATTATTTTTGTCGCCGTCGGTGGTGCAATGGTTAGTGTGCGCGCCTCTTGTACTGGAGATCCTGGGTTCGATCCCTGCTCCGACCACCTTAAAATTTCTTTCGACGACGGTCACCTCGCTTAGTGACGGCGACACTATCGAGTACTTAGCCATGAAAACGCCTCTCAAAATACCGTTCGGAACCGGTGTAAAACTGTAGGTCCCAATCCCCAATTCCTTCATGGGATGTAATGGGAAACCATTTTTTTTTTTTTTTTTTTTTTTTTTTTAATTTTGTCGCACGTTCCACTTCAGGTGAAATCAGAGGAGCTGTCACCTTGACACCAATTGATTCCAAAGAGAAATAATTCTTTAAATCATTGTCCATGTCCACAGTTTTGCTACATGCATAACTTTTTGAGCCGTAATCATTTACACCGCGACGCCCGTAGACAGACCATCCTAACCGGCATCTGACAGCAATCAGACTATGTTCCCTGCTTTCATGCACCTCTAATGGTACGCCTAGATTAGCATTGTCAAGAGCAATCAGAATGCGAGCCTTTACTGCGTCGAATGAGCGTATTGGGAGATCTTTTAAATGTGGGCATGATTCTAAGTCTGCCATATGGAGTGACTGCTCGGGCAAATCCAATCTTGATACAGTTCGTACATTACGAATATGAAATTTGCGGTGACTACGCTCATGCGATGATATGTCGAGTGAGACACTTTTCGAGTTCTCTTCACTTTGTGTAATCTCCCCGGTCCACTGAAGGCACAACTCTTCAGTCGGGCCATCAAGTCCAAGCTCCGTCGCGACCTCGCTGTCTATAAGAGTACAAGCTCGATCAATGCATAAACGTCCATGGCTGCTGTTTTTCCAACGAGCGTTACGGGGATATAACGAAAGAGTGATTTATTTTTCTCTTCCTCGTGCAATAACAAGGTTTTATTGTTGTCGTCCGTTGGTTTTGATACTGACCGACTCTCATCTGCACTCTTCTTTGCATTGGATGTGTGTAGAAGAGGATTATGTGCCATTTTACAGCCATCAACGCCGCACTGCTTTTTTGAGTTACAGCGACGTACGTAATGATTTTTAAAACATCGTAAACACAACCTTTTCTCTTTAATGAACGTCCATCTATCATTTACTTTCAACGACGTGAAGTGGAAACATTCCCATAAGCGATGACTTTTAGTACACTTGGGACAATTCATAGTTTGGTTTGTTTTGTTTTCGTCGCCTTCTGACCCGTCATGTACGAAAATATGTTGTTTTGATGTCTTACCTTTCACCTTCTGCTCCTCAGTGGTATTGATGTTGCTTGGGGTATATGGGATTACTTGACTTGCACACGTTGCTAGGCTGAACAGCCATCCATCAAAATCCTCAATGTCTACTCTTGCCAGTGTGATCCTAAAACCCCCCAGTCCAGTTTCAGATCCCCGGGCAACTTCTCCACCAATTCGTTTAACAGCATCGGATCATTAAGATAATCAGCAAGTCCGATAGCCTGAACGTCGTTCGATAATTCTGCACTGAAAGAGCGAGATTGACTAAAGTTTGCAAATTTTTTTTCTTACTGGGGGTTCCTATTTCAACTTAAGTTGAAGGGTATGATGGATTATATCAGGACGTCCGTACAGCATTCAGAGTGTCTCAATGGCAAAAGGTACCATGGATGGCATCATCAGCTTACCGCGAACTGCTTCCAAAGCCGGTCCCTTTAAACACTTCTGAAGACGTATTAAATTCTCCTGGTCCGTAAATCCACATCGTTCGGTTGATTAAACGTAGTTCGTGATAAATACCGGCCATTCGTCTGGCTTGCCCGAAAAACTTGGTAGGTCTTTACTTATAGCATGACGTGCAGAAATCTGTGGTGGTGATAATGATATGTCAGCTGTCGAGTGGCTTAGAAATGAGTGCCGATGCGCTGGATAACTGTTATTGAAAGTCGACGTTGCATTCGCAGCTGGCAGCATGCCTATTTGTGACTGATGTTGATTGCTACTTACGTTCATTGCGGGGTACCCTAGAAGGGAATAATATGGAGTGGTGTATGGTGATGCCGATGGATATGATATTGGCACCGGCACTGTTGTAGACGATATGGGCATACCAGTACAGAAAGTAGAGTTTGTGGCAGCGTGACCATTAGTAAACGTTCCGAAGTTCGCAGAAGAACTTACTGGGTAATTGAACAAGAAATCGGTCGATCTCCGAATACCAGACATAAAAGCAGAGGAATAGTTATTGTTGGCAAACTGAATCGGATGGCGTTGACTACTTCCAGAAACACTATTAGTGACAGTGCCCAGTATAAGAGAACCCGGAACATATGATGAAACCGTGTTGTGGCTTGATATATATATGCTCTGTGGCTGTTCGACGTTTCTAAAGATAGGAGGATTTTGATTAATTCTAACGCCAAAAAGTGAGTCACAGATGTCTGTATAAGTACTGCTGCGAACAAATCCAGTTTCTTCCTGCGGTTTGTTTTTTGAAGGCGGTGGATTTGCAACCGGCGACTTGAGAGGAGCTGCTTTGTCGTTAAAGCCGATCGCGATCGCTTTTTGGGTGGATCTTTACGTTGAGTACCTAAACGGGTTCGTGGTAGGGAAATGTCATAATTTGACGGCAGTTTTTCTTGAATAGTAAGCGGAACGTCTATCGCAACATTAGGCGTGGAAGCTGCCACTCCGAGTGGCGCACCCATCATCGGGGGTGTTCCTACGATCCCTTGTCCCTCAGTATGCGTATGTAATCCGGAAGGCGCGCATGCTGCCGTGGGTGCTTGAGCGCCGGGGTCTTGTTCGCGTCTTGAGGCTGGAGCTACCGAAGGATTTTGGGCGTTAATGGATATGCCAACTTGTGCCGATGTTCCATAAGCATTGGGGGGCTCTGCGTTGAGTGTGCATTCCTTTAAAGAGGCGGTACCTGTTGCTTCTAAGTTATCCATACTTTTTACAACAGTGAAGCACAAATATTTTAGAAATGTTGAATCTTTGGGCAGTAAGCAAATAAAATGCAGCGTTGTTGTATGTAAATCGCTAAAATCTGGTTTATTTGACAAAATATAATTCATTTAAATTCAGTTTATAATAAACACGTATTCTAAATAATTACGTACATTTATGCTTATACCCGATTGTCCAACTGATCTATCACCTATGATCTATTGGAAAGGAAGATATATTTTATGTCCTATTTTAGTGGGTTCCAATTAGTGAAGATCAACAAAAAGGGGAAGTGAAGTATAATTCAAAATGACAATACTTGAGTATTAAAGATAAAAAAAAATCCAATGAGTGTTCGAACTCACGGGCGATGTGTTAACACCTTTTTGCTACACGGTACCTGTTCGATTTCTATGAACACATTCGTAAATATTGCATTGGAAAATAAAAAACAGCGTTCAATCATATGATGACGTTACAGTTAAATAATATTAATACTTAAAATTATTTAAAGACCCAGTGCAAGCACATGTGTCATTATTTTCTTGCTCAATACTTTTTGTTTTATTCCCACAAAAGTCAAAGAATGCAAAGCAACAGACACTTGTACATACATACATACATACATTGTTATATTCGTACTATATAACCGAAGATCAACATAAAATACTTTTTTAATATTACTCCAAATTAATACTCCAAATTAAAACACTTCAATCTCGGCTCGCCGATATCGGATCGCCTTAATTTTTGGCCTAAACTCTTCGTCGAAACCGGCACTAGCTTTTTAGTCCTAAAATTAATAAAATCGGCTATGAATTTCCGGAGAAAATCGCGTGGGAAAATTATATGAAAATCGCCCAATAATCACTTTCAATACCGACTGCCAAGCAACGAACAAACAAACGAAGATTTACTCTTACATACCTAACACTTGCGTATGTATTAAAACTGATAGTTTACTGCCCTAGAGGCTCGCGTATAGATGTTAACACATCAAAAGAAAGGTGTAACTGTCAAAGATAGATAAAGTGGCAGATTACAGGGAGACACATAGTTAAAATAATTGCCAGCGGCGCAACACTAACAGTTTCTTAAGTCTAACAGCAGCAGACGTGGCGTCAGTCGGTGCTGTTCTCCATGCACCAGTGACACACAAACCAGTCATTCGCTGTCCACCAGAAGATAACTCCTGACAGCATTATCAATATAACACCTGTCGTTTACAACCAATGAATTATGCGCAGGTGCATACCTCAGCGTTTTCCTATAGCCCTTTTCCAGGGTACATAACCCTATCACAGCCTACTTTGTGCATTTCCGAATGTTAGGTTAGAAATGTAACTTTCTCCAGAGCCGTGACTGTCATATCTATTGTGACTGGAAGTACATTGTTAAAGGCTCCCTTAATATCTAAGGAAGCTACTATAGTATATTCTTTATCAGCGGGCGAACCTTAAAAATACTGACCAGATCATGCAGAGCGGTCTAGGTAGACATACCCTTGCTGTAGGCGTGCTGCTTAGTTTACAGTGGCCTTTGATCAATCCTGGCCCTAATATAGCTGTCATGTGATCTCTCCAAAAAATTTTAGAGCAATGATGATAGTTTAATCGGTCAGGAAAACTTCTGCTTAGTTTACAGTGGCCCTTGATCAATCCTGGCCCTAATATAGCTGTCATGTGATCTCTCCAAAAAATTTTAGAGCAATGATGATAGTTTAATCGGTCAGGAAAACTTCGTCTATATACGGGATGTATTTCCTGCTTTAGGAATAAACTCAATCTTAGTTTCCCTCTATTTCAAACGTCAGTAGGCCTGTTCTATACATCCAGTTTAGAGATAATTGTGACGGGCACCGGGTTTAAAGTCACTACCTATAGTTCTGTCAAAGAGACATTATCCGATCCAAGCGACTTGAAAAGTTTTAAGTTTCACAGTCCAAAATATATTCGTTTCGATTACACTTTCAATCAGAATATCCGATGGCCGTATTTCGACGGAACCTCAACCTGAAGTATCTAGGTCACTCTTAAAATTGCCTTCAAGTAGTATGCCATAACCATAACTTTTTCTACTGTACCCAATAAAACAAACAGTGGCGGCGAAAATTTTTCTAACCCTTTGACGGCTTTGGATGAGATTTCCACATTGCAGCAGAAATCCATCCAGAATTTATAGATTTCTCCAACTCCTGCTTATACTTCTTGAGTTCGTCTTAATATCTACCCCAGTCCTGTTGTGCACTTGTGATCTTTGGTCTATTAAAAAACTGTCGAAAGTCTAATCAGATGTGATGATTCTCATTATGATCGGTGTTTCCCACTGGGTTTCACTTTGGAGCATGCCGCCCTTCGCAAGCAATGTAGAGCTGATGTGCCCAGTCGACCGTTGCTTCTGTGCCCCGGTTTTCGCTCCTTCAGTTCAGGTAAATTTGGAATAGACCTGTTAAAAGTATCTCTAAACATTCCCTAGTCTGTCTTCCGTAATTCCAATTCTCTAAGTTGTAATGCCTATGTAAGCTCACCCTATCCTCAGTCATCCGCTACATATCAATTAGTAATTCTTTAGTAAACACAACCACAAATTATATATTTTCCACACCCTACTATTCTTTGCTGGATTGTAATCGCCAAAATTCTACTTATGGCTGTAATTTATGGCACAAATTTGCCATTTGACAATTGCAAAACGTTTATCAATGACAATTGAATTGAAAACTAATAAAGATCTCCAGTGAGTAGGAAAATTTGGAAGCAAACTACAATACACACAAACCACGAGCCTCAGCCCGTACAACCCTTACAAGGCCGTACCAGAGAAGAGCGATACTCAGCACACAGCAAATTAACGCGCCGTAAAATTGTAGGGAGGCCCGGCATGAGTGGGCTTGATAGAAGGCATTCTTATGACCACAAACACTTTAATGGTTTCCGAAATTCCATAAATTTTCACTTTTCTGCAATAGCTGAGAAATATGCTCCACAATTGAGTTTTGCAACAAGCCTCAAAATATGCAGTGAACAGTAGGTTCGAATGACTTATTTTCGTTTTCATAGCCCTCGAGGCAAATTACATCATTATATAAATATGTAAGTAATCCTTGACAAAAGACATTAATTTGCAAAACGAATCACGAAATTTTTTGCAATCCCTAACAAATATGTAATATATTGTGGCATATTTTTAGGCGTTTTTACTCTTGTCTATTTCAATGTTTGCAAATCATGTCCTTAGTCACTATACCGATAGAAATTATAATTTTGTTATACAGAGGAATCATAGTCAAATGCCGCAGCGATTACGAATGGTTTGGGGGGTAAACTACTGAACCATGGGGTAATTAATCATATTGTATGTGAGACAAAAAATTGAACACAAACAAATTGGAAAGCATGTGTTTTTGGCATTCAAACTATCAGCCAGATAATTGAAAATGTGTCAAATGTTTTTTCGGGGATTTAATTTATTGTGATTCGCAAAAAGAAATACAAGTAAGGAAATGAATACAGCGAAATACAAGCAATACCAGCAATACCAGCATATTTGCGCAATAGGGATACGGAAATTTTGTAACACTACACTGGGGAATCCAGCTAAAAAAAGTCACTTTTGGAAGTGGCATGCCTCTGATTTCGATGAGATTTGGTGGAAGTGGAAAGTATCATAAGAGAAAATTTTCCAAAAAAATTTTATGTTTTTTGGAATTTTTTTGTGGCGTTTATTGACCAAAACCACGTTTTTCACATATTTTTCTTTTTATAATAACTCGAAAACAGTTTAACTTAAAATTTTCAAATTTCTCAGGCATATTCAGAATAGAATTGGTATTAGAAAAAAAAACTGAAAATCATAAATTTGTTTAAAAAATTCTTTGAAAAATTAAGTTTTTTCTCAAAGAACTTTGTGTGACAAAAAAGACCCATCTTTCAAAAGATCCGCAAAAAATATATATGAAGGTTACGTCTTTTATGAACATTCTACCGTTTTCCTCATGTCTATAGAGCAAAAAATAAGAAAGTTTCTGTATGACAACCTCAGTAATATCTACATGAAAAAATTTATAAAAATTGACACACACGTTTTATCTGGCAATTCGAAGCATTTCGTAGCAGTTTCCTAAGAAGTCTGTGTTACGCAGGAGGTCTGACAACCCAATACTTGATGTCCACCATCGCACGGATTGTGCCTTCCTATATCCCTGATTTAAATTTTATTTCCAAAACATAATTTATTGGGAAAAAACCTCAATCCGACTAATGAAAAGCTTGATAAATACTATGGGGACTATGCACCATCGAATGCAATGGTAAAAAACTTTCGTTGTGGTCGCACAAGTGCAAATGCCGCCGAACGTTCTGGACGGCCAATTGAAAATTTCGAAGAAATCCACGATATGGTTTTGGCCCGTCGAAGAGTAAAAGTGCGAGAGATTTTTGATGCGATACGCATTTCATATGGCAGTGTGGTTTCGATTTTAAATGATCAGTTGGGTTTAAGAAGGCCGCGTTTGCTCCCAATTGCCAATAAACGTAATCATGTGACAACTTCAAAGGATTGTTTGGAGTTGTTTAACTGCAATTCGAAGGATTTTTTGTGGCGTTTTGTAACTGTGGATTAAACGTGGATCCATTACAATACTCCGCAGACCAACCAGCATTCTAAGCAATGGGTTTCGCCGGGTGAACTGGCTCCGAAGAAGGCCAAGGTGATGGGAACAGTTTGTTTGGGATCCACGCGGGATAATCCACATCGATTTCCTTTAAAAGGAAAAAAACAATAAACGGCGAATATTATCCCATCTTATTGGACCGATTTAACGAGGATTTAAAAAAAAGGTCCCATATAGCCAAGAAAAAAAGGTATTTTTCATCAATATTATGCATGGGTGCACACGTGTGTAGCACCAAAGGCAAAACTTCATGAATTGGGCTACGAATTGGTACCTCATCCGCTATATTCTCCGGATTTAGGCCCCGGTGACTATTTACTATTTCCAAACCTAATGAAATGGCTCGGTGGAAAGAGATTTAGCTCCAACGATGAACTTATTGATCAAATAAATGCCTACTTTATGGACATGGAAAAATCCTATTTTTTGGAAGGGATACAAAAATTTGAGAAACGTTGGACGACGTGTATTTAGCTAAAAGGAGATTATGTTGAAAAAGTAATTTTTTTTTGCAAAAAAAAAACAGTGTTTGATTCAAAAAGTCACCGACTTTTAATCCGCCTCATACATCGTTTGGTGTCGCTTCTCACCGCTTTGTTCGTGGATTCCAAGCAACATAGGTATGGGATATTCTTGTAGCATAGAACTACCAAGTTGGCAAAACTGTGTATAATATAGATAAAAGCAAATGACCTATTTTTTTTTGTTTTTTTGCCTGATAGAAGATTAAACGCTGATTAATAAAACAAACAAAAAATTTGGTCCCTGTTCCATATTCACCGAATTTTAGGACTTCAAGACAGATCAGCCATTTAATATTCGATCTGGTTGAAATGAGTAAACTCTGTAAATCTGTGTACAAACATATTTATTTTTATTAACCCATTGTAGGGGTGGGGGTCTAATTAAGATAAATAAAATAAATAAATGGTTTCCCATTACATCCCATGAAGGAACAGGGGAGAACTTCTCACAATCACTGAGCTGTGCGCTTTCCAGTTTTCACTCACTGATTGGGACCTACAGTTTTACACCGATTCCGAACGGTATTTTGAGAAAGTAAGCGAGAATTGTCTCAACTCCTACTTGTGCGAAAACATCCACAGCAATACTTTGCCATAATCATCAATATTCACAACATTTTATTCCTATCCATGCTTTCATCGAAAGCCATTACACAGATGTTGTTGTTTCAAAAAAGAAACAACGATTGCCATGAGATTAGCGTTTAGATTGTACCGTCTTCAAATTTATATTCGTTTGAGTTTATATTATTCGATATTTTAGCTGTTATATTTTCTATATGCTATATTCCCAACCATCCACCATAATGATCAATTTCACACATTTCTTTTTAATATTTCTATTAAAAATAACTTTTTCTACGAAAAAGTACATTCTAATAGTTATTGATTGATCTTGAACCGGACAATTATTGAAAAGATAACAACTAAAAGATCGAATAATATAAACTCAAACGAATATAAATTTGAAGACGCTACACTCTAAACGCCAATTTCATGGCAATCGTTGTTTCTTTTTTGAAATAACAACATCTATGTAATGGCTTTCGATGAAAGCATGCATAGGAAAGAAATGTTATGAATATTGATGATTATGGCAAAGTATTGCTGTGGATGTTTTCGCACAAGTGGGAGTTTAGACAATTCTCGCTTACTTGAGATTTGTTTATCCCTATAATGTGTGATGATATGCCTAAATACTTGGGGAGAAGGGAGCTGATGATATGCCTGGGAGGGCACTGAAATAGCTATATTCCCAACCATCCACCATAATGATCAATTTCACACATTTCTTTTTAATATTTCTATTAAAAACAACTTTTTCTACGAAAAAGTACATTTTAAGAGTTATTGATCTTGAACCGGACAATTATAGAAAATATAAAAAATTATTTTTTTCACACAATATTCACCTTTACGGTTATTTTTATTAGGCGTCGATAACCTTTTGTAAGGTATAATATTTACCAATAACCCTTGAAAGACCCAAGATATTAGAGTTCAAAATTAAAGCTAAAATTAAAGTTTATAATATCTTTGTGTTATACAACTTTCTCCAGGGCTTAAGCATTTTCTCCTCTGGGGGAGTCCAATACCGGCTTTGCGGCTTTGGCATAGTGCTTTTACTTATAAACTCAAACGATAGAATTTTTATGTTATAAGGCGGCCACGCAGCCTTTGGCCGCGGTTTATTGGGTTGCTCCTCCGGTGTGGATCCAACACCAGCTTCGTGGCTTCGGCACAGTATTTCTGTTTTATAAGAAATAATGCTAAATTATAAAACGGTGTGGAAACATTTTTTTTATTGTTGTTTTATGTAGAAAACCGTATTATGTAAAGCGCAGCAGGCAAACAATTATTTCAGAAAAATAACGCGACTGTTTAATTATATACTTTCTTTTTCTACTTTTTTTTAAATATCTCCGGTATTTGAGGAGTGAATGGGTAGTATTACAACTTAAAAAATGGCTTGAAATCTTGTCTATTATAGGAGTCTGACAAGAAAATAACTACAGTAGGTTTTTTTTGAAAATAGTTGTTTTAACAAAAAAGTGAGGTTAAAAACCTTTTATTAAATAAACTCCCAACGGGTTTATTGAAGGAAATATATTTATGTTACGATTTATAGAGATTCGGGTTATAAATTCCTGAGATATGACTGATTATATACTCCAGCTATGTCTCAAGAAGTTGGGCCGGGCGGATGCTCTTAACGTAGATTTATACTTTTTTACTTTTATTGACTATTTTACAACCTCATGAGGTCAGACGTCTTTCACGTATTAATTATACAAACAAATTTAACACATTTCAACATATTCTTCCAACTGGCTCTATCCTTTGCCTTTTCTCGCCAGTTGGTAACACCAAGGATACGGAGGGATTCTTCTGCCTGGTCTTTAAAGCGGAGTCTTACAAAGTAGATTTATGCCAGGCTTATTAAATTCAAAAAAAAAATACATATTTCATATTTGAAGTCAATTGTTGATACCCAGATCAAAACTTGCAAAAATATTATCCCAAATTCGAAATAAAAATTCCGTGTAATTTTCTGTCTTTAAATAGTTTCCAGATTTATTACACTTAAATGTTTCTCAAAAGTCCATCTTTTTTGATAATGAATATGCACGTTTTTTCTGTGTCGTATCATGTGCGTGTGATTTTGCTAGAACATCACCATATGGTCTCCTTTTTAGTTCATACACTGCAACACCTCTGTTATACACATAGTACCTAAAAATTAGTATCGAATGTCAATATGTCCCTATTTACAATTAATATCTCAATGTTATACATTCAACTACAAAAATGTTTTTAAAATTTTCAATTTACATATTGACAACTTCAGCAACATGATTCTGAAATGCTTTTGACAAATCATAAAAAGAAAAATCTCTAGCAGCACATGCCTGCGTGGAATTAAAGCTTTTCCAAACCAACTTCAGTTCTCAAGGAAACTCTTATAGCCAAGAAAATTACTGCCAACGATAGTTTGTAGTTGGCAAATTATGGAACAGCAACATAAAGAGCATAACAAAAAGTCCCTTAAATAAAATGCTTGTTAAAAAATCTCAAAGACTTGTTTGACAGAATTTGGTTTAATTAACACACATCAAACTACAAAGCGACATAATCCTGCCATACAACAACGATTGGTGCATATACTGCGAGTATACAGACGGGTGGATGGACCACTACAAAGTAATACAACTTTAGGTTCCGTTTGCACAATGAAGCTCTCTGTGTTAATACTGGTATCAATTACACTCATTTGAGCTAATTAACTACAATACACGCGTACAAACATACTCATACACACACAGTTGTATATGACTTCAACCCGTCAATGTTCCTATACTTAAAACATATAGTATGAGTAGTACTCAAACAGGATGTTGAAACTAACTCACGCGTACACGCAGTCACACTACTTTCGGGTAATCATCCACTACTCATCTACTCTACTCAAACAAATGAATACTTGCGACTTAAATTAATCTCAGTCGATAAAGTGGAACTTGGTGCAAGAACTACACAATGACAATAGCAAAATGGTATGACATACTGATTTGTATAGTTGGAAGTTGCATGTAGTAGTATTATGGCAGTTGTCTACTTATAAGTTACAACAATGAGTAAGGCAAGTCTTTGTAATATTGGACGACTGGATTGGCAAAGTTTTCAAAAAATAAAGGATTTTATGGAAGCTAGTGAATGTTTGGTTGCTTATACCAACGAATTTAGCAAGATGTTTTCACAAGACGTTCAATAGAAATTAAATTTTAAATTCCATTTTATTAGAACGATGTAAGCATGATTGCGTTAAAACGAGATCGAGTGTAACTGACTACATCAAACTTGGTAACCAATAAGACTCGCTCCAACTAGAGTAGTTGTAGTAACTTCCCAGATAATAAGGGAGAGTAATATACCGTTTAGGCGTATGCGAATGTATATGTGGAAGTATGTGAAATTCTTAGTAGTTATGCATGATAAATTCCAATGCACCTAAAAAGGCCGAGTCAATAATATAAAATATAGTAAGCAACGGAATGTCCCTATGATTCTCAACATAAATCTGCATACGGTTTGGCATATGTCATATTTTGAAAATCTGAAATTGCTCCATATGACAAACCCAACAACCCCAACAACGTTCTATTATCGCATGAATATACTTTTAGCGTCAGAAAACTAAATATATTATATCCTTCATACAACAATCTCGCTTATATTTAAACACAGTTGATCCAATTATATTGCTATCCCTGTAATTTGTAGGACATGGGAATATTTCGCACAATATTAACAACATTCCAGTACGTAAGTATGTATACTACACGCACTCTTCCATTTCGCATTATCTGGTTCAATCATCCGACCAACAAGATGCACAACATGGAATTTTTCTTTGTAAGATTTTACATTGTTTTTCTTGTTAAAAGTGTCCTATTTAATTTTCATTATTGCAAAATGTTATTACGCTTCAATAAAAATAAGGAAAGGAAACGGTCTATGTTGTTCCAGGCGCAATGCAACGGCCACCATAGTAGGGCAGACATGCCCAAGAAACTCTTATTGCAGCAGTTTCAACTGTATCGTAACTAGTGTTTTTATAACAACGTTTTGCGAGAACGTGAAAAACGTGAAACATACAGAATTTAACATAACTTTATTTAACACAATTCATACGCACAATGTCATAAACTACACGCAAAGAAAAATGTCAGCAGCAAAAGTCACATACTACTCGCGTACGCTGATGATATAGGTAGTCACTGCCCTATTATCGAGAACTGGGAATAATATCCGCAAAAGTGGGTTGGGCAGTAAACAAGGATCAGATAAGGTGAATGGTTTCGATATGCAGAACAATCAGCCAATTCGATGCAAGGGTGAACTTTGGTAGTGGAAAAGTTTATTTACCTCAAATTTGCCGTGAAGAAAAGCAATAATTTCAGCGTAGAAATAACCGGAGAATCGTGCTTGCAAACAGCTGCTATTTCAGGCTAAGCAAGCACTTCAGAGATAAGACCCTTTTTCGAGAAACTATATCCCACTCTCATAAAATCTATTTTGGTTTTTGTCGCCGAATCCCGGCCCATATCGCATGCTGATGAAACATTACTTGGAGTCTTTAAAAAATATGCTCCGAAATATATGTGTTCCTATAACAGGAAACGTCCAGTATCGATGACGGCTATATAATCTGAATCCCGACATCGACGAAGTCATGCCTATTAAAATAGCGGGTTTACGCTGGTTAGGGCATGTCAGTAGATTGGACCAGTGCGAAGGTATTCGAAGTAGTAATCAAAGGACGGGCAAGACTTCGCTGGAAACACTAGGTGGAATATTGCCTGCGAAAACTTGGTGTTACCAACTGGAGGAGAAAAGCTGAAGACCGAGCCGGTTGGAAAAACATGTTATCCTGGTTTTGTTAGACCCTTGACCCCTCTGAGATGTTTAGTGCCACATAAATGGTAGACCACCGCCCAAACTGGGATTGCCACGTGCGGAATGCGACGAAGAATACGGTGGGAAGCCATACTTAGGCGGAACATGTCCTCTTTCCAACACAATCAAAAACTCAGAACTATCTCAAAAAATACGAATTTTTATTTTAAAATTAAAAGGTGCATTCTTACTGAGACACCCTTATGTATGTATATGCTTCATAATTGATATCAATTATATGCCATTTGAGAGACAGTGATTGTTAAAAATTCTAATTGAACTAGTGCATAATTCCTTCCGTGTTTAGCTTTTTTGTATTAATAAATTACAATTGAGTTGAATTAATTGTTAACGTAGAAATAACACGAAAAATCTATCACGACTTTGGTTTATCTTCTCTCCAGCTAAGAGATTCCAAAACGTATGTATATTAATCAAACATATTTTATTTTATTAGCAATTTAAGGGACATTGTTGGTGAAAAGAGAACTCTTTACTAACTGAGGAACGTTCTGAAATATTTGCCATGGTATTTGCAAATGTCTTTTACCACAATTGCCTGACGTTGACAAATGCTAAAGGAATTTGTAAATGATTATTCTATAAAAAAAAAAATAATATAATTCAAGAAAATTGCCATGATTTAAGCCAAGCACGACTCGTTTAATTCAAAGTGACTCGCCTACAAAACATCCTTTTATCAACTTCCCTTACCACCCGAAGGCAGCGTATTGTTGGGCTTGTAATAAAAGTGTTGGTGTAGTTCCATTCCTTTCTATTAACCCTAAACATCATCTTGTCTTTTTATTGGCGGTGACGTGCTTTTTACATGTTTGTTTGTAGATAACAGCAAGGCAACTGTCAACTGTATACTCGTTAAAGCGCTGAATGCACAGTGGCATAACTCAAATAAAAATAAATGATAAAATGTTTTAGATTAAAATACCCTGAACGTTACAAAACTATTAGTTCACCAAATTTCTCTTCAGTTTTAATAAATGGTGATTTCGTTTCTAAAAAATAATATTTCCCTTGTATGAGGCGACATTTAAACAATTTTGCCATCGCCCCTTCAAAGTTGTGCCTTTTAATGGTGAGAAACAAATATAGAAATGTTGTCTTTTCTCACAATTGTTTGCTTCCTTTTGCATGTCTTTATTATCTCGCTTAACTAAGTTATTCGACTAGTGTATATGGAAACTTAAGCGATATTGAGCAATTTTAAGCGACTCTTAGCACAAACTAGTTGAATGTCTACCAATACAAATGGTATTTGTCGTTATTCCCGCTTAACCCAAATTTCGACCACTTTGCTTGAGAAGGTTATCGAATTTAATTGAAGCCGCTTAAATTACCTTTGCGCGACCCACTAAAGGTAGAAAAATTAGCTTAGCGAGGACAATTAGCACAAACAAAATTGCAGAAAATTTGCCATTTTATCGAGCAACACGACACGCTGAGAGGGCAGAGAATTCACTTTTTGAGTGCAACAATCCCAGAAAAGAACACAAAACCTTCAATTGGAGTTGCACTGTTTTCACAAACGAACACAGAAAGGCACGTTTTGGGCAAAGGGCAGAAAAACTGTTGCCATTAGATAAGGTAATGATATATCATCCGTGGTTTAATCAGAGTATTCGTTTAATATCTACTCAAATAATTGGACTTTATTAGCAAATATTTTGTCAGACAATTAATCAACACTGAAAAATGGTTTCTGTTTTGAGAGTATATATGCAGATAGTTATAGCAGACAATTTGCCTGCTGAAAAGCAGAAAAAATTGTTTGCTGCTACTACAACCCTTAGCTTTTGAGTTTCGTAATGCGGATTATGAAAGTGACTCTCAAGGTCTAACTTGGCGATGAACTACCAACAGAACTTGTAGTATAGAATCAATAAAAATGCAAAATACAAGCAAATCTTAGCAAAAAGTTGCATGCGTCAATTAAATAGAGGGTTTGCTTCAAATTTTCTCTTGATTTATTCTGACCTCAACATTTATTTAGATGGGCTCGTGAAATCTGATATTAATATTCCCTCAATAAGGAGTGTCCGTTTAGGACAACCACGAACAGACTTACTCGTAGAAAGTCGGTATCTCATCTCATCTTCCTGATCGTGTGTTAAATCACGCAGCCTCGCATGATGTTCCTAGTTTTGCCCCATCTTATATGAGTAATCCTTGCCTATTGTTGAAGTTCAGCTTTTACTTTTGCTCCATACGATTCTCACGCTAAATAAATAAATGGTTTCCAATTACATCCCATGAAGGAAATGGGGAGAGATTCTCACAACCAGTGATTGTGAGCTGTGCTTTTTAGTTTTATACTCACTGGATGGAACCTAGAGTTCTACAGCGGTTCCGAAGCGTATTTTGAGAAGCTGTTCATGGCTAAATACTCGATAGTGTCGCCGTCACTATGCGAGCTGACCGCCGCCGAAAAAAATTGAAGATGGTCCGAGCAGGGATCGAAACCAGGATCTCATTGGCAAGAGGAGCGCACAGCACCCATTGCACCGCCAATGGAAACAGAGTAATTATATATCACAATTTGTGTCGATATTCTTTTGATATCAGGTTGGTTGTTAGTAAAGGTCCTTAAAATGCTATTGTTACAATCACTGATTATCTCCCATAATCGACAAAGATTTTGTTAGATTTAGTATTGCAACCTGATTTTTATCCACGGCAGCCCATGGCATGGCTTTCGGTGGCGCTATAGTTACACTCCTATCTACGACGGTCACCTCGCTTATAGATCGTGACACTATCGGGCAACTGCCCTTGAAAAACTTCTAAAAAAATATTCGGAATCGGTATGAAACTATAGGTACCAACCAGAGTTTAAAACTATAAAGCGAACATTTCAGAAGTTCCCACCTGTCCCTCCGTGAGTCGTAATATTGATCAGTTTACTTACCGCTAAATCGCTTACGACAGTACTTTTCAGCCTTCCATTGATCATAAATTATAAAAAGAAAATTTTATTACAGAACGGCGTTCGTTTATATCTGCTATTCCATTAAGAATTAGATATTCAATAAATATGGAGGATCCAGGTAGACTAATCATAAATCAACCTATTACAATCCAGGTCACCCCTCGTGTTGTTTCAAATTTACCCTAACTCGGATACGGGTAAACTTCGTTGATATGATAACTTTCGGTTGGATGTGATTTGTTATAATCTGATTGAACCCAGCCCTGGTTAGTCCATATAATATCCAGGCTGCCGACTGATGATATCTTCCTTTCGTCAATAAGAATTTTGTTATCTCACCATTCATATCGATATCCATTTGTACTCAGTTTCATCGATATATAGTTGATCTGAGTTTGAGGTCAGTAAACGTCCTTAAACTGATGTTTCCATTATAGCTTATTAGCCATTCCATAATAGAAAGAGATTTCCTCAAACTCTATGCCACAGATTTAGTTCTATTCCACTGTATTCCATGAACTATGTCCATAAAATTGTTTACCATTCTTTCTTTATATCCTTTGATATGTAGATATTGCCCCAACATTACGTCAGAAAATATCAAATCAAATCAATTTGTGTAATCAACAAATAGATAAACATCAAAATCTTGAGACATGTGAAAATACATTCAAATGCCACCATTAACATTCAATCATGTACGTGCATTCAATAACTGGAGCGATTATATTGCCTTCTCTGCCATAGAAGGTGTCGCCTTAACTATTCAGCTGGTGTCAAGTAAAGTGCCAATAAGTGTTCACAACTGTACGCGGAATCAAAGGTTAGAGAGGCGCTACTCATACTGGGTGATATATGACAATCGCCGCCATTCAGCGGCAGGTGGAAACAGTGTGAATGCCATTATTTTCCGATAGAATGAACGTGTTAGCAAGGGGCAAGTTGGTGGTTGTTAAATTAAATTGTCATATGTAAACATAATTTCTTACTAGACTTAGATTTCTATTATATACTAAGGAAACTAAGACGATTGATCAGAAAGCAAGCAGAGTTATAGAAAAGAA
Organism: Phaonia tiefii; assembly: GCA_963931995.1. Classification (NCBI taxonomy): domain Eukaryota; kingdom Metazoa; phylum Arthropoda; class Insecta; order Diptera; family Muscidae; genus Phaonia; species Phaonia tiefii. The sequence continues at coordinate 57,585,303 of OZ008368.1, read as the reverse complement.
AATTTAACATATTTCAAATAATACATTGACAATACACTTTAGATATAAATATAATCAAATTGATTCATTTAAAAAATTATTGAAATTTAGGATTTTGATTCGCATTAAATTTTTGAATATAGAACTTGATAAACGGTTTGGTATTTGTCTAAATATTAATTAAGCATTGCATTGAAATTTAGCTGGTAATTCTAGTACATACAACATTTTAATTTCAACACAGAATTAAATGTAGAAATTTGCTACACGTTTGATGGGAATGTTTGTTATAACGGAAATAGAGTAGGGGTAACACGATGAGTTGTACAAAGGTACAAAAACTGTACACCAAAGTAGAAAAAGAATTCGCAAATATAAAAAAAAAGTTGTCACAAATGTACAAAAAGTGTACAAAAGGTGAACATAAATGTAGAAAAATTTTACATAAATGTATTGTACCCTAGTCGGCCTCCACATAAATTTCTTTTTCCCAAAGTCGAGGCAAATAGTGAAGATTACCTCGAGACAATTTAAAAAAAATGTTCTTTTCCGAACTCATGAAAAACAGCTGAAATCCTTTTTTGGAACGAAGTTCCTTATCGCACGTTGCGGGGTGGGGGCTAAATGAAAAACAATTAAACGACTTTATTGTCACACTATTATACAACAACCCAGTATTATCAACTATGGGGTACTTTTGGTTTGGTTTGTGTCTAAACTATCAGATGTTGAGAAACTTCTTGATAAATGGGAAGTTTTCTGGGTGGAGCCATAGAGAAATAAAAACCATAGACGACTCATTGAGTTAATCATGATACTCACCAGAGGATACATTCTGTTTCCGCATGACCATTTTGCACTCGGATGCGACGAAAAAGCACTCAAACATAAATTTTATTTCGATTCTGGAAAAGGCAAAAAAGCATGTGCATATGGTTTTTGGCAATAGTTTTTGTTTCCAGGGAAACATTCCCATATCCACCACTCCGGCACCATCTAGAAAATTTCCCTTAACGTTCAAATCCACCACTTATCTTTCACCATCTATTATTTTTATATTTATCTGTGGTGGAGCTTGTAACCAATATTTAGTGTATATTGGAGTTTTAAACCCAATAAAGAGTAAATTTGGAAAAGCCAAATTGAAAGAAGTTTAAAAAAATAAAATTTTCTTAAATAAGTGTCTTTTCTTAAAAAAAGGAAATTTTCTTACAAAAAGAACCTTTTCTTAAACAAAAGTATTTTTTTTTTAATAAGTACGTTTTCTTAAAAAGGACATTTTCTTACAACAAATTGCCTTTTCGTAACAAACTACCTTTTGTTTAAAGAGTTCCATTTTTTGAAACAAAATAGCTTTTCTTGAGATAAGTACCTACTCTTAAAAATGTACCTATTGAAAAAATTACCAATTCTAAAAAAAATCAATTTCTTAAAAAAACTACCTTTTCATCAAAAAAATTCCTTCTCTTTAAAAAAATGGAATTTTTTTAAGAAAATTTCCTTCTCCTAAAAATAAAATAATACACAAAAAGTAAATTGTTCGAGCGTTTGGTCGTATTATTAATTAATTTTATTCTTCGATAGCATCGTCAGGAAGATAAACACAATTATTAATTTGAAACGAAAACAATTGATATACAAAATTTTTTATTTGTCGTTTGAAAAAGCAAAAATAACAAAAAATTAAACAATTGGAGAAATTTTCTTGTCATATGAAAAATATTTTAAGTTACAGGCAGAAAAATTTTTCTGTAGAAATAGTATCTCCTATTTACAGCCAGAAAAATTATATGGTTGAAAAAAGTATATACACAATTTTAAATTCAACTAACTTGTGTAGTTTCTCAGGCTGTAAGTTAGAGATGATTGTGAGAAGTTCTCCCCAGTCCCTTCGTGGGATGTAATAGGAAACCATTTATTTTTATTTACGTAAGTTAGAGAAACTATTTCTACACAAAAATTTTTTGGCTGTAACTTAAAAAATTTTTCTTATGACAAGAAAATTTCTTCAATTGTTTATTTTTTTGTTATTGTTGTTTTTTTCAAATGACAAGTAAAAAATTGTGTTTATCACTTGTTTTCGTTTCTAATTAATAATTGTGTTTATCTTCCTGACGAAGCTACCCATAGGTGAGCGAAATATCGAAGAATAAAATTAATTAAAATTCGACCAAACGCTCGTAAAATTTAGTTTCTGAATACAATACGAAAGGTCAGATAAATCATCACTTATGCAATAAAATAATACCTTTTCATTTCTGAAAATGAGTAGAGTTTCTTAAAAAATTACTTTTTCCTTAAAAGAGTACCTCTTTTTTAAAAAGTGCCTGTTCTTAAAAAAAAATACTTTTCTTACAGAAAATACTTCTTCTTAAAAATAGTAACTTTTCTTAAAAAAATATTTGATTTTAATAGAAGAAGTACTTCTCTTTAAAAAATTTTGTTTTTAAATACGTTCTTTGTTTTTAAATTTAAATTTGTTTTAAAATACATTCTATAAAAAAAAATTCTAGAAAAAACGTTTACCATTTTACAAAAAGTATCTTTTCTTAAAGATCCATTTAAATTATCGTAATTTTCAACGGGCACCTTAGACGTGTTGGAACTAACTCGTACACAATATATACCGAAAGGAACTTCGTTCCATCCAAGTATCCCCTGACACCTCATTTGATTTTTATCATAGTGTTTTGGTTTGTAGCTCTATAGTATCATACAAGACATTGTTGTGTAGGCCTCAACGAGTGGTATATTCGTCCTATATATGACGCTGGCATACGACATAACTTTCTAATGAAGGCCTCAATTGATCCGATTTCTACCCATACAATTTAGAAGTATTTTTTTCTAGGATTAAAACCCTTTAAAAACCAAGAACATTTCGCTTTGAAAGTATGCAGTTTTATCCATATCGTCACCTAAAATGCAAAAGGCCGTAACTACACTTTTTAGTTTTTTTACAGGAGAAGGAATAAACGTTATAAATATTTCTTAAAAACTAATTTTTTCCATTAATTTGTTTTTCTGAGACAAACCCGTCTTTGTTTTCTAAGCTTCTTTAATCTTTAATTTATAACGTTTATTACTTCTCCTGTAAAAAACTAAAAAGTGTAGTTACGGCCTTTTGAATTTTAGGTGACGGTATACATTTTAGGTGACGGCATTATTATCGCAAATTATTGCATACTTTTTGGCGCTATCGCACTATTTTTCAACAAAAATTATTGCATACTTTATAGCGCAAACTTTTAGAGCCTCCTTTTTGACAATTTCACAATAATTGGAATGTTGGCATGTTCGAAATGCATGTTATTCTTGGGGAGATCTGCCGTACCTTGCTTCATTGAGCACAACAAATATTCTACAACTTTGTTAAGTAATAAGTAAATAGTTTGTTATTCTTGGGCAGATCTGCCGTACCTTGCTTCATTGAGCACAACAAATATTCTACAACTTTGTTTTAGTTTTGATGGCTTTATTATGGAACACTAATAAATGTCTTGATTCCATCTAACTTCTCACCAATTACAATGTTTATGTTAATCACAAATTTTCGATAGCGCTAAAAAGTATGCAATAATTTGTGGTAATAATGCAAACAACATGAAATAAAATTTGTTTTAATCCTGTAAATATATATTGTCATATGAAACTTTTTTTGAATAAAACTGTATACTTTCAAAGCAAAATGTTCTTGGTTTTTAACCCTGCTGTTAGATTAAGCCCATTTGGTCCAAATAATGGCTAGTTTTCTTTGTAAGTTTTGAACGGTGATATATACTGACTTCATTTTTCAGGTCACGTGACCTTTTTTATAAACCAATGGCATGAGCAAAAATTAAATTTTCTAACTAGAAACAGGACCGAGTCAAATAAGAAATTAGAAATTTCGGATTAAGGGACCATTTGGTCCATAGAATATATTCTTTGATTTTCTTTACAATTATATTCAAAATATAAAATAACAATAATAATAAAAATATTTGGGTATTACTGACCCAAGATAGATACAAAGAAAACGAATAGATGGCTATTTTGTTTGTAAATTGCAGTATGGACCTAATGGTCTCTTAACCCTGCTGTTAGGTTAGGATAAAAATACGAATGTTAGATTAAGGGACCATTTGGTCCATACTGCAATTTTCGTGCAGAATATCAATTTAATCGCATGCGTTTTATATATTTTAGTTCAATATTCACTAAATATAGTTATATTATTATCATCTTTGTTTTGAAAATAAATGTAAAGAAAATCAAAGGAAATATACTATGGACCAAATGGTCCCTTAACCTTAGATTCGTATTTTTAACGAATGTTAGCTTAAGAGACCATTTGATCCATACTGCAATTTACAAACAAAATAACCATCTATTCGTATTCTTTGTATCTATCTTGGGTCAGTAATACTCAAATATTTTTATTATTATTGTTATTTTATATTTTGAACATAATTGTAATGAAAATCAAAGAATTTATTCTATGGACCAAATGGTCCCTTAATCTGAAATTTTTAATTTCTTATTTGACTCAGTCCTGTTTCTAGTTAGAAAATTTAATTTTTGCTCATGCCATTGGTTAATAAAAAAGATCACGTGGCCTGAAAAATGAAGTCAGTATATATCACCGTTCAAAACTTACAAAGAAAACTAGTCATTATTTGGACCAAATGGGCTTAATCTAACTGCAGGGTTAAGCTAACATTCGTTAAAAATACGAATCTTAGGTTAAGGGACCATTTGGTCCATAGTATATTTCCTTTGATTTTCTTTACATTTATTTTCAAAACAAAGATGATAATAATAATAACAATATTTAGTGAATATTGAACTAAAATATATACAACGAATGCGATTAAATTGATATTCTGCATGAAAATTGCAGTATGGACCAAATGGTCCCTTAACCTAACATTTGTATTTTTTTCCTAACCTAACAGCAGGGTTAAAGGGCTTTAATCTTAGAAAATTTTTTTTTTCAAATTTAGAGGTAGAAACTTCATTAAATAAGGCCTGCGTTAGAAAATAAATGTACAAATATATCTACTACTCGTCGAGACCAATACAACGATATCTTGTATGCTACGATCGAGCCACAGAGGAAAAAGCTCCTATAAAAAAAGGGGGTTGGCTGTTTTCCATGGGCTCGGAAAGGTTTTTTGTTTGTCTCGAGGTGATCTTTAATATTTGTCCTCGACTTTGAGGAATTTTTTTTCAGGCCGACTCGGTGTAGTGTAAACAAAAGAACATAAATTGCACACTAAAGAAAGCAACCTGCTATTGTGTTACAAATATATTTACCCTTCCAAATGAAAAAAATATAACATTTGGTAAAAATGATCAAAACCAAACTTTTGCTCCTTGTTTATAATTCACCTCCTTATGTTTAGTACCATATACATATCGCAGATTGCTTTCAATAATTTTATGACAGAATATGGCAAGTTAACCTAATTTAGACCGAGAGGAATAATACGATGAATGTAAATTACATATTCTGCCATATAGTATAACACTTATATTTCATTTAAGGTATACATCTCCTTATAATCTATAATCCGTAATTCACCTCCCCTAACTTGTCACCAACGGAAATCATTAAAATTATGAATTCCACCTTACAGTATAACAGTTGTCGGTCACCCATTTATAACATAACCATTTTATGTTATAATATTATATAACAAGATACAAATCTGAACCGAATGGAGATAAATTGAAGTCGACATATTTACCACGCAGTATAACAGAAATATTTAGTGCAGTAAGACCTACCACTTATGAAGCAACGGACATATTTATGTGAATTTGCTGGTTTCTCGTTGTCTTGATATCATGCTCATTCCTTCAAGGAAAGTGTTTACTCGAACCAACTGTTGCTGACATAATATTAGCAAAACAAAACGCGATAACAGAGAGAAGAAGAAACAAAATGCTAAATAAACGTCATGTGTCTCATGTGAAGGATGCAGACAATAGTTAATGTACAAATTCTCATTTCCGGAAGAGGAAAACTAAACAGTCTGATAAATAGGATTTGTGGCAAAAGTACTGATTTAGACCAGCCTCTCTCCTTGTGGTTGTTCTAGGTGGTAAGTTTGTTATACGAATTTCTTCGTGTTTTCCCGCTCTCGTTTTCAAACACGTCGTTAAATTGAGAGGTGTGGTTGGGACAAACTGGTAGCGTTCAAATGTCACCACTGTTTACAATTTACAGCACTCTGCCAGTTTAGAATGCACTGTCACATTATATTCGCTTATAGGTATTCATCAAATCAGTTTTGTGCTGCATTTCGCCGATAGAGGTTATAATAACGTTTCCTGTTTAGTAACAAGTTAAAAGATGACAATGTTTTTACGAGTGCATATGAATCATTTTACTAAAAGAGTCGAATTGTGGCTGGTGAAAGGATATTGTCATAAAACCAAATCCGTATTATCAACGGATATAAGCAACGCAAAGCATTTGCCAGTTTTGTGTGGTATTTAGCGAATGATTTTGGGGTAAAGTGTTTGCGTAGTAAACTTGTAATCAGGTTGTAATTCCATTAAAAACGTATGACCTAAATTGTTGGCAAGGTGCTTGCGTTCTTTGACATTGTGTGCATCGAATTCGGTTCCTTGATTTCATTCACGGTGTTCTAAAAGGGGAATGAGAATTGTTCGTAATAATGCGGTTACGTGGCGGTGAAGCGTGTTTGAATTTCTCATGCAGTTGAAACGGCAATCACATATAATCACTGTATCTCAAAGTGTTACGTGTTTGGTAAAACGATTTCAATTTATTTGTGCCTCAGTCTATCGACAAATGAGAAAAGTTAAAAAGATTGAACCTGAAACGTGTTGGTATGACTAAACAGGATGTCGAAGGATTTAAACATAAAAAAGAATAATATGAAATTGGGCTTAACCCAGAGCAAAGGTAAACAGTTTACTTGGTTTTATATTTAAATCTCTTGAAACATCTACGCGTGCATAAATAAATACGAGAAATTTTATGGTTAAACACTTCTGCCATTTTTCACGCAGTAAAATATATAACAAATTGTAAATATACGTATAAATATTACGATAAAATTACGAATATTATCAAATTAAACAAATTATAGATATATATATGCGTACAAAAATTATGATTTCCGTGACCTACATTAACAGCGCACAGTGGTTCAGAATCGATTTTCATCGACCAAAAGTCAATATTTTTTAATCTAATAAACAGTTTCTGGTTCTGAAAAAACAGTATTGTCGGCAAGCCGTCAATGCAAGGTATTCAGGTATAAATGAACTATAATATCGCCGGTGTTTGAGTTGGAAATCTCTTTTTTAATAAAGAAAATTGAGTAAAATATCTCTAAAAGTGAACGAGATGCAGTAATAGAAATTCGAAAAATTTCTAGATTTTCAACACTCGAAAAAAGCGAATATCTTTAATATGGACAAAAATTTAAATTTCTGTTCGCATATTAAAAATCATAACAAGAAAAGAAACAAAGTTTTTGACCCTGTAGTCATATTTCTGATACATACTCCAATGTGCGATTTACAATGCTGATACATTACAATCTGTGTTTTACAGAACATAAAAAGGTTCACTGGATTAAACAGATATTGGATTGTGGCAGATGGAAACCGATTCTGAAACACGAAAGTACAAGAAATGTCGAAAAGAAGAAATGTGTACCCAAAAGTGCATAAATGTGTACACAAAAACTGAAAGTAAAATTACATCAAAACAAAAAGGTACACAACACATTATATAGGCTGGAGCTTCACAAACGATCGGCAGTTTCATGCGAAATTAGATTGTTCCCCTAAATATTGCCTCGTAGAATGTAAATAAATGAATGGTTTCTCATTACATCCCATGAAGGAATCGGGGAGAGCTTTTTACAACCAGTGAGCTGTGCGCTTTCTAGATTTATACTCACTGATTGGAACCTACAGTTTTACACCGGTTCGAACGGTATTTTTGAGAAGCATTTTCATGGCTAAATACCGTTACGACAACATCGAATGCTGTAATGACAGCCTTGAATGCGGTGGGGATAACCCCTAATTCTATTCTGATAAACATAATTTTGGTTGTGACAACATCCAAGTTCGGTTGTGACAACCTCTAAATTCGGTTACAACTAATTCGGTTGCGTCAACCCAATTTTTCTTTGGGGGCAGACGCATGACTCTAACATCGCATAGGAAAACGCCAAGAGCGGTGAGCGAGGTGACAGCCGTCGAAAGAAATTTTAAAGTGGCCAGAGCACGGATCGAACCCACGATCGCTACCCATTGCACCACCGACGGCCACAAGAATGTGCAATAGTTATTTTAGAGAATACAGGAATTTAAGTTATCAATAAAACATTAACGAAATCTCAGTATAACCACCCTATAAATTCCGTTATGACAACATCGAATGCTGTAATGACAGCCTTGAATGCGGTGGGGATAACCCCTAACTGTATTCTGATAAACATAATTTTGGTTGTGACAACATCCAAGTTCGGTTGTGACAACCTCTAAATTCGGTTGTGTCAACCCAATTTTCTCTGGGGGCAGACGCATGACTCTAACATCGCATAGGAAAACGCCAAGAGTGGTCAAATAGGGTGTTGTTGCCGTCCCCTGCAAATAGACAAATTGCGATATTGAACATCGATCAAATATCCACTGTGAATGCAACAGCACTTTCCTGTGCGAACCACCTATCCTCCAGTCGCATTTTATCAATTTGTGGCAATAAAACGTCATTTATTGCGCTGTGGAGCTTAAAAAAGAGACAAGTTGGGAGAGGGCGAGAGAGGTACGAGGAATAGAACTGGATCATTATGTAGATTTGAGTTACAATTACAGTTTTAGACAAAACATATGTAGGCTTTGGCAGTCGTACTTTTTTCAACAGGACGCGTAGTTTTTGTTCGTCGTACCGTTATCTGCATAGCGCATAAAATTTGCATTCATAATATTTTTTTAGTTTTTTATATTTTTCTTTGGGTCAAACCCGAATTATAGAAAGCGGTTTTACCCAAAATGAAGATGAAATATGGATGTATACTGAAAGGTTTTCTCTTATTTGGACACAGAAGTCGGAAAATTAATTTCTGTCCCATAAACCTGGTGTTAGAAGTAAGATTGGGAACAAAAAGTTTAAGCCAAAACGTTTGGAACAACTTTTCTGAAAAAAGTTTACCCGTCCGACGAACCAAATAGACGTTACTGGCTGACAAACGTGAGTCAAAAATGGAAAATAAAAAAAATCCACTTTATAAGTCAAAATATAAAAAAAAAAAATTATATGAGGTGTCAGGGGACACCCGGTTGGAACGAAGTACCTTTCGCTATATATTTATTATGTACTAGTTAGTTCCAACACGCCTAAGGCGCCCGTTGAAAAATAGGGTAATTTAAATGGATCTTTAAGAAATCATACTTTTTGTAAAATTATCAACTTTTTTTCAGAAATTTTTTATTTATTGAATGTATTTTTTTTTTAATAAAGTACATTATTAGGTCCCTTTTGTAAGAATATTTATTACGTTTTCCAGAAAAGGTTCTTTCTTTAATGAGAGGTACTTATTTTATTAAATGCTAATGTTTCTTTAAGAAAAGCTACCATTTTTAAAAAGAAGTGCTTTCTGTAAGAAAAAGCCTAAGAATATGAATTTTTTTACAAAGAAGTACTTTTTATTCTCGACTAATTGTTCCAGCTTAAGGTCTCTTCAGATTTCATAAAACTTTTTTGTTTTTTGGTTTTATGAAATCTGAAGAGACCTTAAGCTGGAACAAATAGTCGAGAATAAATAATCAACTAAAGGTCGAAAAATTAGAAACAAATTACTAGAAGTACTTTTTGTAAGAGCAGGTAGTTTTTAAAGAAGTGGTACTCTTTTTAGGAAAAGGATATGAAAAGAAAGAAGAAGAAAATTTACTTATTTTCAGAAAGGCTACTTATCTCAAGAAAAGAAAAGAAAAGGTATTATTGTATTTTTAAGAAGGCTACTTATCTCAAGAAAAGTTATTTTGGTTTACAAAAAAGGTACAATAAAGAAAAGGTAGTTTTTTTTTTAAAAAAAAAGCAATATATACGTTGTAAGATAATGTACTTTTTTACGAAAAGCTACTTATTTAAAAAAATTACTTTTTTTAAGAAAAGGTACATTTTGTAAGAAAATTTACATTTTGAAACAAAGGTACTTCTTTAAGATAAGGTATTTTTTAAGACAATGTAGATTGCTAAGAACATCAGTAGGTATTTTTTTTGAGAAAATTTCCTTTCTTTTTAAGAAAACGCACTTACTTAAGAAAATTTTATTTTTTTAAACTTCTTTCACTTTGGCTTTTCTAAATTTACTTTTTGTTCGGTTCAAACTACAATATGTAATAAATAGGCTCCACCTAGAAAATTTCCCATTAAACAAAAAATATCCCCCGATGTGTGTAGTCTAGACCCAAACCAAACCAAAAGTACGATATAAGAGTAAGTGTGCTGCCAAATGTAATTCCATGCACAGAGTTGTATTTCATGGATTTGCCAGTCTTGCACTTTGGATTTTATAAATTTACTTTTTATTTGTTTCAAAACTACAATATCTAATACATAAGCTCCACCTAGAAAACTTCCCTTTAAACCAAACCAAACCAAAAGTACCCAATACAGTTGATAACGATGGGTTGTAATAAAGTAGTTAAAAAAAAAGTTGTTTAAAAATTTTACATTTAGCCCCCAATCCCGCAACGTAATTGTAATTCATAAAACTAATAATACAGTTGGATTTCCCGTTCCTGAATTAGCGTAAAACCGATCTCTATGGCCTTGTCCACGAAAATTGCTGTTAAAAACTATCACAGTGTTATAGTTCTGTGCAGCTGAGCAGTCCAAACAATCGTGGTACCCACGACCTCGAACTCACTGGATAAATTAAGGTGAGGGTTTGTTTCCGTCGGTTCACCGGATTGAAATTTATGTAGTGGTTTTCACAGCATTTCCTACATATCTGGCAGTTTTGGTTTTCAAATATTTTATACAGTACGGGTTGACGAATTTGAAATTACTACTAGGCAATACCTATCGAAGCCACAAACCTCCACATATAAAATACTTTAACAACAGAATTTCCAGCAGTTAAAACAATTCTAAATATTTAAAAACATTCCCATATTTCGTTATAATTGGCAACCAATTCCACAAGCTGCATGTGCATTGCCTGAGCAATTTTTAATTGTTATTGCGAACAATGGTAATTCTTTTGCATTTGCATTATAAGTTTTTTAGTAACTCCTAGAACTTGCCTAACTTGACTTTTTAAACTTTAAAGTAAATTATTTGAGTACAACAAATCCTTGTAATCTTTGCAAAATACCACCGGAGACGACTAATAGCTGAAAAAAAAAATCAATGAGTGTTCGAACTCACGGGCGATGTGTTAACGCCATTTTGTTACACGGTACCTGTTCGATTTCTTTGAGCGCATCAGTAAATGCTGCATTGGAAAATAAAAAAAGAATAGTATTTTTGCTGAAGGCTCTTTTGCTATTGCACTTTGTTATTTCCTACATCTGCTTTAACATTGTAATAACTCACTGAAATAATTGTTTTTGATTTGTCATAAACAGAGCGACGACAAAAAGTTTTGAATAGTATAGAGAACTTTTGCACTCTTTTTTTCGCTCTCATGTAGAGAGTCTGAATAAAAGAGCATAACTGCGTCTTATTGACTTTATAGAATATTTCAGTGTAAATACAGCACTTTGACAATATTATAACATAAAAAATTACAAAAAACTTGAATGTTTCAAAAGGCATCACTGTTTCATATCAAAATTATGAAAAGAAAGTAATATGGTTCGAATCCTTGGCAGATGTCGCCAGTGCCTTTGTGTCATACAATTCGTTCCATGAGTTCTCTATACTATTCAATACTCCTTGGCGACGGCGACCAGCTTGTTTGTCCGCAGCCGCTACATCAATACCATCATACATATTTTCAGGCAAAGACTATTGTTATACAACAATCACATATGTCATGCTAACGCTGGGTGTTGTTTGCATGTGTTCACTTTCATAGATTGCCCAACCTGTGCCTATAGATGTTAATACATAAAACAATATTTATGCTTGATTTTTGTATCATATTTCCGACAAAATCTGGCGGGGGTCCAAATTTTTCTGGCCTTTGAAAACAAGTTTAACTACAGAGTATGATTTTTAGTAACACCAATTTTTTAAAATTTGTAGAAATTTCAAACCGCTTATTTTTCAGCTGCTGTAAAATATAGAGCAGTTTTAAGTAATTTAAATTTAGTATTCTAAATAAGATACATTTGTCTTCTTGAAAGGTGGTTCCATGCTTGAGTTTGTCAGTTTTTGTATATATTAACATGTCCTTCGAATGTCATATAAACGAAAAGTTCCATAACAGCAGGGCATGAAAATTGTTCACTGTTATGACAATACGTTCTTCAAAAGGCTTAAGATCTTTAAACGAATCCAGGAGATAATATCCACAACAGCAGCAAAAAGACCAAAATAAACCGCATCCCATTTAATCCTTTTAATTATTCTTTTTGTGAAACAGGAAACGTTTATACATCCGGCTCCTGGTAGTTCACAAAAACATTTCCATCTCACTAGAAATATAATCAATCTAAAAAAGAGTGAAATAAACGAAGTGGAATTTGAAGTGAAAAAGAAAGCAAAGTGTTAACAATTCTGTTTGATTGGAACTAAGAATGAGATCTTGCGCACCTTCTTTATACATTACCATCAGATTTTTTGCCATTATCTCCTCTTTGAAATAAACAGTGTATTTAGATCCTTCTGTTTTCCATTTCCCACTGCATGTGAATTGAAAAGCAAAAGAACAACTTGAGTACAGGAAACAGCAAACAACACAAATACGCGTGATAATGTAGGAAAGTAAATACATTAATGTCAATAAAAGCACACGGAAAATAAAGCAGCTGAAAATAGCATAGATAGAGACAAAACCAATTCAAAAACAATCCCACGAAAGGAAATTAAAACGTTTCAAATTGAGGCAGCACCAGAACAGAAGAAATGTGAGATTTTAATTTATTTACTCGTAGGTGCAGGATGGAAGCAGTTTCAAGCACAATGTGAAAACAATCCTTCGTTCATGGAAGAAAATTCACACAGTGTCTTTACCGCGGATGCCATTAAATCACACAAGGCTAAAAAGGAACAAACTCAAGCGTTCACGGAAATCAAACCAAAATATAAAGGAAATAAAACAAAATAAATAAAGTGTTAAGGAAATGCGTTGACAGTAAGGATGAAAGTCGAAATAATAACATCCTGGTGAATCGTGACAATATGGTCGGTCGTTACAAACAGACACCGCTGCGATGTAAAATGTGTGAAAGGGATTATATGAATGAATAAACACATGTAAATTGTAATAAATTAACATAATTTATGGAGCACAAATAACTTTATAAATCAAAAAGCTACTGGGGGTAGCAGACATTTAATATTTAATACACAGCAGAGGCTTTTCAAGGAGGAATTAAGGAGCAGGTGCTTGACGAAATACACTAGAACGTAAACCGCTGAAGCTGGAGTTTACAAACTTGAAAATAATCGACCAGCAATGTGAGGGCACGACCTTCTTGATACTGTTTGAAATTGTTAGCCAATATAAAAATTGATTTTCTAGCTCATATGAAATTAAAAAGTTCTAGTTGAATCCATTACACGAAGCTAATGAAAAAAAATGGTGTCCCACAACACACCATAATGGGATTGACAAACATTGGAAGTATTAAATTTTTTAATCTATGCCGATCTCTGGGAACTATTTTCCAACAAACTACTACAAACAATAAATAACACTGTATAATTTTTTAAACCATGGAATTATAACCATACACGGACACCACTACGTGATATAAGACCAAAAAAAAAACCCCTGTCTCCCAGTTTTGCCCAAAGTCATGCACTTTTTTTATGGGCCCCAAAGATTTTGGGCCTCGGTGTCATTTTTGCAAAAAAGTGATAATTTAGCCAGGCTCATATCTTGCATTTTCTCTCTGAGAGAAAGTTTTAGCTCTTGTCATAAAGAACAAAAATTGTAAACGTATAAAATCAAAAAAACTTCATCTTCAATATCAAAATCGAAAAAAACTTTAAAAAATTCGATTTTTTTACGTTTTTCGCCTGTTCAGGTCCATAGGTAGCAAACCGTTCAAAATTCAAAGAAACAATCAACTACAAAAATGTACTTAAGGTCTCAGTAAACAACTTTCTAGAACATATGAACTTCCTAAGAATGATTCTTAACACTGTTTACTTCAACATTGACATACTATGCTATCTCACCGACCGCACCAGCACAGACAAAGCAGGAAGCAACTGATAATTTCAATATGTAGTGCGAAAATATTGATTTATTTTGCCACATTTGCGGTAATCATGACAAGAGCTACAACTTTTCCTCAGAGAGTAAATCGAAATTCCGAACGGTTTGCAAGATATGAGCCTAACAAAATGATAATTTTTTTGCAAAAATGACACCGAGGACCCAAGCTTTTGGCGGCCCATAAAAAAAGTCCATGACTTTGGGCAAAACTGGGAGACACGGGTCTTTTATTTTTTGTCTGTTATCACTTAGTGGTGTCCGTATGTGGTTATATTTTTCCGTGTTGCACTGTGTAATTTAATACTTTATTGCTATTCTTTCATCCTGGTTCGGCGAAATTTCTAATTGAGAGACTACTTGTCCAGAAATGCAATTAAAATCACTGAAAAATTATTGTCTGAAAAAAATTTTTGGCTGAATAATGACAGTAATAAAACATAAAACCAGGAAATAATTCTTGTGAAGAATACTAACAAGTGGCCCATTTAAACCTCTGGTTTCAAGTTAGTTGCAGTGAAATGATTTTTCGTTTGTTTTGAACAATGAACATTTGGTTTGATCACTTGTGGAACACGACATTCCGCATTTTCCATCACTTTTCGTAGAGTTTCGGGCTGTTTAAGTAGCAGATTTTGTTTCAAGTCTTCCACGGTTCGTGGCTTGTTGCCAAAAGCTTTGGACTTCAAATAACCCCATAGGAAGACGTATGGAGAGGCCAAGTTGGGAGTTGCGGAAGGTTTAGATCTTGAGAGAAAGTGCACCAAATCTGTCAACCATTCGAAGAGTGGTCAACAAATTTGAAGAAGCTGGTTCGGTTACGGCAGCTGTAAACGAGAAGCTGTAAACGAGAAATCATCAATTCGGCACTCGAAATCATCAATTCGGCATCGTTTTCAAAAACTTCAAATTTCACGAAGCGCTACGCATCGAATTTTGACAAAAGACCTCCACCTTCATGCGTACAAAATGCAGCTTATTCAGGAGCTCAGACCAGCAGACCAAGGAAACCGCCTGCAATTCCTTCAATGGGTAATGGAGCAAAGTGAAGTCAAGCCCGATTTTTCAAAAAAAATAATCTTCTCCGATGAAGCGCATTTCCATCTGAATAGCGGCTTCTTGAATACACAAAATTGTCGAATTTGTTGCTCGGAAAATCCTCATGCAATCCATGAGTAATAAATGCTCCCACAACGAGCAACTGTCTGGTGCGTATTTTGATCAGGCGGCGTGATTGGGCCTTATTTTTTTTTTGAAGATGAAGCCGAAATTGTAGTGACTATGAACTCCATTGATTACAGGAATTAGACAAGGGGGTTCTTGAGGGCTCAACTGAACGGCATGGAACTTGACGACGTATGGTTTCAACACAACGGCGCCACCTGCCACACTGCGCATGAAAAAATCGATTTATGGCAACAACGATTCCCAGAACAAACAATCTGAATAAATTCTGATATAAACTGGCCCCCAATATCATGGGATTTAACGCCGAGCGATTTCTTTCTTTTGGGTTTTGTGAAATCTCTGGTTTATGCGAATAAACCGGAAACCGGCTCAAATCAAAGATCCAACGAATCATCGGTGAGACACCCCCACGTGTCTGTAAAAAAAGTCATCGAAAATGTCATGAAGAAATTAATGGCATGTCATCAGAGCAGTGGCTTCCAGTTGACGGATATTTTATTTCATACTTAACCGGAATATGTATACTTTATAATTCAATCTTAATCTTATAAAGCCGTTAATCTTTATCGATCGCAGTGACATTTTGTCAGTAACTATAAATGGGCGTTGTAAATACGCCCCTTCTGGTACCTCCCATGACAAACAATACATTTAGTACGAAAGCATGCTTCCCTAAAACCTTTTTCTGGTAGAAGTGATTTACCTCAACTCAAACATTGGTTAATAATCTGTAAATATCTACTTAATTGGAGAAAATGGGCGAAGTCGCCACGCCCATTCTGGTACCTCCCATGTAAAAGCTTGGTGATCGTTCGCGTTGTCACTGCGATAAGTCGCGTAAAAATTTAAGATTAACTATTGTACCATTTTTTTACCTCCCATACAAAAGTGGGTCGGCTTTCCGGCTGGCTACTGATCAATATTTTATGTAATACTGTGTAAAAAGATGAACAACTTCGCAATGACCATTTTTTTACCTCCCATTTAAATATTGGTGGGCATTGGCTAGTAGTTACCATAACTTCCCATAGTCACTAAAGATCGTAATTAAGTTGGATATTGAATAATATTCACCGCAATGCCACTCTGGTATTGAATATTCGCACATTTGCCAGCCTCATTCGTTCAACGTAAGGGTGAATATATGTGTTTTTTAATAGACCGCGGTCTCAATTTATGACTACGTTTAAGTCGGTTCATCCTACTGAAATTTCTAGACTGCTTTTAGATTCACTGATTGGGACCTATAGTTTTTATACAGGTTCCGAACGGTATTTGGAGAAGCATTTTCAATGCTAAATATTCGATAGTATCGCCGACACTAAGCCGAGTGACCGCCGTCGAAAGAGATGAAATGTGGTCAGAGCAGGGATCAAACTCACGGTCTCATGTACAAGATGCGCGCACATTAACCATTGCACCACCGATGTGCAATTATTTAGCGTTTTTGTGAATTAAAATAAATATCAAACTTCATATGTTTATCAAATCGTGAATTATTAAAAAGTTGACTCCAGTTAGAATTTGAATCCAGTTAGTGATGGCGACATTATCGAGTACTTAGCCATGAAAAAGCTTCTCAAAATTACCGTTCGCAACCGGTGTAAAACTGTAAAACGTAGAAAGCGCACATCTCACTGATTGTGAAAAGCTATCCTAAATCCCTTCAGGGAATGCTATGGGACACCATGTTTTATGTTTAGTCATTTAAATATCCTATAGAATATTGCCTTTCTGCTGTGCTGTAAATATGTTGTCTGACATACAATTTGAACCACCTACCCTAGCAAAATATTGAAGTCTGTCGACAAGCACAACAAAAAACGGAGACAAAACTAAAGCAATCAAATCGGATAATCTTTGCTCGCATTTTGTCAGAGGGATGGAGGAGGATTATGTGTGAGAAATCAACTCTTAGCATAAGTACGCTGGTTGAAAATGACACTCATATATAAATGTTATTTAGTTATGTCTATGTGATACATACATACATGGTTTTGGTTGAGCTTAAGTCCATTAAATCATTTCCACACTCACCCGCCAAATGGACTAGAAGTATAAGGACTCTCTCCCTCCCTCTCTGTCTCTCTTTCACTGTTCCTTTTTATGAAACACTTGGTCTTATTGTCTATATTTATGGAAGATGGTTTAATTTATTACCCAAACTTATGAGTCATTCATATGTTGATATTTAAAACAAGGGGAGAACTTCCAGGACACTCAAGTTGAGGTTTATTTATGTAAACATGTGTAATAAATATGTATATACAAGTAAATAATTCAGTATCATAAATAACAATAAATAGGATCATTCAGTATTGATAGGGTGACTCAATAAAGTCTTTTTCGCTTATTGGAAAATGGGTATAGTAATAAAACTTAGTACGTAAAAATAAAAAAATTCAATTCAATTTGTTTTCGTTGAATTTGAGTAATTTCAAAAATGGTCACAAGCTTCTTCATTAACTCTCGTTTAAAGAAATATTGCATTGAATATGAGCTATGATTTCAGAAACTAATACTGCATATTATTTACTCGTTGAACTAATTTGTGAATTTAAAAAAAATTAACCAAATAATACCACTCTAAACACACGTTACATATTTTAGTATTTGTAAACGCAGAGAAATATTTCGTTTCGCTTAAACTGTATTTCAGTAGTGTAAACTTCATTTTGAGAAAGTAATTTCGTCAAGCGAATATATGTCGAATCAATCGGAGACTGTCCTTTGCGGTAAGTATATCATTTTGGTATCTCTTGTCTTAATCAAAGACCTACGAGAAACTGCCCCATCAGCTGTTCATTTGGTTCTTCCAAACAAGTTATTGTATACAGCTTCAAACTCAAAAAGCCTGAAATACATTTCTGACAAACGGGGGTTTTTTTAACGAGAACGAGTTAACTCTCACCAAAAACCTTTTATTATGGGTGGAAGTGAACAGTAATTAATATTAAGGGTTTTTCAAAAGTAAATCGATACGGACAGCAAACGACGCCATATTTTTTTCCCCTCTTTTGATATTTCTCTACAGTAAGGTTTGCCATTGCATTATGGAAAGATATACGAGCCAACAACGAGTCGAAATTATTAAAATTTACTACCGAAGTTTGGAGTCAGTGGCCTCAACTTTAAGAAGCCAACTTTAAGAGGCCTCAGCAAGCGATGAGGCTCAGTTCTGGCTGAATAGCTTCGTCAATATGCAAAATATGCGTTATTGGTCAGATAGCAATCCACACGTAATCCATGAGTCATCATTGCATCCCGAACAAATTACGGTATGGTGCGGTTTATAGGACGGCGGCGTCATTGGGCCGTACTTCTTCCGTGATGGTAAAGACCTGCACATTACTGTGAATGCTAATCGCTACCGTTCAATGATAACCGAATATTTTTAGCCTCAGTTGGATAATGGATTTGGAGGACATGTGGTTCCAACTGGATGGCGCCACAAGCAACGCAGCAAATGCCACAATCAATTTATTGGAAACCAAGTTTGGTGAACGTGTTATCTCACGAAATGGCCCAGTCAATTGGCCGCCTCGGTCGTGCGATTTGACGCCGTTAAATTATTTCCTGTGGGTCTACGTCAAGTCTATGGTCTATGCCAACAAGCCAGCGACGATAGATGAACTTCGTATGAATATCGAACGTGAAATTGCAGCAGTATCGGCCGATTTATGCTTGGAAGCCGTCGAAAATTGGGTTCAGCGTCTGGACTTCTGCAAGCGTGCCCGTGGTGGCCATGAAAAATAAATCGAGTTCCATATATAATGGCATCGAACATACTTTCACAGGCATAAAGAATTTCATTGGTATCTAAAACCGGTTTTTTTTTGAAAAAAAACTTTTGTAGCGTTCGTATTGAAAAACCCGTTAATTACTTTGTTGAAACTGAAATACAGATGCGAGGGCTGTCCCAAAACTAGCCAACCTAACAAAGAAACACAAAAATTTGAGAAAAATTTTCTTTGCTACCCAATATTTCGTTCAGTCGTAAACGAAGGAGCAGACTCCCCCAGAGTAGAATCTAGCTCGACTTTAGTATTGCTTGGACTGAGACTTTTCAAATTGAAATATTGAATTACATAACGGTGACCAATTTTCTCTACGTTTACAAATTCACTGAGATCGTTTACTTTTAAAAGTTGAACTAAAAATATTGAACAACGTGGCGCCTTGAAACTTAAAACATATATTTTATAAGGTTGTCACTTTTCACCAAAATATTTTATATTATAATATATGTCAGGACGGCTAGTTTTGGGACCTCCCTCGTATATGTATATTCTACACCCATGGAAAAAAGTAATGGAATTAGCCGTAAACAAATTTACAACCATATTAGGATTTGTGACAACCACATTAGGAGTTGCCACAAACACATTGGCGGTTGCCGCAATAATATTAGGGGTTGCCGCAACCACATTACAGGTCGCCTTAACCCAATTGGGGATTGCCACAATCACGTTTGATGTTTTCATACATTAGAGGTTGGCGCAACTATATTTGAGGTTGACACAACCACATTAGATGTTGGCACAACCTCATTTGAGGTTGGCACAACCACTCTAGATGTTATTACAACCACATTAGGTGTTATTACAACCACATTGGAGGTTATCAAAACCACATTTTGGGTTGTCACAACTGAACTAGAGAGTGTAACAGCATATTCAAGCAACCAAATTTTAGTCGTGCTAACCTCAACTCAGTTGTGGTAACTTTAATACGGTGACAACAGTAGAACTTGCGGTTGCTACGACCTCTTTTGAAACAGCTACCTCTGTGAGTGAACTTACGCTTTCCCTGAAATATGGTATAACCTGACATCATTTCTACCAGTCCACATAATAACTGCAAGTCCGCGGTCCATAACGGTCCACGGTGCTCAAGGACGAATTTTAGCGTAAGGAATTACTTGTGTTTTTTGTTTATTGCAAGAACTCAAAACCAATTCAAGATACAGAATAGTACATGTGTGTGTCTTTTGTATAAACTATTTTCTTCGCAAAGAAGAGAGCAGGCATACATGAGTGTGGTCATCTTTCTGGGTATACGTGTGTGTATAAACTTCCTGTTTGCAACACACCCTTCTCTTTGTTTGCCGTACAAGTAAATCATAATTTCGGGGTGAACGACAGTTCCTGTACAACAAGAGAAATAACCTCGATGATAAATGGCTTGAATATGTTGAAAAATATCAAATTTTCCCGTCAGCCATGAGGCTAATAAGTAAGCGGATATAGTTTTGAGCGAAATAAATATTTGGGCGCCAAGCGAGATCTAAACGTTGTTTTTGTTGCGTGTAAGATATTTTTTAGTTTATGGTTTATGGACAATGTTAAGTGTATGTTGTTAGCATTAAGCGATTTGGCACATCCGCCCATTAGGGTATTTTGGACTTGTCTATGCTGAAAGTTCCTCGTCATTTATCTTAGCTTTCTTTATGAACCTCTGAAAATTTATGTTTTAATCTGGATAGCTCACATATGAATTTAGTGCGCATTCATTCATACTTTTATCGCTTGGCATGGTTAGAGCCACTTTACATTGTGACTTTTTCGCACATAAAAGTCATGAAATTCTCTTTTGCTCACCCTTCGTAAGTCACGATATGTTTATACTATGACTTTTTGCTTGCGTCTATTTGGTGGGAGTTTTGACATTTCCCTTCTTTCTCTTTCTTTAGTTCTTAAATTCATAATAAGTAATTTAATCAATAAGGACGGATAACGCTGAAAGAGAGGAACTTATTGAAGAAATATTGGATTTAAACGAATTTTCTGTGGATAATTTGAATTTAAATGATTGTGAAAACGTGGAAATAGTGCTATCGTTGTTGGAATGCTATGAAGAAGCGGAAAACATGCCTAGTAAAAGAAGAAAAAGGGAATGGGTAAAAAACCATGGCGACAAGACCGGGGAAATGTGGGCTCATTTCCTTTTCTAAAGAAGGAGCTTGGCAATGATGAACTGTCTTTCTATCAATACATTAGTATGGACTGTGAAACGTTTCATTACATCCCACATAATATAGAAAGCAGCATAAGAAAACAGGACACTTTGTTAAGGAAATCGGTATCTCCTGCAGAAAAACTAGCCGCAACATTCCGTTATCTTGCTACTGGAGAATCATACAGAAGCTGCAATTTTCAAACGAGCTTATAGGAATCTTTTCTTAGCGCTGCAATCCCAGAAGTTTGTGAAACTATTTGGAAATGTTTGCAAGGCAAATATTTAAAGGTTCCTAAATAAGTGTTTTTTATGGGTAATAAATGTAATGTTTATTCCATTACAATTTCCAGAAACAGTAAGTGAGTGGAAGACTATTGCAGAAAACTTTGCATTTAAATGGCAATTCCCACATTGCTTAGGCGCGTTGGACGGGAAGCACATTTCATTTCAAAGTCTCCGAAAAGATGGCTCATTTTTTTAACAATTGTAAGGGTACACACAGCATTGTGTTGTTGGCATTGTTTGATGCAGACTGCCGCTTTATATATATTGACGTTGGATGTAATGGAAGCACACATGATGCTGGCGTGTTAATGCAAAGTGATTTGAGACAAATTATTGACAAGGCCGATCAACACTTTCCACCAGATAAAGTCTTGGGAAATGGTAGAAAACTTCCATATGTAATTGTCGGAGATGATGCTTCTCACTTCAGAAGCATATATTAAAGCCATATCCGTAACACACAAAAATAAAAAGTAAGAAAATATTTAATCTTCGAATTTCGCGGGCTAGGTATGTAGTGGAACATGCTTTCGGCATACTCAGTAATAGGTTTCTGATATTTCAAAGGAAAATTAAGTTACCAGTTAAAAAGGTGGAATTAATTACCAAAACGTGTTGCGTTTTGCACAACTTATTAAGCCACAAGAATGGAAATTACATTAATATCACAACTTCCACGGCTGAATCCACTTCTACAAATATAATTGATGGAAAACAACAACGTGTACGACGATCAGTCCAATATGTTCGACAAGGATTCGAAGAATATTTCACGCAAGACGGGCAGCTGCATTGGCGAGATTCAAAATTATAAATAAAAGTTAAGTTTTATACATTTGCAGTATTTCATCTGCTTTTACATGATTTATTTATGTTTTGTAATTAAAGAAAAATAATAAATATAAATGAAAAATTTACAGTACTTCATCTGGTTTCATATGGTTTAATTCTAATAGTTTGTAATACCAACAAAATTAATAATAAATGAAAATAAAAAATTAAAAATCATAATAATTGTCATCATCTAGATATTCCTCCAATGATTCTTGCAATATATCGGGGGATTTTCGACCAGAAGAGGTGGAGTCTTCTAGCACTGATGGTGTTGATCGCAGCGTTGCTCGTGAGGACCATGATGCTCCTTCTGGTTCACTCTCAACGCTTTTTTCATCTGCAAGGATGCCTTCTTGCAGATCGCTTTGAATTGTCCATTCTGTCTGCCGTTGAGTTTTGATATTTGTGATTCTTGAAAATAATAAATAAAAGATTAATTGTTTCCCATTACATCCCATGAAGGGACTGGGGAGAACTTCTCAGAATCACTGAGCTGTGCACCATCCAGTTTTCACTCACTGATTGGGACCTACAGTTTTACACCGATTCCGAACGGTAATTAGAGAAGCTTCTTCATGGCTAGATACTCGATAGTGTCGCTGTCACTAAGCGAGGTGACCGCCGTCGAAAGAAATTTGAAGGTGGTCAGAGCAGGGTTCGAACCCAGGATCTCATGGACAAGAGCCGCGCACACTAACCATTGCACCACCGACGGTTAAAAATAATAATACAATAAAAATTTGAAACACCAGATATATATATATATATTCAACTATATATTTTTAAACTTAAATACAAATACTTACTTGCCAAATGTTCGCCTGAGATTTCTTAACAGCGCAAAAAGTTTTCAAAAGTTGTAGCTCCGAGAAGCACCAAAGCTTTGGCTGATATATGTCGTCAACGCCAGCACCACTTCGTTTGCTGCTTTCAATAAGTCGCTGTTCTTTAATGAAGTGTGAACGCAATGTATGTATTATTCTTTTAACATACTCCTCCGAAATATTACTATTAACCTCCTTTAATTCTGTACAGATTTCAAACATCGCGTTTGATCTTTTAAACCTATCTGAATAATGAGGGTGTGAAGTGTTGTACAGATGTTCATGTTGTTGATATTTTAGTATCAACAACTCCACCAAATCCTTTGTCTAGACTTTATCCATTTTTAGTTTACTGGTTTTGCACAATGTTTGTATACCAAAACTTTTGCCGTGCTTATCAGTCAAGTCAAAAAACAGAATGAAGCAACAATGCGATAATACGAAACACAAGAAAGTGAAACGTCAAAAGCACCCCTGAAACTTTGGTTTGTGACTGCTGGTCTACCCCGCGAGCAAATCACACTCCCTTGCCAACAACCTACGGCTGTCACGAAAAGCAGGCATGAAAATAAATCATGAAAAAGGCATAGTGTAAAGTGGCTCTTATTAACCCCAAATATGGGGGGTGAATGTCATTTAAAATATTATTGAGGGTGAATGTCATTTAGAACGAAGGTTTATTTTAGCATAAATTCAAAACAGAAACATAATAAATTTCTAAATTGCAGGGTAACCCATCCGTATTGTCAAATAGACCAATATATCTTCTTTGAGAATGTCATTATTATTGTTCTTAGTGCCTTCTGAATTATTAATATTGTGTGAATTAATTACTTATTCATTATATTAATTGCAATATCATAAAATATAATTCAAATTCTCAGCCCCAGTCGCCAGATTGTAAGGTGTTCCTTTTGTTTTCCATTTCAATTCTCCATGGAAACTTTTTAATATTTTCTTGTATGTTTACGTTTTTGAAGTTATGTGTTTCTTGCCGTTGTTGACTAGCATTCGTCACAAAAAGCTATACTGGTCCATAGTAGCGCCAGTTTTCTATTTATCACTCAAATAATCGCATTATACTGTCATACAGTCATTCATTCGTACGTTAAATCGTACTACCCCGCCTGGGATCCCATTCATTCATTCATTCCATTTTGATAACAGTTTTCTGCATGCTATATCATTTTCAATATATATGTGTATCGTAAATGATAAAGGCTGCTTGAATGCAACAGGACGAGTTCAAGTTGATGTTGGTTTAATCCCTGGAGTTATCCTTTTTTTGTAGAATAAGTAATTTCCAGTTGCATTTTGTTTCGTGGCAATAAAATGCAAATTCATATATTATTGTCACACACTCAGACCATGTGTATTCCCTTATGCAGGTGTATAGAGGGAGTCTGATTTATACTTTATCCTTGCCGTTGATATTTTTAGTACGCCGTCATATATTTGGTAGCATTTAACTGGTTCTGCTGTTCATTTTATCCGTTCATTCTATTTATTCTTTCTGTTTTTTAAATACGGGGATTTACGAGAGTAAAGAGTTTATGACGATATGATGTATTAATACATATGTACATGTGTACGTGTGTTTCGATTTTTTGAAAGTATCCTTGTGATTATGCAGGCACCCCCTCTTGACATTCGTTGATGCTTCCGTTGTCCTTGTATAGCATACAATTCTTAAGAACATGAAATGTTTTTATTCAGATACACACAACTCCAGTTAAAAGATAAAGTAATGAATTTTTAGTAAATTAACCTTGATAAATTATTTAACCTTGATATTATTAATTATAAATTATATATTAAACCTTGAGAAACAGCTCTTCGAACTGTTAGAACTTCTAATATATATATAATAATACTTATATATTTTTTTTTTAATTAAATCATTATTTTTTGACTGAGTGGTGGGTGATTCTTTTATTTAATTGTAAAGTAGATATGTTCCTTTTAAGTATGGAATAAAATATCAGGCCAGTGCATAGTGAACGATGACGTATTGATGATCGCGGTTTTCTGCCGAAACTCTCGTTTACAGCAGCCATTGTTTGTGAGCCTTGTTTTGTGAGACGTCAACGCACATAAGACTTCCTGCCCATAATCCATCCAGTTTCTCTAAATTTGTTGATGAATATATGGTTTTCCCATTACATCCCATGAAGGGATTGGGGACACCTTCTCACAACCAGTAAGATGTGCGCGTTCTAGTTTTTACACTCACTTATTGGGACCTACAGTTTTATACCGGTTCCGAACGGTATGTTTGAGATCATCCCAGATCATCAATTTGGATTCAGAAAACAGCTTTCAAAAATAGACCAAGTTCATAGAACGGCCGAATAAATAAAAATCAACCGTGATGAATTTGAATAACGCGAAACTGCATGCAATTGTTATTGCATGTACAAAATTGTGTTGTTTTTAGGCAACTACAAAAAACATGTCTAATGGGAGCCGATGGTCTCTGGAGATGTTTTCTTGTGTGTTTTGCTTGCGATATTTTTCGAACACTTGCATACTAGTTGGAAATTCTCAATTGAAGTGAATTTTCATTTGCATTTAGTTTGATGCATTTTGCAATAGCATCTTTCAAAACAACGGCTGATGAAGATTTGTCGCTAGATCTGAAATAGCTATACGGTTTGCCAGGAATCATAGGAATACATTTGCAAAACTCCTTTTGAAAACTATATTTCTATTTACAGAGATAGAGCATGTCCTCGAGCTTAACTAATAAAATTAAAAGGTATTAAAGTCATATCTAGAAGATCCATAATTCTATGTGCAGCTCGAAGATGAACGGTCTAGTTGAATTCCATTGCATCATGTGTTTCACAAGGCAGTATATTGGCGCCACTATTATACACAATCTCTACTGCTGATATCCCAACGTCCTCAAATACGGCTATAGCTACGTTTGCTGACGCCACCGCACTGCTATCAACACATCACGACCCAACAAATCCGTCCGTGTGGCTTTTACTTTAAGAACCCAAACTTGCCCTCAGGTAAAACTTGGTAATGAAACAGTACCCCAAGCAGAAAGTGACAAGAATCTTGGTATCCACTTGGATATAAGGTTGACGTGGCACAAATATATTACAGCAAAGAGAAAGCACTTAGGTCTTAAGTTCACCTCTATGTACTGGCTCATAGAAGGACACTCCAAATTTTATTGGATAACAAACTACTATTGTACAATGCTGTTTTCACGCCTGTATGGACATATGGTTCTGAATTATGGGGATCAGCCTCCAAAACGAATATTAACACTTTACAGCGATTCAAATCAAAGTTCCTACGAACCATTGCAAATGCTCCACTCTATTTAATCCCCACTGGGATTTTCATATAAATACTGTACAGTAGGAAATCAACGAAATGAATAAGAGGTATGCACATAGGCTATCATTACACCCGAATACACTAGGTCTTGAGCTGCTCAATGCGACAACAGGACAAAGAAGACTGAAAAGATTCCCTGCTACCCATCACGTCATTACAAGATAAACCATTAAGCTACAAATGTAGCACATTATTTGTAACTGTGTAGATATAAAAAGAGGATAAGCACTGGCTGCTCCTCTACATGTTCTATAAATATTGATTATGTTTTCAGTAGTATAGATCTATGAATTGCCAACTGTCATAATTATGATAGATTAAATACTCGATACTAAATACTAAGCGAGGTGCCCGCCGTCGAAAGAAGTGGAAGATGACCTGAGGAGGAATCGAACCCATGTACAAATGTACAAGCGCCGCGCACACTACCATTGCACCACTGACGGGCATAATTTGTTTATCACTCTTTGAATTATTGACACATTATTTTAATTTTGCGTAATTTTCGACCGGTATCAGCAAAAAATTCCCTATTTCTGTAATAGGTTTCACAAAGCTAACGCGTTCTTTCTATATATAGCAGACCATTTTTAATAAGCGGAAAAGTCGCAGACGACACCAGTCAAATTTTAATGCTGTGACTTAAGTAGGAAGAACTATGTAAAAAATTTTGCACTTTTGCTGGGACACTCTATATTCGTACGAGTCCACTGTGGTATGGATGACCATTTTGAATTTCAAAGTAAGAATATAACGTTCAACTGGTCGAATAAAACCCTAAATGCAAATCGACAGTCACAAATATTTTTCCTAACACGTTCCGAGAATTTGTTTAAAGCTGTAACACAGCTAAGGTTGGGACTGTTGGTCAGATATAGAAATGTTGTTGATGTACCTAGTGGTTGGTTGGCTCAAACACTTTAGAAAGGAAACCAAAGAATAAAGTAATTCTTTTAGCGTAGAATAAGTTATACGGTAAGGTAGGGGTGTTGATATGAAGCACAAAATTTTGAGAAAATGTTTGTCACTTTCATTATAACTTTTTAATACTTTATGCATGCATTGAAGAAAATTCAAGTATGGTCGTAAC
This sequence comes from Phaonia tiefii, assembly GCA_963931995.1. NCBI lineage: Eukaryota > Metazoa > Arthropoda > Insecta > Diptera > Muscidae > Phaonia > Phaonia tiefii. The sequence goes on along the minus strand of OZ008368.1, from coordinate 57,557,416 downwards.
ATATTTAATATGTCTTCTTTTGATTTGTATTTAAATAGTCATATTGCTACATATAATTTTTTTGATTCTATAAGTAAATCAAAATGTAACTCCTTCAAATTTTGTATTAATTTTCATATGCTTTGTATTTTATGTATTAGAACATCACGTGTAAGAGCAGTATGATTATCTGTGTGTTCATCACAGAACCAGTGTGAGAAAGAGAAGAAGTATAATAACAATGCATGTTTTATGTGAACATTACAGAACCAGTGTTGTCACATGCAGTATTTACACTTGTTTTCAAAAGTGCATCGAATTGATATAAAGTGTACCCAAATTTTGTTAAAAACTATCCTAAATTTTAAACATAAAAATTAAAGATAAATTTGATAGATTTAAATCATTTATCAAAAATTATATTTAATTCATATATTTTAATTGCAAAATGACTAAAGTATTCTAAGTCTGGCCTATGCGCCCGTGTTATCTAACACAGGCTTCATATATTTTTTTACCATTCCCAAAGTTAGGAAAGTGGCTGGATGCTCGAAATTTTAGAAATTGTTTAAGTCTGGTAGCTGAAAAGGTAAAGCTAATCTTACATTGTAACGTATCCCAGCACTTTCGATATTACTACGAAGAAAGCTTTTAGGATACATGACCTATTGTCACGTGGAAAATATCGATATTAACGTTAATAAATGCATAAGGATTAAAACTGTAAAGTCCCGATTTCAATTCGATCGTAGGAAAATTTACATATCGTATAACAATACCACGAACTGTCCTTCATATTTGTTTCAATCCTATGGCACAATTATAATGCCTGGAGTACAACTCTCTCCTCCCAGTTCTTATGTTTCTACTAATGTCACTTCTCACTGGCCGATATTCAGTCAAATTGTTTCCACCTCCTTATAATTGTCGTCGTCATTACGGCTGAAATCCAAGAAATTCTTCTCCGAAAGAATTGTTTGATTTGTATAATTCTCAATGGAACTTAAATATATTGCATGCCATTCAATTGCATCCTTTCACTCCATTTAAACCCATTCGCAGCAAAATTGTCAGTTATTTAAGCGAATTATACTGCCAAAAGACTAATATTGAATTTATCTTCCATTTCGACCAAGAGAAGACAGAAAGTAAAACAATTGAAATGTATAAAATATATTGGAATTTTGATTAATTGCAAAGAAATGAATCAAATATATTTAACAACTAACTCATTTTTAACTGGATGTCAAATACATTAGACACCCCTTTAAAAGATTCGAATTCATAAATGTCTAAGAGTCAAAGTTATACAAGATACAAGAGGTAGTGAGTGTATTCCCCTTGACGACTCCTACTAAACAGTAAACTAAAACGCGTCCGACTTAGCATTAAAACTCAACATTTATTGATATTTGATGGGAGATTAAACCTTTTGATGAATAATATTAGCAAAAGCTTTTTGGTTATTGTGGTAATAAGACGACTGTGTTTTTTGCCTCAAATTGAGACAAAGTTTGTCTCATTTAAAAATTCTTTACGCATAAATATCATTTAAACCTCAATCCGAATTGTTGTGTTTTTTTTTCTTAAGAACCGATATCAAATTTCAAATGCTGTCAACGTATCAATACATATTTATTAAGTAGACCCTTGATGGAACTTCCTTTTGTTGCTTACACAACACAGAGAGGGAAGAATATTCTTTGTAATTTCTTGTATTTCGGCCTTTGGCGATAAAATGGTCAGGAGGTTGTCTTATAACGTCCTTTGGAAAACAAACACCACGGGATTTGTTTAGATTTACTTTAAACCAATGTCGAGTCTTTAACGAAAAAATAACACATTTTTGTTTCATTTACATTTTGATGGATATAGGTTCGCCTGTTTTTTTCATGGATATAATCTTTGTTGTATTTTTTTTTTTAATAAATTACGAAAAGGTATATGGACCATTTAAAGTCAATGTGGTGTAAGTCAAAAATGCTAAATGTGTGGACAATGACTATCAAGAAAGTACGAATTTTTTAGCTTTCATTTCTACATTCACATTGTTATGTTATTGTGTTGTCTGGCGGCTTTCTCTAGAACTATTACCTACAGTAGTGAACTAAATTGGATACACGAATGTGAATATAAGACTGTGGACAAATATGTGAATGCTCCGAAAAATTTTAGAAAAACGTTTAAAAAGTAGAAAACTATGACTCGATATGAGTGATTTGGTCGGATGAGTCCAAAATTAGTTGTTTCCAACCTGACGGAATAAAATATTGTTGGAAGAGGCCCAGTGAAACCATTCAGCCGCACCATGTCATGCAAAAGGCGAAAAGAGGTGGTGGGAGTGTGTATGGGGATGTTTCATTTGGTGGGCCCGTTGGTTCTCTGGCAACAATACGCGGAATTATGAAAAAGGGGTACTATCTAAGTATTTTGCAGAATCATTAGCCCATTTTTATTGAATAGTGCACCTACCCTCTAGCAGCAATAACTTTTCAATTTCAATTTAAATTTATTTTATATTGATATTCACATACAACAAGAATAAATTCTTATAAATTACAGTATGTGAAGACATAGGTACAATAAACATGGAGGTAAAATTTCAGTTATAATATTTAGTAATTAGTAATCACAAGATAAGCATCCAAAACACACTGCCAAAATTGTCCAAAAATAAGTCCAAACAATGAAGTGACCAGCTCAAAGCCCTGGTTTAAATCCCACCGAAAATTTGTGGTCAATTGCCAAAAGATGACTCTCTCAATACAATCCAGCACCGACCAACATATAAGAAATTTGGTCAAGAGTGTCAGCGGAATCGGCTAATATTACACCTCAAACTTTTAAAAATCTCGTGGAAAACATGGCCACTCGCATTAGATATTTTTCAAAGTACAAAGGACTTTGGGCAAAATACTGAAGAAAAAAAAATCACATTAGGTGTAAGGGTACACCCGGTTGGAATAAAGATCCTTTAGGTATATATTATGTATTAGTTAGTTCCAACACGCGTAAGGCACCCGCTGAAAAATACTTTAAATGGATCTTTAAGAAATATACTTTTTAAAAATGATAAACTTTTTTTTTTAGAATAGAATGTATTTTTACAGAATGTATTTTTTTTAAACATATTTTAGGTCCTTTTTGTAAAAATATGTATTATAATTTCCCGAAAGGGACCTTTCTTAAATGAGAGGTACTTCTTTTATTAAAAGCTAATGTTTTTTTAAGAAAAGGAACTAGTTTTAAGAAGAAGTACCATCTGTAAGAAAAAGCCATAAGAGTATGGATTTTTTTTTTACAAAGAAGTACCTATATTAAGAACTAAGAACATGTATATTTTAAAGAAGTGGTAGTCTTTTTAGGAACGGTTTTTTTTTTTAAGAAAATTTACTTATTTTCAGAAAGACTACTTATCTCCAGAAAATAAAAGAAAAGGCAATATTTTATTTTTAAGAAAATGTACTTTTACGAAACGCATTTTTTGTAAGAAAAGAGTTTTTTTTGAGGAAAAGGTTTATTTTAAGAAATGGGAATTTTTTTAGAATTGTTTTTTTTTTTAAGAATAGGTACATTTTTCAGAGTAGGTACTTATCTCAAAAAAAGTCATTTTGATTCACAAAAAGGTGATCTTTATACTAACGTTAGTTTTTTTATAGAAAGGCAATTTGTTGTAAGAAAATCTACTTTTTTAAGAAAATGTACTTATTTAAAAAAAAATCCTTTTTTTAGGAAAATTATTTTTGTATGAAAATTTTCTTTTTTCAAGCAAAAGTACTTCTTTAAGATAAGGTATTTTTTTTAGAAAAATTTACTTTGTATAAGAATATAAATGGGTATTTTTTGAGTAAAAATTTACTTGTTTTGGGAAAGGGCACTTATTTAAGAAAGTGTTATTTTTTTAAACTTCATTCACTTTGGCTTTTACAAATTTTTTTATTTTATTGGGTACAAACCTACAATACATACTAAATATTGGTTACAGGGTCCATCTAGTAAACTTCTTATTAAACAAGAAATGTCCCAACATATGTTAGTCTAGACACAAACCAAATCAAAAGTACCCGATATAGTTGATAAAAGTGGTTTGTAGCATAACAGTGTTAAAAACATTTAAATTTTTTTTTTAGTTGTTTTAGATCCTCTTTATGTGTAAAGTTGTAATTTCCTTTAAGGCTGTAAGAGATCATGTTTTCTCCGGTTAGTGACAAAAATGTAAATGCCGCGGGTGGGATTCGAACTCACATTCGCTTGACGATCGTTTCGATGTTTGTGAAGCATCATCTTCAGCAGCGTCTAGCCCCTTAAGCCACTGCGGTGTGTATTTACACAAGTCACTAACCGAAGACATTTATTGATAGTGTTTATTGATTAATTTTTTTAGCCCCCATCCCGCAATGTGCGACAAGGAACTTCGTTCCAAAAACCTTTATAATCGGCGTATAAGTGTAGAAGTATCACGCTACACCGCGAAAGTGGTTAAATTTGACACCCTGTAGAGTCAATTGGTGTCGATATAGGGTGCCCCTAAAGGCAATATACTGAAAGCCTGACTCCTCCTCTATAAATATCTGGTATATAAATATCCTGTAGAGTCAATTGTTGTCGATATAGGGTGCCCCTAAAAGCAATATACTGAAAGCCTGACTCCTCCTCTATAAATATCTGGATGAAATGAGCAGAAGAATACTTTAAAAGTTGTGATATTATTACAGTTCTTTTTCCAATTGGTCCAACTGAGGGACGTAATGGGAAACAATTTTTTTGTTGCGTTTATAGAAATTCAATTATATATTATAAGTGAAAATTTATCCGACCTCTCGTATTGTATTCAAAAATTAAATTGTTCGAGCGTTTTGTCGTATTTTTAATTAATTTATTCTTCGATATTTCGCTACCCTATGGGTAGCGTCGTCAGGAATGTATAAATTATATACCTGGTGCTAGTTTCACTCTTAATTGTCCACAAATTATTATTAGTTTGCTGGAAACGAAAAAGTTTTTTATTTATTTCTTTAATGTAAACGAACTTTCATTTGTACCAAATTGTACGTAATAAAATTAGGCGGCAAATAAAACAACCAGTTTATTACCAACGAAAAAATTTATACGAACTCTCGTAACACACACTCTTTTGTGAGAGAAATCGCATATAATAAATAAATACATAAATCGTCTCCCATTAAATCCCATGAAGGAATTAGGGAGAGCTTTTCACAACCAGTTAGCTGTGCGCTTCCAAATTTTATACTCACTGATTGGAACATACAGTCTTACACCGGTTCCGAACGATATGCTGAGAAGCTTTTTCATGGCTAAATTCTCGATGGTGTCGCCGTCACTATGCGATGTGACCGCCGCTGAAAGGAATTTAAGGTGGTCAGAGCTCGGATCGATTCTAGGATCGATACGGCGGCCACAATCATATATAATACTACCTCTAAAATGGTACTGTCTTTTTAATAAACAATCAAATCTTAATGTAAGGTTTTGTCCGTCTTTGCGCAACCTGTGCAATAGCAGCGGGAACAAACCAGACTTTTTGCGGTGGTAACTTGGAAGGCATATGTATTTTAGTAAATTTGTTACTAAAATACAATAAAGACTTCCGTTAACGAGGGTCCTCCTACATACAAGACAAATCACATTCAGTGAAATATAAGTCCTTTGGATTAATAATAACGGGTTTTTCAATAAGAGCACTACAAAAGTTTTTTTAAATAAAACAAATAAAACAAAACCGGTTTTAGATACCAATGAAATTCTTTATTCCTGTGAAAGTATGTTCGATGCCACTATGTATGGAACACGATTTCTTTTGCATGGCCACCACCGGCAGGCTTGCAGAAGTTCAGACGCTGAACCCAATTTTCGACGGTTTTCAAGAATAAATCGGCCGATACTGCTGCAATTTCACGTTCGATATTCGTACGAAGTCCATCAATCGTCGCTGGCTTGTTGGCATAGACCATAGACTTGACGTAGCCCCACAGGAAATAATCTAACGGCGTCAAATCGCACGACCGAGACGGCCAATCGACTGGGCCATTTCGTGAGATAACACGTTCACCAAACTTGGTTTCCAATAAATTGATTGTGGCATTCGCTGTGTGGTTTGTGGCGCCGTCCTGTTGGAACCACATGTCCTCCAAGTCCATATGATGCAACTGGGGCCAAAAATATTCCGTTATCATTGAACGGTAGCGATTCGCATTCACATTAATGTGCCGGTCTTGATCATCACGGAAGAAGTACGGCTCAATGACGCCGCCGGCCCTTAAACCTCACCATACCGTAAGTTTTTCGGGATGCAATGATGACTCATGGATTACGTGTGGATTAATGTCTGACCAATAACGCATATTTTGCTTATTGACCAAGCCATTCAGCCAGAAATGAGCCTCATCGCTGATTGTTGAGGCCTCTTAAAGTTGGCCTCTTAAAGTTGAGGCCACTGACTCCAAACTTCGGTAGTAAATTTTAATAATTTCGACTTGTTGTTGGCTTGTATATCTTTCCATAATGCAATGGAAAACCTTACTGAAGAGAAATATCAAAAGAGCGGGAAAATATATGGCGTTGTTTGCTGTCCCTATCGATTTACTTTTGTAGCGTCTCTGTTGAAAAACCCTTTATTGCTTTTAATACATACACATAAGGTAGCACAGCAGGTGATCATTCACTTTAAAATGATTGATTAATTTTTCTGACAAAAACATAAACGTCTTAATGAAATACCTGTCATCCAATCGCATCAATCAAAGTACGAAAACACTAAGAATGGAGGTGAAATGCTTTAAAGCGATTTCCAAATATTAATGCAGATTCAGTAGTAATAAACTAGTAAACATAATTTCTTTGAGAAACGGAGAATGCCAAAAACACTCTGGCTTAAGTACTCAACTTTTATCTGACACTTGTCAAGGTTTCACATTGCATTTTACACTTGATAAAGTTTTGAACATAATCTTAACTTCGGCGCATCGCACTATGTCTGAGAGCATCAGGAAATTGGCTACAACTTTTCAAGAATTTGTAGGAAAGTTTTTAATTTATTATTTTTACACTACTTTAGATCACTTTAGTATATAAGGAGGAAATGACCGCATACTTGATTCAGTTACTGCAGTCATAATAATGGAAAGTTTCGTTGCAAAAATATCCCAACTTGTCATATTGTGTTCATGCCAACATAAAGTTCGCATCGTGAATTCTAATAGTCCCACAAGCGATTGTCCGTCTTCCAATTTTTAGGTATGTATTTACATTTCATTTACCTTCTCTTTGCCACAAATTGCGTACAAATATCAAGGCATCCAGGGCATTATTGTCACAGTACAACAAGTGGACATGTTAATATGACATTTATATGACTGAATCTGAAAATATTCTACATGATGCTTCGAGTGAACCCTTTACGGAAGTCGCACACATTTGAGTCTGAGGGAATTTCGAAGAAACATACAGGACTCGTATGTGTGTGAAAAGTTATAATTTATGATTAAATATGCCAACAGTTAGGACGAGATATGTAGGTGAAACAAATTTAATTGTGCGTGCGTATGTGTTATTTATGTTATTTTCTATTATAATTAATTGTTGTTTAAGGAAGATAAATAATACAGCTGATAAATTGAATTTTAAATTTAGTCTGACTTCTCTCTCATGCAGCCAACAAAATATGATAGTCTCTGAGACACATGTTACTTTCTTATTAAAAGCGAATGACTGAAACTGTCATAAGCTGGTCATTTAACAGCAAACGAGGGATTCACTATTAAACTGATAAATATTAAATAGAGTCAAGTACAGGGTGAACCATTTAAGCTCTCCTATTGCTACATTGGTGATGCAATGGTTGTTAGTCTGCGCGCCTGTTGTGACGCATAGTGACGGCGACACTATCGAGTATTTAGCCATGAGAAAGTTTCTCAAAATACCCTTCGGAACCGGAATAAAACTGTAGGACTCAGTCAGTGAGAATAGAGCTGGAAAGCACAAAGCTTACTGGTTATGAGAAGCTCTCCCAAGTCCCTTCATGGGATGTAATGGGAACCAATTTATTTATTTTTTGAAATAAAAATCATCCCTGATGAAAAACCAAATCCATAGCATAATTTTTTTTCCAAATATTGGGTGAAATGAAAATTTTGCGTAGGTAATTTTAGCAAATATACATTAAACTTTAATTTAAATCCTTGAAGTCCTCTTTAAGACCGGTTGTTATTTAAAACATATCACTTTTTTGCAGACCGGTTAAACCTCCGCGATATCCATGACAAGATTCCACCTGATGTGTATTGTGACCAAGGGATTATTATAAAATGCTACTACTACATTAAGGACAACAATATGTGTTCGGTAAAACTGTAAAATGAAAGCTACAATTCCATAACTATGCTATAAATGAAAGAACAGCATTAAAACTACTTCAGATGCCAGGAGGTAAAGTAAATTTAAGTAACAGGCTAATTGAAAAGATCTTTATGATACGTTTCATATTACTCTTCGCTTTTTTATCAACTCCAATGAGTCAACAAAAACAACTACATTGGAAACAGCCGCCATTGCCATTCCATATCTTAATAGCCATTCCATACGTTAATAGGAGCGGCGGAATTTTAGGCTGAAGGTGAGTGCATTGTGGCATTTTTAATCTAACATTTCATTTATGGCGTGTTGTTTTTTTTTAGTAATCTATATATTATATTTAATAATCGCATTTGTTTCCCCGCCCATCCCTCTCTCACTCTCTTCTCATGGCACTCTGTTTTTTTGTGTCCTTAGCGGAAATGGCATCCTCCAGTTATCATCGAGATGCGACCACGTTTATTGTCCAACCAAAATGTTCGATGTTATTAGTGAATTACACCTTAACGTCAAGTTTTTGTGGCCAGAAATAGAGGATATGGACCTCAACAAAATGTGGTTCCAACAGGATGGTACCAGTTGCCACACAACCAACGAAACAATGCCTCTTTAGGACGAGATATCTCACATCGTAGCGATGTTAAGTGACCGCCACGATCATGTTATTTGACACCGTTGGACTTCTTTCTTTGGGGATATTTAAAAAAACGTGTACGGCAATAAGCCAGGAACAAGTGAAGGGCTAAGAGATGAAGTAATTCGGCACATTATCGCCACTGAACCTCAATTATGTCTCATAAAAAATAAAAATATGGACCACCGGATAGAGCTATGCCACCGAAGCCGTGGCGAACATTTAGCCGATATTTTATTTCACACATAATTGTCATAGATCCTTCTATCATATCAAAAACATATAAAAATAATTCTCTGAAAACTTTTTGTTTTATTTACAATTAACATCGTGCGTTTTTGTTGGACCACCGTTATAAAGCACACATTGTAACGGGTGGTTTTTAAGCTGCATGAGCATTTAAAATGATACAATAATGTTGGAAAGAATTTTATTTATTACAATCTGTCTTCACTCCAAACTATCAATAACTGCAAGAATTACTGTCTCACTATCCCGATTATGTTGACCGTAAAATGGACGAATTGCTCTATGAACTTTGCGAACTGACTTTCCACAATTTGAAAGCTTTGTTGGGGCGTCAAACGAGTCATGATGACGTACTAAACATTACTGAACAGAAATGTCAACACAGTTTGACATTCTAAGCTGTGCAACGATAGTTATCGATTTCGATAGTTCTCATGCAGCTTAAAAATTCCCTTTATATCACAATACACGAAACCTGCAGTTGATCTCACATGGACAGTGAATAATGCCGACATAAAAGCACAGTGCATATGGCTGCAACTTGGAACACATTCCTGCAGTATGGTGGATCGATTTTTAGCATTTCCATCAAATACCAACTGGTTTTGATCAAAAAATCAGGATTTTAATATAAAAATCGGGTTTTGGGATTTTTGATATATATGTATATATATATAGTTATGTTGAAGATGAAAATATAAAACAAATGAAAATAAATTTAAAAATGTTCTTCTAAGAAATTTAAATTGTTTTGGTTAAGGTATGAGAAATTCATACCACAAGCAAAACTCACTAGAATGACTAGTTTCAAACTACGTAACAAGATCATCATCAGATGACGAACTACTGGGACTGAATGTATACCATCGGCAGATCATCAATCGTATATATACAAACTGAAATATGTAATTTATATATGTGAATTAGTATCGATCGAAGATCCCTCCGTACCAACACACACTGCAAGGTACATAATTCCAACGCATAATTAAATAGTTTTGCAATTAAAATTATTAAATTTTTAAACCACAGCTTAAAAATGTTCATCTTTTAATGTAATTCAACTTTGGTTAGTTTACCTTTATATATTATATTTTATTTTTAGTTTTCATTTCCAGATTTTTAAAAATCGGATAACATACCCAGGAGCAACGCACATTTTCGTAAAAACATTAAAAAATTTAAATTTTGCAAATGTTTAAAAATTTTCCACATATTGAATCGTTCAACTTTTAAAAAACAAATTAAACAACTAATCTAAAAAATAAAAATAAATTTGAGTCGATATTAAAAATTTAGATCGAGGTACTTGCAAAATCTCTAACGTGACTTGAATGAAGTTTGTTGCTAAAAAAAAAAACGGGTCTCAATTTCAGTATTGACATTTGTTGGGTGAAAACCCATATATAACACTGCAACATTTTTAAGAAAATATCACAGGGTTGGTATTTATATCTCGCGCCCAGCAATGTAAAAACAATTAGTTATCATTGGAAATGGTTTTATTGTTTTTCAAAACATTTTCCGTGAAGATCAATACACTTCTGCACGCGCTCAACCCAATTTTCAAAGCAATTTCTCCACTTAGATTGAAACAACTCCAAAACACGGTTTTGAACGCTTTAACAACTGCATCGGGCGGCGAAAAATGTTGACAAAATGTTGATAAAAAGAAGTCACTGGGTGCCAAATCAGGGCTGTACGGTGGATAACACATAAATTCGACATGTTCAGTGCTCAAATACCCCATTGTTTCAGCTGATGTGTGAGAGAGCGCATTGTGCTGATGCAAAATGATCCGTCTTCTCTTGTTGTTCTATTCTTCGAACACTGTTGGCAAACAGATGTTGGTATATCACTCAGAATTGACCGTCCTACGTTCCACTGAAGGCACTGTGGCCACATGACCGGTTATACCGAAAAAAAACCCCATCATTTACTTTGATGTGCTTCTTTCACCAACAACTTTTCTTGGATTTAGCTCGACTTCCCATACAGCCGATTGCTGTATTATATCGGCTCATATGCATAGATTCATGACGCGAAATGTTATACACTGCACTTGATTTACCGCGGTTGTATTTTTACAACATTTCTTTGCTCCAACCGACACCAGCCTTTTTTTGAGCATTCGTAAAAGTATGTGGGATTCATGGAAAACAAATCTTTTTCACGGCCAAATGAGTATGCAATATGATGGTAGTGACGCTAATGTCCAAGGATGCATCAATCTCAAGGTATATCACATGTCAGTCGCGCCTTACCAGTTCACGCACAGCGTCGATGGTTTCCGGCAAACCAACCGTAGTTGGACGACCTGTACGAAATTCATCCTGGAGCGAACGGCGTCCAAGACTAAACTCTTGACACCAGCGATTTACAGTGGTTTTTGATGGTGATTCATTACCAAAAGTCGAAACAAGCTGATTGAGGCTCTCTTATCTCGATAATCCATTCCGAAAATCGTAAAAAATCATTGCTCGAAAATGTTCACAGGCTAATTCCATTTTTTGACCAAGATGAATTTTGCAACACACTGTAAATACGTAAGTTAAAACGATCTATGAACGTTTATGCTAAAAATCATATGAAGTGTCAGGGGACAGCTTTGGGACGAAGTCCCTTTCGCTGTATATAATGTACTAGTAAGTTCCTATTTGTAAGAGATTATGCATTATATTTTCCCAAAAAGGTCCTTTTTTAAAGAGAGGCAATTCTTTTACTAAAAGCTAGCGTTTTTTTTAAGAAAAGTTACTATTTTTAAGTAGAAATACTTTCTTGAAGAAAAATCCGTAAGAGTATGAATTTTTTTTTACAAAAAAATATTTTTTAAGAACAGGTACTTTTTAAAGAAGTTGTTCCCGTTTCAGGAAAACGTTATTTTTTTTTAGGAAAATTTACCTACTTTCAGAAGGTCTACTTATCCCAAGAAAAGTTACTATTTTATTATTAACACGGTACTTTTAAGAAAAGTAATTTTTGTAAGAAAATTTATTTTTCTAAGAGAAGGTATTTTTTTGAGGAAGAGTTTTTTTTTAAGAAATGGGAATTTTTTTTTGAGTTGGTCCTTTTTTAAGAATATGTAAATTTTTAAGTGTAGGTACTTACCTCAAGAATAGTTATTTTGTTTCGAAAAAATGGTACTCTGTAAACTAAAGGCAATTTGTATTCCTAGTACCCAAAATATAAATTGCAATCTCGTAGGAACTAAAACTAAACGAGGACAAGTTTAGAATAAACGATGTCAGGTCCGACAAAGTACGGATGAAAATTCTTTGTATCATCGAGTCTGACGAAATATTCCAAAATTTGAACACCATCAAATGTTGCACGAATTTTGTTTTGGTGGAGTGATCAAAATTGGAGGATCACCATTCGGTAGTACCACCGCCATCAAGAATATATACGCAAACTACGCACTACGAGCATTCACAAAAAATGTTGAAGTATACGAAATTTATGTGACATCGACCTAGAAGACTATCATTTTGGGTAACAGCATTCGATGTGCAATTTAAAAAATATGAAAGCGTGAGTGTGTGCGTCAGATATAAATTGTATAATTGAGATTTGAATGCGTGTGTATGAAGAAGTGTTTGTTTATAAACTAGACAGGATGTTTGTTGATTTTCAGACAAAAAACAACTCATTTTTTTATTTCTTCTAAGGGTTCAATGAAGTTCACGTGGCAACATAAGATAGGTGCTGATATGAAATGAATTTAAATTGAGTCTGCATGTTTTTTATGTTGATTTAAAAATGCAATAATTTAAAAGCAAAAATGAAATGCAAGAAGTATAGGAAAAAACTGGTGGTATTGTTGGATGACAATTTCAACGGTCGGCAATTTATGTTGTATTTAAATTCAACCTAACTTTGAGTGCAACAGAGATGGAAGCACTTCTTCCGACTGTGTGCATATGTACGTTTGGTTCTGTGCAAGCGCCTGAATGCCTGCATTTGTTTTAGTAATATGCATAATTGTCTGCAATTGGTGCAAATGTTTATGTTTGCCCTACTTTAAATATTCATAGAAGGATATTCACGCTCTCACTCATACTCTCACGAAAAAGAACAAACGTAGCCATAAACATAGCCATATCAAGGCATACATTTAACATTTAAAGTCGTAACCTTTGTTGGTTATGTTGGGTCATTGGCATCATTGCTCATTGATTATGAGTTTCAACTTTTATTTCGCATTTCATGGTTGTCCTCTTAGATATACTATATATGTTTTGTTGGCAGCAATTTTGCCTCAAATATGTTAACATTTAGTGGCAACGTTTCTCATATGGAAATTTATTCCATTGATGAACGTTTTGAAACGTTGCATGTTCCAAGCGCTAGAACAGTTAGCAAATAAGAAATAACATTGTGGCAGTTTTAAATTAACTTTATTTGTAACTTTTTCTTAAGCCTTAGTTCGTACTTGATCGCAGAATAGGTAAAAATTTGCAAATGTTTTCTTGTGTGTTTTGCTTGCAATATTTTTCGAACACTTGTATACTGGAAAATTCTCAATTGAGATGAGTTTTCATTTGCGTTTGGTTTGATGAATTTTCCAGACACACCATTCCAAGCAACCGCTGATGAAAATCTGTGGCTAGTTCTGACTAGGTACACGGTTTGCCAGGAATCATGAGGATGTTACTTTTTGCAGTAATAACTATATCTCTATTTATAGACGTAACGTTTGGTCTTGAGCTTGACAATCAAAAAATGTTAAAACACTGATAAAATTATCTATAATAACTTGTAATAAATTTAATAATTTAGGTTTTTTTTCGTATGATCTATATTTTTAGTTTTAGTTCAGTGTATTAGAAGTTCATACTGCAAGCTTAAAAGTTAACAAACATTTTTGTAAGTGAAAAATGTTAGGATTTGTTGGAATAACAGACACTTCAGGAAAGTACAATAATTGGCGCGACTGATTTTGAAATAAGGGAAAAGTTAATCATCAGATGCCTATCTATTGTGCCCGAATTAGTTATGGTTTTCGCACATAAATAACATTGGTAATTAATTCAAATGGGTTGAATACAGTGATTACATCGCGTGCGCTTTGAGCCCATTTTTAGACTTAGGCAATTAAAACATCCCAGCCACCATTTACTATCGTAGAAGTCACTAAAACGTTACCTCAAATAGATTAAAACAATGGCGGACGATATCGCTGTCTTATCGTAAAAGCGTCTCCAGGCGGGAAGATGTGAGGAATGACCCCTAATTTGCCCGAAAATTACAGGCCAATTCGTCTTTTGAGCCCTGTTGCCAAATTATTTGAGAAAGTTGTGAAAAGAAAAATTATAAACGTTGTTGAAACGAAAAAAGTATTGCCTAACGAACAGTTTGGATCCAGAAGCTTGCACTCAACTACTCACCAAGTTAAGAGAATCTGCAACGATATCAAGTCCGGACTTTGCTCTGGGAAATCAACAGGGTTGGTATTGCTAGACGTTGAGAAGACCTTTGATTCTGTCTGGCATCACGGTCTGGTTTATAAACTTCTTAATTTTCAATTTCCATCGTATCTTGTAAGACTCATTTATAATTTTCTCACAAACAGAAAATTTTGTGTTTGCATTAATGATGCTTTGTCTGAGTTCAAAGCAATAGCTGCAGGAGTTCCTCAGGCGTCATTATTAGGACCCATTTTGTATAATATTTTTTCTGCTGATTTTCCCAAAATAAATTCATGCAAATTTGCCGCCTACGCAGACGATGTTGGTTTATATAGTACGCACGTTCTAAGCCAAGATGTTCAGACTGAACTTCAATGTGCCCTTGACAAGTTAGTCGATTATTATTTCAGGTGGAAGGTAAAACTTAATGCAAGCAAAACTCAAGCCATTTATTTTTCTCGAAAAAGAAGGTCATGTTATTCACCTAGTAATAATTTAAGAATATTAGGCAACGCCATACCATGGTTGGAAAACGTAAAGTATTTGGGCATTCACTTAGATAAAAAACTTACATTCAATTCACACTTTTCATGTACTGTTGATAAAATTAAACTATATACTAAAATCCTATATTCTCTTATTAACAGAAACTCAGTTTTAAGTAACGAAAACAAAATTGTAATCATCAAGGTGATTTTTCAAGCCATTTTGTTATACGGTTGTCCAGTATGGGGCAATTGTGCAACGTCTCATTTAAAAATATTACAAATTGCTCAAAATAAAGATCTTAAAATGGCTTTAAAGCTACCTTGGCACTTTCGGACGGTAATGCTGCATAACATTTCCGGTGTTCACACACTCATAGAATCTATTGAAAGAATTTCTAGCCGATTTAAGTTAAATTGTTCTGTCTCTGACAACCCTCTTATTCTAAATTTAATTGAATGATTTAGTTATGTTTTGATTTCTTATATTGAAGGTTTTTGCTAATAGTTTTCCTTCAGATTAAATCTTATTATTTATTACATATATGTTTTTCCTTTCCATACCGAATGTTTCAAATACTTAAGATATAAGGCTAAGACAAAATCTATGCAATAGCAAGTAGTTTGTAAACAAATTTAATATTAACTATTTAATAATGAATTGAATTGAATTGAATAACTATTAAACATGAGAAATTTATTATTTTAATTACATACATTTATTTTTATATTTTGTTTATTTTTTTTACTACTTACACTCACTTTTTATTATTGTAGCCATTCACCGCATATGTCACACTGCAACTGGTATTCCTAATTATTTCGAACAGTCGATTAAGTTCATGATTTGAATATGTTTTTTCGATACAAATAGGACTTGCTATTGTAAAATTGCGGCCGTCGGTGGTGCAATGGTTAGTGTGCGCGGCTCTTGTACATGAGATCTTGGGTTCGAACCCTGCTCTGACCACCTTCAAAAAAAATTTGTTTCGGCGGCGGTCACCTCGCATAGTGACGGCCACACTATCGAGTAAATAGCCATGAAAAAGCTTTTCAAAATACCATTCGGAATCGGTGTAAAACTGTAGGTCCCAATCAGTGAGTGAAAACTGGAAAGCGCATAGCTCAGTGACTGTGAGAAGTTATCCCGGGTCCCTTCATGGGATGTAATGGGAAACCATTTATTTATTTAGTGAAGCTATGCTTCTTACAGCGGGCTTTGAGAGACGGAGTTAACTGGGAAAAAATGGCATAACGAAAATGCGTGAGGTGATAGTACCGTTATTTTTAACATAACAGAATAAGCTTTATCATATACCAGCGCCACCTCTACACGACTAGTAGAAATAAAAGTAGCTAACCTGTTATCAATAACATGGATCAATCCAGCACAGATTACAACCATATTAATATATCAGAAAGCTTTAATAAACATGACTTTAAATACAATGTGCCGGATTTCACTTTTGCAAGCTTTAATATCACCATGTAGTTATTGCAATTTGTCAAACTTCACGGAAAATAAAGCTCATCTTTCAACTCTTTCAAAATAACATTAACACTCTCACAACAGATTTGTAGGCTAGTTGGTTGGAAGCTAGTGCAAACAAATTAACATAACAGATTAAGCTTTATCATATACCAGCGCCACCTCTACAGGACTAGTAGAAATAAAAGTAGCTAACCTGTTATCAATAACATGGATCAATCCAGCACAGATTACAACCATATTAATATTTCAGAAAGCTTTAATAAACATGACTTTAAATACAATGTGCCGGATTTCACTTTTGCAAGCTTTTATATCACCATGTAGTTATTGCAATTTGTCAAACTTCACGGAAAATAAAGCTCATCTTTCAACTCTTTCAAAATAACATTAACACTCTCACAACAGGTTTGTAGGCTAGTTGGTTGGAAGCTAGTGCAAACAAATTAACATAACAGAATAAGCTTTATCATATACCAGCGCCACCTCTACAGGACTAGTAGAAATAAAAGTAGCTAACCTGTTATCAATAACATGGATCAATCCAGCACAGATTACAACCATATTAATATTTCAGAAAGCTTTAATAAACATGACTTTAAATACAATCTGCCGGATTTCGCTTTTGCAAGCTTTTATATCATTGTTAACCCAATTAAAATGTTTTCTTAACATACAATACGTTATACGGCAGTATAGGGGGGTAAATTCGTGCTAGTGGAAAAATAATAATAAATAATATCTGATGTGTTAATAATAATAGTAATAATAAATAACTATATATATTGTCAATCATTGTGTTTCAAAAATATTAAAAAACAATCGAAAGTAAGTTGGAGCATAGCTTCTGTCGGCAGTCCCCCAACTGCCACGTGTGTTTTTTATTGTAAAATTGATTACCATCGAAAATGTATCCAAAAATGGGTTACGAAATAGTTCGTTTTTTGGACAATCTTTACAGGGATATACAAACTCATTACATGCATTTGAAAAAATTGTATTTCAGGTCCAGCTTTACTGTATCGGCTGCCATAAAACCTTCTATGATATGCCCAATGATATGCAGACCACCACAATGGGATTTAATTTCATTATTAATTATTAGTTTGTAAATTTTTACAAAATTTTTATTTGAAAATCATAATGTCTTTTAATGATTGGGCAAAATCTGGATTTCAGAAAATTTCTGAAATTTACAGATGTGTTAAAATTCACAGAATATGTGATGTGGTTAAAGAAAAACCTACGCATTTTTGTTAATAGCTTGTGGCCGTTGATGGTTTGTATGCGCAGCTCTTGTACATGGGAACGTGCATTCAATCCCTGCTCCGAACACCCTACATTTCCTCCGACGGCGATCACTTTACTTAGTGACGGCGACACTTTCGAGTAGTTGCCCATGAAAACGTAACTCAAAAATACATTCTGGATCGTTGTAGAAGTGTGTAAAAGTAACGAGTGTAAAACGAGAAAGTACACAGCTCTTTGATTGTGAGAAGCTCTCCCCAATCCATTCGTGGGATGTAATGTGGAAATTATTTATTTTTTATTTAATTAAAAACTCAGATTAATCAGTGAGTATATAGACATAATTCTAAACCCTAAAGTATATAAATATATATAATGTGCATTTGTTCTACTATCTAACTTTATTTAATTTATATAGTATATACTTTATATAATTCAAATACAAATACAAATACAAATACAAATACAAATACAAATACAAATACAAATACAAATACAAATACAAATACAAATACAAATACAAATACAAATACAAATACAAATACCAAATACAAATACAAATACAAATACAAATACAAATACAAATACAAATACAAATATAAATACAAATACAAATACAAATACAAATACAAATACAAATACAAATACAAATACAAATA
Source organism: Phaonia tiefii (assembly GCA_963931995.1). Classification (NCBI taxonomy): domain Eukaryota; kingdom Metazoa; phylum Arthropoda; class Insecta; order Diptera; family Muscidae; genus Phaonia; species Phaonia tiefii. The sequence continues at coordinate 57,538,895 of OZ008368.1, read as the reverse complement.
CAAATACAAATACAAATACAAATACAAATACAAATACAAATACAAATACAAATACAAATACAAATACAAATACAAATACAAATACAAATACAAATACAAATACAAATACAAATACAAATACAAATACAAATACAAATACAAATACAAATACAAATACAAATACAAATACAAATACAAATACAAATACAAATACAAATACAAATACAAATACAAATACAAATACAAATACAAATACAAATACAAATACAAATACAAATACAAATACAAATACAAATACAAATACAAATACAAATACAAATACAAATACAAATACAAATACAAATACAAATACAAATACAAATACAAATACAAATACAAATACAAATACAAATACAAATACAAATACAAATACAAATACAAATACAAATACAAATATAAATACAAATACAAATACAAATACAAATACAAATACAAATACAAATACAAATACAAATACAAATACAAATACAAATACAAATACAAATACAAATACAAATACAAATACAAATACAAATACAAATACAAATACAAATACAAATACAAATACAAATACAAATACAAATACAAATACAAATACAAATACAAATACAAATACAAATACAAATACAAATACAAATACAAATACAAATACAAATACAAATACAAATACAAATACAAATACAAATACAAATACAAATACAAATACAAATACAAATACAAATACAAATACAAATACAAATACAAATACAAATACAAATACAAATACAAATACAAATACAAATACAAATACAAATACAAATACAAATACAAATACAAATACAAATACAAATACAAATACAAATACAAATACGAATACAAATAAAAATACAACAGATAATTAGAATCAAATGCCAATTTTATTTACATAAACCACTTTTGTTGGTTCATATACACATTGAAGGAATGATGCTGTTGTGACTTTTGTATTTGTGACATCTTGATGTCAAGTTGAATTATAACCAACCATTCAATAAACAATACTGTCATGCAAATTGCAACTGAAAACGAGTGACAAATTGGCGTAGCGTAATCTATAATCAGTAGATTTAACCACCAGCTATCAAGTGAGAGAAACGCACATCCTAATGATAATTATCACTTGCGATTTGCAATCTTTTGGAAACTTTTCTTTTATATCGTTCTGTATCCGAAATTGAAATCCATATTTCTACTGGACGTTAATCGAAATTTTTGACAGAATATATACCTACGTACTGATTCATAAAAGTTTTTGTAACAAAAATCTCGAGTAGTATGGTTGCTTTATAAAATAAAGAGTAAGAGTACAAAATGCTGGAGAGAACACATATATTTATCAGGGTATATATATATATACAGGTCGGAATGTGTAATGACAATTTAATTTCTGACAAAAAAATTAAAAATTTTTCTGCCCTTTGCCCTAAAAGTGCCTTTGTTGTGTTCGATTCTGAGAATGTTGCACTCAAAAAGTGCAAATATATTGCATTTTCTGACCCACTCAGCAAGTCACGGTGGTGAGTATTGTCTGATAAAATGATAAAGTTTCTGACGTTTTGTTTGTGTTATTTGTTCTCGCTAAACCAACTTTTCTACCTTTTGTGGAGGGTGCAAAATAACTTAAGCGGCTTCAGATAAATTCAAACCAAGTGGTCTAATTTTTAGTTTAGACGGAATGACAAAAAATACCAATTATATTGGTATGAATTGGAAGCTGGTCGAATAGCTTAAGGGAGGGTAATAAAAACACGATAAAAAAGTAAAACGGAGCATACAGTTGTGAGAAAATTCAACATTTCTATGTACGGTTCTCACCCTAAAAATGGAAGGGGCGAAGGCAACATTTTTAAATGTCGACTAATACAAAGGAAACATTTTTGAGATCTTGTAAAAATTTCTAGAAAATAATATTTTAAAAAAATACATGAGGTGCCAGAGGACACCCGGATGGAACAAAGTTCCTTTCGCTGTATATTATGTACTAGTTAGTTTCAACACGCCTAAGGCGCCTGTTGAAAAATACTATAATTTAAATGGATATTTAAGAAAATACACTTTTTGTGAAATGATACACTTTTTATAAGAATTGTGTTTATTCAATGTATTGAATATAAAGATGCGTTCTTTAATGAGATGTACTTCTTTTATTAAAAGCTAATGTGTTTTTTTTGGAATGGTACCATTTTTAATAAGAAGTACTTTCTGTAAGAACAGGAACTTTTCACAGAAGTAGTACTTTTTTTTAGAAAATTTCCTTATTTTCAGTAAGGCTACTTATCTCAAGAAAAGAAAAGAAGTATTATTTAATTTGTAAGAAAAGGTACTTTGAAGGAAAGGACCTTTTATTTCTGCAAGAGAAGGTATTTTTTTTGAAGAAAAGGTTTTTTGTAAGAAATGGGAATTTTTTTAGAATTGGTCCCTTTTTCAAGACAGGTATTTTGTTTTACATAAAAGGTATTCTTTAAAGAAAAGGTAGTGTTTTAAGAAAAGGCAATTTGTTGTAATATAATGTACTTTTTAAGAAAAAATAATATTTGTAAGAAAATTTGCTTTTTTAAGCAAAGGTACTTCTTTAAGATAAGGTATTTTTTTTTTTAGAAAAGGTACTCAGTTCAACAATATGAGTTGGTGCTTTTTGAGAAAGTTTACTTTTTTTAAGAAAACGCACTTATTTAAACAATTTTATTTTTTGAAACTTCTTTCACTTTGGCTTTTCTAAATATACTTCTTATTCGGTTCAAAACTACAATGTGTAATAAACAGGCTCACCTAGCAAATTTCTCAGTAAATAAAAAATTTCACCCCATATGTTAGTCTAGACACAAACCAAACCAAAAGTAAGAGTGTACGAGTAAGTGTGCTGCCAAATGTAATTCAATGCTCAGGGTTGTATTTCATGGATTTGCCAGTCTTGCACTTTGGCTTTTCTAAATTGACTTTTTATTGGGTTGAAAACTACAATATGTAATAAACAGGCTCCACCAAGAAAACTTTCCATTAAACCAAACCAAATCAAAAGTACCCAATATAGTTGATAATAATGGTTTCTAATAAAGTAGTTAAAAAAAGTTGTTTAAAATTTTTTCATTTAGCCCCCATCCCGCAACGTGGGATAAGGAACTGCGTTCCAATTACAACAATTCACTACAAAATGCGGTCAATTGCAATGAAGTATTTTTGTGCTAGCAACTCCAATTTTGACCGATTGAAACAACATAACGCTTGATTTGTTTTGTTATAATATGTATATTCTACAAAACACTGCCGCAGTTTACTATAATTTCCTAAAACTCTATTATATGAAAGATTCAGTAGCGCTTGAAAAACAGGATATATTGGACTTACAATTTGTTTTTCATTGCCATTTCATTGAAATAGAGTTTTTTTTTGCATCTAGTTTGATGAAATTTTCAATAAGTTCATTCTAAAAACTCTTTGATAAGGGCCTGTGATAATATCTGAAGCAGCTATGCGGTTTACACTGAATCATGAAAATGGATTTAGCAAAACTTAACTGTATATCTTTTAATAGAGTTAGAGAATGAGAGAGAATTTAATAAAAATAGGAAATTATCAGTATTAATTCTTCTCTAAATTGTTTTGTTTTCCAAAAACAGCCTTATTTAAACATGCAAACGCTTTAACTAACATTTCCGTTATGAGATTGTTTATAACTCAAACTTATTGTATGCTTCTACAAACCACAGGAAACAAATGCTATAGCTCACGTCAAAACAACCCAACTTTCTACGCGAATGTTTCTCAAACTTCTGAAATTAACTCTTAACCAAAATAATTAAGCCAACTTCTTCCTTCCTTCGCCTAACATATCCCATCTTAACACGATAAAGCATAAACGAATAAACAAAACATTTCTCTTCGAATCCTTTAAGCGACCTAAGTACTATTTGGGTTTGCTCTGTATATTTACAGTCACGAAACTCTAAGCATAACATTTAATAGTTAACATAATTTGCCTACCTTTTGTAGCGATTATCCCATTGAAGGATGAAGAGGTAGTACAACTGGAAAAAGGAATCAAAATGTTTTTTAAACTGCACCAAAGTATAAAACAAAAGGAAAATTAAACCTCTGACATAATTGGGTCATAAAGCTTTAATAACTTATTTTACAAAAGAGGGACTACACGGCTAGTGTGGTAAGGTAGGAAGAAAATTACGTTATGGAATTTACTATCATTTTGTTGTAGTCTAGCAGAATATTAAGTTGTTTATGCAGACGAAAATATCCAGACTTAATTATTTATGCCTCATTGTGGGTATTATATGCCATGGTTACTCGTATTCATATCAAAGTCGAAATGGTCAGTTACATGCATATGCCAGTGGAAATTAGGTACTCAAATATGGGTATAACGGTATTTGGAAAAAATTTAACTACGTCTACTCAATCTTGGTCTTACCTTCATAGCTTTTTTATGTATAGCAACATTTTTTTAAAAAGGAAGTTACACCTAGAAAAATATAACGTCCGGAATATTATTTAAAATATTACTTTTGGATTTATTTCATCCAACTAAAATTTTAATGAAGAATAACGAACTTAAGAAATGTCACGGGAAAGCTCTTACGATAACTCTGTGAAAATGTAAAAATCAGACAAGGCGGGAAAGGACGGTTTTACACTAATTCAGGTGCGAGGAATCGAACTACATCGTAGCTTTTTTGAGTTACAATTACGGTTACATACAAACTATATTTAGACTTGCCAAACGTGCTGTATACTTTTTTTGTTGTACTGTATTCTGCGGTTGGTTGTGGTTTTTATCAGAAAAAAAACAACACGTAAAAAACATAATTTTTGACTATAAGTTCTTTATATATAACCAAGCCCCTTTGTCCAATCCAGCCCATATTTTGGAAGTTCATTTTCGTCATAGCCATTAGTTTGCGTGCAAAGTTTCAGCTCGATGGGATTACACGAAAGGAGTTAAAATTAAAAATCAATCCAAATTTTTTTTTCGGCATGCATGCATACAGACGGGTGAAATTAATATAAGGAATTTAAAAATTGTTGGGTGTAGAAAAAAGTAAATTTAAGTAAAATTAATAATTAAGTGGAGTTTGATATTGAAAATGAAGACGAGTAAATAAATATAGTTGTATAGAGAAATGCTTTCTCTTATTTGGCGAAAGAATATGATTACTGGCAATTTGTGTACGGGAAACTCAAAGAAAGGCGGAAAATTACTTTTCTCCCGATGTTTTGAATCAAAGACCCCCAAAACTCTGGTTTTAGAGGTAAGCCTTGTTGCCAAAGTTTGAAGTTCACAACGTTTGGAACAACTTTGTTAAATAAAGTTTAGCCGTACAACGATCCAAATATAAGTTAGTGGCTATCAAAATGAGTTAAAATATAACAATCGTCTCTGTAATCGAAAAACAGTTATATGAAACTGTAATTGTAACTCAAAAAAACAAATGATGTAGTTCTATTTCTCGTACCCGAATTAGGGTAAAACCGTTCCGTCCAGCCTTGTCTTGGAAAATCTTTTACAACAACTATGTAATTTATATTAAAAAAAAAATAAAAATTGTTTCCCATTACATCCCATGAAGGCACCGGGGAGAACTTCTCACAATCACTGAGCTGTGCGCTTTCCAGTTTTCACTCACTGATTGTAATTTATATTATCTCTTAAAATATTAGCTCGATCCACAGCGTATTAAAAATATTTGTCTTCTCATACAATGGGCCGACGCCTCCGTCCTTCTGTTTGTTCTCAGACACGCCTGTCTGCCTACCAACAGTGTCCAGTAAGGTGTTTTTTTTTTTTGGAGTATAGAGTCTCAAAAGATGCATGTTTGAGGCCTGATTGCGGGTACGTTAAACTGTTTTCTTATAAAAGAGGTATTTAAAGTCCCAACCGTCCGTTGAAATTTAGATTTCTAGTGTATTTGGGTAAAGAATATAAAATGTATTTCCAAAAATCGCGGTATTCAGTACACCTTAGTGCCCAGTGGTCACAGCTACTAACTTAGAAAGTGTCTTATTGGGATTAGATAATGAACACTTCAAACGGAATGTTTCTGAACTTTTCCTATCCAGAAAATCTGCCGTTCTCGCATTTTTCTGCATTTGTTCTAAGAATAAGCAGGCATGTATGTGGACATGGGCATTTATGCGCGGGAAGTACCCACTTGAATAACGACAACAGCATACCCTAATGAAGAATATTTAACCCGATTTCTGACGTGCCCGGAATTATTCTGTCCAGAAAATTCCTTGGTAGCAGGTGAAGTATAACTCCATACCTTTTTAGGGGTGTCTGTGCATTTATCCACAAACTCAAGTAAGTCCAATATTCCAGTACTATGTCTATCTCGAAGTTCCCTCACTTCTTGTCGACTGCATTTTTCACATGCAATTCGGTGCTGGCGGTAAACCCTCTTCGGAGTCTGGATAGCCGTGGCCCACTGCAACGCCGGGCACTCCCCTCCCTGCTACTAGTAGTTAGCAGTGCGTAGATACGGGAAGTTTAGACTTATCAGGATGACGTTGTCATTTTGGTTTCCAGTAAGTAGTTATATACCATTGGTAATCTAGGAGAAACTACGTTAAATACTCGATTTTGCCATAGGCTGTAGTTGAAAGTGAATCTGCCGAAGACATAGCAAGACCCTTTTACTCTTCGAAATTGTAGGAGGTAAAATACCCTTGACGTTCTTTGGTTGTATAGTATAATTGGAAAAAGGAAATTATCATCAATGTCAAAACATTTGTAGAAAGTAACGAAATAAAAGGTTTTATTACCGTTTTCTTGGTTTTTTCTACTTTTCACTCAATTTGGAAAATGACAGGAAGCTAACGGATGTGTCAAAATGTTGTCTTCAATCGTTCTCCTCAAGTTTGCACTATCTTATCCGCTCTCATTATATGCAAATGTTGACATATCCACGGCGCTTAGTAAGGTTCAAAGGACGGCTTCCTTGTGCATTTCTAGTATACTTTATCTTACTACTCTAGTCATCATGCAAACCCGTATATGGTTACAAACGCATTTCGACTACAATAACTGAAAGTTTGGAAGCATTCTCAAATGGAGCATGCCAACATTTTCCTTGAGATGACTAGACCTGATGCCTACATCTGACATCTGAGTATACTATGCCGACTGTGGAATTCGAATGGCGAATTGAGGATGCATAGGTGAAGTCCATCGACAATAAAAAAACACATATGTAAACCCAAAACAGCCAACCAAGCAGAAGGTACATAATTTGTAAAGTAAAGAAATGTTTTTTTACAAAACCCCGATGCCCTAATATGCTGAGTTTGTTCTAGTCTAGTGTTATACGCATAGTAAAGCACTGTGTACTACACGAACGTGGTATTCACTAGTTCCGACTCCTTGGAGGAATCTTCTATGACTACTGAGACGAGAAATACGTTAACTTGTCATCCTTATACAAATGCAACGAAATGGTCTGCATCACACACATAGCTACATGCAATAGAACAAAAACTTATTGCGATAGAAACTAAACCATTACGCCTTCTTCGACAGCTGAGCTTCCCCAAATAGACCTTTGCAAATCGCACACTGGGTCACTCGTATTGATATTACTCTTAATTCTGCAACAATTTCAAGTCAATATTGAATTTGAAAATTTTCTGCCATCCTTACATATTTAACAAAGTTTTAAAACAATTTTTATTCTCCACTGTTTTGCTGTTAAGTGTAGCATTAACCTCCTTTTAGTTATTCCTCAACCCTGTAATGAGAAATTCGTTTTGCACTATTCTCCTGTTTCTGAAACATAATATTTCTGTTACAACTTTGTTGCAGTCTGTATTTAAAGTTGTCCATTCTTCGTGCCGTTGTATTTTTATCGGCCAGGGTTTAGTAATAGAATTTAAATTAGGAAATTCGGTAAACAGACAAAACAGGACAGAGACAAATTCTTCTAATGGCGGCGTTGAAGATGTTGACAAACCCTTGCCGGGGTACATGGAGAGTTTGCAGTAGTAATTTTGACGATAAAATGTCAACAAGAGAAATGTTTTATAGAGGAACTTTAGTTGATACATTTTTCCGTTAGTTTAGTTTTTCTTTTAATTTGTAGCATCTTAAGGACGTAAATAAGGGCGTATAATATGTTCTCCTAAAAGTCTAGAGTGGAAACAATATTTAATTTTTATTGAAAAGTTTATGAATTTATAAAACTTCTGATACAACTGGTAAGAACGTAAATTTGGTCACTCCAAATGTTTGTAGTGTCCATATCATGAGATGGATTTAAGTTTTCAACGAACTTAACTTCTGAACTTTTTTCTACTTGGCGCCTGCATGAAAACATGGTAAATCACTCATACATTTATTGAATATTCAATAAATTTTTTGAATATTCATTACAACGCCGGAGCTCATTGTCCTGTTTGATGTTAGTATATATTTTATAACACCTGCAAAACCTGTAAAGTATGAACTGTTCAGGAAAAATATAAAATTCTTTGCATTTTGCGATAAATACCTACACGCTGAAAAATCTTTAGTTTTTTGTTGCTAACGTGTGTTTGGAGCTTGTTGCAAATATAATGTACTCGTGTCCAAACACATTGTGTTTGCTACTCAATATTACAAGTTTGAGACGCAATGATTAATATGTTATAATACTGGCGTTTTGGACCCAAATGTGCACTGTTTATGATCTCTTGAGAGCAACATAATAAAAGAGGGACAACGAGAGAGTCCCAAATACATCAGTGTTTGTGATGCACACCCACTTGTGTTTGATGCACTGTTTATGCTCTCTCGAGAGAGAGCCACATAATAGAAGAGGGACAATGAGATAGTCTATTATGTAAATGTATTTCTGCATTTTTACATTACATTCTCAGTCAGTGATTCATAAATGTTCCTGAATGTGCGCGTAAATTGCAGATGAAGTCAATGTTTCCTAATTTGTCTGATGTATTGGGTTGTAGTTTCAAGTATTCAGTCGGCAATGGTTCTTCTGATGGAGGATATCTAAAGCGCTCGATCAGTGAAAAAATAATAAACAAAGGCTCAGACAGTTAAACGGTTTGGGATATTGCTTTGGTGTTTGCGTATGTTTGTCGTATGTTTGTCTATATGTGTGCCACCAACGTGAGAATTATATACTTATACGTATATTTTATTAATCGATTAATCGCTATGATTTTTCCGAGTTCATCGTTAATCGATAAATTTAATTATTAAAATATTCGGTTAATTTTATAGCACGATTAATCGATTAACCGAATAATGATTAATTGAATGGTTACCGTAGTGTATACTCATTCACAAAAAAAAAGTTCCTTTTGTCCACCACTCAAAATGTACCTTGGTTTATTTTAAGATGATTCCCAAAATATTTCGTGTTTAGCAGTAAGATCCCATGAGCTGGAACATTTTTAGGAAAGGTACTTTTTTCGTTTTTTTATAGTCTAACTAAAGACAATGAATACGATATTAATATAGGATAAAAGTTGGCATGTCCTGTAGCAATATTTTTTCAGGGATATTGTGCAAACAAATTCAATTTTTAAATTTTGGTATGGAGATTTTTGTAAGCAACTAAGCCTTTTAAAAAGTAGATTCACTCATATATTCATGATTGATTAGTAATTTACTGGGCTTTTTGCTTTGACATTTTATTACCATAATATTATTGTGAACAGCATTGTAATAATATTTTATGCATGCCTAAGTGGTGAGCAAAATCCCCTGCGAATTCACTTTTACCTTTGGAAAGGTTGGTTGTTTATTATTGACATTACGGTAAAAAAAAAACTTTACCTAGTGTAAAAAAGCGACAACATTAAACAAACACAAGGTTATGGATATACGATTTTTCTTCTATGGCACTACCAAACTACTTTGGTTTTGATCCATAGAAAGGAAATCAAGCATTGCCACATTTGTCATATTAGTACCAAAATACATCCAGCACATCCATTACTTATCATCCGCCTGTTGCCACTTTGGTTTTGCGCTCAGCGTTTTAGAAATTAAATTTTCCATATTTAGGTTATGATTTTGAATCTGATCGCGAACCATAATATGGATGGATATGGATAGCTGGTCTTACCAAATAGGTAAACGTTCATACAAGATAACTGTTAAACTCGTAAAAATATTCCTATACAGAAGCTGGGTCCATAGGAAGTGCTAATTGGCTTGTGGACGGACTTTACCGAATGTGGGGTTATATGCAAACGCGTTATAACTTCTATATTATCTTTCACTTTAAGAATGAGTTTATAATTTTTTTTCTTCTTCTTAACAAGAAGTAGTAGTCAAAGCAGCTCTAGCCGTTAGTGTAGATAAACCAATGCTACCCCAAGTGGAGGGAAAGACTTGCTATATACACTCTGTGTGAAGTTATCATTTATTCTACTCACGTAGAATATTAATTTGCAAACAATCATGAATATCAAAAATTGCTGGGCAAACTGCAGTGCATATTGGAATCTTAAAAAATCGAAACAAGCATAAGTAAAGGGTTTATGAACCCTCGGTATTTTCAAACGACAAGTGCATTTTTCATATATTTTGTCTTTTTTGTTCGGATTTTCCAAACTGAACAATGAATAAATGGGTTTGTTTCAAAGCCACAGATGTTATCGATCACAGGAATAGCTATGTGAACACATCATTCACATCATCAATGTCTTAGAAGTAATTGCTATCGATTTGGTAGATACTACAAACAGTTAATGGACGCATGCTTTGAATTCCGGCAAAGCTTAATGTAAGTCTAAAATAAAACATTACAGGAAGTGTCAAAGGATTCCCGGTTGGAACGAATATAGTTACTATATATATTATGTACTATACATACTATATATTATGTACTAGTTAGTTATAACACGCCTACGACCCTCGTTAAATAATTCGACAATTTAAATGGATCTTTAAGAAAATATACTTTTTGAAAAATAATAAACTTTTTTTAAGAAACATTTTTGTTTTATAGAACGTAGATATATTTTTTAAGTGTATTTTTAGGTAATTTTTGTAAGAATATGTATAAGAATTATATTTTCCCGAAAAGGTTATATTTTAAAGATAGGTACCTCTTTAATACAAATCTAATGTTTATTTTAAGAAAATTTACTATTTATAAGAGGAAGTACTTTTTGTAATAAAAAGCCAGAATGGTATGAAATTTCCACTTCGGAGTTTCTAAATTTACTTTTGGCGTAGACTACGTCTCACCTTACGGTATAGGGAGTCATGTCAGATTGTTATTGTTGTAATCTTTATTTCATTGATTATGACGAAACGGCGAGATAGCTTTTTTTAAAAATTTTTTATAGGTAAATGAAGGTGTTATCTTTCGTTTGATATACATTTCATATTGGTTGATATCTTCCTAATATTTAAATTTCTCAAATGAAAATTGTTTAAATACATACACTCAAACATATGTGTGGTGTTTGGTTGAGTGTTTGAGTTTGTAGCGTGAACACAAACTATGCTGCAGTTTCAGTGGGGACACAAACCTTCGGCTGTTGTTTTGATTGATGAAATATTGAAATTTCGTATATTTACTTATGTGTTTAAGTGAAACAAAATGTTAAATGTGAATTTGAATTTAACATGGACATATAATTATAAAAAATATATGAAAAAATTAATTCATACATTTTAGCGTAGAATACGTCTTCCCTTACGGTATAGGGAGCCATGTCAGATTGTTATTCTTGCAATCTTTATTTCATTGATTATGAGGAAACGGCGAGATAACTTTTTTTATCCTATTTTTCCTATCATAAGCCCATATTATCAAAAGTAACTTTCAAATAATCAAATTGATTTGCGTCTGTTATTTATCATTTATCCTTACTCTTTTAATTTAAAAACACATTTATCCTATTTTTCCTACCGTAAGCTTATGTATATTACCAAAAGTAACTATCAAATAAATAAATTCATTTGCTTATGTTATTTATCATTTATTGCTATATATGTTTTCTATCATATCGGATGGCGTATTCTACGTTAAACTTAATGGCCGTGTCTCTGACACAGCCTGCAGGGACAGCCCGTGGCCGAAGGCCTCGGACAACTGTCTGCTCTATTTTTTATTGGGTCGAAAACTATAATATATGCTAAATATTGGCTACAGTCTCCACCTAGTAAACTTCCCATTAAACAAGAACAGTAAATTTGAGAAGATTACAGGCCAACACTATAAAGATATTATTAAAACACATATTAAAAAATAATCCATTGCCATTTAAATACACAAGGTGGAGCAAATGTAATTACCCTATTGGAAAACCGTATAAAATTTTCAAATGGCGTCAAATATCAATTCGGTTTTAACATTTCTGAAGCAAACAAACGCAGAATTTAAATTGACAAGCCATGAATCAGTTCACTCCACAAGAACGCTTGTGTTGCCGCAGCGTCAATTTCGTCGCAGATTTCCTGGCCATCCGACACCAACTGGACAAACACAGCGGCTTTTGCCAACTCACCTTGAAGAAGAGTCTGGGACAACACGAGATCTCCCCCAAGGTTGGCCGGCACCGGAGAAGCCGTTCTGCTGAGAATAGCCCTGTTGTTGCCTAAAATTTCGAAGATTATCCCGGAACATCGAACAGACGACCTGCCGCGCAATGGGGCATTAGCCAGCGGTCCCTACACAGACCTATGGTGAAAGATTTGAATATGTTTCCTTACAAAGTGCAGACAGTGCATCAGCTGTTAAGTGTTGACCGACAAACGCGTCTAACTTACGCTGAAGCTAAACGCGTCTAACTTACGCTGAAACCCACACCTTAGGGTTATTTTTCATCGAAAATTATCATGTGCGATGAGGCTCATGTCCATATTAGTGGTTACATGAATAAACATAATAATGGTTACAAACCACAACCGATATTCTAAAGGAAACATTTCCGGGCTGGTTAAACAATTTATCCGTTCCAGACTTCTTTTATGGGGTTTTTTTTTCGAAGTCTCGGGTTTACGCTTCAGAGTCTTGTAGACCTTAATGAGAATATTCGCCAAGAATACGGGAGCCTGTCGCCCGAAGTTCTGGCAAGAGTGATGGAAAGTGCTATAGAACGTATGTTCATCAGCCCTGGCGGCGGCCAATTTGCCGATTTGATTTTCGAAACTTGATGGAATAAATTCCAAGTAAAACAATTTCACAAGCAAACCCAAAGTTTTTCATTAAAAAAATATACAGCAAAAGAACATTGTGTGAACTTTTGCCCAACATTGTATAATGCAAATTGAATCCAGAATAGACAAAAAATCCGAATAGAATGGTTTTAAAGTAGACAGTGAGTGCACTGATTCTTTAATACATTCCCGAGTGCATGTTTAAAGCTTGGGCATTAATGATTTTCCCCCCAATATTTATCTTAAAAATCGATTCTTAAATGACTTACGAGAAAAATTAGTGCGCGTTTTACATCTAATTCTACAGCGAGTTATTTCAGTAACAAATGTTTTCACGAATTTTTTGTGGATTAATTTTAATTTAATAACCAATCTAAGTAGCATCTCAATCTTCTAGGAAATATTCAAGAACGATGATTCCGAAGATTCATAAAGCTTTTAGTGCATGCGTTCATAAATCAAGGATAAAACAATATCTGTAAGCAGTCATCGGGGTATAATTATATTTTGTTATTTGAGAAACGGTTCCATATATGTTAACGGATATTCTGATGGTGAATAATCGGTGATGAGCTGTAGCGTACGAAACAACTTGATCAATTCTAAGTCTGCCGAATGTATTCATCTTGCTTATCGAAAACGACTCTATCGGGTCATAACCATTCGATATCGGTATAAAAGATTGGGATTAAAAAACGAGGATAATCTCTCGCTACTTCCAAGGAGATCTTTGCTCACCTTGTGACGAAATTTATTAACGGGTTTTATTGGAATCTGAATCGGTTTACAAATTTAGGATTATGAGGAACAATCTTGGGCTTTTACATAAGACGTATTCTAGTCAATTCAATATTCCAGTAAAAGATATTGTAGACACAAACAGGTCTTCACTTACTTTCCGATACTTTACTTAAATACAGCGTGTTTTCCTCAGAAATCGTTTAATAAATGTTTGAACCTCATCGTGGTCAGCTTCGTCAAGCTCCAAGTAGTATAACCGTACAAAAGTAAAAGTTTTCACACTGCAATTGAAATTCACAATTCTGTCCTTTCCGATATCCTATTATTGCGCCAGATTTGGTGCAGGTTTATGGATGCTACATGCGATTTATTTATTTGAGCATCTATACCCGTCGCGAAGCCACCATCACTGGTAATCGTGCATCCCAAATAGTTTACTCATTTCACCTCTTCAATTAACAAACCATCAACTGTTAGCGGAGTATTGCAACCTGTGCGCATGAGCATCAGTTTTGTTATTTTATTTTAATCCCAATCACAATAATAACGTACTCTCCTGTTTAACTTGGCCTTGATATGATCAAATTTATGGGCTACAAGATATCATGCAGGTGTTCGGGCATATTTCAGTGAATGCCGAACGGTGCTTCTACATTGGTTGCTTCCATTACCCCGTTCATAAGTAGAAGAAATAATGTGAGAGACAAGGCTCATCCTCATCTAACTTGCACAGATGTAGTGAAAGTTTGGATTTTATATTAAAATTAACTTTATGTGCTGCATCCCAGTACAGTACCCAATTCAAGGACAATATATCGTCCGGTATCCCTTTTTCGTCACGGTGGATGACACGGAGTTTTCTCAAAGCCTTGTTAGAAATCTACGACAATCACATATAGAGGTTACCCAACTATCGGTGAGACTTGCCGCACGCACACGTACTCTCACTCTGACACAGTAAGTGCCCCCACGCACACAATCACTCACTGTACAATACGAACTAACGCAGTGGCAGATTCTGCCAAAAGTAATCAAGACTTATCTACGAAGACGTCAAAAATAACGTATATATGGGTTTTTCAACAGAGACGCTACAAAAGTTAATCGATAGGGACAGCAAACGACGCCATATTTTCCCCCGCTCTTTTGACATTTCTCTTCAGTAAGGTTTGCCATTTCATCATGGAAAGATATACGAGCCAACAACGAGTCGAAATTATTAAAATTTACTACCGAAATTTGGAGACAGTGGCCTCAACTTTAAGAGCGCTACGTCCAATTTATGATGTGGCTCATTTCTGGCTGAATGGCTTCGTCAATAAGCAAAATATGCGTTATTGGTCAGACAGCAATCCACACGTAATCCATGATCATCATTGCATCCCGAAAAAAAATACGGTTTGGTGCGGTTTATGAGACGGCGGCGTCATTGGGCCGTAGTTCTTCCGTGATGATCAAGACCGGCACATTACTGTGAATGCGAATCGCTACCGTTCAATGATAACCGAATATTTTTGGCCCCAATTGGATAATATAGACTTGGAGGACATGTGGTTCCTACAGGACGGCGCCACAAGCCACACAGTGAATGCCACAATCAACTTATTGGAAACCAAGTTTGGTGAACGTGTTATCTCACGAAATGGCCCAGTCGATTGGCCGCCTCGGTCATGCGATTTGACGCCGTTAGATTATTTCCTGTGGGGCTACATCAAATCTATGGTCTATGCCAACAAGTCAGCGACGATTGATGAACTTCGTACGAATATCGAACGTGAAATTGCAGTAGTATCGGCCTATTTATTCTCGAAAACCGTCGAAAATAGGGTTCAGCGTCTGGACTTGTGCAAGCGTGCTCGTGGTGGCCATGTAAAAGGAATCGAGTTCCATACATAATGGCATCGAACTACTTTCACAGGAATAAAGAATTTCATTGGTATCTAATACCGGTTTTGTTTTATTTAAAAAACTTTTGTAGCGCTCTTATTGAAAAACCCTATACATGTTTAAACAACCATACATTGTATATACATCTAGAAATTCTAACGAATATTCACAATCGTCGGGAAAATAAGGGAGACAAATAAACTGTTTAAAATATGTACTTACTTGAAGTTTCACTTCTGTCGCGTATCTTTTTCTATTTATTATAGTGTCAGTTTGTCTACAGTTAACAACAGTAATTATGATCATGATTATTATGAAGAGATTTCACTATACAACACCGAAATGCTTTTTAATGTCTGGTTTCCATCATACTACCATAAGCCCCATATGTTAGAATAACATGTAAGTAGAAGTTCTTTTTACGATTCACTTCATAACAGGAAACGGAAAATTGTTTTATGACTTCCCGCATGTGTTAGTAGAATTTTATACACTTCGACACTGGCACAATTTTCACCCTGTATGCTTGAATACATGTAATGTTCTTATCTGTAGACTGTTATTAAAAGTTAAAACACCTGCTGCGGTTTCCCTTTTATTTGCAAAGTTGATATTTCAATCTGCTGAACACTTGAAATGCAATCACATATTCCACTGTTTGTTGTGATGATGAAAACAAAACAAAATTGAAATTGTTCAAATGGTTTTTTTTTCTGTGCTTCTAACGTGATCGATTTTAAACACTTAATGGAAAACCTGTGAACAGCTCGCATCACACACTTGTATAAGAAACAAACAATATGTAGAATACATTTTATAGTCTGTTGCAAGTATCAAGACATTGTGGACTAAAATGTGTTCGACTCTTTGCTAAATAAAGGTAAACCAAAAACCTGTCAGTGATGCTCTATAATTTTCAGTACATTTGCAATGCATTTCTCTTTTACAAGTTTAATCATTAATCAATCACCATTAAACCATTAATCAATCACAGTTTGATTTACTATTCGTTATCAAAGTTTTGGTTCTAAGATTTTTTTGTAAAGTTCTAGTTTTGATGTTTAATAAATGTTTGAAGCAAAATCAAATCATATTTACTTTTCTGTTGGAATTATGACTTTTAGTTTAGATAGACGAATTTGGTTAGATTTGCTCATACTCATACTTCACCGCACCAACCATCCCGATTCTGGTCTGTCCCTGCAAATTCCGCATTGTGCAGACAAATCCCGCTTTATGACCTTTTGTCTTTAGTAGTAAACTTTAATTTAGATTAGAAGTTATATTTTCTTAATATACAATTTGCAACAGTCACAAGGAGAATTTTAATTCACATTACCAGTCGATCGTTTCGAAATTTGTGAACTTCATCATCAGAAGCTTAGCTGTAGGCTACTGAGATCTGTTTAAATGTGCCACTAACTGCAATAACTTTATAGGGGATTTTTGGTGGATTTTTCTGCATATTGACATGATATATGTAATCTTTTTTGGAATGTGGCGTAATCAGATGCTTGTTGTGCGTTAAGAGGGAATCTTTTCTTATGGGTTTTAGTTAATTATTTAGTCTGGCAGAAATTTTGTTTTAATGAAAACTTCAATAACTCAGTCAACTAATGCCAGCTTGTTACGATTTACTCATTAGGAAACGTCGCTTTATACAGTAATGTGTGGAGTCATAGCCCAAGTTGAAAAGTGGAAAAAAATTCAAAAATATCTGTTAGCTGGACAAATACACACAGACTTATCATTTTAATACCCAGTAAAAAAAGTAACATATCGAAGGAGCCATTTCAGGGCCTTAGTATCTTTGGACGAAATTCGTTTATCGACATTTTAAGACGATTTAGCCATGTCCGTCTGAATGGCGGGCTGGCTTGCTGGTCATTACGATAACCGCCGTAAATTTTTATCGATCACCACGAAACTTTGTCAGTGACTATTATTTGTCAATACTGAGTTTAGAATTGAAAATGGGCGTTTTGACCACGACCCTACTGTTACCTCCCATATAAATCGACACATTTATCACAAAATCAGATTTCTTTCAAACCTCTCTTCGGACAGCTGTGATTATCTTCAGCTCGCTCACCGGTTAATAATCTGTAAATGTCTACTTAACTGGAGGAAATGGGCGAGATTGTCACGCCCATTCTGGTACCTCCCATACAAAACAGGGTGTTCGTCCGGGCTCTCAATACGAGAAATCGCGTGAAACACTTCCGAACTTAAGGAAATTAGGTATAAGGCTTCACGTTATCAAACGACAATCGCCGATTAAGTCAATGGCGATTTTTCCACGCCCGTTTTGGTACCTCTCATACAAAAGTTGGTTGGCCAAACCGAACCAATCTTTATGAAAGTTTGTACTAGTCAATATTTACTCAAACAAAACTCTCCTGTAGAAACTGAGCTGTTTCGTCACGCCCATTCTGGTTCCTCCCATATAAAAATTGGGCGGATGACCGGCTGATCGATACGATATCTCCAGTAAACCACAACCGATCTTAATACAATTCGGTACTAGGCAATATTTTGCTAAAAGCTACTTTGTAATTAATAACTGACTATTGTGTCATGCCTAGTTTCGTTCCTCCCATACAAAAGTGGTATTTCGGGTTTGCGGACTCGAACTCTCCAATAAATCATGACCGATCTTAATAAAATTTGGTACTGATCAAAATTTCGGCAACAACTTGTCATGTCTTTTTTGTACCTCGCACATAAAAATTGGGTGGGAAAAAAATTCCCCAACACCACTTAGGATCGTAACTACTTTGGGTATTCAATAATATTTAGCGCAATTCCAATCTGCTGTTTAATATGGTCACTTTTGAGTACTCCTCTGCAATGGATGACTTAGGGTGAGGGTATGATTAAATCGGTTCACCCGTCTGAAACTTATGTACTGGGTTCTAAAATATCTTGCATATCGTTTGGAAGGCCTAAGTTTATTCTTTTTAAATCCGGTGAGAAAATTAAAATCGGTTGATAATCAACTAACTTACAAGCTTATAAGTGCGCAAAGGTACCCAAACCCGGTTTTTAACCGGTTTTTAAGATTTTTGGGGTGTTTGGGAAATTTCGCAAGCAGATTCTTATATTACTCCACAGCACCTATAAGAAAAATACTATCACTTGCCAGATATTTTGGACTGTCGCACAGTGCGACCGATTCCCAAAAAGCTGGCCAAAAGTCGAAAAAAAAAGTTTCTAGATAGAGTTTTTTTGTCTTTGGGTTGGCTACAGCCATCCCTTGAATATAGTATATATATACATATATATATGGGTGATTGTTCGGAAATTGTTATTTTTCAGATAGCAATTTTTCCAAACCTCGATATGTCTGCAGTACCATTTTTTTACGTTTCTAAATGTTATCATGGTCCAAAAGTATGATCTGAAGATCACTATACTACAACACCAAAGCAATCGAAGTT
Source organism: Phaonia tiefii (assembly GCA_963931995.1). Lineage (NCBI taxonomy): Eukaryota > Metazoa > Arthropoda > Insecta > Diptera > Muscidae > Phaonia > Phaonia tiefii. The sequence continues at coordinate 57,519,686 of OZ008368.1, read as the reverse complement.
ATGGAGCATTGATGGTATTCCGATGACACGGTTGTGACTGTCTCAACGAAACTTAATTGTAATGACCGCTAATATATATCAATTGAATAAAACGCACTATTTTAATGTTTTAACTAATTTATTTAGTTAACTTCGCCAATAGACTAATACCTTTCACGACATACACATGACTGACGATTGCCACAAGATATGTCAAATACTTCACTCTCGTTTTGCCAGGTCTTCGCAAAAGCCTACTGTGTTGCCAGGTCTTCGCAAAAGCCTACTGTGTTGTCAGGTCTTTGCAACAGCCTACTCCACATTAATCATTCAGTGTCAAGAAACCATTATTTATCAATTTTGGTCAGTATTGGAAACTATATGACACGGTTGTGACAGCCACGGTTGTGACTTTCAGTGTTCAACCTAACCGTGCTCCAGACCGGTTTGGAATTCGACAAGTTCCAAAGACAATGAAGTTCAGGCAATGAAATATTACTTTCATAACCGGGAATCAAGCCTAAATATCGTACGGCATATGTGAATCATAAGAGGACTGTTGTGACGTATTATTTTGTGACTTAGCTTTTCAATTTTTCGAATTGAATTCCCCTTCGTATACATGTGCGTGTGTTGACTTCTGTCGGTGTAAATACTGCCACTACCCCCTCCACTCCAAAATGCCAGCAAGTGGGTCATATTGAAACCCCGGAGATGGCGCCACCACAGTCGAATTCAAATTGTACACAATTCTGACAAAACTGTTGGACAGACTTCGTGGACCGTTCAATAACCATGGCGTGCATATTCCTCCAATTTTTTTGCGTCGAATTTGTAAATCTAAATGTCGCTTAGAACATATATGCTGGTAACTTCTTTCAAGCCACGTCCCTGACGGATATTACTGCTGAAGTCCTGAATTCGATACGGAGGACAGGCCATGGTTGTGACATTTTGAACAGTTTTTTCTCCCTAAAACCGACTTACACGGTTCAGAATGGAATGTGTTTCATGGAAATAATAGAGTACCATCGTAGCTTCGGGAACATGTCGCAATTTAATCACCATTCGACCATTTTAGGGTGGGAAAATTTAAAGGACGAGAAAATGACAATTTCCGAACAATCGCCCATATACCCTAAGTATCCTCTGTATTTTCAGTCGCAACGTGGCCTTCGTTTGAGCATAGTATTACTGTCGATGAATAATGAAAGTTGTACACATATGAAAGATTTTGTAATGAAGTAAATTGAACAACACCAAATGGAATCATCTTCGGAAGGTTAGTAAAATACGAGAAGTCTTTAGTACATATCAATATTTCGACACAAAATTTTTAGCTGCAGCAATACGTAGATACATTTTTTGCAATTTTTTTTATAAAATTTGAGTTTTCAAACTGTATAGTAATACAACGCCGTCATATGCTGCTTTGAAACCTATTGGAGGTTATTCAAAAAAGTAATAGTTATTTAATAAAACAAGATTCAGCTGCTACCACTTGCTACCTTGGCTTTTATGCTATTTTATGTGCACAAGAAATAAATACGAAGAGAGAATGGGAGAAAACAGTGAAAGCCTATACTTTAAAGAGTGGATCTGCTTGTATTAGTAACTAAGTTTTCTGTACAAATTCGAGTGTGTGTGTGTGGGTGCGTTCAACTCGGAAGGGCTCACCTCTTACGTTATTTCACCATGCTCTCAACCGCACACCCAAGACCGGTCACATTACCGTAAACTTGAGTGTACACGAATTATGTGAAACTTTTCATTTTATCAGATTTCTGTTATGTCAATATTAATTTTTGTTTCATTTATTAGCATATGTTTTTTTTGATAGAAAATTATTTAATTATTTTTTAGGTACCAGTAATACGATGGAAGGAGATTTGACGAGGCTCAAATTATTTCATGAAATTAAAAACATTTTAAAATGTGACAAACAGGACATTTTTGCGAAAGTAGAAACCCTTTTATCGAAAAGTGAGAATTCCCGTTATACGTTGTCAGATGAAGAAAAAAGCCAAATATGTGATACAGTGAAAAAAATGGTACAAAGATGGGATTGCAGCAAAAGAGTATAAGATAGACTTTTGAAAAAAACCATGATTGGTTACAAAAAAATATTGAGCTCAAAAAAGGTAGCCAAAAGGAAAAATCTAATACAGAGCCAAGTGAGGCGCAAAATGACGAAAAAAATTGAAAAACAGATCGTCGAGAACTTAGTTGCTCCGAATCTTCAGAAAGAGGTAAACGCAGAAAAACAGAAGAATTACGAGCAAATGTATCAACAGAAGCTCTTTTGTACTCGGCATCTAGTAAACTGCGTTCGGAAGGTAACATTGACTTTGCAAAAGTGGTACGTGATATTGCCGAAGGAAGTCCTACAAAAGCTGCAAGATACAGGAAATCGTTGGAGTCTACAAATGAGTCACGTGAGGGGGTGGCCAATAGGGGTGGAAGGGGGTGGACTTTCAAATTTTTAAAATCAAATTCGTAATCAGCGACCCAGAAAACATATAAATTGACATGCATCTTGATTATGTTCTAGAATATACGCTATTTCACGTGATGGTGTGGCCAATAGGGGTGGAAGGGAGTGGATTTTCAAATTTTTAAAATGAAATTCGTAATCAGCGACCCCGTAAACATATACATTCACATGCATCTTGATTATGTTCTAGAATATACGCTATTTCACGTGAGGGGGTGGCCAATAGGGGTGGAAGGGTGTGGATTTGCAAATTTTTAAAATCAAATTCGTAATCAGCGACCCCGAAAACCTCCGAGTATGAAATTTGGAATCAATTGATTTTTCGAGTTTTGGCCAGCTTTTCGGGAATCGGCCGCACTGTTTTACTGCGGCGGCATTTGAACATGTTATATCGAATTGTCTATATCAATACAAAAACAGGAATACGTGTTAAGGTGGGATCACACGATTTGTACATTTGTACAAAAAATGACAAATTTAGATTTGTACACATTTGTGCATTTGGGTATCGATGTGCAAATGATTTGTTTTGCGATCAGACGATTTGGCTATTAAACATCAAAATGATTTGTCACACATTTGTACACAGCAGTAAAGTGACAAATATTTGCCAGTTCATTCACACGATTTAACCATTTGGTCATAAACACTAAAACAGCTGATCAGCTGTCAACCATAACTTTGCATCTTTATTGCAAAATTTAAAGTGAAATAAACGAAAATGATGGTAACGCAAAGGCAAAAGAAACTCGCTGCAGTTATATACATTTACTATTATTTAAAACGCGAAAAAAGTGTCAAAAATAAAGTTACTCGTAGAAATTAAGAAAATTGGTAAAATCAACTGAATCAATGTTTTGCTTTTACTTGTCAAAACACCTGCTGAGTCGCGAGAAGAGACAGTATTGCCCATATTTTTTGATTTTTTCGTACTTGTGGTTTCAATTTCTTTGCCATTTTGATTGAAATTTTGCTTCTCACCGATTTACACCAAAGTTTCACTATCGATAGAACTTTTTAAACGATTAAAAATGACCGACAATTTTTTTGGCGGTCGGTCCAACTTTTTGATATTTAGGCCTTCAGAGCTTGAGTATATAATCGGCTACATCTCAAGTATTTATGGTCCGATCTGGGTCAAGTGAGCAAATTTTTTCACTTTTATTAACCCATTGGCGGAAAATTAACAAAAAGAATTTTTTAACCTCACTTTTTTGATAGAAACCTATTTTTCTCAAGAAATGGACGTCGTAAAGTTAGTTTTTTTCTTGATTTCGTGAGCCTTTCAAAGACCGTAGATATTCACGTTCAAAAAGCCTAAAATGCCCAGAGAGAAAGTTTGATAGCAAAATTCGGGCCGGAAGGGGTTTTACGGTTTGTTTAATAACAAGGGAGTCTCAAGCCGGGGATCCCCTATTTTCAATGTCCAATGTTATTATGTTACTGATCACTGTGACATGCTACATTTTTTTCAGTTTTATAACTTTGATATCTTTTGACCCAGATCTCTGGTGTTTAAAGGGTTACTGCAAAGTATTATACCTTAAAAAAAGCTTGAAGTGTTGTATCTTTACGACGTCCATTTTTGAGAAAAATAGGTTTCTATCAAAAAAGTGAGGTTAAAAAATCCTTTCGTTAATTTTCCGCCAATGGGTTAATAAAAATGAAAAAATTTATATAATGTAATTTATAGAATTTTGTATGAGCTTTCTAATGATACTCACTTGACCAAGATCGGACCATACACAACTGAGATATAGCCGATTATATACTGAAGCTTTGAAGGCCTATATATCAAAAAGTTGGACCGACCTCCAAAAAAATTCTCGGTCATTTTTAATCGTTTAAAAAATTCTATGAAATCGGTGAGGAGCAACTAAAGTGTAGTTATGCTGAATTATTAATCAAAATGGCAAAGAAATTGAAACCATAACGAGTACGAAAAAATCAACATATTGGCAACACTTACACTTGTCAACAATATTTGTCTATTTGGCACTTGCATTTGTCTTCAAGTGGCAAATCAGAAATTTGGCCATTTTCATAAATTTGATTTGGCTTCTGTGGCTGCATTGCGTTCACACGATTTGGCATTTATGGTTGTTTTTGATTTGTCACAAGAAGCCAAATATTTGGCCTTTCTGTTAAATGACAAATGCAATTTAGAGATTACACGATTTGTCTATGAATATGACGAATTTTTAGCCAACTGTAAAAATCGTGTGATCCCAGCTTTAGGCTTTGAATGCTGTTAGTATGAACTTCCCTTATGTTAACAGTCAAACATCAAAAAAAAAATAAGGTCAATACGAAATTTCAAAATTCCGCTTTAATGACTCAAATCATGTGTTTGTTATTTTTATATTTGTAATTTTAAAAAAATTATTGTAGAATTGTAGATTATGAATACGAGGCCCTCAATTAAATTTACAATTCGATATTACAATTGTTTGATCCTAAATTATAAACAAAAATGGAAATTGAATTATTTCATAAAACCAAAATGTAATGACAATTTAGCATTGACGTCAAAGTAAATTGATTACTTTGCAAATTTCTAGAATTTGTTGATTTTTTATTAAATTTATTAATAATCGCCAAATCGAACAAATTTATGGCATATGTGAGGTTGAGAAGATTTTCCAAATAAAAAAATAAAAAACTCACATGAGGTGTCAGGGGACACCCGGTTGGAATGAAGTTCCTTCCGCTATGTACTATGTACTAGTTAGATCCAACACGCCTAAGGCGCCCATTAATAAATACGATAATTTTAAATGGATCTTTAAGAAGAGGTACGTTTTGTAAAGTGATGAACTTTTTTGAAGAATTTTTTTTACAGAATGTATTTGTTTTTTATATTTTTAGGTGTCTTTTGGTAAGAATATTAATTATATTTTTACGAAAATTTAATTTTTAAAGAGAGGTACTTCCTGTATTAACCCCTATTCAACTGGTGTTGCGTTTTCGCGGTGAGTACAACAAGCATATGGGTGGTGTTGACCTACACGACAATGGAGTTGCCAACTATCGTATAGCAATACGAGGTAAAAAGTGGTGGCGGCCATTGTGGAATAATTGTGTCAATTCTACAATCGTAAATGCCTGGAAAATGCACTGCCTGATTGCAAAAGCTGAGAGCAATCGCCCGTTATCTCAATTGGAATTCAAAAGTGATATTGCCCGTGGTTTGCTACTGTATGAAGAGCGGCCAGAGGAAGAACCATCATATGAATACGACATTGAAGAAGCAGAAAGACTACCCCAAATGCCACGTTTAGACGTTCGGGATCATGTCATATGGAAACCTCCGGGCGGTACCGGAAAGAGATGTGCTAAATGTCATTCGCAAACATTTTTCCAATGTTGCCCTTACTTTCCATAGAAAAAAAATAAATAAACTAACAATATTTCGATTATTTTACTCTTAAAGTTAACCTTTCATTTAGGTACAACAAAAAAATTCCTCACAAAAACTAGATTCTTTTCTTTTTATTTTCAAACCTAATATACCCCTAATCGGCCAATGATGGGTTTTCGCAACACCTGATTTTCCAGGAACCTTGGCACCTTCGGGACTCAAATCTTTCAGATATGCCTCAATAGCCAGCATACAAACTTTCATTTAGTTATCTCAACGGAATCGGGTAGTGGTAGAAAATGGGTTAAAAGCTAATGTTATTTTTAAAGGGTACTATTTTTATGAGGAAGTACTTCCTGTAAGAAAAAGCTATAAGAGTATGAATTTTTGTTTACTAAGAAGTACTTTTTTCGGAACAGGTACGTTTTACAGAAGTCCTACTCTTTTAAGGAAAATATTATTTTTTAAAAGAAAATTTACATAAATTTTTTTTAAAAAAGACTACTTATCTCAAGAAAAGAAAAGAAAACCTATTATTTGATTTTCAAGAAAATGTACTTTAAGCAAAGAAATTATTGGAAGAAATGGTATTTTTTATGGGAAGTATATTTTTGTTTTTGAAGGAAAGGTTATTTTGTTAAGAAATGGGAATTTATTTACAATTTGTCCATTTTCAAGGATAACTACATATCTCAAGAAAAGTTATTTTGCTTCGCAAAAAAGGTACTTTATACAGAAAAGGTAGTTTTTTAAGAAAAGGCAATTTGTTGTAAGAAAATTTACTTTTCTAAGAAAAGGTACTATTTTAAAATAATCCCTTTTGAAGAAAAGGTACTTTTAGTAAGAAAATGTGATTTTTTTAAACAAAGGTACTTTAAGATAAGGTATTTTTTTAAGAAACTGCACTTATTTAAGATTATGTTCTTTTTTTAAACTTCTTTCACTTTGGGTTTTCTAAATGTGGATTCAAAACTACAATATATACTAAATATTGGTTACAGGCTCCACCTGGAGAACTTCCCATTAAACAAGAAATTTAAAAACATATGTGAGACACCTATTTAGTCCAGACACAAACCAAAAGCAAAAGTAAACAATATTGTTGATAATAGTGGGTATTAGCCTAATAGTGTTTGAACAAAGGTTGTGGTTTTCATTTAGCCCCCATCCCGTAAGGTGCGATAAGGAACTTCGTTCCAAAAATATTATAAATCATTACTTATGTTCTGGGAAGCATCTCAAATTAAAACAATTTAACCTTTAAATTTTTTTGACGTGACAACGTCTTAAATTAGGTTGCGGCTGGGAGTCACTTATGAAAAAGTGTAACGCCCGGTAACGTTACGATGAGTCACCGAACACAAGTAAACGCAATGTGTTTACTTGTGTGCCAGAAACGATTTGCTTTGCTGGCTTCTAGTGGCTGTTGGTCGGTGGTGTGAGTGTTTTTGTTTTTTGGCACATCATATATATGACGACTGAGCAAGTATGTATGTGCGTATATATGTGCGTGTGTATGAATATTGATTTAGATCAGTCTGCATTGGATAAGGTATTATTTTTTGTTTTTTTTTTTTGTTTTTTGTTTTTTGGCTTTATGATATGTGTAGTGTATGTTTGTGTGTAGAAATTTTCATATTAGGTAGCCAAAACGAAACAGAGAGCTGCGGTCGGCTTTAAAAACGATATGCGAATATGATGAATTGAAATACTTTTTGGTTAGTAAATTATTTTCTTTTGTTTTTAATAAAAGAAATGTTTATTTTTTATAATAAAATAAATGTTTATATTTTATAATAAAGGATATGTTTATTGTTTATAATGTCACATTTGATAATGTGTTCATAGAAATCGCACAGGTACCTAGATGGTGTTGAAATTACTTCTATTTTCCTAAACCATAAGTTTCAATAAATGTTAAAACATCGCCCGTGAGTTCTAACACTCATTGGGCAAGTGAGTTCATTGCACTCCTATTGTGCAATTTAATTATATTCATATCAATAAATATTCTACCGAGAAAAAGACGTTGTCACGTAAAATCTTCGCCCGTAAAACCGACTTTACAGGCAACAATTTTTTTTAAATAATAATATTTTACTATAAAAGGAATGAAAGAAAGTTGGCACTGAACCGCTTGCAACTAATCATCAATTCAATGAAATCCCATAACTAAAACTAATTCATTAAGTTAGCCGTACGATTTTCCATAAGTAGGCAAACCATTGGATGGTTTTCTACAGGGGCATGAGGCCCATCTATAACACAGCTGAAATCCGTGCCTTTAGGAACAGATAGTACATTCAGACAGAGTTATAATCAAGACGGCCGTACATATTGAAGCGATACTGTGAAATTTGGTTTCTAATTTTAAAATAAAATATCTGGGCGACATCTTTTGATTAAGTATGTAATAAAATATCCTTCAAATGGCCCCCACGGCTCTGATGACAGGCTACTACTCTTTTCATGCAATTTTCCAAGATTGACAAGAAGACATGTTGCTTTATCTCACCGTTGACGCATTGGATCTCGGATTTGAACTCAGATATTCAGCCTAGTTTTTTCATATAAACCCTGCATATCACAAAATTGCAAAGAAAGAAATCGCGTGATGTTAAATCGCATAATCTTGGTGGCTAATTAACATCAGAATTTCTCGAGATAATTTGTTGTGCAGAAATGATGGCAAGTACTGTTGAACGAAATCTTTACGTATACTTGTACATGAATACTATTCGAAGTTTTTGACACAAGTTATGAACCCATGGTTTTTGCAGGGAAGTTTATCCATAACTGCTCAAAGGCATGCATAAATGCATATATAGAAGTAGAATACTACACTCGATTTTTTAGTCCATAAGTGTGAAGTAGTTATAAGCCTGTGTCTGTAGACTGATCCATATGACCAAAACCAACATAATTTTATTGTGTGAGAGTCTGACTGTATTCATTGGTGCTGTATGAGAGACTTCATTTGCCTAAAAATATTTTTCTATGTACTGTTATCCTTGAGTGAACTTTTGCTACAAATGAATAATAGTTGATCCCTGATATGGTGCTAGCCATAAATCTGGTCTTGACTTTGAATTGTTTTTTGGCCGTTTCGTTTTTTAGTTAAAGGGCCTTTAACAAAGGCACTTTAAGCATCACTACTGACCAGATAACTAAACAAAGAGAGATCGTTTCGGTATTCTGCATTTCTTCGGTTTAATACATATGAATTCATTATGTTGTATAATTTGTTGATGTGTAAACATCTATACGCTGGGGGTAAAAATCTTTTTCACAATACAATCACAAATTTAGAGTAATCGTTAACCAATCGTAAAGCGTTATCAAATCGGTGTGAGCTATGTACGAGTGTATTAGTATAATCATACGCTGCATACAATATACTAAAGGCTAGCGCGAGACGAATTGATTGAGTTGTGATTTGTGTTACGCTAATACATTGCGACGTCATGCATGTTGTTAATACGTGGTATACATACGCATTCGACGGCAATGTTATGTTCGACTCAAGTAAATCAATGCAACGTGTTCAAAGATGAGTCGTTTTACTGAAGTGGTTGCATGATAGTACGATCAGTCATCCAAGACTGTATGGATGACGTTTTGTCGCCCACACTGAATTTATGGTATTCTAACGTTTGATTTGTGTGCGCACGATTGTCATTAAAAGAAGGGAAAATATAGAATATTGATGTTTAAATTATCGCAATGAATTATTTTTCACTTGTTTTCTTAAAACATGTACCTTTTCTTTAAAAAATTATTTTTAGTTAACAAAAGTACCTTTTCTTAAAAAGAAGTACTTTTTCTTAAAAATTATCTTTTCTTAAAAAACATTCATATTCCTAAATAATCAGCTTTTTCTTAAAACAGTAAATTTTCTTAAAAAATTACCTTTTCCTACAGAAATTTCATTTGCATATGTAATGAATTCCTTTTTTATGTTACTAAAGTAAATCAATAAAATAAAAGCAAAACAGTCACAAACATACATATGTACATAGATTGCAGGTACAACACGTATCACAACACAGTTCAACCCAATCATTGGGTAGTCATAGCATCGTATGACTCGACGGTTGCATCGCAATGACTACTATGAGTGGGTTTACGTTTAGACATGGCATGGCTCGAACCGCTGCTGGCGTCGGCCTTACACACACAGCATAACATTTTGCACGATGAATTAAATGAACCGGAACATGCACTTGTGCTAGCCCTTACAATAAACTCAACGCCATCTAGTGTGCAATAGTAGTTACTAATTTTCACTAATTGTCGTACATTATGTTATCGTAGGCAAATGAAAACAAATAAATAAAATGAATACAAAACCATTTAATTTTAATAACTTTTAAAAAGATTTTTTGCACTTTTAATAAGAAATTTACTAAAACAAAGCAAAATAAGGAAAACTAAACTTGTCAAACTATAAGTCTTCTTCGTCTTTGAGATTGCATTCAAACTTAACAGCTGCATATAAGCACCATCTAGTGTGCAATAGTAGCTACTAATTTTCGAAAACCATTGCTGTAAAATAACTACATGCATTACATTTCAGTAAACAGCTGATTAATAACTTGTCAACCGCAACAAATACAAAATAATAAAATAATTTACAAAACACCAAAAAAATTATAACTCAGAACATAAAACAACACAAAGTGTATCAAAGCTGAATGGAGGTAATGTTAATTCTATTAAAATTTCTATTAGATTCCAATATAAATTAAGATTATAACATATCTTCATTACGTACTGTTGCCTTACACTGAAGTTGGTGTGCGACAATTGGGTAACAATCTCCATCTCATGCCAATTATTATGGGTGGAGATTTTAATACAAATTTTGCAAACCCACAGTCGCAAGCTTTATCAAAATTTTTATTTGACGTTTTCCACTTGCATATGAGCAATTCTCCACAAACCCCCACAACTAACAATTCCACTACTATAGGTGCAGTTTTCCATAGATTTTTAAATACAATCGAGTCAAAAATTTAAATATGTAACTTATTTTAGTTACCACAATCCAATATTAACTATTTGTACTTAAGGCATTTACCATAGATGGGCACTTTGCAGTACTACTAAAATTTCAGTAAAAATAATTCTTTAACTAGTAAATTTTTGCAGATTACTATAATTTTTTTCAGCAATTTTTATAAAGTGCCTACATGATAACGATGAGGTGCATTGAATTTTCAGTAATCAGTAATGCCCGATTACTGATTATTATGAATACGGCCCTATGATTAGACTGGTAATGCAAATTAAATTTCATTATCAGTAAAAATTTACTCAATTTTTTCAGTAATCAGTAGATTTACTGCTTACTGTAATTTTTAATGCAGTACATATATACTGCAGTGTGCCCATTTACTAACCAAATAAGTTAAATAAAACAAACAAAAACCAGCAAATTCCTATGTATTTACAATATTGAAAGTTTTGATACTTTTAATTGATTTTATTAAAAACATATACTAAAAGCATAAGTACTTCCAACTTAAAAAAAATTTTTCATTACTAGATGTTTACACATCTCCCCTGTGATCGGACTCACAATATTTTTTTTTTAACTATTTTTGGTCGATTGAAAATTACTTAATTTTTGGGATACGAACGAGATTTCATTTGTAATATACTTTATTTTGGGTGGCCATAAGAACGATTCTGTGGGTGTGATAAAACGGAAGACATATCTCTTCATATCAATAATGAAACGAATTTAAATGTATTAAACCGAATTTAAAGAATCGAGAAGGAATTAATGAACGAGGGTGTGTTGGTAAAGGAGGACACGACAAATCGAACAGAATAGAAATTCACCTCTGTTGTCGACAACCACTTTAATTTCAACTACCTAAATAAGTTTATCTAACACGGGTCGACCTTTAACAGACCCAAGAATTTAGACAGAGAATTTTTCTTGGGAGTAAGTGTTACTTTGACCTTATCAACGAACCAGTCTAGAGATGCAACCTTCTCTCAACAAACAAAACTCCGACACTTCCGAAACTGTTTTCAGTATCAGCATTCCGATAGCTGTCATGTGATATATGTTTAGCTTGGTTTGCCATTTCATTCGCAATATATAGAGTGACGCCTAATCAGTGCTGTTAAATTATGAATTTTTTTAAACCATGTTCTGTTCGTCAAATGCATCGTGAAGTAGATAAAAATTTTGGCCGGCACAACTGTGCTAGAAGTCAGTTATTACGAATATCGATGAATAATTTTCTCTCCACCTTTACTCAAAATGATGAGACGCATCCTCCCAGACGCGTACAGTAAAGACTATTGCTACTGTTTAATGTAGCAGCGAGGAAGCTCCAGTTGAGTTCATCCATTATCGTGCACAACAACAACGTTTCATACTTTACACTCGGTTTTTTGGACTTCGCGTTGGGTTCAATAATTGTAGATTGCAGACAAAAAGCTTCTCAAATCATATTTTTACTGATCAGCAGGTCTACTGATGGCAGTGTCTTTCAATGTCATGGATTTATAATGAGCATGATTCAAACATATTTTCTATAGTTTTGTTTACACTTTTATAATTCTATTACACTCTATTACGCTAATTTATTTGGTTCATTAAACCTAACAGCCGTAGGCATATAAAGTCAGAACAACCACAGTCATTGTCTATGCAAATTTAATAAGTATCAAATCCTTCGGTTCCTTTGCACTAATGTTTGTGTTCATGTGTGTGTGGCTTTGTAGTTTTCTATGTAATTGTTATATTTGTTTATGGTGTTTGTGGTATTCATACCTGTCATTCATAAAATTATTCAGGTCATTGTACAAAGAACGGTAGGTAGACGGACACACATGCAAGTAGATATGACAGTCAAAACCACCACCAACTAACAAAATTGACAGTTACAAATGGAGACAGAGGAACATAAGGTATTCTTTACAATACTTATATTTGCGTTAAACACACATATGCATACATACATACTCACTTGTGCACTTTTATGCGTTGAGAACAAAAACCTTTTAATGTATGTGAAAAGGTATATACTTATATAAGTAGCACTATAGTTTTGTTAAGGATGATGAGTTGAGTTAAAAAGAGTATAAGTGAAAGTTTAATTATGATAACAAACAAGGTACTTGAAAATGTATACAAATACACATACACTCACACTCTTTCAAAACATCAACACGCATACAAAAGTATAATAATTGCATAATCATATCTACCATCTCCACATACATATACAGATATGAGAAAAACTCAAATTATTTTAAGTAGTTAAAATTTATTTCAGCTTTCAATTACCTTTTTAATTTGACCAAACCACAATGAACTTTCGGCCAGGCAAACTCTGCATATATACAGTAAACAATTTTCAAGGCTAGGCGCCATCGACGGCCGATGGTCCAACTACACGAATATAGAGCCAGAGTAGCGTTCCCGATCCTATCCTTGGCATTGAGTCTGAAGCCGGGTTTTATTTCCAGAATTATATCAATGTATGTTATCTTTCAACCAAATTATCACATCATCTACAGACACATTGGGAAGCGTGGTATTCCCGGTAAAGTGTATGAACTCGTTTATCTCTGGTTTTACTCCCAACCCATTACCCGTTGCCAATTTAGAGAGTCGCATGGCAGTATATGTATATTAGCGTGTCCCGTTAAACAGCGTTTTTGCGATTTCGTTGTAGTAATAGCACTCGAACAACGCGTATTAACGCCCTTAACAATAATAGTTCAGCATAAAAATTTTTGGAGTTGATCTTCAGTTCCCTACCAGCGATTTAAATTTGCGGTTCTAGTACATTCTGCCAAAAAAAAATTTCGACGATTTTTTTCAAATGTGGCTCAAAAGTTTCGTATTTTAGTCCTTTTTAAGCAAAAAATTATTTAAAATTTTTGGTAGAGTAATTTTGGTCCACTGGAAGATGTTTTAGTTTTCATCAAGCAAATTTTCTTACAAATCAAATAAATATTTTTTTTTTTTATTTAACCTTACAATCTTACATTTAATCTTACAATAGATATTTTGGAAATACAGGTCATATATGAAAAGATTTTGAGTGTTTTAATGCAAAAATTTAAAGAAAATATTGTACGGAAATTTACTTCACGAACATTAAAACATCTTCCAGTGGACCAAAATTACTCTACCAAAAATTTTAAATAATTTTTTTCTTAAAAAGGACTAAAATACGAAACTTTTGAGCCACATTTGAAAAAAATCGTCGAAACTTTTTTTGGCAGAATGTACTAGAACCGCAAATTTAAATCGCTGGCAGGGAACTGAAGATCAACTTAAAAATTTTTGATGCTGAACTTTTATTGTTCAGGGCGTTAATACGAGTCGTTTGAGTGCTATTACCGAAAAATTTTTTCTATCGGGACACGCTAATGTATATGTTTTCATTATATGTTACGACTTTGCAAGCTGATACCTATAGCGGTAACAAATTATCCTCCAGCGCTAAACACCATAGATGTGAAGATGTGTAGAGAGAAGAGATGTGAAGAAGCCTTTAGAGGTTGAGAATATTGTTAAAATAAATAAATCACTATTTTGCTCACTGAAATGATTGTTTTTGTTTTTTTTCAAAAACTGAGCGACGACGACCAGTTTTATTGAATACTGGCATCCAACTGAATAAAAATCAATATGTAAGTCACTGAAATAATTGTGTTTCTGTTTTGTTATAAACAGAGCAAAGACAAAAAGTATTGAATAGTATAGAGAACTTATTGCCCTCTTTGTCCGCTCTCATGTAGAGAGTCTGAATAATAGTGTATAGATGCATTTTATTCTCTTCATAGAATATTTCAATATAAATACACCATTTCGACAATGTTATTACATAAAACAATACAAGAAGGATAAATGTTCTGAATGGACCAAGTTATGACAAAAAGAGTCAGTGCTTTTGTGACATACAATTCGTTCCATGAGTCCTCTATACTACTCAATACTCTTTGGCGACGACGAGCTGCTTGTTTGTTCGTTGCTGCTACATCAATACCATCATACTTATTTTCAGGCAGAGACTATTGTTGTACAACAACCACGTATGTGATTCTAACGCTGTGTTGTTAGCATGTTTTCACTTTGATAGATTGACCTACCCGTGCCTATAGATGTTAACACATCAAAAAAAAAATTTTCCGTTTTTCTTGAACTGTGGCTCTTATAGTATTGGAAGCAACGAAAATTTCTGTTCGCTATAAAAATATGTCGTCATATTCCCTTCTCTGTGGGTTATGACTCTTAATCATTTCGATAAGATATATGTATATCGCAATGCACGATCAAAAATTACAATACTTCTATGTTTGTATGTACTATTGTTTCAACAAACTTTTTCTAATGTGAAAAACATCATTATTGAAAACTCTGTTTTTATTTGAGTTGTCAAGTAGAGAAAACAAATTCCATAAAATCGGCAAGAGTTTCTTTGAAATGACCGATTTTTTGCTATTTGGTTTTTGTGAATTGTAGAAACCACAGAGAATTTGCACAAGTGAATTAAATATTTATCTGGATCGACAAACCAATGCCTGCCATTTACATTTTATAGATTATTTCATGCAAATGTTGCTCATGGCAGCGTTTCACGTGATTATCTAATTGTCACACTTTTTCCAACATTTCGGCCGGATATATCACCACCGACACGTGTAATGTTGTCTTCTAAGTTCGCAAACGTGATTGGTTTGACTCTGTAGACGAGAGACTTCACACGCCCTCACAAAAAAAAAATCACATGATGTGTCACGAGACACCCGGTTGGAACGAAGTTCCATTCGCTCTATATTATGTACTAGTTAGTTTCAACACGCCTACGGCGTCCGTTGAAACATACTATAATTTAAATGGATCTTTACGAAAAGATTCTTCTTGTAACATGATTCATTTTGTTGAAGAAAATTTGGTTTTGTAGCATGTATTTCTTTAAAAAAAATTATATTTTTGGGTCCTTTTTGTAAGAATATGTATTATAGTTTTCCGATAAGGTAATTTTTTAACGAGACGTACTTCTTTTATTAAAAGGTTATGTTTTTTTTAAAGAAAATGTACTATTTTTAAAAGAAGTACTTTCTGTAGGAAAAAGCCATAAGAATATGATTTTTTTTATAAAGCAGTACTTGTTTTAAGAACAGATAATTTTTAGAGAAATGGTACTCTTTTTAGGAAAAGGTTATTTATTTAAGAAAATGTACTAATTTTTGGATAGGCTAATTATGTCAAGAAAAGAGAAGAAAAGGTATTATTTTATTTTTAAGAAAATGTACTTTTATGAAACGGACTTTTTTTTAGAAAAAGTTATTTTTTTACGAGAAGGTATTTTTTTTTTGAAGAAAATGTGTATTTTTAAGGGATAAGATTTTTTTAGAATTCGTCCTTTTTTCAACAACAGATACATTTTTAAAAGTAGGTACTTAAGTCAAGAAAAGTTATTTTGTTTCACAAAAAATTTACTCTTTAAAGAACAAGTAGTTTTCTGAGAAAAGGCAAACTGTTGTAAAAAAATTTCCTTTTTAAAAAAGGTACTTATTAAAAAAAAATACTTTTTTAAGAAGAGGTACTTTTTGTAAGAAAAGTAGCGGTTTTTTAAACAAAGGTACTTCTTAAAGATAAGATATTTTCTTAGAGAAAAGGTACTTTGTTCAATAATATGAAGAGGTTTTATTTCTAAGAAAACGCACTTATTTAAGAAAATGTTATTGTTTAACCTTCTTTCACTTTGGGATTTCTAAATTTACTTTTTATTGGGACCCAAACTACAATATGTACTAAATATTGGTTACAGGCTCCACCTAGAAAACTTCCCATTAAACAAGAAATTTCCCAAATTTTTTTTTACTCTAGATACAAACCAAAGTAAAAGTACCCACTATAGTGGATAATACTGGGTTTTGTTAATTTTTTTCATTTAGTGTCCATCCCGGAACGTGCGATAAGGAATTTCGTTCCAATAGTCTGGCGGGGTCAACTCGCATGAACGATACGTCCAGTTGAGAACGCCGAGGATAATTGCTCAAAAAACTCGCCTCTCAATTGGATCATGGTATTGCATTCAGTGTGGCATGTGACAGCGTCATGTTGAAACCACATATCAACCAATTCCACATCTACCATTTTAGGTAAAAAAGTACGATTGTGTACGTCCAAATATACTGTAACTACAGGAAATTTCGTAAAATATGGTTTGAAAGTTTTTTAAAAAAAATTTTGATTTCTGTCGACATACAACACCATATTCATATAATACACATAAACATAGAAATATAAATGTTCACATATGCGAACCGGCCTTTTCACTTGTTAACGAAATAAAGCCTTTTTTTTTGTTTGTTTATTAGAATTCCTAGTAGAACAGTTCACACAACAACAAGCTAAGTCCTTGGTATCCAGTTAACAAAGTATGTGTGTATTCATGCATGTAGTATATGCACGTTAAGTAGTCATTTAACATATGTCAGTGGCGTTACTTATTCCAGGGGTCCTAGTTCAATACACTCGAAAATATATTATAGTCTAGCTCATGTTTCTGCTAATGTTTCCACTTGTGACTTCCAGAAAGGTCGAGAAATATCTGTCAGAGCTTGTTCTTAATCCTTGGAAAATGTAGATGAAAGTGAGGGGAATAAAATTTGGGCACAGTTTAGGTTTCACATTTATTCACGTACAATAGTCGTTGGTACCTTTCAACTGTTTCTTCGAGTGTTTTTTAACTTTTGTAAGTTTGAGTATATTATTGGATTTTAAATCATAATGTCCAACTGGCAGATGTCCTCGAAAGTTATAAGGCTGACATTACCGCTATCCAGGAAATGCGATGGACAGGACATGGCTGCACAAGGAAAAGAAACTACGATATATAATACAGTTGCCATGAAAAAAAAAACATGAATTTGGTTGCGGATTTGTAGTTGGCAATAGACTGAGACATATACTCTCTAGGTTCAATGCTGTGAGCGAACGTATAGCCACAATTCGCATAAAAGCGAAATATTTTTATATTTCCATAATTGGCGTGCATGCCCCGACAGAAGAGAAAGATGATGATGCCAAAGCCATATTCTATGAGCTACTAGAGAAAACGTATGACCGCTGCCCTGGCCATGACATTAAGATTGTACTAGGAGATTTCAATGCCAAAGTAGGAAGGGAGAATGTGTTTAATCCAACTATTGGCAATTTCAGTCTACATGCTGACAGTTCCGACAACGGTATAAGACTGATTGACTTTGCCGCGGCAAAAAACATGGTCATTAGTGGTACAAGATTTCAGCATAAAAACATCCACAAGGCTACCTGGGTCTCCCCTGATCAAAGAACTAAGAACCAAATTGATCACGTGGTAATTGATGGAAGGCACTCATCCAGTGTAATGGACGGCCGAGTGATCAGAGGAGCTAACATCGATTCTGATCACTACCTCGTAGCAGCAAAGGTTCGCACACGATTAAGTACAGCGAAAATCGTACGAAAATACATGCAGAGAAAGCTGGATATCGGAAAGCTGCAATTACCAGAGGTAGCCACAGCCTACTCAAGGAAGCTCTCGAAACTTTTAGCACAGAACCCACCCCCTCCCGATGACGATCCTGATGCGCAGTGAAAACCCATTTCCGACTCTATAAAAACTGCCGCAACAACCGTACTTGGTTTCGAAAAACCGCTTCGCAATAAACCCTGGTACGATGAAGAGTGTCGCATTGCAAATGACGAAAAGAACGCTGCACGTATGGTAATGCTTCAGTCAATTGCAACACGAGCTGCAACTGAGCGGTATAGGGAGAAAAGAAAGGAGGTAAGCCGTCTCTTTAGGCATAAGAAACGGCAGTGGAGAAGAACGAAGCCAGGAAATTCTACCAGAAAGTTAAAAACGGAACTAATGGACATGGTTCACGGCCCCCCTTCTGTAAAGACAAGGACGGAAATCTTGTCGCAGATGTGCAGAGGATGTTGGGAATATGGAGAGAGCATTTCTCCGCGCTACTAGTACCTGAGATATGCAATGACGATGGGACAATCGATCACAATATGGACGACGACGTCGATTGCCCCCTCCTAACCAAGACGAGGTCAGAACAGCTATTGCCCGGCTTAAGAACAACAAAGCCGCAGGAGCCGATGGATTACCGGCGGAGCTGTTTAAGGCTGGCGGCGATGAGCTGATAAGGTGCATGCATCAGCTCATTAGCAAAATTTGGTTAGATGAATGCATGCCCGGCGATTGGGGTCTCAGTGTACTATGTCCCATATTTAAAAATGGTGACCCGAGTATCTGTGCCAACTACCGTGGAATAAGCCTTTTATCCATAGCATATAAGGTTCTATGAAGTATAATGTGCGAAAGACTAAAATCAATTACCGCTGACCTGATTGGACCATACCAGTGTGGCTTTAGGCCTGGAAAATCGACAACTGACCAGATTTTCACGCTACGCCAAAACCTGGAGAAGAAACACGAAAAACAAATCGACACCTATCATCTATTTATCGATTATAAAGCGGCCTTCGATAGTCCGCTACGGGAGAAGCTCTATGAAGCAATGTCTGAGCTTGGTATTCCTGCAAAACTCATACGCATTTGCAGGATGACCTTGACGAACATCTTAATGAAGATCATTATGAGAAAAGCTGCAGTCCACATGAATAAAACCATCAGCAGCAAAAGCCACATGCTGCTCGCGTATGCTGATGATATAGATATCATTGGGCGCACAATTAGAGAAGTTACTGCGGTTTTTTCGAGAATTGAGAAGGAGTCAGCAAAAGTGGGTCTGACGGTGAATGAGGACAAGAGAAAATTAGTGGTTTCAACGAACAGGGCCTCCACGCGATTAGACCAAAGCGTGAGCGTTGATAAGCGTTATAACTTCGAGGTAGTGGACGAATTTATATACCTCGGATCTGCCGTGAACAAAAACAACAACGTCAGCCTTGAAATCAAGCAGAGAATTGTGCTTGCGAAGAGATGTTGTTTTGGGCTAAGCAAGCACTTTAGAGATAAAGCCGTCTCTCGAGTAACAAAAGTCCAGCTGTACCAGACTCTCATTCAACCTGTCTTGCTTTATGGCGCAGAATCATGTGTCCTATCGCAAGCAGACGAAACATCTGTAGGAGTCTTCGGGAGAAAAATACTCCGAAAAATGTATGGCCCTATAGTGCACAACGGCGAGTATCGGCGACGCATGAATCATGAGCTGTATGAGCTTTATCCTGACATTGACATAGTTAAGCGGATCAAGATAACGCGATTGCGCTGTCTAGGCCATGTCAGTAGATTGGATGAAGACGAACCAGCACGAAGGGTTTTCGAAACCGAACTCGATAGAAGACGAAAAATAGGAAGACCAAGCCCCCGCTGGAGGGATCAGGTTGACGAATCCCTGCGTACACTTGGTACTGCCAACTGGAGAAGTAAAGCAAAAGATCGAACTGGTTGGCGAAATATGTTATCTTCGGGGTTGTCCGAAACCGGATAAGTAAGTAAGTAACCTCTTAAAATCACTTCCTAAATGAATTAAAGAAATTTTGTTTTCAAATGTGATAACGTTTTTCCTCGAGTATATCTATGCATTCGCTATTCGCTTTCAGGACTTTCCTCAGTCATTTGTTTTCTTTTTTCATTATATTCAAGCAGCGACTGCGTCAGAGTCATCACCAACACCAGTTATGAGTTGTGCAACATCACAGTGAATGACTTTATCCTCGAGTGCACTTCTATGAGACAAAAGTGTTATTCTTCCTGTTACAAAAGTGTTAACACATCAACTGTAAGTGTTGAAGTGCGATTACATAATGCCTGAAACAAAAATAGAAAATTTTTTTGAAAAATTGGCTTCTCGAAAACTAACGATGTAGTAGTAGATTAAAATATAAGTTTCGAGGAATTTTCCACAAAACTAAATGTAATATTCTATGTCAGTTGAAATTTAAATTTCACTGTTTGCATTAACAGGTTAGCGGAATTTTGTACTTAGATTTATACTATTTATATACAGATAT
The DNA here is from genome assembly GCA_963931995.1 of Phaonia tiefii. NCBI lineage: Eukaryota > Metazoa > Arthropoda > Insecta > Diptera > Muscidae > Phaonia > Phaonia tiefii. The sequence goes on along the minus strand of OZ008368.1, from coordinate 57,498,830 downwards.
AAATATTTACATACAGGAAACTGATTCGGTGGTACTATTGAAGATGTTGCCTACAGAATATGATGTCAGTAGTTTAAAAAAATATATTTTCTTCGAAATTGATTGCAAACGAAAAGATCGAATAATATAAATTTGAACGGAAAACAAATATTTTTGTCAAAAGTAACAACCTTATAAAATATGCATTTTCAGTTTCAAGGCGTCACGTTGCTTAGTATTTTTATTTGAGCAAATCAAAATTAAACGATGTCAGTGAATTTGTAAGCATGGACAAATTTGGTCACCGTTATGTAATTCAATATTTCCATTTGAAAGGTCTAAGTCCAAGGTCTGAGTGTCGGCATATTAAAGCAAAGCTAGATTCTACTCTGGGGGAGTCTGCTCCTTCATTTACGGCTGTAAAATATTGAGTACCAGAGCTCGAACGAGGCCGGTACGGCCTGCCAAGACGAACACCATAATAGTTCAACCAACTGAGGAGTCTAAGCCAGACACGGTTAAGGAAATCCACAAAATGGTATTGGATGATCGTCGGCTGAAGGTACGTGACCTAACTGAAATGATAGGCATTTCAAAAAGTGTTATACATCCTAAATTAACCGAAGATTTGAAGATGAGAAAGCTACGAGCAAGATGGGTGCCGCAATTGCTTGCAAAGACAACGCCGTAAATATGTTTCAAGAGAGAGTTTGGTTATATTTCACCGCAATAAGGCCGTATTTTTGCGTCGATTTCTAACCATAGACAAGACGTGGGTTCACTACTTCACACTTGAGACAAGGAATGGGAGAATCGTGTCCAGGTAAGGCGAAGGCGGTTTCATCTGCAGGCAAGGCATGTTTTTTGGTATGCGCATGGGAAAATTTTTATTGATTATCTTCAGAAAGGGAAAACAAATTAACAACGAATATTATAATAATTGATTGCAGCGTTTAAGTGATGAAATTGTTGAAAAAACGGAAAATTCGGCGAAAAAGAAAGTAATGTTTCATCAAGACAATGCTCCAGTTCACACATCCACTATTGCAATGGCCAAAATTAATGGCTTAAATTTCTAACTGTGTCATCACGGACCTTATACGCCAGATTTAGCTCCCTCGGACTAACTTCGATTTCAAAACTTTAAAAAAAGTCTGCGGCTGATGGCTATTGTAGACAGGGTGTCGAAGCTGTTGAATATCGCTGGAACAAGTGTATCGAGCTAAAAGGAGATTATGTTGAAAAATAAAGAAAGTTTTTCCCAACTTTTTTGTGTCTTCATTGCATGTCTGCACATGCTAACTTACGTTAAATGATTACTTACTTTTTAATCCGGTCTTGTATAACCCCGGGTGGTCAGGGACCTTACAAAACGAATATATCATATTTCGCCAATCAGTTCGATAGGTTTCCTTATCTCACAAGTTGGTAATATGGAGATAAGTGTATGCAGGGACTCGTCAACCTAATCATTCCAGCGGAGTCTTGGTCTTCCTTCGAGTTCGGTTTCCAAAACCCTTCGTCCTGGTTCGTCTTCATCCATTCTACTGAAATGGCCTAGCCAGCGTAATCGCATTATCTTGATCCCCTTAACTATGTCAATGTCGGGATTAAGCTCATGGTTCATGCGTCACCGATTCTCGCCGTTGTGCACTATAGGGCCGTACATTTTTCGGAGTATTTTTCTGTCGAAGACTCCTGCAGATATTTCGTCTGTTTGCGATAAAACCCAGGATTCTGCGCCATAGAGCAAGACCAGTTGTATGAGAGTATGGTACGGCTGAACTTGTTTTACTCGAGAGAGTTCTATATCTCTAAAGTGCGTGCTTAGCCCAAAATAACATATATTCGCAAGCACGATTCTCCGCCTGATCTCAAGGCTGGCGTTATTGTTTTTGTTTACGGCAGATCCCAGGCAAATAAATTCCTCCACCACCTTGAAATTCTAACTATTATCACCGTTCAAGCTTTGGTCTAATCGCATGGAGGCCCTGCGTGTTGAAACCATAAGTTTTGTTGTGTCCTCATTTACTGTGAGACCCACTTTTGCTGTCTCCTTCTCAATTCTCGAAAACGCCGCAGTAACTTCTCTTATTGTGCGCCCAATGATATCTATATCATTAGCATACGCGAGCAGCATGCGGCTTTTGCTGCTGATGGTTTCACTCATACTGGCTGCAGCTTTTCTCATAATGTTCTCTATTAAGATGTTCAAGAGATCGCACGATAGGGTGTCGCCTTGCCTGTGAGGCCTCAATTAGTTTCGAAAGGTTCGGTAAGATCCTTACCAACTTTCACTGCGGATTTGGTGTTCGTCAAGGTCATCAGCTTCGTCGTACCATGGTTTATTGCGAAGTGGTTTTTCAACACCAATTACGGTTGTTGCGGCAGTTTTTGTAGAGTTGGAAATGGGTTTCTACTGCGCTTCAGGATCGTCATCGGATGGTGGCGGGTTCTCTGACAAAAGTTGCGAGAGCTTCCTTGAGTAGGCTGTGGCTACCTCTGGTAATTGCAGCTTTCCGATATCTAGCTTTCTCTGCATGTATTTTCGTACGATTTTCGCTCTACTTAATCTTGTGCGAATCTCTGCTGCTACCAGGTAGTGATCAGAATCGATGTTAGCTCCTCTGATCACTCGGCCGTCCATTACACTGGATGAGTGCCTTCCATCAATTACCACGTGATCAATTTGGTTCTTAGTTTTTTGATCAGGGGATACCCAGGTAGCCTTGTGAATGTCTTTATGCTGGAGTCCTGTACCATTAATGACCGCTGTCGGAACTGTCAGCATGTAGACTTAAATTGCCAGTAGTTGGATGAAACATAGTTGGATGGATACAATTTTAATGTTATGGCCAGAGCAGCGGTCATAGAATATGTCTGTGACATAACATCTGTCTCTTCTGTCGGGGCATGCACACAAGTTAGGGAAATATAAAAATATTTCGCCTTTATGCGGATTGTGGCCATGCGTTCACCCACAGGATTGAACCTAGAGACTAGATGTTGCCAACTAAAAATCTGTAACCACATCCGTGTTTTTTCTCATGGCAATTATACTATATGTCGCAGTTTCTTTTCTTGTACGGCAATGTGTTGTCCACCGTATTTCCTGGATAACGATAATATCAGCCTTATAACTTTCGAGGATATCTGCCTATTGGATACATGCGCCAAATCTATATAGAGTTCTTATATTACAAGTGCATATCCGTAAATCGTGGTACTTATAACGTTTGCGGGGGTCGTCATTATGAACGGTGGTGGGGCCAATCGACCAGGTTTTTCCATATTACCTACTGCCTATCCTGGCGATTAGGTAATTTTCAATTTTACCTACTGCCAGGATATTTGATTGCAGCCGCCCATTGTGGATCAGACGCTGACCAGGATGCAATATGTGGAAGCTGGGTTTTCTTCTTTTGGTTTATATATACCGCGGGCCCATATGTTTGGCTCATCCGCCTTCTAAGGTCAAAATAATATGCCCGATATTTTGATGAGCTTCATTGACACCATTCACCTAGTAAAGCTGAAATATAGCAGTGATCGCATAACCAAACAGGTTGCTCATTTATTTTGCCTAGCTAAAGGAGGTTTCCGATAAAGCCATTGCCCAGGACATACAGCGTGGAAGTACTGAGCTGCTTGGACGGCGAAATGATGGAATCAATTCTGGCCACTCCCAAGTGAATGCCTATCAGAAACTTTCTACCTCCACGGACAGTCCCATGCCCCTCGTTAAATGATTAGTTTTTGTTTTAATCCATTCGTTAATTAATTTATTGTGTGGTTTTCAATAGTTTTTCATAGAAACCCAAAATAATTAAAATAATTTATACGCTGAATGATAACGTTTTTTATTAACTAAGGAGTGGCGGGGTCTGATATGCCCCTTAACAAAGGTTTATAAGTAAAAAAAAAACAATTAATTCCTCTAGATGAGCCAGTAGGCATATTTAGAATTGAGCCACCATGTGTTCCACCACTATTTTTAGCATCTGAATCGCATTTCACGCAGGTAATTAAATGGTGGGTACTGCAAATGTTTTTGTGGCATACGTCACAGATAACTCCCGACTTTCTATCAGCGGAACGAGGACAAAGATGGCACCTTGCCTGCATTTTCAATAAAAAACAATAAGTATTGGGAACAAAGAAATATATGGAAAAATGTTATTTTACCTTTTTTCGAGGTAAACGTTCCTCTAAACGTGGATAGAGCAGTGGCTCATTGTAGCCAAGAATATTGAAGGCCGATTTGCCTACCGTATTTCTTTCGCAGGTCTGCCTGGTAATAATCTCGGTGTCCATCAATTGTTTTGCGAGCTCAATAAGCTTCTCGTTACGGAAACGATTTATGTTTTTGGTTGGTGGATGCCAATGACGATAAATCAGCACCGCACCCAGCGCTGCAACATCCAAGAAGTTATAAAAAACCACCATTGGCCATCTTCTGGTCATCCGCTAGCAAGAATATGTGCTGACGAGCTGGTCAAACACGTCTACACCACCTTTAGTTTTGTTATAGTCGAGAATGATTTGTGGTTTATTTTGTGGCCCGCCAACATCGACATTTGTAGAATGTTGTGTTGACAATAAAACCACACATTTGTTCTGTTTGGGCACATATGAACAAAGGGCCATCCCATCCGAAAATCCAAACAAAGAAGAATTGACAGCCCGATACACCTTTCGCCCGATATTTTTCAATGGATTCATACTGTCGTCAAGTTCTTCTTTGACAACAAAAGGCTTCGGGATGTCGCGCTTATTTTTACGCAAAGTGCCAACAATTGTTGTACGCTTCTCTAACAAGTGCTGTGCCAGATCAACCGAGGTAAAATAGTTGTCGATGGTCAAATTACGTCCAACATTTTGGTACTTTTCCATCAACGAATTGACAACATCATATGCTCGACCATGTTCTGTGAAACTGGTTTCGTCGCCAGTATATATGTCGCACTTCAACGGGAAACTGTATTTGCTGTCAGTAATCCACCAAAACTTTATTCCATATTTGGAAGGCTTTGCAGGCATGTACTGCCGAAATTTACATCGACCACGAAATCCTTTGAGCTGCTCATCAATTGTGACGTTTTCGTATGGTTGATAAATAGATGCCAAATTTCTATTTACAATATTCATCATTTGTCCAATTGGATACAACAAAGACAGTGTTCGATTGGAGTGTGGTTGTGATCGACGACCAATTGAGTCATCTAATCGCATAAATCGTTGTATCATCTCAAAACAACTGAGGCTTATTGCAGCTCGAAGAATGACGTGATCTTCTTGTGGGCTCCACAATGTTTTTAGCCGCCGATGACCATCTCGCATAGCACCAATATACAACAGGCAACCAAAAAATGCATCCAATTCAGACAAACTCAATGGTTTCCAGTGTATGGTGGTTCCACTGGCTGCATTTGCTAAATTATAGCAATGTTCAGCTCTAGTATTAGTCCATTTAATTATATCATTCTTTAAATCGGCACTGAACACGCGATTGAATATATTCAAAAGAGTTGAACTCTTTAAGTGAAAGAGTGGTCCAGGTGAGATAGGCGGACGAAAAATATTACATGCCTGAGTTCGGGCTGAAGGAGCAACCATTGGCTGTTTTTGCCACACTCTACCAGTACGAGCGCGGTAATATCCACCACTAGATGTTGCATTTATATCAACGTTTTCTTCTGCTTCGTTTTCTATGATATGATCGATTTCATCAAGATCAAGAACCTCGTCGTCATCCTCTACTTCTGCCTGAATTTCAATCTCAATTCCGACATTCCCATCCCCAACCGTACCAAGAAGCGCATTATCACCAATCATCTCATCTCCATCATCAGCTAACAAAAATCAAATTCAATTTCACAACATATATACAAATCAAAACAAACAATAAATTTCAATCACAAAACAGAATCAACTCACAATCATTCTGATTCCATTCAGCTTGTGGCAAGTAATTGGGATCTCTGTCCTCATCATCACCATCAGCAAATGGATCCTCATCTTCATCTTCATCTTCATCTTCTTCGGAAAGCAAATCATTTAATGAAATTTTCCCTTTCTATAATACTCATTCGATTGGCTGTAAAACGCCGTTGTTCATGATGACGGTTAGACATTCTACAAAATAATTCACACATAAATCAATTTACAAAGAATACATAGCAATCACATATACAGTACACAAAAATAAACTTTACTTATATATTTTTCCACCAAAAAAACTAATTTTTTTTCCACTTTCAATGTAAACGGTGTTTATCATTTGACTTTTCACTCAGAATGAAACTAAGTGCCAGTAACAGCAAATACAACAACATTATGCACGTGGCCGCGTACTCTTGTCATATGTAACAACTGTCAAAAATTGAGATATAATAAGCATGGGGTCTGGTGGACCCCAGAATATGTAAAACGGGTACAAATGAGAAAGTCTTCGGAAAAAATACAAAGAGAGGCCAGATTCACGAAATGATCAGAATCAACTCTCAAGAGAATTTGTAGTAGGTGCCGAGAACCCCAGTTTTTTAAATCCACACAAAAAAAAGTTATTCTACTGCAAAGTTGAGAAAGGGGTCCCTCAGACCCTAAAACTGAAATGAGGGTTAAAAGAACAAAGACATTTCAACGCATGTCAAGAGCAGTTCTTAGTTTATCGCGTTTTCCACCCTTTCTAGAGTTAACTGTTTGGCAGGAAGACGCCAGGATGTGAAGGAGGTATATCCTGCCAAATGAAAAAATTATGTTGATGGCCCTCTTCAGTGTTAACTGCACACAGATTCCAATGTCGGAGTCAGAGTTGTGGACAGCAGACAAGCGACCTTGCGACCAGCTGTGAAAACCACAACTTTAAGTATTTACTGCTATATTAAAGCTTAGCATTGCTCCTGCGGCTATCATAATAAAGGATTTTCCAATAGGTATTTCACAACTTTGAATTTAATTTTTGAACGCACTATTTCACTGATCATCTAACTCTTACTTCCTTTTTTCAGTAAACTCAAAATTGTCATCATGGTAAAGTACACGAACGATCAAAGTATGCAAATTATAAAAATGTACTACCGAAATTCGGAGTCAGTGATCGCAACTTTAAGAGCGCTAACTCCAATTTTTGGTCGTTATTCTCGCCCTAGTAGGCAAGAAATAACAAGGTTAGTGCAAAATATTGTATTCATTGTGTGATGCTGCCATGCCAGTGAGACAACGGGTTGGTCGAAGTGACGAAAATATCGCTGCCGTTCAGGCGTCCGTAGCAAACGATTCAAATCAATCAGCGGCGTTCTCAAGAAAGGGGCATCGCCAAGACCACTTTATGGCGAATTTTGCCACCCATACAAGATCAACCAGACTCAAGAATTGAAGCCGATGGACCATTTGACGCGACGTACGTTCTCCTATTGGGCTCTGGAGAAGATGCGCCAAGATGATGAATTTCATCGCAAAATCATCTTCAGTGACGAATATGCGTTATTGGTTTGGGGAAAATCCACATGTGCTTCACGAATCACTACTGCATCCACAAGAAATAACTGGTTGGTGCGGTTTGCATGCCGGCGGCGTCATTGGGCCATATTTTTTCGTCGCCAATAACGGTCGTCACGTTACTGTGAATGGCGATCGTTATCGCGGCATGATTACCGACTATTTTTGGCCCGAATTAGAAAACATGGAGTTGGAGGACATGTGGTTGTAACAGGACGGTGCCACAAGCCACACAGCACACGTCATAATCGATTTATTGAAGAGTAGATTTGGTGAGCGGGTTATCTTAAGAAATGCACCAGTCTCTTGGCTGCCTCGTTCGTGCGATTTAACGCCTCTACACTTTTTTCTTTGAGGCTACGTCAAATCATTGGTCTATGCCAACAAGACGACGACGTTGGAAGAACTCAGTTCCAATATTGAACGCGAAATAGGGGCCGAGTCATCGAAAATTGGGCCCAACGAATCGACCGCTGCCGCCGTGCTAGCGGTGGCCATATCAACGAAGTTTGAGTTCCATTCATAAATGTTTTGCTTGTGTTTCAAGTCAATTAAAAAATTTTTGAAAATATCTCAAATTTTTTATTAAAAAAAGAAAAATTGTCAAGGCCTTATTGGAAACCCCTTTATAAGAGTAACTATTTTTACTGTGAGCCTTGGCAACCCTACATTTTTTTAGGTGCTAGTTTATATTTTTAATGACAATATGGACAGCCTGCCATTACTATTTTTAAAACACTTGGTTTTTGGATCACGCTTTGTGTTGTTTACTTTACTTTACCTTTATGTTGCCTCCTCCGTGCTTTAGAGTGCCTTTGCCTCCTTCTCGCCAAAGCCCATCTCAACTGGTGTGCCCAAGAATGGAAGACTGTTGGGTTTTCTGACGAATCTAGGCGCAATTTGAAGGAGTCAGATAGCATAAGGCGTGTACGTAAGGCACTGCAAAGCACGGAGAAGGCAATATAATGGTCTGGTGCTACTTCTCTGGACAAGGGAATGGGCAAATTCATAAATTCATAAATTGTGGATCGTTTTAGGTATCTCGATATAACAAAGGACCTGATGTTGTCGTATGCTGAAGAAGAGAAGCTACTCCAATGGAGGTTCCAGCATGATAACTATCCAAAACATACAGCAAAAGTGGTTATGGATTGGTTCCAGTGCAGTGGGATAGAAGTTGTTCGTTGGCCTCCCCAATCGCCCGATCTTAACCCAATTGAGAACTTATGGGATATCGTTAACACGATGATCAACCGATAAAATTGCAAAACAAAGGAAGATCTTTTCGAAGCCATAAAATAGCCAGGGAAGCAGTATCACCGGATATAATTTAATATCCTGTAGGCCTAAAACATGTGCGTGTGTCGTCACCCAGAATAAAGGATTCGCGACGAAATATTAATTTCAATATTTTTTTTTTAACGAAGTAAAACGTTTTTTGGATTTTAGTTTTTTATTTATAAATTTCTGAATGCCTAAAGTTTTTGTTTATCAATAATCTTTATACAAATTCATCAGGGATGATTTTGGTTTATTCGGCCTTTTTATTGAGGCCATTCTATATCCCTATTATTAGAGATATAGTTTTTTTAAAAAAGGAGTTTTGCAAATGTTTCCCTATGATTCCCGACAAACCGTATAGCTATTTCAGATCTAGCCACAGATCTTCATCAGCGGTTGTTTGGAATAATGCTATTGAAAAATTCATCAAACTAAATGCAACCGAAATCTCATTTGAATTGGAATTCACTATAATGCAAGTGTTCGAAAAATATCGCAAGCAAAACAAACAAGAAAACATTTGGAGAAACTTCTTTCCATCTGCCATCGGTAATCATTAGACATGTACTCATTAGACATGTTTTTGACGTAGAATACGTCTTACCTTACGGTATGAGGAGTCATGTCAGGTTTTTATTGTTGTAATCTTTATTTCATTGAATTTAAGGAAACGGCTAGATGAATTTTTTTAAAATTTTTTTGTAGGTAAATGAAGATGTTATCTTTCGTTTGATATACATTTCATATTGGTTGATATATTTGTAGTATTTTAGTTTCTCAAATGAAAATTGTTTAAACGCATACACTCAAACATATGTGTGGTGTTTGGTTGAGTGTTTTTGGTTGCTCAACATTGCTTAGGAACATGTATCTAGTAAAAAGTGAAACGAACAGCACTCTAATGTTGCTTGGCAACATGTATCTAGTAAAAAGTGAAACAAACAGTAAGCTAACGTAATAAAGCTTTTTTGCGAAAGCTTCAATAAAGCTGTTGTAACATTAATTTTGAATTGTAAAGCGTAAAGCTTTCACACAACGCTCGAATGCTAATGCGAAGACTCGATAAGGTAAACCTTTTTTAATATTATGGCGGCCCTCTCAACAATCGCAGAACTTATTTCAGTAAAAATATTAATTAAAATACATAAATTAAATTAAGTTTAAAAAAATTTAACATAATATTTTTTTTTTTAAACGGACTTGAATCAAATGCCGTTGGTAAATATAAAAATTACAGCAGACAGTTGTCCGAGGCCTTCGGCCACGGACTGTCCCTGCAAGCTGTGTCAGAGACACGGCCATTAAATTTAACGTAGAACACGCCATCCGATAAGACAGAAAACATATATAACAATAAATGATAAATAATATAAGCAAATGAATTTATTGTTATATATGTTTACTGTCTTATCGGATGGCGTATTCTGCGTTAAACTTAATGGCCGTGTCTGTGACACAGCCTGCAGGGACAGTTCTTGGCCGAAGGCCTCGGACAACTGTCTGCTGTAATTTTTTGTTGTTGCCTAAAAGACAGCACAATTTTTTTTTTTTTTACATACAATAACAAGTGCATGCAGTTTCGTCGTGCTCCACGTTAAACAAAAAAACATGTCCAATGAGTACCGATGGTTCTCTGGAGATGGAAAGAAGTTTCTGCTAATGTTTTCTTGTGTGTTTTGCTTGCGATATTTTTCGAACACTTGCATTATAGTGAATTCTCAATTCAAATGCGAATTCGGTTGCATTTAGTTTGATACATTTTTCAATAGCATTATTCCAAACAACCGCTGATGAAGATCTGTGACTAGATCTGAAATAGCTATACGGTTTGCCAGGAATCATAGGGAAACATTTGAAAAAAATTCATTTTTTAAAAAAACTATATCTCTAGTAATAGAGATATAGAATCGCCTCGAGCTTGACAATAATATTGAAAAATAATCATTATATATATAAAATTCTTGTGTAACAATGTTAGTTACCTCACTCCTCCGAAACGGCTGGACTGATATGTATGAAATTTTGTGTGCATATCGGGTAGGTCTGAGAATCAGCCAACATCTATTATTCATACCCCTTAATGATAAGGGTAACCCAGGCCGTGCTACGCCGCCTTTTCAAAAATCGCTCTGACGGCTTTTCTAATACCTGCTGATAATCCTTGGCTATATTTGCAAATGTTTGGATAAAGGGGCGTGGCACCGCCCATACAACCTGAAATTTAAAATGGTTATATCTCATGAACTATCAGAGGTAGGAAGATAAGATTTTGTATATATGTTGTTGGTACAGTATGAATTACAGAAAGAGTGGTAGTGGGATGTACCAGGCCCCTTTTAAAATAAATTGTTATAGCAGTCATAATAATAGTTTGATCGTCCTGAAAATTTCCCAGTATGTTACAGTTGTCTTAGATAAACGAACAGGCTATTTGGAAGCATGTTGGCTAAAAGGGCCGACGTGTTGCCCACATGGGTCAATATTTGACTATTACATATACTATATCAAACAATTTCCCGTAAACCAGGCACTTGGCAACATATTTCAATGTATCTCACAAAATATACATCAGATTCGATTTAAATAATTTTTTTAAAGTTCAATGCTTCTAACTTTAGAAAAAAAATAATTAAAAAAAAAATAAATTACAGTGTTTTATTTATAAATGCACTAAAAACTAGAAAATAATTTTTCTCTAGGCCTCAATAAGTAGATTCTTCTTCTTGATGGGGTTGTACAATGGTCCGCCTACTTAGCACTTCAAAAACAATGGTCTAGAAACTTTCAATAAAGAGCGTAATTAACCCTGCTGTTAGGTTAGGAAAAAAAATCCAATGAGTGTTCGAACTCACGGGCGATGTGTTAACACCTTTTTGCTACACGGTACCTGTTCGATTTCTATGAACACAATCGTAAATGTTACATTGGAAAATAAAAAACAGCGTTCAATCATATGATGACGTTACAGTTAAATAATATTAATACTTTAATACTTAAAATTATTTAAAGACCCAGTGCAAGCACATGTGTCATTATATTCTTGCTCAATACTTTTTGTTTTATTCCCCCAAAAGTCAAAGAATGCAAAGCAACAGACACTTGTACATATGTACATACATACATTGTTATATTCGTACGATATAACCGAAGATCAACATAAAATACTTTTTTAATATTACTCCAAATTAAAACACTTCAATCTCGGTTCGCCGATATCGGATCGCCTTAATTTTTGGCCTAAACTCTTCGTCGAAACCCGCACTAGCTTTTTAATCCAAAAATTAATAAAATCGGCTATGAATTTCCGGAGAAAATCGCGTGGGAAAATTATATGAAAATCGCCCAATAATCACTTTCAATACCGACTGCCAAGCAACGAACAAACAAACGATGATTTACTCTTACAAACCTAACACTTGCGTATGTATTAAATTTATAGTTTACTGCCCTAGAGGCGCGCGTATAGATGTTAACACATCAGAAATACGAATGTTAGGTTAAGGGACCATTTGGTCCATACTGCAATTTTCATGCGGAATATCAATTTAATCGCATTCGTTGTATATATTTTAGTTCAATATTCACTAGATATTGTTATTATTAGTATCATCTTTGTTTTGAAAATAAATGTAAAGAAAATCAAAGGAAATATACTATGGACCAAATGGTCCCTTAACCTAAGATTCGTATTTTTAACGAATGTTTGCTTAAGAGACCATTTGATCCATACTGCAATTTACAAACAAAATAACCATCTATTCGTATTCTTTGTATCCATCTTGGGTCAGTTATACTCAAATATTTTTATTATTATTGTTATTTTATATTTTGAACATAACTGTAAAGGAAATCAAAGATCTGAAATCTGTAATTTCTTATTTGACTCAGTCCTGTTTCTAGTTAGAAAATTTAATTTTTGCTCATGCCATTGGTTTATAAAAAAGATCACGTGACCTGAAAAATGAAGTCAGTATATATCACAGTTCAAAACTTACAAAGAAAACTAGCCATTATTTGGACCAAATGGGCTTAATCTAACAGCAGGGTTAAAATGAATTAGTTAATTAAGTTTCTAGGGATCTCTCAAATAAAACGCTTGCATTTAAATGAAAAATGGTGACATTTAATTTTGACACTTAATTTGACATTTAATTTTGTTATTTTACAGTTATTTACAGTTATTTTACATTCTACAGGTTTATTTGCCAATTGTCAACTAAACGTGACATTATCCCGTGTCGGAACGCCAGCAGATATATTCATTTACTGCAAACATAATGGAACAAACTAATTTTGTTCACCCTTGGGTATTACAAAAACTTTGAAGGCAAAACGAAGTTTGCCCGGTCCAGCTATATATATATATATATGTAGAGATATATAGATAGATATTGATTACAGGCGTTTATCCTAGAAACTTCCCATTAAACAAGAATTTCCCCTCTATATGTTAGTCTAGACACAAACCAAAGCAAAAGTACCCAATATAGTTGACAATACTGGGATGTAATAAAGTTGATAAAAAAAAGTTCTGTGATGATATAAAATGTGTGAATTCACTTGTGGCCATGACATCATTGAATACTTTTTGTTGGCAGGGCGAAGTCTGCCGTGTCAGCTAGAACAAATATAAAATAAAAAAATAACAAGCCTGTGTTAGATAACACGGGCGCATAGGTCAGACGTAGAATACGTTAGTCATTTTGCAATTAAAATATATGAATTAAATATAGTTTTTGATAAATGATTTAAATCTATCTAATATATACGCATACAGATGATAGCTGGTTATTAAGTTTTTGTAACATAAGTAGGCGTTTGCATGTATTAAAGTTAATTAATTTTAGATAGGATAAGTTATGTGTGATAAGTTATTTTACGTATGTACAGTATAATTTTTAGTAAAATAAGACAACAACAAAACTACCAAAGTGATGGCGATAACCCAAATAAGTTTGGAAACCACTGATCTAAACGATTGGAATAGTTTTGAACAAGATTTATTAATTTATTTTTTAGTTTGTGTGCTCGAAGACTGTATGCCATATGTTTAAGGATGAAACTATATCTAGTTTAACGTATTACATTATAGCGACATCTTCATTTGAAGTACAGCTACAGCAATACATTTTATGATATGGCAGCACAATAGATTAGCTGCTTTCCAACTACTTCCCAATGTATTCACAGAAATGTGTTTAGGAAAAACGCCATTGATATAATGAGCGTATACATCGCCAATCCTTTGTATTAATGTACATACACACACATTTACACGCTGCTCGCAGAAGTAAACAAACGACAGCAAAGATCTGTAAACTTTCAAGCACACACAAGTGTCCACGCTCCCCTCCCTTCATTTTATGCTCCACTCCAAACGAACTAATAACCGACCGATCCAACAAAACGAAATGTACACACACACACATTTACACGCTGCTCGATAAGTAAACAAAGCACAGCAAAGCCAAAATCATTTGATTGCACAACAACAACAAAAGCAACAGCGGCATTTACAAACCAACAACAACAGCGGCATGTACAAAAAAAGTCTAAAATATCATGCTCTTAAATATTTATTTCCTTAACTACATAAAACTTTTATATATAGACATATAATTTTTTTAATGTAATTCGAAACAAAACATATTACCAAAACTGAGTAACATATAAAAATTGCTAAAATATGTTTTAATATTTAAGTAAAAGTGGGTGAAAGTTGACAAACATTTTCTCAAAATTTTGTGCTCCAGATCAACACCCCTACCTTACCGTATAACGTATTCTACGTTAAAATAAAACAACAAAATAAATTAATAACTTTGTGTTCTTTAAAAAATTATCATATGAACAAAATTACCTAGGGGGGTGCTTAAGTTTTGGGCAATACTGTACACGTTTCAGTCGCCATTATTTTTCAGCGTGTGTTTTTAAGCATGCTACAGGCGACGACTCGTAGTTTTTGCGCATGAGCTTGCAACTAAATAGCAGGCAACTGTTTTGGGTCCCTTATAATCGAAGTCCAACAAAAATTATTCGCACTCCAAGAACTTTGGAAGAAATGGTCGCTTGCGTTCTGAGCTAGAATAGTCACATCTTGTGCCACAATTGCAGCCTTCAATCGCTAAGAGTTCACCAAAAAAAATTATGCGAAACATTTCAAAAAATTATAATTGCTAAACTATGAAAGATGGAAAGCTGAAATGTTGACACAAGATGTAACGATTCCAGCTTTTTAACAAGCGTTTTTAAGAGCAAAGGTTCCTTAGAATAATTTATTTAAATTTTTCAGTTATAAACTGAGACTTATACGTTATTTCCATCACTTACATTTTTAAATAGGCAATAGTGAATAACTGTACGCAGATAAAGTCCTCAATGTTAAATTCCACCTCATGACCAATGTAAAGAGATACAATATGATATCCGCTTCGTTACGGTTTAAATGAAATCTACTGAATTCCCTTTCATTTCCGCCACATAAAATATATATGTATATAACATTTTCATAATTTTTGCATTAAAATTAATGTGTTAACCGCTCAACATGTATATTTGAAAATAAATTAATTCCACTTCACTTAACTCAATATTATTTTTTACTGAATGTAAAGAATTCAACCAAAATATACATAATACAATAAAAAAAACACAGCGTGTCAACATTTGTATTACTTCATTTGTAAATGACAACATTTAGGTGTTAAAATATTTTTGTTATTCGACTACAATATGTATCCAGATGAGAGTGTATATATGTATATGTATATTAGGGTGTAGTAAAAACCGCGATTTTGGGAGTTGTAAACGTGGGGCATCGCAAAAGAAGCGTATTGATGAAACATTAACGTTTCGATTCTTAGAGTATTTTATTGTGTGTATTTGGTAGTATTTTCATGTAAAATTAAGTCATGTGAAAATTTAATTGAAAAATTGGGAAAAAAAATTGTGCCTGATGAAGATTTTAAAATGGTGCCGTGGAAAAAGTACTCTATCAATTGATGCGTGTCATTGCAGGTCCATTTAAAGCGCGTTATTACACGTTGTTTATTTTTAACAAAATTCACTATGACTCCAAATGTCAACGGTCGGTGGGGGACTATGAAAATCGTTGTATAAAAAAGGTCTGACGTTCCCGTAACCGACTCTTTAATACAAGGTGGCGCAAAAGTAAACTTCCGATGTTTTTTGGCTGTAATTTAAAAAAAAAATGAAAAACTTTGATTCTTCTTGTGGATTATTTTTATTTGGTCTTTTAATTTTTTTAACATCAAGTCGAGAATATGATGTCACGTAAATGGCCGCCGCCACAGTTGATTGTCATTTGAGCCCTTTTTATGGCATTTTCCATCACTTTGGCCAAAAACTTCCGGCGATAGGTCCTCACATTCTAGACGGATATTGTCTTTAAGAGCTGCAAGAGTCTGAGGCTTGTTGACATAAACATGCGACTTCAAAAGCCCCTCAAAAAGAAGTCTGGACCGGTCAAATCAGGCGATCTTGCTGGCCAGTGCAAATCGCCAAAACGGGAGATTAGGCGCCCGGGAAATGCATCCTTCAGCATGTCGGTTGTGGCACGTGCAGTGTGTGCCGTTGCACCGTCCTATTGGAACCACATGTTTTCCAATCCCAATTCATCAAGTTGCGCCAAAAAGAACTCGTTGATCATTGCTCTGTAGCGCTCACGGCGCTTCCATGACATCCTCGACTACAGCAGCAATATTCTCGGCAGAACGGCTACTCCGGGGTCTGCCACGCCTGGCAGCATCTCGTGTTGTGCCAGTCTCTTCAAGGCGAGCGGCTAAACGTCGCAGTGTTTCACCAGTAGGCGTTGGACGGCCAGGAAATCTGTGACGAAATTCACGTTGTGCCAAAGTCACCGACCGATTATTGGTCAAATAAATAGTCAGCAATATTCCGCGTTCTGGAGCAGTGTAGCGTAACATTGTTTATTAACGTGTATTTCGCATGTGTTTACTACACAAATGTCAAAACAGAACTGACATTAGGAGCCAATCGCAAAATTTATAGCATTTTCTGATAGGAGGATTACTTTTGCGCTACCTTGTACAAATCAAATGAAATTTCAGACACCGGGCATTTAATTGTACCCTAATATACTTTATACATGTTCAACAGAGTGCATACTATTTTTAATGATTTGGTTTTTTTTAATGGGCAAAATTTATTATCTGTCCATTAGATATCCATTGCTACAATAAAATTGGAGATTAAGAAGAGTCTCTTTACTTTTATTGACTATATTACAACCTCATGAGGTCAGACGTCTTACACATATTAATTAAACAAACAAATTTCAACATATTCTTCCAACTGGATCTATCCTTCGCCTTTTCTTCTGCCTGGTCTTTCCAGGGTACGTTATCAAAAATCGTTCGCGCTGGCTCATCTACATCCATTCTGATAACATTGCCTAGCCAACGAAATTGGCACACTTTGGTTCGTCTAGCTATGTCCACGTTTTCTCTAACAGGACCGTATATTTTACGGAGAATTTTTCTCTCGAAAACTCCCAGGTGTTTTTCATCCGCTTGCGTTATGACCCAAGTTTCAGAGCCATTTGTCAAGACAGGTAACATGAGAGTCTGATATAGCTGGACTTTTGTCCGTCGAGAGAGGGCTTAGTTCCTAAACTGCTTGCTGAGCCCAAAATAACATCTATTTGCAAGCACAATTCTCCTATCTATCTCCAGGCTGACGTTGTTGTCCTTGTTCACGGCGGATCCAAGGTAGACAAATTCATCTACCACTTCAAAATTAAATCGGTTGTCTACGTTCAAGTGCGGACCAAGTCGAGAGGTTTCTCTAGTCGTTAACACCATCAATTTTGTCTTGCCCTTATTAACAGCAAGACCCACCTTTTCGATTCTTGAAAATACTGCAGTAACCTCTCGCAAATTTCGCCCAATGATGTCTATGTCGTCAGTATACGGCTTTTCATGTTAATGGTCTTGTTCGTATTTACTGCAGCCTTTCTCATTATTATCTCCATTAAGATGTTGAAGAGATTGCACGAAAGTGTGTCACCTTGTCTAAGTCCTCGCTTGGTACAGAATGGTTCAGTGAGGTCTTTCCCCACTTTCACTGCTGATTTGGTGTTGGTCAGCGTCATTCTACAGAGGCGGATCAGTTTCGCCGGAATACCAAGCTCAGGCATAGCTTCGTACAGTTTTCCCCGTATGGGGCTATCGAAAGCAGCTTTGTAATCGACAAAAAGGTGGTATGTATCGATTTGCTTTTCGTGGGTCTTTTCCAGGATTTGGCGTAGCGTGAATATTTGGTCAGTTGTGGACTTGCCTGGTCTAAAACCACACTGATAAGGTCCAATCAGGTTTTCAATAATTGGCTTTAGTCTTTCACATAATACGCTCGACAAGACCTTATACGCGATGGATAAAAGACTGATACCGCGATAGTTGGAACAGACACACGGATCACCCTTTTTGAATACATAACATAATACACTGAGACTCCAGTCGTCGGGCATAGATTCCCCTAGCCATATGCCGCATATCAGTTGATGCATGTGGGCTATCAGTCCTTCGCCACCTGCCTTAAAAAGTTCAGCGTGTAGGCCATCCGCACCAGCGGCTTTATTATTCTTCAGGCGGGAGATCGCCGTTCTAATCTCATCTTGGTTGGGGGGGATACAATCTATACTATCTTCCACTATCATTACCTCCTGATCTTCAGTGGAAGAATCTGATTGGAGCAGTGCTGAAAAGTGGTCTCTCCACATTTTGAGCACACACTGCTTCTCAGTCACCAGATTCCCATTCTCGTCCTTGCAGGAGGGCAGCCCATTATTAGGCCCGTTGATCGATCTTCTTACCTTCTAGAAAAACTTTCGCGATTCACCATTCATCCTGCACATTTCGGTTCTTTCACTCTCTCTCTACTCCCACTGCCATTTTTTTCGGTTTTCCTCCCTTCTCAGCCTCTTGTACCGCTCACTCGCAGCACGCGTTGTAACTGACTATTTCGTTGCCATACGTGCAGCGTCTTTTTCATCAGTTGCAATGCGACCAAAGAATGGGAGATGTGCTTCCACTGCGCATCTGGGTCTTCGGGAGGGGGGTATTCTTCTCCAGCAGGAGAGAGAGAGTTTCTGTAGATAAGACATTGATATCTGAGGTATTTGCAGCTTGTCAATATCCAGCTTTTCCTGTGTTCGGCTCCGTACGTTTTTCGCCCTGCTCAATCTCGTGCGAACTTTCGCAGCCACCAGGTAATTATCCGAGTCAATATTGGCACCTCGAATCACACGTACATCCATTACACTAGAAGAGTGCCTGCCATCTATTACCAAGTGATCAATCTGGTTCTTCGTCCGTTGATTACGAGATATCCAGGTCGCCTTATGAATGTCCTTATGCTGGAATCGTGTGCTACTAACTACCATGTTCTTTGCAGCGGCGAAGTCTATCAGTCTTATTCCATTATCGGAGGTGGTATAATGTAGACTGTGATTGCCGATGGTTGGTCGAAAGACACTTTCCTTTCCTAGTTTGGCATTAAAATCGCCTAGAATAATCTTAATGTCGTGGTCAGGGCAGCGTTCATATACTTCCTTCAGGCGCTCATAAAATGTTTCTTTGACCTCATCATCTTTAGCCTCTGTCGGTGCGTGCACACAAATTAACGAGATGTTGAAATATTTCGCTTTGATGCGAATTGTGGCTATGCGGTCACTCACTGGGTTGAACCTTGAAACTAGGTGTCGCAGTCTCTTGCCTACTATAAATCCGCACCCACATACGTGCTTACGCTCATGGCAGCTGTAGTAAATATCGAAGTTTTTCTTTCTGGTGCAACCATATCCTGTCCATCGCATTTCCTGGATCACTGTGATAGCTTTATATTTTCCGAGGACATCTGCCAGTTGGAAAGTGGCACCAGTTCTGTATAACTTTCGAACATTCCAGGTACATATCCTTAAATCATGGTCCTTATAACGTTTGCGAGGGTCGTCAACAGTTGGGGGTTTCTTTGTTCATTATCTTTTCTGTGTATTTTCATTGCCAATATAACGGTGGCGGGAGGCAAACCCAGCCCACCGTGGTTTGCATTTTACCTACTGCCAGGATGATTATGTTTCAGCCGCCCATTATGGATCAGACGCTGACCAGAATGTAGTGTGTCGAAACTGGATTTTGGTTTCTTCAATTTTGATCCGCCGTTGGCCAGGGGTGTTGGCTCATCCGCCTTCAAAGGATAGAAGAATATGTCCACTACTTCGAAGAGCTTCAGTTACAGGGTCACCTAATAATCCTGAGACGTATAAGTGATCGCATTACCACTCAGGTTGCTCATTCGTCTCGCCTTCTCACTTTAGCTACATAGCTAACGGAGGTTTCCGATAAGCCATTGTCCAGGACATACTGGATAGAAGGATAGAAGAGTCTCACAGTATAAAAAAAATTCGGCATCAGCCAGTTCACAGCGGAGAATAAAATACTATACTATCATTCAATTTAAACTATGACACTAACTGTTGGAAAAAGATTTGTAAAAGTTATTATAAGGTGATTCAAAAAGACCGCAGAACTCCTTTAATAAATAAAACACAACTAAATTTCTTGAAATGTTTTCCCTAGTTCGACATGTTACTTTGTCTATGGAATTTTTACAATTTGGTTTCAAAAGGGTTTTAAAATTTTTCTCATCTCACACATGATTCGTGACATGTGTCAAAGTCAGATATATTCAGTTTGCATTTGCATTTCACCACAAATAAACTTGCAACCGAATATCGCTTTGTGAATGGGCATTAGATAACATGGAAATAGATCACATTTTATTGAAAATTTTCCCCATCAAATGAGGTACGCAATAAGCAGAACTTGCGAATGTGGTCCGCAGAGCTGCCAGAGGCTGCTCAATAGCTGCCAATGAAAAAGTCAATGAGTGTTCGAACTAACGGGCGATGTGTTAACACCTAAAGGCTAAAGGCTCTTTTGCTATTGTACTTTCTTTTTTCTTACATCTGCTTTAACATTAGATGTAATATTGTTAAAGTAAATAAAGAAATATTTAGCTGATTGAAATAATTATTTTTGTTTTGTCATAAACAAAGCGACGACAGAAAGTATTGAATAGTATAAATAACTTATTGCACTCTTTTTCAGCTCTGAGTTAAAGAGGCTGTTCGAGTCTTATTTTCTTTAAAGAATATTTCAATATACATGCACCATTTCGACAATGTTATTACACAAAACAATAGATGTTTCAAAAGGCATCAACGTTTCCCATCAAAATTATGAATGGACCAAGTAATGACAAAAAGAGAGTAATTTATTTTGAATCATTCGCCAGATGTCGCCAGTGCTTTTGAGTCATACAATTCGTTCCATGAGTTCTCTATACTATTCAATACTCTTTGGCGACGACGTCCTGCTTGTTTGTTCGCTGCCGCTACATCAATACCATCATACTTATTTTCAGGCAGAGGCTATTGTTGTACGACAACGACGTATGTGATGCTAACGCTGTGTGTTGTTTGCATTGATTCACTTTGATAAATTGCCCTACCCGTACCTGTAGATGTTAACACATCAAAAAACGGTGTCCCATAATATCCCATGGAGGGATTCACTCAATTCTTGTTTTCAAAAATGAATCCGCTAAACATGAACACAATTTGGTTCCAATAAGGTGCCACAACTTGCCGTACGGTTCAATAAACAATCGATTTATTGGAAAATCAATTTGGTGATCACTAGTCCCTTCGTTCGTGCGAGTTAACGCCTCTGGATTACTTTTTGCGTAGGTATGTTGAGACATTGGTTTACGAGGACAAACCGGCAGATTTCCAGACTCATTGGAAAGAGTAGTAAAAAATGTGTCTGATAGAAACGACCATGTAACTCATAGCCGCAGCGGACATATGCCGGAAATCATATTTAAAAAATAAATGCTATGCAATTATATACCAGATTATAAAAAAAATTTCATTATGTTTAATTAATGTTTTTTCTCTTAAAAGATATCCTTACCTTTTCAAAATGCCATACACGAAGCCCAGAGGTCTTATAACACAATTGTGTATAACACAGTATTCGCTAAATGCCCACCACGACCAATCTGGCAACTCAGGATACGCGTATCAAAATTTTGCCTGGCCTTTTAGCGTTTTTCGGGCTGTGTATCATTCATGACGCGTATAATTTCGTTCTTCAGCTCTGGAATTTGGCTGGTTTATTGGAATAGTTTTCACACAGCCCCAGAGAAAGAAGTTCAATGGTCCCATATCAATGCGCGGCCATCTGACTTCATTGTTTCGTGAGATAATGGGTCCTGAGATCTTCGTTCCCAATAGGGCCACTGTTTCGTGTTTTGTGCAAGTCAGTGCCCTCTAATTCAGGCCATTCAAAGTTTCTTATCATGGCTTGATAACGTTCACCGATTACCTAAACAGCGTTAGTGGCACCTATTTTGAGGAAGTACGGATGACTCCACCTGCCTAAACAACATAACAAACCCTGTCTCATTGTGGGTGCATAGTTTATCTTGAATGACATGTGGATTTGTCGTACCCCAAATATGGCAGTTATGGCCGTCGGTGGTGCAGTGGTAGTGTGCGCGGCTCTTGTGCATGAGTACGTGGGTTGGATCTATACTCTGACCACCTTAAATTTCCTTCGACGGCGGTCACCTTAGTGACGGCGAAACTATCGAGTATTTAGCCTTGAAAAAGCTTGTCAAAATATCGTTTGGAACCGATGTAAATTTGTAGGTCTCAATTAGTGAGTGTAAAACTAGAACGCGCACAGCTCACAGGTTGCAAGAAGCTCTCCCTAGTCCCTTCATGGGATGTAACGGGACACCATTTATTTATTTTAAATACGGCAGTTTTGCTTTTAACGTATCGGTTTACGTGAAAATGTTCATCACCACTCATGACGACCATTTTTGCAAAAATCAGCGTCAAATTCTTAATGTTCAAACATACAATTGGTAAATATACGGAGCTGCAAATGGTCTCAGGGCTTGAGTTTATGTGTCAGTAGAATTTTGCTTGCGTCGCAAAAAAAAGTAGGAAAGTCTCAATTGCTGTATGCAACGACGAATTGAGGTTATTGCGGTTTGACTCACGCTTTGTTCCACAGCAGTAATATTTTCTGCTGAACGACCAGCCCGAAGTCGCACTGGTGTTGTTACGTTTTGCAGTGATTCAGTTTCTTAGAATTTCTGCACCAAACAGCTGATGGGAGAAATTCACTTCTTGCAGAACGACCAAGCTCATAATTTGTTTGGCTTTCTCGCTCTGTTCAACTGAGTGTCGCTCTATTTCTCAGTTTTCCAAAGCCTGACTAAAAATTAAAAACAAATGTTAACAGCTCACAAATAATCAAATCATCGAATTCGAAAAGGTCTGATGTCGGCTTTTTAAATTTTTTTAGGAGACACACAAAACTGAATTAATCCCAGCCTGTACGGTAGAACTAAACGTTGTACTGCTTCATAAAATAGTGAAATATTTTTGATGTGTTAACGTCTATGTGCACGGGTAGGGCAATCTATCAAAGTGAACACATGCAAACAACACACAGCACTAGCATCACATACGAGGCTGTTGTAAACCTGGTTGCGTGAAAATCAATATGATGGTATTGGTGTAGCGGTACCGAACAAACAAGTAGGTCGTCATCGCCAAAAAATACTAAATAGTATAGTATAATGTAGAAAAAAACATTGAAGCATTTTGAAACATTTACGCTGTTTGTATTGTTTCATATAATAACATTCTCGAAATGGTGCATTTATATTGAAATTTTCTCTAAAGAGAATAAAACTCGTTTATGACTTTTACTTGAGAGCGGAAAAAGAGTGCAATAAGTTCTCTATACTATTCAATACATTTTGTTGTTGCTCTGTTTATGACAAAACAAAAACAATTATCTCAGTCAGCTAAATATTGTTTTTTTTTCAGTTGCATTCAAACACGCAGGTCGTCGTCGCTCTGTTTATGACAAAACTCAAACAATTATTTCAGTGAGCTAAATATTGCTTTATTTATTTTAACAATATTGCATCTAATGTTAAAGCATATGTAGGAAAAAAGGAAGTGCATTAAAAAAAGAGCCTTCAGCACAAAAACTTTTCGTTTTTTATTTTTCAATATAACATTTATTAATGTGTTCATAGATTTCCCATTCTAATATGCTGTGGAGAATTTGCCTAAATTGAATGGAAAAATAATGGCATAGTCTGATTTGAAAGAACCAAAATTGTGAACACCCTAATGTTTCATATTTTTGTATTGCATATAAATGTCGTATACTACGCACAACAACAGTATCGTATTGTGCTATGTAAAGAAACAAAATTTCATTATATAAAATAAAAGCAGAAAAATGTATAACAACTAAAAATTGCTTATGAAGCAAAAATTGCGCGGTCCCGAAAATCACAAAATTTTAATAAAGTGGTGAAATATAACAGCTACATTTGTGGACGTGCTATATATTTGATTATGTTTATCTCTCTGCTCGGAAATGAAATAATAAATATGTAAAAACACTTCAAATGTATATCATCTTTAACAGTGCATATTTACATGACCACACAAGGACGAAAATATATCAGATTTTTTTCAATTAAATTGTAGTGAAAGTATTACAAGCTAGTAATCAAAATGATTTGCCAAGTGCGTATTCATGCACAGTACTGGTAGTATGGGATTCAAGGCCAACGTTCTGAATTAAATAATAATGTGTAGAAATCATACACTTTGGAATTCCCCACCCACTTTACCTTATGCGTGTTTGTTGAAACGCTCCACAACTATTTTATTGTGTATATTTAAATAATCCCACGTATGTATTCTCGAGGACATGGCGAAAGTCATGAGGTTAATGAAATTTTTATATTGAAATATTTAGATAACAATTTGGCTCCATGAGTTACACCCTCAACAGCAGACCATATTACAAGCGTGCGAAAAGTTTAAAATATTATCAAGGCCGAGAATGTGTCTTGCAGACAAAAATATAGGGGTCTGAGGAAGAATCAAATCTTTTCCCGTATAACCGGTTCACTAAAAATTTCGTGTATTTGGGACCTGGAACGCAGGCGCAGAACAGCTAGATATCGGAAAGCTGCAACTACCAGAGCTAGCCATAGCTTAATCAAGAAAACTCTCGCAAATTTTGGCACAGAACCCACCCCTTCCCGATGACGTTCTTGAAGGGGACTGGAAACCCATTTCCAACTCTATAAAAAACTGCCGCAAAAACTATACTTAGGTATCCCGAAAACCTGTCTAGGAACATTAGGTCCCTTTTATCATTCCAAGTCGCACATAGACAAATATGTAATCGCATTTGTGAAAGTATTGGCATTTTTCCAAATTTCAAAAACCATTTTCGAAATTCCGTTAATTTAAAATAATTTTTGTAAATAATTTCAATATTCCCCAGAAATTGTTGTTTTAGTTTTTATTGATAACAATTTTAGTGTCCTCGGAATATTGAAATTTTTGAGAACTGTTGCACTGTTTGCGAGATAAGAACATATTTGCATTTTAGCAATTAAAAAAAATTAGACCCCCAAATTTACTCCTTTATGCTGTTGGATGTACAGACTTCGAGATATTTTAGCAGCATACTATAAAGTGCAATAATTTTTCGATTGGAAGTATCGATTCTAACAGACGAACAGCGATTTACACCCAAACTGTTTTCGATGTGTTTTGTGTTAGACAAACCGCATATTTTTTACAAAACTCTCATAATTATATGATCATATTTTTATTTTAAGGTTTTTTTAGGTTTTAAATAATTGTTCAGTTCAAGATCAATAACTACACAGTGATACTAAAGTGAAAAAAAAATATGCAGGGGTTCTCATGCAGCAATTCTCTTTTGTTGGAGTTCATAGAGTACGAAAAAACTTATACTTTTTCTCAGTCACTTCGTTAAGTAAGTTTTTTTATAACAAATGTAGTGATATAACGATATTCCCAAAATTACAAGTTCCAAAAATCATAAGTGTACTCTGCATTAACCGATTTTTTTGGCATAGATCTGATTTGTACCTTTTAACAAAAATAAACATTTTGACAATCAGTTCAAAAATGGCTCAGTTACGGTCGATAAAGTAAAAAAAAAAAAAAAAATTTAAAAATGTTCATTTTCATCTCGCTCTAAATTGACCGTTAGGCAGAAAATTCTGCCTTTTTAAATTTTCATATTAAAGCAGGTTTCTAAAACAGGTAAGATCATAAAAATCGGTTACAAAATGAATCAGTTACGCCAAGTTATGTGATAACATGTTTTTTGCTTTTTTTTCTGTTTTCTTAGAAATGCTTGCGTTTCACTTGTTTTTCAAAAAGATCGCTGCTAGTTTCTCGCTTTATAGACCAGCAGTAGTTAGACAGCATACTGACTTTACTTTTTCCAACATACCGCTGTTCAATTCTTGAAATGTACTGGTGAAATCGTTCACCTTGTTCATCACTCATCTGCCCTAAGTTTGATGGGAACATATTCAAATGAGCATGGAGATGGTGCAATTTGATAGACATTTTTCAGCCCAGTGCATGGTTCGCAGACAGCATTTCGTGTACTATTTCCTCATAATTTACACTTCTTTTGTTTCCAAGAAAATTTTCACACACCGAAACAAAACCTTTCCATGCTTTTTTTTCAACTAATGTCATTTGTTGTAAAAAGTTTTCGTTTTTCATCAATTGTCGTATTTGGGGACCTACAAAGATACCTATCGAAGAATATGATTTATTTTTATTATACATAATGTGAAGTATATTTCTCTACTTACCCTCTTTTAATTTCCCATAACTTATTCGCGGAAAAATTTTTTCAAGATATTTAAATGTTGAACCATTTTTGTCAAGTGCTTTGACAAATTGTTTTATGATACCCAACGTAATGTATAGCGGTGGCAGTATAATGCCCGATGGATTCACTAATGGGATATTTATGCTGTTCTTTTCCCCAACAACAAATGCTGTACGGGGATTCCAATCTTTTTTAATATAATGTTGATGAGTAGCTCGGCTGTTCTATTCACAAAAATAGCAAGGATACTTTGTATGACCACCTAGCATACCATGCAAAATTGTCAATACTTAAAAATGTGCAACAATTAGCCACTTATCGGTGTTGTAGTCCAGGGCATTCAATATTTGAATCATGCTATCATAAGATTCTTTCATTTGTGTTGCGTAAGCCAGTGGTACTGATGGAAATGATCCTTCATTATGTAAAAGTACTGCCTTCAAACCTGAAAAAGAAATTATTAAAAAAATGTAAAATATACATTTAGATAGTAAAGAAAATATTATACTTTTTGTTGAACCATCGATAAATAACCGCCAATCTTGTGGTATGTGATCATATCCAAGCTTATTAAACAATTCTGTAACATTATTGCAACAAACCAAATTACTGTTTTCAGTGCTTTCACTGAATAGCGATCCAAGCAAGCAAGTTTCCTCATTTCTACGAGATGTAATGTTGACATTTTTTTGCAAATGTTTCCATTGTTGCATTCTTGAACCTAAAATTTCTGTTTGCCTTTTGGACAATTGTAAGTCCCGCACAAGATCATTAAATTCAGCTTGTGAAACAAAATGTTGTATCGCGTTTGTTGTGATGTTGTGGTTCATTTTGTAACCGCTTTTTATGATCTTACCTGTTTTAGAAACCTACTTTAATATGATTCTCAATAAAATTTAAAAATGCAGAATTTTCTGCCTAACGGTCAGTTTAGAGCGAGATGAAAATGAACATTTTTTAATTTTTATTGTTTATTTTTTACTTTATCGACCGTAACTGAGCCATTTTTGAACTGATTGTCAAAATGTTTACTTTTATTAAAAGGTACAAATCAGGTCTGTAAAAAAAGCAAAATTTTGAAACTCGGTTAATGATTTTTTGAACTTGTAATTTTGGGAATATCGTTATATCACTACATTTGTTATAAAAAAACTTACTTAACGAAGTGACTGCGAAAAAGTATAAGTTTTTTCGTACTCTATGGACTCCAGCAAAACAGAATTGCTGCATGAGAACCCCAACATATTTTGTGTGTAGCACTGTGCTATTAAAATGTAGTTTTTCATAGAAAAAGTACTTTTTAATAGAAATATTAAAAAGAAATGTGTGAAATTGATCATTCAAGGTAATCCATTTTGATTTTGGGAAGTTTTCTAGGTGAAGCCTCTTTATTACATATTGTAGTTTTGAACCCAATAAAATGTAAATTTCGAAAAGCCAAAGTCAAAGACTGGCAACTCCATGAAGTACAACCCTGAGCATGGAATTACATTTGGCAGCACACTTACTCTTACACTCGTTCTTTTGGCTTGGTTTGTGTCTAGACTAACATATAACATATGGGGGGATATTTCTTGTTTCATGGGAAATTTTATAGGTGGAGCCTGTCTATTACATATTGTAGTTTGAACCGAATAAAAAGTAAATTTAGAAAAGTCAAAGTGATAGAAGTTTAAAAAAATAACATCTTCTTAAATAAGTACGTTTCCTTAAAAAAGTAAATTTTCTCCAAAAAAAATACCTATTCATATTCATAAACAGAGTACCTTTACTTAACAAAATACCTTATCTTAAAGAAGTACGTTTGCTTAAAAACATAAATTATCTTACACAAAGTACCATTTCTTAAAAAAATTAATTTTTTAAATAAGTACCTTTTCTTGAAAAAGTACACTATCTTACAACAAATAGCATTTTCTTAAAAACCGAGCTTTTCTTTAAAGAGTACGTTTTTTGTAAAACAAAATCACTTTTCTTGAGATAAGTACCTACTCTAAAAATTGTGTCTCTTCTTTCGTAAAAAAGAGCTTTTCTTCAAACAAAAATACATTCTCTTACAAAAAATAACTTTTCTAATAAAAATTCCTTTTCTTAAAAGTACCCTTTTAATAATACCTTTTCTTTTCTTCCTAAAAATAAGTAAATTTTCTTAAAACAATAACCTTATCCTAAAAAGAGTACCACTTCTTTAAAAAGTACCTGTTCTTAAAAAAAGTATTTCTTTTTAGGTTTTTTCTTACATAAAAACATTAGCTTTTAATAAAAGAAGTACCTCTCATCAAAGAAAGGACATTACCGGGAAAATATAATACATATTCTTACTAAATTGACCAGATTATTTGTTGATAGCTTTGGTTTTGAGTTTGATGTCATTGCATTTTCTGAGACATGGCTTAAACCTAATGTTTTTAATTCTGAGTTGTTCTGCAATAAGTACGTAGTTTATAGAAAAGATCGTGTTGGTAAAATTGGTGGTGGTGTTTTAATCTCAATTGAGAATTCTTTATCTTCTGAGTTGGTTACAGTTGATGACATTGGCGATCTTGAGTTTATTGTGGTGTCCAGTAATTTAGGCGATTTGAAATTGTTTGTCACGTGTTCTTATATTCCACCATCTTCATGCTTTGAGGTATATCAAGTGCATATTGACGCTATTGCAAAAGTTATTGCGTTAGCCAGTAGAAAGGACCGTATTTTAGTATTGGGTGACTTTAACTTGCCGTCTGTGACATGGGTGTCTTTACCCGATACTAATTCTCTGACTCCATTGACACCATGTGATTGGTCATCTGATTTTGTTACGCATATTTCTGAACTTGGGTTGATTCAATTGAACGACATTCCCAATTCTATGAATCGAGTCCTTGATCTAGTTTTAGTGGATGATTCTAACAACTTTGATATTTCTCGAATTGATTCGTTAATTTCTCCTGAGGATAGTTACCATCCAACGCTGGGAATTAATTATACATATGATACCATGCTGGTTGGTTGCAATTGCTCTTCGTCCTATGTTGGCGTATGCTTTTCGCGTGCGAACTTTATACTTTTGAATAATCTTATCTTTGATACCGACTGGCATAGTATTTGTCAGTGTGATAATTCTTTTGAATTTGAAATCGCCCTGGATGATTTCTATAATATTATTAATGGCTATATTTCTAAGTCTGTACCCAAGAGGCCAATAATAGGTAATACTGGTCCCCCATGGTCCTTAAGGGCTCTAAATAGTCTCAAGAATGTAAGGAATAGATGCTCGAAAAAGTATAAAAAATCTGGTCTGCTAGCAGACTATACTAGGTATATTGTCGCTAGGAGTAGATACAACTCTAAATCTCGTGAGAGTTACAGATTATATTTGGATAGGTTGAAGGCTAATTTTAAACGGAACCCCAAATCATTCTTTAGATTTGTTAACTTGAAGCGTAATTCGTCTTCCACACCTTGTAGGATCAAAATGAACGGTATTGAATATTCAGATGAAGAGTCTATTGCTAATTGTTTCGCCGATTTTTTCGCATCTATTTATTCCACCCGAGCCTATAATGTTTTCAAATCATACCCGTACACTGTCCGCTCTACCATTCCGTTTGATGCACCTGTCGTAAATTCTTCGTGGTTGCTAGATAACTTAATCAGCTTGAAAGCCTCGAATAAAGCTGGTCCTGATGGTATCCCGGACTCTATGTTGAAATACTGCTCGAATTCTCTCAGCTTACCGTTGACTCTCTTATTTAACGCTTCGTTGAAGTTCGGTCATTTTCCTGCACAGTGGAAGAGCTCTTATATAATCCCTCTCCACAAATCTGGTAGTTTAGTAAATGTTGCAAATTATAGGGGAATTGCAAAATTGAGTGCCATTCCTAAACTTTTTGAGAAGTTAGTCACAGAGGTAATTTCTCATCAGGTTTCCTCTATTTTAGATCCATGTCAACATGGCTTTCGGAAGGGTCGTTCCACCGTGACTAATTTGCTTCAGTTTTCCTCTTCTATTATTGACGGCTTTATTAATGGAGATCAAACTGATGTGATTTTTACCGATTTTAGTAAGGCTTTTGATAAAGTTAACCACAATTTGTTATTATATAAACTAGGGGCAATGGGTTTTAATTGTAACATGCTGAATTGGATTAGTTCTTATTTAATGAACAGAGAACAGATGGTATCATTTGGTCGATCATTCTCAAGATCTATTTTTGTGTCATCTCGGGTGCCTCAGGGCAGTCATCTTGGGCCGGTTCTATTTTTGTTATTCATTAACGACTTACCCGCCTCCATAATGCACTCTAAATTGCTAATGTACGCTGATGACGTGAAGATCTATTTTTCTTACAAGGATCCTTGTCAATATTCTTTACTTCAGAGGGATTTGTCTACTTTCCAGTCGTGGTGCGAGACCAATTTGATGGAGCTCAATTTTACGAAGTGTAAGCATATGCTGTTCTCTAGGTCATCATTATTTTCGGCAAAATACATTTTAGGTGGCAATGTTCTTGAATCGGTGGATTCATTTGTTGATCTTGGTGTTCTCTTGGACAGAAAATTAAATTTCAACTCCCACATAATTACGATGGTGAACAAGGCTTATGGCGTTCTGAACTTTATTAAACGTTGGGCAAAGAAATTTTCTGATCCCTACGTTACGAAAAATCTTTTTACTTCACTAGTCCGCCCTATTCTCGAATATGGATCAGTTGTTTGGGACCCCCAGTACAATTTGTATGTTAATATGATTGAATCGGTCCAGAAACAGTTTCTCATTTTTTGTCTGAGAAATCTTCAATGGAACCCGAACCATAATCTTCCTTCGTATAGCAGTAGACTAGCATTGATCAGATTACCGACTCTTAGTAGTAGACGCACCATGATAAACTCTATTACAGTTTTGAAGATAATTGATGGATGTATATGTTCTGAATTTCTGTTATCTAAGATTTTCATAAATGTCCCATTGAGACCCACGAGGTACTATAAACTCATTCACATCGAGTTTCAGCGTTCGAATTATGCGTCCTTTGATCCAGTTAGGAGAATGTGTCGTGACTTTAATGAGCTATAGCAGTTTATTGATTTCACAGGTAGTTGGGAAACGACAAAGTCTAGCATAATTTGCCATTTGAACCGATTGCATTAGTGCTGTATATTCGTTAACGTACATATGTAAATTTAATTTACTTTATCCTTACTATCTAGTCTGATTTATAATTTGGTTTTCGTTTTGCTCGTAACTATTATATATTACGAAGTCTGTTATGTTAATATCTCGTGATGTGCTTTTATACTTATTTATGTTAGTGTAATACCAACTGGTGGGGAATTTCTGTAGTTGGTTGTAACGTGTGGACTTATGATCCTTGCTCTCCCGTTATAGACCGGTCTATAATGTGAACGCTGTCCTCACGTTATGGGGACGTGGCCCTCTCGGTCGGTAGGGGCGGGTAAGAGTGGCGGCGATGGGTTCGCTCGATTTAAAAAAAAAAAAAAGGGACCTAAATATATACTTTTTTTTAAATACACTCAATAAGTAAAAAGTTTCTTAAAAAAAGTTTATCATTGTACACAAAGTATCTTTTCTTAAAGATGCATTTAAATTACAGTATTTTTCAACAGGCGTCTTAGGCGTGTTGGAACTAACTACTACATAATATTTAGTGAAAGGAACTTCGTTCTAACCGGGTGTCCCCTGACACCTCATGTAATTTTTTTTATTAAAAGTACAAATCATACAATTATATTCTTTCGCTACACTCCCGATCAGATTATTAGAACGACTTAAATTTCTGGTTTAAGTAGGCCATAATATTTTAAATTTTTTGTCATCAACAGAAATGTGTCTACCACCGGAAAGGGATAATTCTTCGGATTGCAAAACTGACACCAACAACACTAAAGTTTAATGCTGCAGTATTATAATGCTCCCTTTCAAAAAATCCCTAAAATCCCTAAAAAAATCAAATGGGTGTTCGAACTCACGGGTGATATGTTAACACCTTTTTGTTACACGGTACCTGTTCGATTTCTATGAAAATATCAGTAAATATTACATTGGAATATAAAAATGCCAACCCGTAAAAAACATGGTTTTTGACTATAAATTCTTTATATATGACCACGTCCCTTTGTCCAATCCCGCTCATATTTGCAGCAGATCTTAGAATATGTACACCTAACCAACATACCCAATTTTGTTCAAATACCGTTAACAGGAGCGGAAATAATGGATTTTTAATTTGTGATTTGTATGGGAGGTATCACGCGCCTTTGTCCAGTCTCGCCCATATTTTGACAGTTTCAGCTTGATTGGATCACGAGAAAAGGGTTAAAAATCAACCCAAAATTTTTTCGGTGCGCAGGCAGGTGAAGTTAATATAAAGAATTTAAAAACAGCGTTCATTAATATGATATTAATACTTAAAATGTGTTATGTGTCATTATTTTCTTGCTTAATACTTTTTGTTTTAGTCCCACAAAAAAACAAAGAGAATGCAAAGCAATATACAAATGAACAAACATGCATTGTTATGTTCTTACATAGGCTTGTGTTCACACAATTGTCGTTGCTCTCTTTCTATCTCATTTTTATATACGAATAATTACATCATTATTCTCTTTGCTCTGAGAGTGCTCCGCACCCACATTTTATTTGACTTATGACATTTCATTTAAATAATATTAATACTTAATAACACTTAGAGCCTGTTTATATACCTCGAACATGAAGCTAAGCGAGCGAAAATCAGTCACTCACATTCGACTCAAATTTGGTTTGTCTAAGTCGAAATGTTCGTTTGCCTGATTTCATGTGTGACAGCACATTCGAAGTAAAGAAACCAAAATTTGAACTGAAAAATTCGACTTGAAACGACAAGGTTGTGAAACCCAAATCAACTTTCTTTCGCATAGAACACGAACGAAAACTTACGTTCAAGATAGAGAAACAGGCTGTTAAAAATAGTTAAAGACAAGTGTCATTATTTTCTTGCTTAATAAAAAAAAATAAATGGTTTCCCATTACATCCCATGAAGGGACCGGGGAGAACTTCTCACAATCACTGAGCTGTGCGCTTTCCAGTTTTCACTCTTTGATTGGGACCTACAGTTTTACACCGATTCCGAACGGTATTTTGAGAAGCTTTTTCATGGCTATATACTCGATAGTGTCGCCGTCACTAAGCGAGGTGACCGTCGTCGAAAGAAATTTTAAGGTGGTTGGAGCAGGGATCGAACCCAGGATCTCCTGTACAAGAGGCGCGCACACTACCCATTGCACCACCGACGGTCACTTTCTTGCTTAATACTTGATAATATATTCCCACAAAAAACAAAGAGAATTCAACGCAACAGACACATGTCCATACAGACATTGTTATGTTCTTACATAGGCTACAGTAGTTCACACAATTTTCGTTGCTCTCTTTCTATCTCATATTTATATACGTATAACTACGTCATTATTCTCTTTGCTCTGAGAATGGTCCGTACCCACACAAGACAACTATTCGCTGCCGCTACATCTGTGTGTATTTTTTTCGCAGTCCCAGCGGCGGAAGTCGCAAGGCCTTCCACAAATAAGTCATGCGAAATGGTTCTTTTGTAATGCCTTCCTAAAACAAGGACTACGGATTGCATGCATTTTTTCATCAGATATATCCAAGAAGAAGATTTGTATAATTTTGAGAAATTTCTTTTCCGATTCCTTGTAATTGAAAAATTTCATACAAAATTTAAAATTATATTTTTTATTTAATATTTTTCAGGGTATTTTTAAAATTTTAAGTTGGTCGAGGTACAACTTTCTGAGATAGAAACATACATACTTATAAATAAATATGTAGAAAGGAGGAGGTAGTGTGCAGGGAAGGCCTTACGTATTGTAAAGAAGGCCTCTTTGATCATGATTTCAGGCCTTCCAGGTCATGACGTCCTCCACTGGGGTCTGACAATCTGCGTTTCGCAGTCGGACAAATCTGTGTTCTACATCAGATCATTTAAAGGTATGAAAAATAGATGTTGGCCGATTCTGAGTCCTACCCGATGTGCATACAAAATTTCATACAAATCTGCCCAGCCGTTTCGGAGGAGTTTAACGTCAAACAATCTGTGTGATCGCATTCTGGTGTTTGGATGTGAGTACTTTGTGAATTAAGTCCCTACCCGCGCCTGTAGATGTTAACACATCAAAAAAATTATTAAAAAATTTTTATCATTTTATAAAAATATATATTTTTGAAGATCCATTAAAATTTTCGTATTTTTCGAAGGGCGTCTTAGGCGTGTTGGAACTTACTAGTACATAATATATAGTGAAAGGAACGTCATTTCCACCGGGTGTCCCCCCGCCACCACATGTAATTTTGAAATTTTGGCAATATTTCCACACAGTATTTTATAGGGAAAGTATATTACTTGTTAATTTATAAAAAAAAATCAATGAGTATTCGAACTCACGGATGGTGTGTTAACACCTTTTTGCTACACGGCACCTGTTCGATTTCTATGAACACATTAGTAAATGTTACATTGGAAAATAAAAACTAATAGTTTTTTTGTATACACCGGGCAATGCTGAACATCAAATGACTCGCTTTGTTTGGCCATAGCAACAACACAACAACGAAGTAGCTGACGTATACGTGTGTCACATAACGTCGATTGCGCAAGGCTTGCAAATGGAATTTTGCGTGGCTATGCTTCATATCTCCGTTCAACGACAGCTACAGACACATGTACATGCATACATTATTATGTTAATACATACGCTATAGACACAATTTCGTTTGCCTCACCCCTGCCACACCAGTCTTTCATTGCTCTCTTGCTCGCTCATTTTTGTTTAACATGTCATTATTCTCTTTCGCAGTCGCAGAAAATCTGGTTTTAGCAGCAGCATAAAATCTGGTTTTAGCAGCAGCATAAAATCTGATTTTGATAGATTTAGTCCCTATACGCCGCTATAGATGTTAACACATCAAAAACACTAAAGAGTAAAATGCAGCCAGTAATTTAGATATCCGGTGTTAATTGACTGAGTTATTGTAGTTTTCGTTAAAAATACATGTCTACAAAAATTCAAGATTTGGTCAGTCAACCCATGTTTGAGTTGTTTGCCTTAGCGTTTGCCTTATATTACAATGTAATAAAATCAACAAGTTGACAACTACAATATCTGCACATCAAAAAGCTCTTTAGAGACCGTTAGAACCAAAAATGGCACTCGCAGCTTACAGCTCATTAACCGAACACAACAATTATTTTGACGAAGTGGAAATTCTGGCTGAAGAGAAAAATTAAAAATTACTCTTTTAGAAAATTTTGCACATAATTGACGTTCAATCGGAGAAAATGTTTAACTTCAAACGGGACACAGATCAATGTGCATAAGTGCACATGCACACAGTTGACAAATTCATTTGACAAACGGATCAGTTACTCAAGCATGGGTGAAAATTTTTACCCGGTCTGTGTTACCTCAAAATGTGATTCAAATCAATCAAATTTTCAAGACTATTATCAAAGATGTTCGAAATATTGGAAAATATAAACAAAATTGTAATAAACAATAGATGTTATTTTGGGCTAAGTAAGCACTTTAGAGATAAAGGCCTCTCTTAAGTAACAAAAGTGCAACTATACCAGACACTCATACAACCTGTCTTGCATTATGGCGCAGAATCCTGGCTCTTATCGCAAGCAGACGAAACATCCGTACGACTTTTCGAGAGAAAAATACTGCGAAAAAACTATGGCCCTAAAGTGCACAACGGCGAGTATCGGCGACGCATGAACCATGAGCTCTATGAGCTTTATCCTGATATTCACATAGTTAAACGGATCAAAATAACGCGATTGCTCTGGCTAGGCTATGCCAGTAAAATGGATGAAGACGAACCAACACAAAACCGAACTCGAAGGAAGACGAAAAATAGGAAGACCAAGACTCCGCTGGAAGGATCAGGTTGACGAATCCCTATGTACCCTTGGTATTGCCAACTGGAGAGATAAGGCAGAAGATCGAACTGGTTGGCGAAATATGTTATCTTCGTTTCGTAAGGTCCCTGACCCCTGACCCCTCAGGGTTGTTCGTGACCGGAAAAGTAAGTAAGTAATCAACACAACGACTTGCAGGGGTTTTTTCTTTCTATGCCAACTCTTGAGGCAAAACGAATACAAACCTAAATACTATTCAACTTTGGAATTCACAACCAAGTGACCTATTCACTCTAACGATGTTCTTCTATTAACAATGAGTTGTAATAGATATTATATTTTTGTGCTTCAATTTCATTGTAATGTAGGTTTAGTTTTCATTGTATAAAAATGCCAAAACCCGTCGTCCTTAGAAGTTTTCCAAATTCTTGTTTCTTTACATTGACTAAGGCGATTATTTGCGCTAACTTAAATGGAAAAAGTTTGTAATAATTTAACTATTCATATCTTTTCAGCTTATATTAAAAACCTGAACAAATTTTGAAAAATTGTTAAGAATAAAGAAGACCCCGCTTTCATTTGAGTTAAAGAGAATACTACACAATATCACAAGTCTTATGTAAATACATTTTCATGCACAAGGCCTAACATATTATTATATTTAAATTAAAATTTAATTTTTATAAATCTAAAATCTTAATTTTAAATCCCCAGTTTAATCCTATGCCTTGTGTTTGTCTATATCGGTTATACCATGTCTCCTTGCGCTCAACAATTATCATAATGTAAACTTTTCCCTCTCTAACTCTTTATTTTGCTCTTCTTAAGGATAACTAAAATATTTTCTAGTCGTCCATATCGTACTATGCGTGTGGTTGTGTGTTTGAGTATTGGTGTAACTAAAAGTGCGGAAAAGTAATGTAATAACTTCATCCTTTATTACATTGCCAATTATAGTTAGATCCTTAAAGCAATTATGACCACTTAAAGTGTTTCAACAGCAGCATGAATATTCGGCATAACTGCCCATATTCATTGTCGGCATTATGCTTTTTAGCACAAACTTGTTCCAGTAATAATGGAAACTGAAAGGATGATAAAGCGTATTGGAAGATATTTTGAAAGCACTGAGAGGATTAAGGGCGCGCAATTGTGTCTATATAAGTTAAGCAGGAAGAGCAACAGTTTTGACAGTTCACAGGATGGTATCTAAGATGTGGTTATATACACTTACATACACTATTATTGAATTGTAATTATTTTAAAGATTTAAAATTTAATTTTGTACGGTAAATTATCTCTCAAACCTCTCATATCTTTTATGGGGCCGTTCTAAACTACTCGAATTCAAGCGATTAAAAGAATGGTTAATGGTTAATTTTAAATATTATGTAAATATATAGGTGGCAGGTGTAAATATTTACCGCAAGGATACAGAATATTAAACTATCCATTGAACTGAAATAATGGCATATAATATTCATTATTGTAGCGTCAAAAAATTACAAATATTTTTAAAATCCCATGAGCGGTTAGGAAATATTATTCTTTACAATATTTAAATACAACTTTTCTAAAACTTGTTCATGTCGGAGTATTTAAATAAAAGTATGATGGCTGGCGATGATGATCACGGCTTGAAATAAAATCGTAATTACTTGAAAATTTTACGATTTAAAATCTGACGATTTGTGGAACGTTGTGCAAATATATTCTAACCTGAAGTTAGAAATGACTACTTAGTTTAATATCAACTTCATTGGTTTGTTCAGAAAA
Organism: Phaonia tiefii; assembly: GCA_963931995.1. NCBI lineage: Eukaryota > Metazoa > Arthropoda > Insecta > Diptera > Muscidae > Phaonia > Phaonia tiefii. The sequence continues at coordinate 57,460,545 of OZ008368.1, read as the reverse complement.
GTAAAAGGGAGGAGAAGTTGTTGTACACAATCAAAACTTTGGTATCATATTAGAATTTGCACGGCCTTGATTTTAACTAATATTTTTCTAGATTTGTTTTGATGGGCATATCTTCCTGAAAGAAAAGAACAGTTTGGTCGTCTTTTAAGAAAATGTGGCGGCAGTCCTTTCTGTAATCGGCTTAAAAGATTTTGTTCCATTGTTGGCCATTCATTCGAAATATAACTTATACCTCTCGAAGTGTTAAATTGTACTAACCAAGAAAGGCTGTGGCATGAGGTGTGCCCACTTATATTTATCAGTGTTATAGTAAAAACATTTCCAACTACGGCATTGTGTTAGCTGGCTTACAAAAAAGAAAGTCAACATCAAACTAGCAACTGGTCACGCGGACCAAACAAATTATGTGTATAATAATACAATTGTACATTTGGGTGCCTTGTCGAAAAAATACATCAACCTGCACGTGAAGAATAAGTAAACAAATGCTAAGAAAACTGTTCCTAAATACTCGGTGAATCTAGTATACATTGTAAAAAGAATTGCTGGTTTTTCTACAAAGTGAACACCGAGGGAATCATAAAGGATAATTGATGTGCTTATGACGACCAAAACAAAAAAACAAATAAAATTTAATATCGGAAATAAAGGGTTATCCATTTCGTGGTTTGAAAAGTATAGGGCTGGAATTCTACATCTGTCAAACTAAGTTGTTAAACCAATTTTTTTTTTTTCAGTTGAAAGTCTGACATTGCCGAAAATGGATCGCTAAACTATCACACAACGCATAAAAATTATTAAAACCTACTACAAAAATGGTGATTCTGGCACAGCCACATATCATTAGACCTTTTTTGTGGGGCTACGCGAAAGACCGTGTTTATGCAGATAATCAACACAAACCAAACCATAATCAAACAACAACAAATGTCTATACTGACCACACAACGGGCTTTTATGCCCCTCTCCGCATGCATGTGTTGTCCCCCCCTCCATCTTAACTAACGCACAGCACAGACTGCTCTTCTTTTTCCGTCTTCTCGTTGCTACACAGTGCTTAAGGCATAACACTAAGCATTGTGTGGACAACAGCGGGAAGGTGGGGGAATGGTTGCTTGGATTGTGCACATAGCATTGACTTTGCTTTGATTTTTGTTTGTGTGTTGCAATGGTAGGTAAGTTTTCTCTTCACTTTGCCAACATACGAGGGCTGCGAACGAATTTTTTTAGTGTTTACTCCCATATTAATGTTCACCGGCCTGATATTCTAGCTCTTTGTGAGACCCAGGTGTGTGAGGATTATGATCCACAGGATTTTAACGTTCCTGGGTATCACGTTCTTTCTCTTTTTGTTTCCCACAGAGGCCTTGTGGTTTATATAAAAAATGGCATAGTGTTTCAGAGTCAGCGTCATTTGGACTCCGAAGATCCGGAATTTAACTCCCTTTGGGTTAAATTTAGGATTGGAACACATGTCCTTCACTTTGGATTTCTTTATAGAAGTCCCAATGCGGAAAGGGAGGCATCCTTTAATGGCTTCGACGCCCTTTCTGACTCCATATCCAAAATTTTGGAGAAATATCCGGACAGTGAAATTGCTGTCGCAGGTGATTTTAATGTCCATAACTCCGCCTGGCTAACCCATTCGAACCATACAACTCCGGAGGGCCAATACGCTGAGCTCTTCGCCGCGCACAACAACCTGGCGCAATTAGTGAATGAACCGACGCACATTCCGTGCGTTCAAGGGCACTACCGTAATTTACTTGACCTATTCTTAACTTCACACCCTGAAAAGTATGAAGTTATCACTCTTGCACCTCTTGGTAATTCGGATCACTGTGTAATTTCGGCATCCTTCTCGTATTCAGCTCTTCGACTCGTTTCAAACTCAGCCCCGAAGCGAACAACTTTTTCCTACGAAAAGGCACGTTGGGCTGAGCTCAACAGTTTTTATCAGCATTTCAACTGGAAGCTTTGCTTTCTAGATAATGACATTGATGCTGCTGCTGAAATGATTGTAAAGATAATTTTAATCGGTATGAAGTCATTCATTCCGACTAAAAACATTTCGGTTAAACCATATGAAAAATGCTGGTTTAACCAGACATGCAAGAATGCTGTCAACTCTAAAGAGGAAGCATTCAGTGAATGGTGTCGAAATAAAAACGTCCACACTGAAATGCTACGCAAGCAGGCAAGATCAGAATGTGCCAAAGTACTTCTACGCGAACAATATCTTTACGAACAGCGTATTCGTGCTAATGTCCTCTCTTTCCCTAGGGGAAGTAAGAACTTTTGGTCATTTGCGAGAAGAATAAAGAATAGTTCTTCTTCTATTCCAACTCTTGTCAAAGATGACCACTTATTCACTGAACCGGTTGATAAAGCAAATCTTTTGGCTGAAATGTTTGCAAGGAATTCATCCTTGCCGGAAAGCAATCAACCACTCCCCGTGGTAGATAACGTATCTGGCTTCATGCCTGAAATATTTTTTCGAACACGAGGAGTTAAAAAGGTTCTCGCGAATCTCGACGTAGGTAAATCCCCGGGTCCGGATGGTATATCAGCACTGGTCCTAAGTAAGTGCTCTTCAACGCTGGCACGCCCACTGCGCAACCTTTTCAATCTTGCATACCGCGCTGGAGTTTACCCGGCGTGTTGGAAGGTAGCCAACGTCCAGCCTATTCCCAAAAAAGGTGATACAAGTGACCCCACCAATTACCGCCCAATTGCTATTTGTTCTGCGCTCTCGAAAGTTATGGAGAGCATGGTTAACCACCATCTTGTGAAGTATCTCGAGTCAAATTACCTGCTTAATGATCGACAGTAGAAGAAGATCTACGGGAGACCTGATGGCGTTCCTTTCGGAACAGTGGAGTCGATCCATCCACCGGCTTGGTGAGAGTAAGGTGGTGGCTCTAGATATTTCCAAGGCCTTCGACAGAGTTTGGCAGGAGGCACTCTTGTCGAAGCTGGCTGCTTTTGGTGTTGATGATAATTTCACTCGATTTATATCGAGTTTTCTCAGAGATCGCACTATAAGAGTTGTTATAGATGGCATCTCTTCCGATGAACATAAATTAACGGCAGGGGTACCACAGGGCTCTGTTCTCTCTCCTTCTCTTTTTCTTATTTTCATTGACGATCTCCTGGGTCGGACTGTGAACCAAATCTACTCTTTTGCGGATGACAGTAATCTCTGTCATTCATATTCATTCGACCACAGGCCAAATCTTCAGGAAATTAGTGATAAACGTCAATTAATGAATGAAACACTCAACCGCGATCTCGAGGCCATTGTTGAGTGGGGTCGATTGAATAGAGTAAGTTTTAATGCGGGGAAGACCCAGTGCTGTCTGCTTTCGCACAAGCGGACAGCTGACCCAGTCGGATCGTCATTATCTATGGATGGTGTGGATATTGAGGAATCAGACGCTCTTGATGTTCTGGGCATGAAAATACAATGTGATGCTCGCTGGGCAAAACATGTATTTGAAGTGTCGAAAGATGCATCGAAGTGCCTAGGCTTTTTAAAGCGGTGCAAGAAGTACTTCACTCCATCTGATCTCCTTAATATCTACACCACCTACATCAGGCCGCGAATGGAATATAACTCCCATATATGGGCAGGTGCTCCAAAGTCATCTTTGGAGTTGCTGGACCGTGTACAAAGGAGAGCAAAGGTGTTGATAGGGGACAGTAGGGTGTCCAGCTCTATTGCCTCCCTTGAGCATCGGCGTAATGTGGGTTGCGTGACACTGTTCTATCGGTATTTTCACGGTGCGTGTTCCTCGGACATCCGTCAACTTATACCAGATGTGAGGACATTTGGCAGAGGTACGCGGCTTTCAAGGAACTCCCATCCGTTTACTATCTATTGGCCAGTCGATCGCACAACACACTACAGAGAAAATTCGTTCTTCAGTCGTACGGTCCGTATGTGGAATAAACTTCCCGCAAGTGTATTTCCCGCCAATTGTGACATACAGCGATTCAAGGCAAATGTAAATGAGCACTACTCCCTCATTCCACCCTCCTCTACCTAAATTTCCGTCGCCAGCACAATGCATTGCATTTATAGGGGGCAACCCCTGAGTGCTGGTCTAAAAAAAAAAAAAAAAAAAAAAAAAAATTTCATTACGAAATAGTCGGTATATATTCCATAATTTAAAATCTGGTTTTATTTTACCCAATTTACACCGGGCATATTGACTTTAACACGTTGACTTCCAACTACGAGATGATTCGTATATTGCGGTCCCTTCTAAGATGCCAACTACGAGTTATCTCGTACTCATTAAACTAACCATTTTTGTAGAGCTACGAATAAAACCGTATTATAGCAGTGCTAGTATCGATAACTCGTAGTCGTCTTCTGTGTAGATATTTCTGTTACAGAAGCCAAATACGATATAATTCGCAGATCTTTTTCTCATAAAAAAAACATAATTTTTTTTTTGATGAAATAGAGTTTTTAATAATGTAATGTGATTTAATCAAATTGTAATTTTTGGTCAGTTTTCTGAAAATTGTCGTGGCAGTCAACGTGTCAAAAGGCGGATATATCTACTAACCTGAGTCAAATGCAATGTGCTAAGACAAGATTCTACGATCGCGGAGAATATAAATGGATCACCAACAACCCACGTTCGCAGCATGTTACATATCTTCGTATTTTCATTCGTATCTTATGATGATTCACGTAAATTTAAAAGAAATCAATTTGAAAATGGACGGGTAAGTAAATGAACGGAACTCGTATTAAAATTTACCAGATTTCTGTACCATTTTCGGGTAGAGGTCACGGATATTTGCTTTGAACAAAATTTCCTAACTAGAGTATGTTAAATTTTATATAAAATCAACGGCTTTCTACGACACAAATTGTCAAACAAGTTGGCGAAATTCGGGGTGAGCTGACCAATTTTACTATTTTTTAACCAAATTTTATATTAGGGACAAATTATCTTACACGGGCGAACGGCAATACAGAATCAAGAAGAATGTCTTCCAACATTACAAGTCAAGTAAGTTTGTGGTAAAACTTTTGAAAATTTATTTATATCAGTGATACAATAAAAACCTTTATAACTACGACAATGTGTCGGATAGCCTCCATAATGGAAAGTCCAAATAAAACTTTCAACTAAATTGTACTAAAAGCTGATGTCACCCGGACCAAACAAATTATGTGTATAATAATTCGACTGTACAATTGTGTCTCGTCGAACAAATATATCAACTTGTATTCAAACTACAGGTGCAAGATAAGCAAACAAATTACAAGAAAACTGTGTCTAAACCCTCGGCGACCCTAGTGTACATTAGAAAAATAAATCAGGTTTGTTTGTCTATGTGGATTTCGAAAGATATTTGATGTGCTTGGGACGAGCAGTATATTTTAACAAATAGGAGAGTATAACTATGGCCCAGTAAATTCACCTAAACAAACGTCCCATTAAATTTATTTTTTACTTTAACAAAAAACAAATAAAACTAATTATCGGAAGTTTTAAGATTTATATTTTATTACTGCAATCACAAAACTTTTGCATGATGAACTAAATAAAAAAAAATATATTTAAAATTGTTTCCCCAACAAATATTTCGTTACGAAATTTTCGGGATGTATTTCACACTTACAACTCTGATGCTATGTTACCCATATTACACTGAGCTTATATACTTTAAAAGCCGGATATATGTGCTATTCCGACGATCCTATGGTCGCGCAAGAATCTATATGGACCTGCGCCAACCTAAGATCGCAGTATATTACAATACCAGTGGGACGTTAATGAGAGCCGGGCTAAAAAATTTATTTTTTATCTAAAAAAAGTCTTCCGAAAAGTTTGAAGCTAATCTTCGAAAAATTGATGAAGCCTAAAACAAGTCAAAATTTTGTCTTATTTTAAATCAAGTTCATGAATATGTCATCATTCCTAGAGAAGCACTTATCTGATTTTGTTCAAATTAATTTGGGAATGCCTTTAGTCTATTCCTACACCGTTCGTCAATATAATCAATAATTCTAATACATTAACCGAAACTAGGAAAATTGGGTATTAAATTAAAAAATTTGAAAACATAACTGACACTAGCCTTGTCATCCAAAACCTATACCGCAGAAAAAATAACTCTGTTATATACCCAGATGGAAATTTGGTCTTGCAGATATTGTCAGTAGTATTTCCTTAGGACCATGTCAATAGGTAATGACAACTTATATAAGATATCTTCTTGTAATGTCACTGGTTTTGATTTAGGTGACATAAGTTACAATTACAATCAATGTAAGACAGTCCTATTGATTTGTCAGCACTTTGTCATGTCTGACTCTAACTAAGGCCAATGCTGAATGTCGATAGAGGAAGTCTTCATCATTTTTAAACTGCGAGTCATGTGTGTGAATTTATAAATTTTTCAAAAACTTAAAACTGAAAAATGTATATTTATTTGTATAAGTAGTTATGAAATGTATGCCATACATTTTCAGAATCTATTTCAAATGTTTTGAAATTTATTAGAATCACAGGGAAATTTTCATTTTGTATCATGATATCTTTCAGATTTTATGTAGTATCATGCAACGTATCAGATACATACATACACATACATACACTCAAATAACTACTATGTATGTGTATGTATGTATCTGATACGTTTTAACTAACTCAAATAAGATGACCCGATATAGCCTATTTAATGACGCCTGCAGCAACTGACCCGCTGATGAATAGTTACTCAAGGATGTCTTGTGTACATGTCATAAGGCGATCATCACAAATACCACACTGCGGAATATTCCTGCTAACTTTTGACCATATATATGAAAATGTCAGGGTGTGCCATGACGATTGTCTATGGAAGCGGATCGGAAAATCAGCAGTGACTCCGACATGCCACTTCTTTATTATCGACGTGCAAAACAAATTCTACTGTGTAAGAGGAAAAGAAGTACATGGAGAAAAAAAATCCTTCTGTTTTTGTAGATGAATTATGGACTTTTCTGTGTGTGTTGGTACCTAGGGAATTTCGATCAGTAGACGACGAATTAAAAGTCCATCCATCACAAGTACGGCATTATACTACGAAGACAATCCACGTTACACCACGGTTATGCTCCGTACTGCATAAAGCAAAGGTAAATTAGTGTTGCTGAAAAATTAAGATCATTTGCAGTTTTAATTTATTTTTTGCGTTCAGGTTTCAGATAGAATGAAATGCATGTTATAATGGCTCCCCGAGATACTTTAGATATATTTTCCGATGATTTGGTCCTTAATCGTTCTTCTATACAGCAGTTGCCGCTATCAATCAAATAAAACAAATCGGATCATATCGTCAATGTAAATATTACACGGACTATGAGATTCATAAATTTCTATCTCGGCCAAACTTGCCTTTTGACATATTATAATGCGAATGACTAGTAGTACGTCCCAGTTAAACTATTCGTGAATCTCAGTATATGTGCAATGTGCAAAAATTAAATCAGGTGCCGGAAAAAATATCGCCGAAGCTGTTCAAAATACTTTAGAGAGTAGGCATCTTAAAACCCCATACACATTTTTGCCACCGTGGTGTATAACTTTAAATCAAATACTAGTAACTAGTAATACTGTGCGAAGTAACTTAGCTACAATTTAACCACTTAGAGTTAACCACAACCCCTGGACGTATGATTAATTATAATTATTAAAATATTGCAAATTACTCTCCTGAAACTTTATTACTGAAATTACATTAACCCTGCTGTTAGATTAGGACCATTTGGTCCAAATTTTTTCTGTTTTCCCTTGTAACTTTGGAACGGTGATATATACTGACTAAATTTTTCTGCTAATGGGGTCTTTTAATAAAACAATGTTATGTGCGAAAATTAAATTTTCTAACTTTATTCAGGACTGAGAAAAATACAAAATGACGAATCTTAGGTTAGAGGACCATTTGGTCAATAGTACATTTTTTCATTACCAAGCGAATGTAAATTCATGTCAAATATTTAGAAGATGTTTTTGATATGTCAAATACTTGCTTTAGAAATTATTGAACCAAAATAGTTACAAAGGATAAGATAAAATTATTATTTTGGATGAAAATTCCAGTATGGACCAAATGGTCCCTCAACCTAAGATTCGTAAATTTTTTCATTACCAAGCGAATGTAAATTCATGTCAAATATTTAGAAGATGTTTTTGATATGTTAGCGGATGTTTTTGATATGTCAAATACTTGCTTTAGAAATTTTTGAACCAAAATAGTTACAAAGAATAAGATAAAATTATTATTTTGGATGAAAATTGCAGTATGGACCAAATGGTCCCTCAATCTAAGATTCGTAAGTTTTTTCTAATCTGACAGCAGGGTTAAGGTAAATGCCAAAACATTATTGTACTCTAACTATATAAGTAAAAAAACTTTTGTATAAATCTATCAATTGCTTTATGCTACGAAAATATTTACATGCTACTGCTTGCTTAGAGGCATATAAAGTATCAATTAAATTAATCTTGTTTTGTATTTCAAACCAAAACTTGTAACCTGTTAACGCTGATATTTATCTATCAAACAATTGTGTGCCCTCAATCTATGCTAATTATCAAATATACATCAAAACAAATACATAATAGCTAACGATATAAAAATATTACTACAACATTATACCCATCATTAGAATCTACGGATTGTTAGAGTTCGCCGCACGGAGGGTGCTGTTAAAGGCCTTGCAATAATCGTTTTGATTATGTATGTATTGTACGTGTAATCTACTATTATCCGCATTTAGTTTGTTCACTCTGGCAGTGATTAATGCCGTGGGCTACGGAAAATCATGATGAAATAAATTTATTTGCAAACTTGAGCTTGCGAAGCCCAGATAAGCATTTATGTAGTTGTCAGTTTTCACGTTTACCTCTCGGCATTGATTACTGGAGCATGGAAAAAATTCAAACTGGAAGGTAAATAAATGATGGTATTGGTTGAAAAATTTTATGAAATTTATATTTTAAGTGAGATTTGGCGATCCATTCGAGGTTAGGAAAGTAATGAATGGGGTGGATTTTTATGATTCTAAACACTAGCACATAATGGTTTGACGCTGTTAGAAATTTGCAAGTAGTAATATAATTTATTATGTATTCAAAGGTTTTATTTAGAAAGTAACAAATGTATTCAGATTACTAAAAACTTCTTTATAGGTGCTTAATTTGGGGATGGATTTTTATAGAACGGTTTCCAAAATAGCAACCGCTTTGAAATTAAGAAGATAGAGCAGTGAAGGTATAAGCTTGAATTCAATTAAACGGATAGCGAAGCTGGCATGGAAGACAGCTATTTCAAATTTAAAATCACCACTCTACCAAAGTTTAAAATAAGCTTTCACAGTTGTATCTATTTACAGAACTGGCAGTGGTTGGGTTTATGCCTTTATGTTACTAGGCGGGGTATCTTCCAATATTTCAACTTTACACAATTTCCACTTTAAGAATTTCAGACTTAGAAAAAATAGTACAACGAAATGTATATTATATTTTAAAATATTTTGTTTTGAATTCCATTGTAATTCAGACATTATTTTCTCTATTTTAGTATTTTGATTGCCTTTCTATTTCATTACTTTTTTATGTCAATATTTCTGTCAGAGTGGAAAAATGTATTTGTTTCTGTTCCACCAGTTTATAATTTTATATAGGTTCACTCACGACAGGAAAAATTTCACCATCCTATTCCTTGGTTCATTTGATGAAAATATCTACGACCATCCCCGAAAATGAAGCAGACAAAATGGCAGCGGTTTGAAAATTTTCGGATTGATGGTCGGATGGTACAAGGGTAAAATTTCTAAGTTCTGAACCAGTGGTCGAATTTTTTTGGCTTTTGGGCTTGTTGGAAAGGCCTTTAAGAGACCTTTCAGAACCGTTTAAAAATAATTAAAAAAGGGAAATCGCCGAGATCATAGAATAATACATACGTAGATAAACTTATTATCTAATCTGACGTTTCATTTCACACTCTTCATCGTAGGTTTGTGGAAATGAGAGCAATTAAATTTAAAATTATCTTGCACCAGGTGGAGTTACAAAATATGTTCACTTAACTTTTTCCTGTCGTTTTGGTGTAGAACTGAAAAATTTAAATATATTTTGCACTTTTTTGTTGACTTTTATCGTTGGTATACATTTTGTATTGTATTTAACACAACTAGTTTGCCATAAAAAAAAACCAAATTCGATTGTTGTTCCTTTGTGGATCGCTGTATACTATTGCCACCATCTGGTATTATTGAACCCATATTTTCCACCATCCACTGTTTACTTTCCATCGTACCTATGACGTTTAATTTATTGAGCGAATAAAATTTTCTATGGTATATATTATTCTATGGCCGAGATATGGAGCTCTCAAAAAAACTGACATAAGAATGTAGACATAACCTCAATTTGCTCAGCCAGAAGATAGGGAACTTATGTTATTTTTCTCTTAAAGGATAGCCCTATCGCTTACCTTTCCAAAGAGCCCTAAACGAAGCCCAGAAGTCTTACCGTTTGAAGAAAAAAAATGCTGGTGATAAGGAGCAAAATCGAGTAATAGCATATCCATGTAAACAGTGTCACAGTAAGAATGCAATTTTTCCCCATTTTAAAATCAAAACACGTATTTTTTTTAATTGGATTGTAAAGAAAACATGTTTCGATTAAGTATGGAATAAAATATCCGTCAAATGGTCCCACTGCTCTGATGACGGGCCACTACTTTTTTCTGAAATTTTCCATCACTTTTTCACAGATGTGCAGCTGTATCTCACCGCTGACGCTTTGGATCTCGGACTTGAGCTAGGGAACTGTTTCTGGTTTATTCGCATAAACCCGACATTTCACAAAACCTCAAAGGAAGAAATCGCACGGCGTTAAATCGCATGATTGCGGTCGGCAGTTGAGATTAGAATTCCTTGAGATAATTTGTTCTAGAAATCGTTGAAACAATAAATCGATTGATTCATGCGTGGAGTGGCGGGTGTTTCTGTTTTTTTGGAAACCACATGCCGCCCAGATCCATGCCGTCCAGCTGAGGCTACTAGAACTCCGTTATCGTGTTCCTGTAACGAATGCCATTCGGAGTCACAATAGTAAGGCCCAATCACGCCGCCTGACCACAATCCGTACCAGAAAGTTGTTCGTTGTGAGTGTATCTGTTTCTCATGGATAACATGAGGATTCTCTGAGCCCCAAATTCGGCAATTTTGTGCATTCAGATTGAAGTAGGCTTCATCGGAGAAGATGGCTTTTTTGAAAAATTTTCACTGACTTTTCCTCATTACCAATTTTTTGAACGAATTGGTGGACCAAGTTTTCACAATTAGTGTACGAACACAAGGCGTTACAAATTTGTACATTCATCCCTATAGAAGAAGAACAAATGTTGGCGTTTAACGTCGATTTTGGCGTAGGCTACAAAAATTAGATTTTTTTTATTTATCTGGCGGCAAGAAGGCATAATGTTTCCAGTTTAATACAAATATTGGTATATGTTGGAAAATTTTTTTCTATTTTCTGACAATTAAATTAAAAATATTTTGAAGTTTCTAAGGAATATGAAACGAAATGGTGTGAAAAATTACAGTCGAAGTGATTTGATTCCTTCCGACCTGCAAAAAATACTAATTTCAGAGTAACTGCTGTATGAGTTAGTGACCAAACATGAAAAAGTAAACAGAGGTGACAAATTTTGACTCCAAGTGATTGTGTTTATCGACAACGTTTTTTGAATTGACGCCAACGTTACTGCCCTGATTGTGGATATACACCTATAACTCACTCAATTTTTAATAATTGGAATACACATATGTGACAGCTGCCAAATTTCAGAGTTGCCACCTGGAACAAAAATCAGTGAGTGTTGGAACTCTCGGACGATGTGTTAACAACTTTCTGTTACACGGTACATGTTCGTTTTCTATGAACACATTACTAAATGATACATCGGAAAAAAAATTGCTTTTGTGCTGAAGGCTTTTCTGCTATTGTACTTTCCATTTTCTTAAACCTTCTTTAACACTAGATGGGATATTGTTAAAAGAAATAAAGCAATATTTAGCTCACTGAAATAGTTCTTTTTGTTTGGTCATATACAGAGCAACGACAAAATATATTGAATAGTGCAGAGAACTTATTGCACTCTTTTTCCGCTCTCATGTAGAGAGTCTGAGTAAAATAGCATAAACGAGTCTCATTCTCTTTATAGAATATTTAAATATAAATGCACCATTTCGACAATGTTATTACATAAATCAATACAAAAAGAATAAATGTTCCAAAAGGCATCAATGTTTCACATCAAAATTATGAATAGATAAAGTTATGATAAAAAGAGAGTAATACGATTTGAATCATTAGCCAGATGTCGCCAGTGCTTTTGAGTCATACAATTTCTTCCATGAGTCCTGTCTACTATTCAATTCTCTTTGGCGACGACGACCTACTTGTTTTTTCCCTGGCGCCAGATCAATACCATCACACTTATTTTCATGCAGAGACTATTGTTGTACAACAACCACGTATGTAATGCTAACGGTGTGTGTTATTTGCATGTGTTCGCTTTGAGAGATTGCCCTAGCCGTGCCTATAGATCTCAACACATCAAACATTACACTAAATATAAAAGGTGCAATCTTACTGAGACAGCCTTTACTTCCACATTTTTTCGTTTGACAGAGGTCCTAGAAGCGCTGCCGCATAGTGCTTTAAAAGAATAACTTTAACAGTGATTTTCACACCAGGTGCCAACAGGTTATACAAAATAGTTGGGCTGCCAAAGTTAAAGCCGAGCCGAGCTTCACGGTCTTGTGGAGCGGTATACTGGTCGATCGAATACACAACAAATTAATATATTGTTTTTGATAAGTACGAAGTTATAGATACAATGTCATACAAAATAAACTGAACCGCTCCTGCAATCTCCAATAGGATAATTTACCGCAAAACTGATTAAAATTGAATTTTAAATATCTGATTGGATAAGACACTTTGGTTATAGAACAGTATGGAAATACTTGATCGTGGTTGGATTAGTGACACATTTATTCATAGTCTCGTCTAAAGCTGTCTATTGTCAAATGTACGGGGCCATTCCAACCACTATCATCACTTCCACCACCTGCATTGTTTAGTAAACTCCAACCAATCTATTGTAAATATTATTTATATTGATCAGGTAATGTTGTAGCCTCATTACCTTTATTATCGTCAGTTTTATGCCTGTTTGACCTAGACAAGCAAATGAACTCTCGCAGCCATGGATAAAAAGAGAAAAATTATCTACCAAACATTTACCACTCCCAATAAGTTAATGCAGACAAATATTCTCGGAAAGAAAAAAGAGAAAAATCATAATGAAAATTAAAAGCAACTTGCACAAGATGCAACAGGTTCGTTGTATAATAGTATGACAACACTTGGCCATATTTAGATTAAAGACACAATCATTCATGACCTCGTCTAAAGCTTTCCATTGTCATATGTATAGGGCCATTCCACTACCATCACTACCAGAACATCCTTTGTTTTGTAAACTCCAACCAATCTATTGTCATTATTAGTTTTACTCAGCTGGTAATGTTGTCATCCCATTTTACCATTAGTTTCATGCCTGCGTGAGCTACACGCCCACGTGGATTAACGCAGCCAGAGAAAAAGGATGTACCAAACATTTAGTTTCCGCCCACTCCCCAGTAAGTTAATGCAGTCAAATATTCTGGGAAAGAAAAACGGCAAGAAAAGAGCAAATTCATAATGAAAATAACATGCACCCAGCACACAAGTAATAATTACGGCTAATTATCCGAACATTATACATTGGCAACACTAACAGAATATTTTTCAGGTGCTGCTGACGAAAATATTTCCAAGAGATACGGCGGTAGGGAACGACAAGCCAGTAAAAGAATATGCCCCAAAGCAAAGAGCATCATCGCAGCCCAGGCCACATAGCGTACAAATTTTGTAAGAGATGTTAATTTTTTGTAGGAGGTCCTGCAAGTTATTTTATAAATCAAAAGACTAGTGTATTAGCGTAGGGATGAGGCGTGACGGAGAACCAGAGAGTCGGTGCTGAATAAATAAAAAAATACATAGGACTTAAGTGATTGCGTTTTACCTTAGGACCAACATTTATACATTCGCGATAATTTAACAAGAAACCAGTGTGATTTTTCTTTGTACAACTAAAAGCAATGAACTAGTGAAAATTGGGGCTGAGAAAATAAAATTGTACATAGAGAGAAAACATGATCTCTGAGCCTAAAGGAAATTACAACTTTGAACATAACGAGGATCTAAAACAAGTAAATTTGAATCGTATGGTAAGGCCAGACCAGAACAGAACGAGACAACTACAATTAGAATGGTGCGTTCTATAAATATAACTTTCAAAACATCGGCATCAGTGCGTGTGAGTTGGAAAGCAATGTGTAAGAAGCGACAAACAATCACTCTGCATAATAAATGTATTCGGTTATTGACTAGTGTGAATACACACCCCAGTGGCTTATCGGGCTAGATGCTGCTGAAGCTTCACAAACATCGAAACGATCGTCCAGCGAATGTGAGTTCGAATGCCACCAGCGTCAGTTCCATTTTTTCCACTAACCGGAGAAAACATCATGTCTTATCCTAAAGCAAATTACAACTTTGAACATATCTTAAATTTTCACGTTAAATTTATATATACTTGAAGGAACTGAACAGAAAGGAAGAATCTCAACAGACGTCCCGTGCAGATCACACCTGGAATAATTCGTAGCAACAAAAAAATCACATGAGGTGTCAGGGTACACTACTACTTAGTAGTTAGTTCCAATACGCCTAAGACGCCCGTTGGTCAATACGATAATTTAAATGGATCTTTAAGAAAATATACTTTTTCTAAAATGATAAACTTCTTTTAAGAATTTTTTATAGAAGGTATTTTTTCAAAAAAAGCTATATTTCTAGGTCCTTTTTGTAAGAATATGTATTTTATTTTCCCGAAAAGGTCAAGGTTTAAAGAGAGCGACTCCTTTTATTAAAAGCTAATGTTTATGTACTATGTTTACTGTACTATTTTTAAGAAGAAGTACTTTATATAAGAAAAAGCCATAAGAGTATGTACTTTTTTAGAAAGAAGTAGTTTTTTTTAAGAAGAGGTACTTTCTAAAGAAGTGGTACTCTTTTTAGGAAAAGTACATTTTTAATGCGTTAACATCTGTAGGCACGGTTAGGGCAATCCCTCAAAGATATCACATGCAAACAACACACAGCGTTAGCATCACATACGTGGTTGTTGCACTACAATAGTCTCTGCCTGAAAATAAGTATGATGGTATTGATGTCGCGGCAGCGAACAAATAAGCAGGTCGTCATCGCCAAAGAATATTGAATAGTATAGAGAAATCATGGAGCAATTGTATGACTCAAAAGCAATGGCGACATCTGGCGAATGATTTAAAACGTATTACTCTCTTTTTGTAATAACTTGTTCCATTCATAATTTTGATGTGAAACAGTGAAGCCTTTTGAAATATTTATGCTTTTTGTATTGTTTTATGTAATAACATTGTCGATATGGTGCATTTATATTGAAATATTCTATAAAGAGAATAAGACTCGTTTATGCATTTTTACTCAGACTCTCTACATGAGAGCGGAAAAATATTGCAATAAGTTCTCTATACTACTCAAGACTTTTTTCGCCGTTCTGCAAAAATAATTATTTCAGTGAGCTAAATATTACTTTATTTATTTTAAGAATAGTATGTCTAATGTAAGAAACAAAGTGCTGCAGCAAAAGAGCCTTCAGTACAAAAACGATTTTTTTTTATTTTTCAATGTCACATTTACTAATGTGTTCATAGAAATCGAGCAGGTACCGTACCGTGTAAGATGTTACCATATCGCCCGAGAGTTCGAACACAAAATGAACTTATTTTTAGAAAGGCTACTTATCTCAAGAAAAGAAAAGAAAACATATTATTTTATTTTTAAGAAAATTAATTTTTAAAAACATTAATATTTTTTAGGAATTTGTAGTTTTTAAAGAGAAGTTATTTTTTGGAGAAAGGGTGTTTTTAAGAAATGCGATTGTTTTAGAATTGGTCCTTTTTCCAAGAATAGGTACATTTTAAAGAGTAGGTACTTGTCTAAAGAAAACTTGTTTGGTTTCACCAAAAACGTACCCTTTAACGAAAGGTAGTTTTTTAAGAAAATGCATCTTGTTGTAAGAAAATTTACTTTTTTAAGAAAAGGTAATTATTTACAAAAAACAACCTTTTTTTGAGAAAAGGCACTTTTTGTAAGAACATTTAATTTTTTAAGCAAAGGTACCTCTTTAAGATAAGGTATTTTTTTTAAGAAAACGTACTTTGTTTAAGAATCTGAATAGCTATTTTTTTTAGAAAATTTACTTTGTTTAAGAAGAGGCACTTAGTTCGAAAAATTTACTTTTTTTAACTTCTTTCATTTTGGGTTTTCTAAATTTACTTTTTATTGGGCTTAAGCCTACAATATATACTAAACATTGGTTACAGGCTCCACCTAAAAAACTTTCCTTTAAACAAGAAATTTCCCAATATATGTTAGTCTAGACAGAAACCAAACCAAAAATACCCAATATTGATAATACTGGGTTTTGCATAACAGTGTTAAGAAAAAGTTGATTAATTTTTTTTCATTTAGCCCTCATCCCGCAACGTGCGATAAGGAACTTCGTTCCAAAAATGAGGCTAACAACAGATTGATTTCCTATTGCATCGTATGCACAAATTAAATAGAGCTTCTACCTATCCCGGAGGTAAAGATTTTCTATTTTAAGACTCACTGAATAGAAAGTGTTTTGATTTGCGACAATTGTAAAGCAATAGAAACGTTTGGTGACATTATCTCAATTGATGTGGTAATAAATGGTTGAAGAATCAATAAATATTCCTAGATATCTCTCCAAAACGTGTCTTAGCTGAATTTTTATTGCGACGAGATATTCTGTTTAGGAAAGGGGTATTTGGCTTCGATTAAGCATCAAAGACAAATATACTTCTAAATCTGTAATACTTCAAAAAACTAGAACTTCAGCATATGCAACCAGTCATACTTTAATCTGCTTAACACCCTAGGATGATCAACTGGGTTTTTTATTGATCAACCCATTGGTTTTTACCTCAGTAAATATTAAAAACCCAATTAAATCTGGGACTATAATATTTTCAATTTATTATTGGTTAGCAAGTTTCCCCTTCTTAAGAAGCTTATAAAACTCCCCAACAATACCATCAATTTTCCCTATCATCATTAAGTTTTTGGTTACCACTTAAACTAAAGTACCTCAATTTTTTGTGATTCACAATAAGTGCATACCCTAAGGAGTGTATGAGTGTAATTTAGTCACTGATTACTTTGAGGTGCCAAAAAGTTCAGTTTTTATTTCTTTGACAGTTTTTTCTCTCATTTCAATTTCCACGATTGAGTAGATTCTAATATACAAGATTCTAAGATTGAAAAATTTTTTTGTTTAATGTGTTTGTTTTTTGCACTCATGGTCATATATTTATTATCTAGAGATGATGAACAAAAGACAAGGACTCCGAAAGAAAATTCACATAAATAAATATTGTATGGAGTTTGTAAATATAACTAATAAATTCCCCAAACAACTATTTCCCCTAACAACTTAAGTGAAATATTATGTACGGAACCATATGTTTGTGGTCAATTCCAGCTGGAAAGACCACATTGGCAATATCGTCGCCACCATCATCGTTAGTTTTTGTCCGATAAGAATTGGCATGGTATTACCACGGCGGTATTACCATCATTATGGTTGCCACTTTGCAAACTTCCTGCTGCCGACAGCAGATGTGTAGAAAACAGAGCCTGCACAGAAGCCGGATGAGAGTTGATGCAGCCAGTGAACCAACCAACCTAAAGGAAGTATAGAATTGTAACACACGTTAGTGACAAAAACTGTTATTCATACTATTGTCAATTGTATATGAAACACTTTACTAACAACCAGCAATTTACTTAAACTCTCGAGACTATAATAGTTTTTTATTTTATTTACTCCTGTTTTCCGTCTTCTTTTAAAGGTTTATGGTACTGGCACTGTTCTTGATAACACTCGAGAAAAGTTCAAAAATATAAAAGTATATCAAAAGTAAATTCCTGGAGTTCGAGAAATTTTGTACTTATTAAGGGTATATATGGCCAAAACTATCCAATTTACCAGTGTTGCTTTACTTGTTGTATTATTTTAATTGAAAAGCTATTCGTTTGAAGTTTCTTGGCAACTCGTAGAATATGAAATGAAATTATACGACAAAAAATGCTCTCAAGTCACAAAGTTTCGTATATCAACTTCTATTTTGTATTACCTTGAAATTTCTGATATACAGTTAAGAAAATTTTAAGTGATTATGTGAAAAACTAAACTAATATAACCAGGCCAAATTCGATTGGAAGGTTTCTGCCAGGTAAATTTCTTATGTCCATATTCATTGGTTAATGACTTGAATATTGCTATAAAATCTTGCTATATTTTTACTGACGGGTTTAGGACCCCATGAGGTCAGATGTCATGCACATTAATAAAACAAACAAATTTCAAAATATTCCTCTACAAGTTTTCTCGTCAGTTGGTAACACCAAGAATATGGAGGGTTTCTTCTGCCTGGTCTTTCCAGCGGAGTTTTGGTCATCCTCATTTCCTGCTTCCATCGGGAACATTATCGAAAACCTTTCGAGCTGAGTCATCTTCATCCCTTCTGTTAACGTGGCCTAGCCAAAGCAGTTGACCTAATTTGATACGCCTAGCTATATCCACGTCAGATTATAGATTATATAGCTCTGGGTTCCAACAATGTCGGTACTCGCCGTTTTCTTTAACAGGACCATATATTTTACGGAGAATTTTCCTCTCGAATTCTCCCAGTTGTTTTTCATTCGCTTGCGATATGACCCAAGCTTCGGAGCCGTATGTCAGGACAGGTTAAATGTGAGTCTGGTTTTAGCTGAACTTTTATCTGTCGAGAGAGGGCTTTGTTCTTAACCTTAACCCTCACGATTCGGGTGCCCGTGTAAACTAGAACTATGAAGACAAATATTTTTCAATCCAAAAATGCTACTAATTTAAGATTCCGTAACTTCCTTCAACTAGCTACTTTCTAAAGTTCTTTTGCATTTTAAGCTGTGTGGAATTGTTTGGGTTTGCTCTGTAGCCAGTCAAAGTCAAAAAGTCGTTATCCTCCTGATAAGGGTACCCGGGTACCCCTAAATTTCTTCTTACATTTTGTATGAAAAAAGCCAAAATAATATAATTTTTTTGTTTTTTTATTGGTTATGAAGACCTATAAAATATTTTAAATCACAGTTTGTACTAGTATTGTTGCATAAGAAAAAATCAGAAGCTAGTGCAGCGGGGAGCTATAATTTTGCTGTGCTTGTTTCACATTGGCCGCTTAGAGCCATCTCATTTTTTGCGTGTTTTTTGGCCAGATTTTGTATCAATAGTCACTCAAAAGTCGCAACAACCCTTTGACCGCAGCTGACCAGTTTTCTCTCGCTCAGTTATATCCAGTGGGACTGCAGAATTCTGGGAAACGTCTTTAGGTGTAATGGTATTTTGGTCATAAACTCGAGAGCTGCTCAAATGTTGGGGTACCGGGTTATTCGATTATGTGTGGCGCTATCATTCATGGTTTTAGTTGCACACTCCACGCCAAGGGTTGTCAAAAAGCTTCGATGAAAGTTTCGGTTTTCTGGCGCTTGGGTGGAGACTGGAGTAGACACCAAATTCACCAAACGCAGCCACGTAGATCATATGAAAAAAATAGCCATGGTCTATCTATTGGTCTTCCAGTTAGTGCTCTATTTAGACACCATATGGTTTATTGTAGAAGTCATTAAGTTCCTCTTTTTCATTTGCAGAGTCTTTATCATCATTTTCCAAATATCAGAAATAGGAGCAGCTTTGTCATTCCTAATCACTGAAAAAAAAATTTTTTTCCCATTACATCTCATGAAGGAATTGGGGAGAGATTCTCACAATCAGTGAGATGTGCACTTTCTAGTTTTATACACACTGATAGGGATCTAAAGTTTTTGCACCGATCCATAATGGTATTTTGAAAAGCTTTTTCATGGCTAAAAACTAGATAGCGGCACCGTCACAATGCTGAAACACCCAACTAAGGTGTTTCTTCGTCCTCTACTCCCGTTTCATACAAGATGTCAATATCTTCGCCAGTTAACCTTTCTCAAATACACAAAATAATCAAATGAATTTTAAATCAATCAAACAATCAATATAATATTCAACAAAACTTACGCTCAGATATTTAGATACCCATTTTGCCATGGTAATTTACCTTAAGACTTCGATGATGATACGCTTGTTCTAATTTTGGGGGATTGTGTAGGGTTTAATGACGTTTGCGCGACAATGAAAATAGGTAATCGAGTCGACATTCACGAACAATGAATTCATGTTTAACATGAAAGTGGTAATCAGGGAGTTGCGTGAATTAAACACAATTGCAATGATCTAAGTTGATTTGATGTGAATTTAAACAATAACAATGAAAAATACTCACGGTTACCCTTATCAGGAGTCTATGTATAAAAATGTTATCAGGACGGTTAGGGTTAAACTGATTGCTGAGCCCAAAATAGCACCTATCTGCGAGATGTAGTATTTTGAAGAATCTAAATAGAATCAGCGAAGGTGGGTAGTGCTGTTAATGAGGGCAAGACAAAATTGATGGTGTCAGCGACTAGACAAACCTCTCGCCTTGGTCCGCACTTGAACGTCGAGAACCGATTTAATTTTGTAGTGGTAGATAAATTTGTCTTCCTTGGGTCCGCCGTGAGCACGGACTACAACATCAGCATTGCAATTATATGCTATCAACATGGTGATCTCCAGAATCACCACAATCAACCATTAATGGTTCTTGCAATTTCCCGACTGAGTAATGTTTGTTTCAGTTAGAGGTACGTTTTTCAGGAGGGACTTTATAACAGATCAAATGGTCACACCGTCATAGAAAGACTTAGTTTGGCACAACGTCTGGAAATTATTGATGTATTCCACCGATCAGCATTCTACCAACGCACAATTTGCTACATCACCGAATTACTTGAAACGTAATCGCCTTTGCTGGAAATATCATATAAAATTCAAAGACTCGGTGGACTGGGTTTGCCTCCCGCCACCGTTCATTATGGCAGTGAATATACAAAAACAAAAGAGAGAGTATATACCCGAATAATTATATAGCAAAATGTAGCGACGGTAGCTCAATGAGTATGCGGTAACCGTGAACAGCCTTGTTAATCATATGCAACAACTAATCACAGTTCACGCTCGTAAGGACATTTAATTAAACGCATTCAAAATTCGATTCGCGCACGAAGTAAGGCCGATCGTCTATGGAGAAGATCCGCTCTTCTCCGCGATGGTTTCTTGTTACCTTAGTGGTTATCTGAAATAAAAATTGCCATTTAAGGTCTAATGAAAAGTCTGGACAGATTCAAGGGCTGCCAATACATCCTGATAACGGTGTCATATTGATCATATTTCTTCAAAAATGTGTCTGGCCGGCACGTAACTGTGAATCGCGTCCGATATTTGCCATACCAGCGGACTATTTGCTACCCCGGATGGCGACAATACTTACAAAGGGTTTTTCAACAAAGACGCTATAAAAGTAAATCGATAGGGACAGCAAACGACGCCATATTTTTTCCCGCTCTTTTCACATTTCTCTTCAGTAAGGTTTGCCATTGCATCATGGAAAGATATACGAGCCAACAACGCGTCGAAATTATTAAAACGCTACGGATCGGATTTTTATTGGAAAATCATCTTTAGCGATGAGGCTCATTTCTGGCTGAATGGCTTCGTCAATAAGCAAAATATGCGTTACTGGTCAGACAGCAATCCACACGTAATCTAAGAGTCATCATTGCATCCCGAAAAAATTAGGGTTTGGTGCGGTTTATGGGCCGGTGGCGTCATTGGGCCGTACTTCTTCCGTGATGATCAAGACCGGCACATTACTGTGAACGCGAATCGCTACCGTTCAATGATAACCGAATATTATTGCCCCAATTGGATAATATGGACTTGGAGGACATGTGGTTCCAACAGGACGGCGCCACAAGCCACACAGCGAATGCCACATTCAATTTATTGGAAACCAAGTTTGGCCAGCGACGATTGATGAACTTCATACGAATATCGAACGTGAAATTGCAGCAGTATCGGCCGATTAATGCTTCAAAACCGTCGAAAATTAGGTTCAGCGTCTGGACTTCTGCAAGCGTGCCCGTGGTGGCCATGCAAAAGAAATCGGGTTCCATACATAATGGCATCGAACGTACTTTCACAGTCATTTAAAAAACTTTTGTAGCGCTCTTATAGAAAACCCCTATATTTGGTTCTAACAAGATAACAGAGCTTGACACACAGCCCTTGAAACCACGACATTATTGGGACAACGATTCCGTGGAAATTTTATTTTACAATTTGGACCACTGAATGATTTATTTTATTGCAGTTCCCTAAATTCCAAGTTCTGCATGCATCAGCCGGCTACTCTAGAGAAATTGAAAGAAAACATTACATGCGTCATTAACCAAATAACTCTCGAAAAGCTCAAATACGTCATAAACAATTTACACTTCAGCCTGGGCCATGTTAGCAACAGTTCGGGCTAACATTTGAAAAAAGTAGTATCTAAATAATTAAATGAAATGGGAATTTATAAGGCTGTCTCAGTAAGAGTGGACTTTTTAATTTCAAAATAAAAACACGTATTTTGTTAGATATTTGTTACTTTTTTTGGATTATAAAGGAGACATATTCCGATTATGTCTGGAGTAAAATATTCGTCACATGGCCCTCACGGCTCTAATGATAAATTGTCCAATATTTTCTCACAGAGATGTGGCTGAATCTCACCGATGACGCGTTGTATCTCGGATTTCAGCTCAGGAGTAGTTGCTGGGTTATTCGCATAAGCCCGAAATTTCACAAAACCCCAAAAAAAGAAATCGCATATCTTGAAATAATTTGCTCTGGAAATCATAGTTGCAATAAATCGATTGTTTTATGCGCTGTGTGGCGCCGTCTTGCTGAAAGAACATGCCGTCCAGATCCATGGGATCCAGTTGAGGCCACAATAGCTCAGGTATCATGTTCGTGCAACGAACGCTTTTCACAGTCATTGCAATTTCCGTGTCATCGTCAAAAAAGTAAGGTCCAATACCACCACCTGAGTAAAATCCGCCCCAAACAGTTGGAACTTCTGGGTGCATTTGTTTCTCATGGATTGATTGCATGAGGATTTCCGGAGCGCTAAATTTGACACTTTGAGATGGAAATGCGCTTCATCAGGGAATATGACTTTTTTTTCGCAAAATTGGCCTTGACTTCACTTTGCTCCATTACTCATTGAACGAACGGCCGGGGCTTTCCATGGTCTGTTGGTTTGAGCTCCTGAGTTAAGTGAATTTGGTACTCATAAAGGTTGAGATCAGTTGTCAAAATTCCCTGCGTAGTGCTTCGTGAAATTTGAGGTTGTTGAGAAAGATGCCGAATTGATGTTGTCGGGTTTCCGGCGACACTCTCATTTACAGCAGCAATATTTTCAAGACACTGACCAATACAACCGGTACGACCTGAACAACAATCAACAAAAATAGCAAATTATTCTTCGTCAAGTCTTCAAAATGCTGCCGTGGTAAAAATGTTCTGTCGAAATTTTGAAAATGTATTTTGCTAATTACTCTCATAATGGCAGGTAGTTTGAGCCCCATATTGACCAGCGATATACATTTTTGTTATACAAATACGCTAGCAATCGAAACTTCAGCGACCGATAGGGGACTATAAGTACCCTCGAATAAAAACGGTTTGACGTTCCTGTAATCAGCTCTTCAACACGCATCTTTTGAGCCTCCACTCACACGTGAAATTCCAAAAAAGCGGTTTGCAGAACACTCTAATGTAGGTATTTGAAAAAGTCGACTTTTGTACAATTATATGACATTTGATTTGAAAAAGTCGACATTTTGTATTAACTATATCAATCCATTAGCTGACAGTTTCACATAATTTGTGGCTCCAGTTCGCTATTGCAATCGAAAAAAATATATAAAATCGCTTATGTTTAAATTTTATTTAGACGATGTTGAGACTATTTTAATAAGCAAACCGTCATAATTTATTACATCATCATAAAAAATATTCAGGAAATTGTACATATATTCAGATGATTCGTATTGTAGACTCTGAATGGCGTCAAATAGCCTAACGAGCAATATTACGGATACTTGAACATAAATTGTGTGGAAAATATGATAATTCATATACTCTCGTTATAGCTATTGAGATGTCCTGTGAAATGTTTTTAAATGTTCCTTCATATTTATGTGTATCTTTGAATTACAACACTATTGGCGCTACAATAAAACTCACTTCATCTAGAATATCTACACAAAACAAAAGCTGAAATATTAAAAGGACGTATCGCAGTATAGAGGTTATGAAATAAAAAAGGCAAAGACTTAATGACTGCTTAGTGACTGTAACGGTCGAATAATGCCATAATGAAAGAGGATGCTGACCACTCTGTACTTCCTCCAGCTACAGTCATGCTAACCGGAAGATAAGAAGTTAATAAATTAGTAGACATGTATATTACAGATGATTCCGATCACGTGTAAATTGAGAGACAATAATAAATGATACAAATTGGTAATTATTAAATAATTTTTTTAATTTAGTTTAATTTTGGGGTATTTTTAGGGATTTATTGATAAAAAATAAATTATTTTATGATATTTTTTTATTTTCATTACGCACGAGGAAAGGGCGAAACTTTCTCTTGGATTGCTCTGCTCTGGCAGGACTAAGAAGTAGGATATTCGGAACAGATTTAGTTAGCACCATAGCCCTACAGGATATTCCTGTAGGTCTTATAGACAAATTAAATGAAAGGCCAATTTGGCTGGACGACAAGTCAATAGTTGCTTTAGAGGAAACTGCAGGTAACACAAAGGGCTTATTTAGCCTAAGTGTGCTAGACAGCGCGCTGTCTTGCAGCCTTTTCAACCAAATCTCTTAGAGATTTTAAACACGTTTGCAAAG
The DNA here is from genome assembly GCA_963931995.1 of Phaonia tiefii. Classification (NCBI taxonomy): domain Eukaryota; kingdom Metazoa; phylum Arthropoda; class Insecta; order Diptera; family Muscidae; genus Phaonia; species Phaonia tiefii. Next base: position 57,435,363 of record OZ008368.1, on the reverse strand, counting down.
CAAATCTCTTTACTTTTGTTGCCAAACAAAAGATATTACTGATAAATGCTCGTACTTGTTAGAAAGTGGAGAATGTCTTATAGCCAAATGCCTAACCAGTTGCAAAATTTAATTCACCACAATTGTCTGACATTGGCAATTGTTGTACAGGCGACTGTAAAGGAAAATTCAATAAGATAATTCAATAAAACTGCGACAGCCTCAGCGAATCACGATTTATTTAATTCAACGTGACTCACCAAAAACCACCTCCTTTTATCAACAGCAATAATCCCCTTTCACCTGTTTTCCATCTGTTGTTAAATGTATGAAGCGTGGAATCGTTGATTTTCCTTTCTTTCAACCCGAAACACCATTTTGTTATTTTATTACCTCTAACATTTTTTGTTTCACTTATTTATTTGTCAGCACATACAAGCAAATCAACTGTCAATATTGTATACTCTTCAAATCGGAAAGGACACTGTGGGATAACGTAAAACAAAATTGAATATGAATTCCTTATGATAAAATCTTTTTTTTTATTGCAATGAATTACTTCGAAATAAAACTTTATAAACAAATTCGTAATTTCATATTCGAAATGTTGTGTGGTGCAATAATTAGTGTGCAAGACTCCTGTACGCGCGATCGCGCGTTCCGTCCCTGCCTGATTACTTTACATTTATTAAGAAGACGGTCACCTCAGTTAGTGACGACTACCGCTATCGAGTACATAACCATGACAAAAATTCTCCGTTCGGAAACTGTGTAAAACTGTGGAAAAAATACATTCTAAAAAGTTTTTGAAATTCAATGCTTTCGTTTATAGATATTACGAAATCATCCTTAAATAATAGACATTTAGGGAGTTCACATGGTGTACTATTGTGTTGTATTTATCGTATATGCTAAAATAATACAACAGTTGTAAATATGTTGTTGGTATTCTTCATGTAAATATATTTTACGACTACACTACCTGAGCATGTCTGTTTTTCCAGTGTACTATGTTGTATGTTCAGTGTCAGCTGTTTTTTCTTTACTATTTAATCAGATATATTGTTGTGTTTTGAAGAAATTTTGCATTTTTCTACAACATTAACTCAAGAATTAATTTTAATTGGTAAAATAATAAAAAAAGGAAATTGGGCAAATGGAAGGAGAAGAAACTACTTCGGTAAGTTTTGTGCACAAACTTTTCACACAAACCCGTAAAAATTTTATCTTGTTCGCTTCTTGTTGGCATTTTTTAATTTTTGTAATAATTTTCTTTTGTTGCTTGACGTTTATTTGACGTTTTTATGAATTATGATTTAGCACATTCAACATGCTGCTCACATGCATAAGTCATATGTACTAATTTGTTAAATATGACTTTACGACTTATGACTTTAGGAGACCATGTGAATTCCCTAATTATGTTTTTAATTTGGCCAATAACACTATGTAATTTTTTTAGTCATGGAAATATAAGCATATACGAACACCACTGTGTGATAAAAGACCAAAACAAAAGGCCCGTGTCTCCCAGTTTTGAGATTTGGGGCCTCGGTGACATTTTTGCAAAAAAGTTATCATTTTGTCAGGCTCATATCTTGCAATTCGTTCGGAATTTTGATTTACTCTCTGAGGGAAAGTTGTAGCTCTTGTCATAAAATATTGTGAATATATACAATAAAAAAACTTCATCTTCAAGGCAAATACAAGTCCTTGATAAAAATCTTAGCAGATGTTGCCATCTCAACGAATATTCCTGTTAAAATTTTCAAGATAGTTTTGACTAAGGAAGAAGTATACTAAGATACGATAGGATATCCATGGAGGAAGAACACATACATCAAAGATTAATGTTTCCGTATTACAAAGATTAATCGCGATTTGTTGGTAGCCTTCTCATGGTCCGTTGTATAGGGTGTCTCAGTAAAATTACACTTTTTAAATTTTTTTTTGAGCAAGTGGCAATTCTGAAATTTGGCAGCTGCCGCATATGTTTATTCCGATTACTAAAAATGGAGCGCTTTACGAAACAACAATAAATGATAATTGTGAAAACTTATTAAAAAAATTTGGAACATTATGCTGAGACCGCTCGCAAACTTCGAAGAATTTTCAATCGAGAAAGTGCAACTAATGTGCCCACCATTCGAAGAGCGATCAAAACATTTGAGGAAGCTGGGTCGGTTATGGACAGTAAGAATCCTATGCGTCAAGGTACCGGTCGGTCTCTTGAAAACATTGCTGCTGTAAACGAGAGTGTCACAGAAACCCGAAAATATCAATTCGACAACGTTCTCAACAACTTCAAATTTCGCGAAGCATTACGCAGCGAATTTTGATAAAAGACCCCACCGTCATGCGTCCAATATTCACTTAGTCAGGAGCACCCATCAGCAAACCATGGAAAGGGCCGGCAATTCGTTCAATCGGTAATGAAGCAAACTGAAGTCAATGCCAATTTTTAAAAAAAAAGTCATATTCTCGAATGAAGCGCATTTCGCATTTCTGAATGGCTTCGTTGTCGAATTTTGTCGAAAATTGTCGAATTTGTTTTTCAGAAAATCCTCATGTAATCCAAAAGAAACAAATGCACCCACAATGAGCAACCGAATGGTTCGAATTTTGGTCGGGTGGCGTGATTGGGCGTTACTTTTTTGAAGATAATGCCGAAATATCAGTGACTGTGAATAGCATTCGTTACAGGAACACGATAACAGAGTTATGACCACCTCAACTGGATGGCAGTGGATCTGGGATCTGGACGACATGTGGTTTCAGCGAGACCGCCCTCCTGCCACAGCGTGCATGAAACCATCGATTTATATCACCAATATTTTGCAGAACAAATTATCTGAAGAAATTCTGATGTCAACTGGCCACCAAAGTCATGTTATTTAACGCCGTACGATTTTTTTCTTTGGGGTTTTGTGAAATCTCGGGTTTATGCGAATAAACCAGAAACAATTCCTGAGATCCAACGCATCATCTGTGTGATACTGCCACATCTCTGTGAAAAAGTCTTGGAAAATTTCATGAAGATAGTAAGGACCTGTGATCAGGGACATGGTGACCGTTTGGGGGCTAATTTATTACATACTTAATCATTCTTCAGTATAATCCAATTAAAAAATCACAACTGTCTCAAAAAATACGTATTTTTGTTTTAAAATGAAACACTGCATTCTTGCTGAGACACCCTTTATATGTGTTGTAGATAATGGACGACACTGCATCCGATGTGTATACAATCTATACAGTGGTACCAAAAAACTCCCTTCGATCTCCTTCTCACTTCGTAACTTTCATCAAGGACCAATTTGATCACACTGCCAACTCTATGTACTCTTTTGCAGATGAGAGCATAGTCGTTTTACCGTCGCCCGCCCTATCACTTCTGAGGTGTCAAAAATATCGCGGGTGATGAATGTTTTGCTCGAGACGTCGTCTGCGTATTGTAGTACTTCCTCGTTCACAGTCGACTTGGTATCAACAGCCTTGTGTTTCTGATCCCGTTTCTAAATTTTCAGTATTATGTGCGTAAAACTAAATGAGATCTCCCCATTGCATTAATTTAAAAGTGCTAGTGACTTCTTGCTCAGGTTTAAAACCACGTGCCTACGGCTACCAGTTGCCTCACCTACTCGACTGATTTTCCAAATCAAAATGATATCGTCTGCTGATGTCAATCTTCCTCAGGGTGCCTCTTTTGGGAAAATACTTTATAAACGACGGATTCTTTCGGCTATGTCGCAGATTAATTTTCCGAAATTTAACCCTTTGACTGTACACCCTCACACTCTGTCGCTCTTGGTTGGAGACTGGCTATTATTCGCGGCTAACCTACATATATGTATATAGACCGTACCACTGTCCACCTCAGACCCCCATGGATGACTTTACTTAGCAGTAGGCACCTACCCTCAAGGGCTTTACAAAATGAGAATAACATGTTTTTCCTACCGCACAGTGGTCCAAGACGCCAATCTAGCTGGAAAAAAGTAAATTTTTTTATGTTTCAAAGTTCACATAATTTGTTTGGTAAATGTTAGATATCTATCCACTGTTCATAACTGTATATCAGGTTTTTTTATTTTTTGCTTGTTTGCTTTGTTATGATGTTTTGAAAATGAACAATTGCATTATCACTGTTGTTATAGAAGCCCAGTTGATTGACAGCATCATATTTGAACTGATCGTAACATAAAACAAGAGCAAATTTTGTCTTTATTTTTTTTGCACTGCATTATGTCAGGTATGTTTAAGCTATATGATAAATAAATGTCGAATTTAAATGTTCTGTGTGCAAAATAATAGGTAAAAGGAAATATGTGTTTTGTGTAGTAAAAATTTAGCATTTTATGGTTTTTAGAGTAACTTTTAAATAGGATTCCCGTGGATTCCCGTGAAATGAATTGTGCCCTGTTGATCTGTGTAATGTCCACTTTTTATGGAAAAAAAATTAGCTGCAATTATTGACGGGAAAACTTTTTATATACATATACAGATAACATACCCATTACACGAAGAGAACTATACAATGTGTGGATTTCCGAAATGGAAGGCAAAAGGCTAGAAGCTGTCATTAGCTATTTTTTTGCTAAGAGTGGGTTACAGAAAACTAAACCAGAAGATTATTGTAATAAAGTTAAGTTGGCTGTACGGAGATTAACGTATTCAATCAATGACAGGTGGATAAAAGCAAAAAGATCAAAGAAAACTTTTGAACACTCCAACAAAATTTGGTTAAATGGCGTATTTGGCCTTCCTTCTGAAAACGTGACTAAAATTCCAGAGGATTTAGGGTTTCAACCGTCAACGTCAAATTTTGGTAGACCTCGATCAGATTTTTCAGGTAAATCTGAAAGAGGAAAGCGTTTGGAAGTGTCGGCTTTAGTTAGTGGATGTTCACCTGACAAACTAGCTTTCGCTGCTGGCGTTAGCCTTTATAAATCTGGCAAGAGGAATGCTGCAGCGATTTTAAAGAACATAATTGACTCTCCAACGAGAGCAACAAAAATTAAAAAATTTGCTAATGCACAATCTAAGGAACCAGTACCATATACAGATGAAGAAGCATTACGTCTGTTTATCGATGGAAAATATACAAAAGCAAGTTATAATGCGATGCGTACTGGTGCTAAGATCCGTAACGCGGATATATACCCATCTTATCATAGAATTTTGGAAGCTAAAAAAAAGTGCTACCCAAGTAATGGAATAAAGGTATCCGATGTAATAGCAGAAGTGCCTCTGCAGGACTTAGTTGATCACACTGCATGTAGAATTGTGAAGTTACAAAAAGAGGTCATAGAGCAATTTAATTATACGGAATTGACTTTGATTTATAAATGGGGATGTGACGGTAGCAGTGGGCACTCAACCTATAAGCAAAACTTTAGTTCAAATGATTCCCGTAAAACAGATCAATATTTGTTTGCAATTTGCTTGGTACCTTTGCAGCTAAAGGACGATAACCACATCATATGGGAAAACCCACGTCCATCATCTACACGTTTTTGCAGGCCAATTAAACTGATTTTTGAAAAGGAAACAAAATCTTTGATTCAAGATGAAACTAATTTCATAAAAAATCAAATTAATGCAATAGTGTCAACAGTTTGTAACACTGAAGATAAAACAGTTACTGTTAAACATGTGTTTTATTTAACAATGATTGATGGCAAGGTTTTCTCAATTCTAAGCGATTCCTCTACTCAAACATGTGGTATTTGTGGAGCAACGCCAACTACTATGAATAAACTGCACGAAATTAAAGCCTTGAATGTAAGGGCCAATCTTTACGAATATGGTTTATCGACATTGCATGCGTGGATAAGGTGCCTGGAATGTGTATTGCATATATCTTACAAAAGTGATATTAAAAAATGGCAAGCTCGTAGTGAGTCCGATAAAGCTTCACAGAAGAAAAGAAAAGAAGAAATAATTAGCGCTCTGAAATCGGAAATGAATTTATTAATTGATATTCCTAAGCCGGGAGAAGGAAACACAAATGACGGTAATACCGCTAGAAAATTTTTTCAACAACCCTCCTTAGCTTCTCAAATAACAGGAGTAAATGAAACTTTAATAAAAAGACTAGGAATAATTTTGAGAACTATGTCATCTGGTTATGCAATTAATGTGGAAGCATTCCGTAAATATGCAATGGAAACTGCGGAACTATACGTAGAACTCTATGAATGGTACTATATGCCATCGAGTGTACACAAAATTTTGATCCACGGCGCAGACATAATTCAAAATGCGGCACTACCGATAGGAATGATGTCGGAGGAAGCACTAGAGTCTCGAAACAAAGATTTTAGATTTATTCGCGAACATCACACTAGAAAAATGTCACGAGAGAACACAATGGAAGATCTTTTCAATTATTTGCTTCTGTCATCAGATCCTTTAATTTCATCTTTCTCAACAAAGCCATTTCGTAGCTCTCGAAATGAAGACCTATTAGACGATGAAGTCATTTCGTTACTTTTAGATCCTTTCATACAAGAAGATGTAGAATAATTTAAATAAATGATTATTATTTGAAGTATATATTTATATTCTTATGTTGTTTTGTATATTAGTGCAATATATCTATTCGAATCTAGTGGGGTACCCAGGGAGCATATTGGTGGTGGGAATTTGTTACAGTCGAACTCCTCTATAACGAACTCCCTTATAGAGAAAACTCCCCTATAACGTAATTTTTTTATCTTTTATCTTAAAAAGAGATGCCCGAAACCTCCGTTCGAGTCGTCCTTGAAAATATTGCCAAAATAGGTACTCTTAAAAATGTCATAAAAATTGCCACGCCCATTTTACCTACAACGCCCATTTTTTGTACAAAGAATGCTTTCAATAAGAAATACATAATTCCAAAATTTCATACTTCTAGCTGCTTCCGAAGAGAAGTTGTGACTTTTTTCCAGCTAGATTGGCGTCTTGGACCACTGTGTACCGGCTCGATTTTCAGCTTTTCTCCTCCAGCCTTCAACACAAAGCTCTCGGAGGCAATCTTCTACCTGGAATTTTTAGCGAAATCTTGGTCGTCCTATTTTTCGATGAACTTCGATTACGTCCTCGAATACCTTCCGCACTGGTTCATTCTAATTCATTCTTCTGGCATGGCCTAGATGGTGAAAATTTGTTTTTTGTTGTTTGGGTGCAAATATAACGAGTTTTTAGCTTGACGCAAATATATAATACTTGTACGACACCCAAACAAATTGTGTTTGCAATATGACATGTTTGGGACACAATAATTAGTAGGTTATAATATATATATTTGTGACGCAAATGTGATTTTGTTCGTTGGAAACTGCCGAAAACAAAACCGTGACAGACACTAAAGAAAAAAATCATCAGCTATTCAAGTCACGAAAAAAATTATTGCAAACATGTACATGGTTCGTGCAATATGTTGCTGGGGCCGCTATATTTCTGCATGTAGGTGGTCTAAATCGCCTACTTTGCATCGCATAACTACGTCAATGTCGGGATATAGGTTATTATAGTAGAACCATATATTTTTTTGGAATTTTTTTCCCTCGAAGACTCACAGTGATGTTTCATCAGCAGGATATCCGATTTAGGATTCTGCGACGTAAAGCAAGACGGGTTGCATGAGGGTCTGATATTGTTGGATATTCGTTTCTTGAGATAGGTTCTGCATTTATATTAATGAATAAAAAAATATCGTAATCTGGGTTAAGAAAGTGTCTTTCCATGCCGAATTATGTGGTCATATAGAAGGTTAAAGAAATCGAAGAGCTTTACTTACTTGGTTCCTATAATTGAGTCAAAAGTTTGTGTCCAAACTTCATTTTATTCGCACTTCCAAACCACGTTTCCAAACCACGACCATATGCAATAATTTGAGCTCTACATTGAAACATGTCATTACAAAGGATTGTTCCTTTAGCACAACCATGAACCAACTTCGTGTTAATGAAACCTCATTAGCCCTTCGTGTTGCATAAATTGATTTCGCACCATATGATGCTCATAATTTGGAGCCGTTTTTGTACACACATACTGTCGTATAGATTATTCTGTCCTATTCCTAATGATCATTTTTTATTGCTCTGCAAGTCAGCATGAAACCCCAAACATCGCACTGTATATAACTCCATATGACTGGCATGCTACCAACGATAGAGAGATTATTTACCTATTAGATTAACTCAAATATCGCTTGATATTCTACCTTTTATAACGAAATTGTCTTGATAGACGTCTGACCATCAGTAAAGATCTGAGAACTCATATTTCCCCTATCTTTGTTTAGCCGTCCAACAGACAACATTGATTTTGCTACAATTTCATTCTACGTATCAATTCTACCCCACTGTGTTCCATGCTAAAACGTTGACAACCCATCTGTGCAATCTTGATATATATGTACACACTGCCTCATAGTCCTTACGACACGTCGCACCTTTTCATTTTGTGTACTGGAACATATCCACACTCCTGTCACAAATGTTGTAAAAAGTGATTGGGCGCATAGAAAGACGTCTAAATGACATCACGCATTTAGAAACACTCGGTAATTTTTTCCTAAAGATTTTCGGCTGCTGCTTCAACACTCAACGATGATCAAGAACAAGGACAAAATATACAGTGCTGGCATGAACAAGAAACAAAATATGTAAATGCAAACATAACGTAAGCAATTGTCAAATAAAATCAATTTGTGTAATCAACAAAAGGATAAACATATAAATATTGACAGACAGCAACAACTGAAAATACATTCACATACCAATGTTCTTATTCAAATATGTACGAGCGAGCATTCAATAATTGGAACGATTATATTGACTTCGTTGTCAAGGAAGGTGTCGTCTTTCCTCTTCAGTTTGTGTCACGTAAAGAGCCAATGTGTGTTTAAAATTCTACGCGGAATTGAATGTGATGGTAGCGTTAAGGGTTACCAGATGAAGCGAATATTTTCCAGCAGGTGTCAACCCGCAGCAGGTGTTGCAAAACGTGAAAAGAATGATTGCCGATGTAAATGAAGGTGTTAATAATGAGCAAATTTCATGTTGTTCATTGCTGCCTTTTACTAACATTGTGTAACATGAATAAATTTTCTGTATGCGAATACGATTTCATAACAAAATTAAAAAAAATACAAATTCAGTCCCCACCATGCGATAGGTGTTTGGCAAAGGAAACGAAAATGATTAGAAAATGTATATGGGCATTTGCACAGAAATTGCCACCCTTTGTATGTCACATCACGTCACCCTCGTAAATTGCTTATATTTCAGGGTCAGGATAGTCGTCAGATGTAAAAGGTGTATGATTTGGTATTTGAAAACGGCTGAACATAATGAACATATATGTATAAACTGATATAAAGAATATCGGAACGTGTTCACTCACAGCTAGATTATTAAAAACATTTCATCACTGCAGAAAGTCAATAATATTACCATAAGTATGAACACCGAAAAGTAATGTTTGTAAGATGCGCAGAGACCGAGAAATCATAATATGGCTATTTTTTCAATGGAATTTAGATCCACGGGGTTTATTCTTGGAGTTTACTCTAATTCAAAAGATGCAATTTTTTTTTTTAAAAATTCCAAATTTGGAAATATGCTTCAGCGCATTTATTGGCTTTGAATTTCAACTTCACCATCGAATACTGCGTTTAAAATATTAAGAGGTGTTACATGGAGTCGAGAAAACTATACACGCGAAAGTTATTAGCCCTTCTCATATATAGATTATAGGTGTGGTGACCTGCATTATTAATGTCAAGGCGTGACACAAAGTGTGTAAAATTCAAGTAGGTCACGTTTTTCTATATTTCACGAAATTGAACATTCTGCTTATTTTTCCACATTTATTTAATAAATGAATCTAATCCTTTTAACGGCTGTATACCTACAAGTTTCTTACGTTTCCGTACTTTATTGGAACAACTCATTTGTTTAATATGAACCTGAGGCAAATAAAGGGTTTTTCAATAAGAGTGCTACAAAAGTTTTTTTAAATAAAACAAAACCGGTTTTAGATACCAATGAAATTCTTTATTCCTGTGAAAGTACGGGCACGCTTGCAGAAGACCAGACGCTGAACCCAATTTTCGACGGTTTTCAAGCATAAATCGGCCGATTCTGCGGCAATTTCACGTTCGATAGTCGTACGAAGTTCATCAATCGTCGCTGGCTTGTTGGCATAGACCATAGACTTGACGTAGCCCCACTGGAAATAATCTAACGGCGTCAAATCTCACGACCGAGGCGGTCAATCGACTGGGTCATTTCGTGAGATAACACGATCACCAAACTTGGTTTCAAATAAATTGATTGTGGCATTCGCTGTGTGGTTTGTGAAACCACATGTCGTCCAAGTCCATATTATTCAATTGGGGCCAAAAATATTCGGCTATCATTGAACGGTAGCGATTCGCATTCACAGCAATGTGCTGGTCTTGATCATCACGGAAGAAGTACGGCCCAATGACGCCGCCGGCCCATAAACCGCACCAAACCGTAATTTTTTCGGGATGCAATGATGACTCAGGGATTACGTGTGGATTGCTGTCTGACCAATAACGCATATTTTGCTTATTGACGAAGCCATTCAGCCAGAAATGAGCCTCATCGCTGAAGATGATTTTCCGATGAAAATCCAAATCATTTTCAAGTTGATGCTCAGCCCAGTTCACGAACATACGACGCTTATGGTGGTCAAGCGGCTTCAGTTCTTGTGTTAATTTGATCTTGTAAGGATGCAGGCCAAGATCTTTTCGTAAAATTCGCCACAACGACGCCACAGAGATGCCCAACGCTTGAGAACGACGTGTGAGAGTCACATTTTGGCTTTCTTAAACTGAAGCCTCAGCGGCAGCAATATTCTCGACACTACGGGCACTTCTTTCTCTGACTGGCACGGGAATATTTTGTACTGTGCCTGTGGATTCAAATTTTTCCACTAGACGCTCAATTGTTGATCTGGTAGGACGATTATGACGACCATAAATTTGACGTAGCGCTCTTAAAGTTGAGGCCACTGACTCCAAATTTCGGTAGTAAATTTTAATAATTTCGACTCGTTGTTGGCGCGTATATCTTTCCATGATGAAATGGCAAACCTTACTGAAGAGAAATGTCAAAAGAGCGGGAAAAAATATGGCGTCGTGTGCTGTCCCTATCGATTTACTTTTGTTGCGTCTCTGTTGAAAAACCCTTTACATTTTTACTCTTTCACTCCGCATAAGTGTCAGTTAACCACAAGCTAGTTTACTACAAGGTTATCATTAGGTTGTCAGTTCATAGGTAACTCATAGTGCCATCTTGTATAATACGCCAAAAACTAACTCATAGTGAGCTATTTTGTGGTTAACTGAAACTTGTGCAGAGTGAGTGAGTACTGACTCACTCTGATGACATGACATGTAAAAACTGAATAGGATTTAACAAAAAAAAATGGGGTAGCTTTTGAGGCACCTGTGACTCATCTTTGGCGATCCATTTGAGAGCTCAAAGTTAACTCTATTCTCGACAGGGTTATAAAACATATATTTTAAGTTTCAAGGCACCACGGTGTTTTGTATATTTATGTGAGCCAGCAAAAGTAAACATGCTCAATGAATTTGTAAACATGGAACAAATTGACCACCAGCCGGTAAGTTCAAAACTCCCACTTGAAAGGTCTCAGTCCAAGCAATATTAAAGCCGAGCTAGATTCTAGCAGAGCTTAAAACGAGGCCGTACGAGCTGCAAAGACAAACACAGTAGTGGTCGATCAATTGAAGGGACCATGCCAGAAAAGGTTACGAAAATCTACAAAAAGAAAGTCCTTTTGCACCACCGGCGTTGTAGTTCTAAAGCCGGGAAATTGCGGTTCTAACTTCGCATTTTCTATGAGGCGGAAGTCGACTCCCTCATTTGAAGTCTCCTTGTTTTCTTCATATTCCCAACATACTCCGCACATCTGTGACAAGATTGCCGTAAAGCTACAAAAGGATGTATCTGATCCATTTCCTTTGGATTGGATTTGTACTTTTCGATAGAATTTACGGATCTCATTCTTCCTTCTGTAAAATTCAATTTCCTCAGTCTAGCGCTTAGTTCACAACCATTATTTATTCCCAACTAATCGGATTTCCTCTCTCATCTGTTTCTTAAACCGCTCACTTGCAACTCACGTTGCTGGCTCTTCATCGTCCCAGCGTTTGCCTTTAAGTGGGTTTTCATAATCAACTACGGTCTCTGTAGCAGTTTCCAGAGAGTATGTAATGTAATCCAATGTGCTTCAGGATCATGAGGCGGAGTGCGTTCTGCACCAGTCGCTGAGAGAGCTTCTCTACATAGGCCGTGGCCATCTCTGGTAATTGGAGCTTTCCGGTATCCAGCAGTCTATATGTCTGGGTTTGTACGACTTTCGCTATGATTATCCTTGTGGAAACCTTTCCTGCAATCAGGTAGTGATCCGAATCCATATTAGCTCCTCGATTCACACGTACGTCCATTACACTAGTAGAATCCCTTTAATTAGTCTAGTGATCAGGAGATAGAAGGTGTCTTTATTTTGGAATCTCGTACTAATGACAACCACGTCTATCGCTTTCGGAAGGGATGGCTATTTATCCCCTCCAAGTCATTTGTTGATGTGTTAACATCTATACGCGCGCCTCTAGGGCAGTAAACTATAAATTTAATACATACGCAAGTGTTAGGTTTGTAAGAGTAAATCATCGTTTGTTTGTTCGCTGCTTGGCAGTCGGTATTGAAAGTGATTATTGGGCGATTTTCATATAATTTTCCCACGCGATTTTCTCCGGAAATTCATAGCCGATTTTATTAATTTTTGGATTAAAAAGCTAGTGCGGGTTTCGACGAAGAGTTTAGGCCAAAAATTAAGGCGAGCCGAGATTTAAGTGTTTTAATTTGGAGTATAAATTTGGAGTAATATTAAAAAAGTATTTTATGTTGATCTTCGGTTATATCGTACGAATATAACAATGTAGGTATGTATGTACAAGTGTCTGTTGCTTTGCATTCTTTGACTTTTGTGGGAATAAAACAAAAAGTATTGAGCAAGAAAATAATGACACATGTGCTTGCCCTGGGTCTTTAAATAATTTTAAGTATTAATATTATTTAACTGTAACGTCATCATATGATTGAACGCTGTTTTTTATTTTCCAATGTAACATTTACGAATGTGTTCATAGAAATCGAACAGGTACCGTGTAGCAAAAAGGTGTTAACACATCGCCCGTGAGTTCGAACACTCATTGGATTTTTTTAATAAAAACAAAATAACCCGCCAGGACTTAATTAATACCATGAACCGTTGTTAGAAATAGTTCATATTATTAATCTTTGGACTCAATATTTCTAAACTTTGTCATGACATTTAAAATGGGCTATATCAAAGCGTGACCTGATTCACATCTTCACTTCTTGCATGCGCCATTTTCTTAGTTTACGATGCAACTGAACTTACCGAGAAACACATAGGTTGCTCTGATTTTATCTGGTTCTATGGAAGCAGATATTATGCATATTATGTGTCTTTGGAAGTGCTGACCAAGTGTATTTATAAATATTTTCAGTTAGTTTTGCTGGGATATAATAGTAAAACGCTAGCCTTGTGATTTTTATAATTTTAAAATAATAAAGTTGTCTACCCAGATTGAAGGTGTATCCACGGGATTGAAATGGCTAACTGTTCGATACGCAAATATCAGTTCACACACTTAAATGTTAATTTATTTAAACAAATCAAATTTTGTAAAAACGACAGTTTGAAATAACTTTTGTCCTAACAATGAATCTAAGTATATGTCTGGAGTCTTCAACAATTTTAAATTTACAAAGATGTAGTAGTTTTGAAAGGAAAATCAAATGATTTCCTTCATTAAACCAATGTACTTTAGATGTTACGAACTCGTAAGGGAACCCTCATAAAATATTGATAACAAAGCACTTTAAAGATTTCCCATTGGCTGTTTTGTATCTCAATTTATGTTTTCCTGCCGGTAGAATTCACTTTTGTTTCCTGTTTGCCATTACATTTGACCCGCCTGTTGAGAATTTTCGCGGTTTTACACCCGCCTTGCCGCGATTTGTTTTGGATTTTCTTTTTCAATTGAGTCCTTTACATTTATTTTTTTTCTTGTTATTATTTAAGGGATTCTACAGTTGTCGCACTTTCCCTTCCAACACTCTATTTTATTTTATTTTTATTTTTTGTTTGGCATTTATTTATTTAATGCTTGTGTCTGGAAGCAGAAGTGAAAGCAGAAAAAGCAAATTAGAATCAGCGAGGAGAAGAGAAGCAAATATATTGATGATCCTAGTTAAAGTACTTTTGTGCTTTTGCTTGCGACTTTTGTATCTGTTCCTTGCTAAATTTTTACTGCTCGTTAGATATTTTAATGCATTTTTAATACCGCTGCGGGGTTTTTTATTCTTGTTTTTTATATTGTTTTTCAGATTTAGCTGAAGAATAAAAGCCTAATGGTCATCCCAACTGGACGCAAAAACTGATAAATTTGAAAAGGAAACTACTAAAGAATAAATTAAAAAGAGAAACAAATTGAATATCAAAAGTTAAATTGTCTTAAACGCAAAATCTGAAGAAGAGGAAATTGATTCCATTTCAATGGAAAACAAATGGATAATTATGTATTTGTGTGCGCGACACGTGCAAAGAAGATGTTCAGTGAGCTTCTACAGAAGTTAATTGCCCTGACCTTTAGTCTCGCCGTATGTATTTGTAGTCACTGCCCCGTTAAAACTAAAACCAACATTGATATCTTGGAGGTGCCCAACGGCAAAAGTTTCATGTATATCCTGCTATCTACTATAGGCCATATTTGTGTTTTGTCTATAAAATCAGTGGTTCGCGTCCATGTGTCCTAGTTCATCATATAGGACCGCTCTCGCAGGATGTGCGTACAAGTCGCTGGTGGCATGCCAACAAGTTCCAAGAACCGGTGAGACCTGTAAAGTTGAACCCAGTCTGGTCAGGTCATTCGCTCTGCATTCCCCATGTATATTTCTGTACCCTGCACCCACATAAGGTGAATATTGTACTGCTAGGCCAGCTCGTTAAGAGACTTTCGGCAGTCATAGGCAGGTGTTTAATTCAGTAGAACTACTTCCAGTGACATTTATTACAATCATCCCTCAGCCTGTCGATCAATTCTCTAATAGCCAAAGTTTCACCTTCTGCTACACCCTCAAATAATCCAATAGTCTACGAGAAAGGGACAACCCCCCGTTGCGTTTCCAGCACTGTTCCATAAACGACTCCAACCATGCCCTATTGTGGGAGATGTTTTAACCTTATGGACGACGTGGAAACAATCTGCCTGTCTATAATGCCCACAAATTTTACAATACATTCAGTACATCAGCGGGAGTGAAGCGGTGAGCATCCGTGATGCACAGCATAGCCATTCTCTGCACCCTAGTCAGTAGTTTTAGTCACCAATCGACAACCCCATAGAGCACTATCAGTTTCACAACATGTCAGTAGATTCAGTGAACAATCCTCGGACAAATCCCTAATTTAAAAAATGTAGACCCCTTGCAGGTGCACTCACAGAAAAATTAGGTTGAGCCGTAACCCAATTTAGAGGTTGTCACAACCTCATTAGAGGTTGACACAATCTCACTAGAGGTTGACACAACGTCAGTAGAGACTGTCACAACTTCATTAGAGGTTGACACGACCTTAGTAGAGGTTGACTCAACCTAACTAAGAAGTGGACACAACCTCATTAGAGGTTGACAAAACCTCATTTGAGGTTGACAAAACCTCATTTGAGGTTAACACAACCTCATTAGAGCATGCCACAACCGAATTTAGATAGTGCCAGAAATGAATTTTAGATTTTTTTTATTACTAACTAATGATTTATTATCCAGTATTCTTATAAAAACATTAGAGAGCGAGAAAATAAAGCTATTTATATGGGGTAATCTTTGGAATAACACATTTACGTTATATGTCGCTACCGACCTTTCTTGACGTCCCGGTCATCATTGGTCACCACACCTATTCTGGCATGTTGTATCTGTTGATTTAGGTTCTAAACCGCTGCCTACACAGATTGTTGCAGCATATCTCAAACGACCGAACTTGGAAAGCTTCAAAACTCTTGATATCGGCTTGGACATTCTCTGCAAAATAAGACTATATAACACAAACCCACAATTACAATATTTTTACTTACCTTACCACCAACGGCACCGTGACGAGAACACCTCTACATTCCTTAACTTAATTTAATATAATATTTGTTTTTATAATTTTACACGTCGAATTGATACCAAATTCGGTAGTGACAACCGAAATGATGCCAAATTCGGTGGTTGCACCGGAATTTATGCCACAATCGGTTTCTATAACCGAATTTGGTACCAATTTCGTTTGCTGGATCCGAAGTAATTCCAAATTCGGTTGTTCCAACCAAAATTATAGAAAACTTGGTTGATAAAACGAATATAATGCAAGACTCAGTTGCAACAATCGAATCAATAATGAAACGAGTTTGCTTCAGTTTGACTAAGTTCGGTCGTGACAACCTAAATTTGGTTGTGGCAACCACAATTTGGTGGTAGCAGCCGAGTTTACGGTAGCTACATCTTCGTTTCTACAGATTAGTTCTCTGGTTGTGTATTAGGTTGGGTATGAACCTAAGCTTGCTGTCCGAAACAACATTCGGGTATTTTTCATACTCCGAGAGCTTAATTTTGGAACCATTCAAAGTGATAGGTTCCAAGGTAGCTATTTTATTCCTTCGGGTATAGCGGACCAGCTCGGTCTTGGCACAGTATAATTGACACTTTCAAAAGTTTATTGATCGTCATGGGTAATAATTCGAAATATAATACAAATAGTTTCGTTAATCAATAATTGTTTTCTTTAGGCCAGAAATATTAACAGAAACCTTCGTACCGTTAATAGTATTATTGCTTGTATTACGAATTATAGCGCGACGCACAGTGGTTCAAAGTTCACATTTAACGCGAATTTATTAAAATTTCTTACTTCTAAGAATTTTGTTAAATATCGTTTGAATCCAATATTTAGTAAACAAACTATAGTACACCGTGTAAAATTTGTCATTTAAATAAGTATTTTAGTGGTCTGGTAACACCAAATTCAACAATGTACGCAAGTGTATTTTATAACCAAAATAAACTGTTACATTACTTGACAGTTTTCTTTGACTTATTGAAATGTAATTTATTTTTTCCATTGTTCATTGAATTCTGTGTACTTTATTTATTATGTCCGCCGAAGAAAACGGTAAGTAGATGTTGTATATTACTAGATACGACCTCACTTAAAATTCATAGTGTTTTGTTGAGAAACGTAAAAATAACGGGGCCTACAAAAAATTGCAGATGATTGCAAGCTTAAAAGACTATTGTGTTAATTAGTTCATATACTGGTATTTTATAATAAAAAGAAAACCGAATCCCCGCGTTACCCCAACATTTGATATATTATTTTTTTCAGAAAATGTTGCTGCAATAACGTACTTGGAGCTATTTCAAGAATGGTTTAAGTTCAAAAATTTAACTAGGGTTGAATGTGTCAAATCGCTGGGAATGCATATATATAACATTATTCATATAGAAAACCAGGATACACAAGGCCAATTAGAAAATTTTGTGAAAAATGTTGAATGTCGCTGGAAGAGACCAAATAATTACAGGGCAAGATTTTTGGAAGTGAATAAAACATGGCTTGAATCAATTATGACTTTTTCAATCAATGAGACTGAGGATACAACAACTCGTATATCGAAACCTGGTAGGCCCTCAAAACATTTCAGCGAATCTGGTACCAGGAGTCAGCAAAAAAAGTGTTGAACATGGTTAAAGGTAATTCATTAGATCAACTTTCTCGTGCAACTCAATGTGCTTTGTGGAAGAATGGTAAGAGAGATGCCGCACATATGGTTAAAGATGCAACAGAGGGACGATCAGCTTCTGTCAAAAGATGTATGACCAGCAAAATCTCAGAAAAAAATATGGTTGTACCATTGTCTCCAGACGAAGCATTGGCACTTATAATAAACACCAAATCAAGTAAATCAATTTACCTATCATATAGACTTGCTGCAAAGAACTGCAATGCTAATATTTATCTATCGTGGCATAAGATATTATCTGCTAAAAAAAAGTTGCTATCCTGATGAAAATAGCATTATAGTGACTAACATAAGTGTGGAGATAAATCTACAAGCTTTACTCAATTTAACAATAAGCCGAATATGTAAACTTCAAGAAGAAGTATTTCTGACCTGTACAAGCAAAACATTTACATTGATTTGCAAATGGGGTATAGACGGTAGCTCCGGTCAAAGTAACTATAGACAACATACCACCACCTCAAAAGAAAAAGACTCATCTGTCTTAATTATATCACTAGTACCTTTACAGCTACGAGATAGCCAAGATGACACCAATATCATATGGCAAAATCGGGTTCCATCATCCACACGGTTTTGCAGAGCAATTAAATTTATTTTTGCTAAGGAAACGCCGGAACTTACCCGAGCTGAGGTCGATAATATTACACAACAAATTACGAGTTTGCAGAGTTTTAAATATCAGGATAAGAATATCGATTTCAATCTTGTGCTAACAATGGTTGATGGCAAAGTTTGTAATACATTGACTGAAACAAGATCTACACAAAGTTGTTACATATGTTCCGCTAAGCCTTCAGAAATGAACGATTTGCAAAATGTAACTAAAAAATTGCCTAAGATTGAAAATCAAAACTTTGGACTGTCCTCGTTACATTCGTGGATCAGGTTCTTTGAATGTTGCCTGCACATATCATATAGATTAGAAGTCAAAACATGGCAGGTCAGAGGAGAGAATAAAAACTTAGTGGAGTCAAGGAAAACTGAAATCGTTCATAAATTGAGACAAGAACTAGGTATATTAGTTGATCAGCCAAAACCTGGATATGGATCTACAAATACGGGTAATACCGCAAGAATTTTTTTTGAAAATCATATTAGATGAGAATCTCATACACCGATTCTATATAATTTTGCAAACCATTTCATCTGGATACGAAATAGATGTCAATAAATTTCATGAGTATACTATGGAAACTGCAAGAAAGTATGTGTCTTTATATCTTTGGTACAATATGCCAACAAGTGTTCATAAAGTGCTAATTCACGGATCAGCAGTTATTAACCAAGCAATTTTGCCTATTGGACAGTTGGGAGAGGCGGCACAAGAGGCAAAAAATAAAGATTTTAAATTCATACGAGAACACAGAAGCAGAAAAGACAAAGCAGAACACACTAATATCGATCTTTTTAATTATTTTTTGTTATCATCCGATCCGATCATATCTGAATTAAGCATGCAGGGTAAATGTCGTAGAAATAAAAAATTAGAGTCGGAGGCTATGAGTCTCCTTAAAGCGCCGCATGTAGAATTAAATATAGGTATGTAACATAAATATAATTTTCCTTATTTTTTAATATTAACTTTACTCTTTACTTTTTATTGAAATATTATTTGTTAATTTAACTAACAGCTTATTGTAAAGGACAAATATAGTTTCATTTTAGCAAAAACTACTTTAAGCAATAAGGTTTGTATAATTTTGTGAAGTTTCAACACAATTAAGAATTAATTCGCGTTAAAAATGTATTCTGAACCACTGTGCGACGGAGTGAACTATTTTTTTTAATGTTTTAAATATGAAGAAGAAAATTTAATTGGAGTTTATTTACCGTTTTTGTCAATTGTTTATATATTGTTTCAATTAAAGTAGACATAAATTAGTGGCAATCGGAAAGATAGAAACTAAGGTAGGATTAATTATTTATCAATCAACTACGCATTTCAACTATACAAGTGAAGAATTTTATCGGTGCGGCTAATTTAGCCAGTCAGTCTGCCACCCCAATATTGTGAATGAAATTATCTACTAATTTCTTATATCCTTTCTAGTTGCGGGGGATATACTGTGATTCGGTGGTGTAATGGTAGTGTGCGCGGCTCTTGTGCATGAGGTCCTGCGTTCGAGCCCTGCTGTGACCACCTAAAATTTCTTTCGTCGGCGGTCACCTAGCATAGTGACGGCGACACTTTCGAGTATATAGCCATGAAAAAGCTTCTCAAAATTCCGTTCGGAATCGATGTAAAACTGTAGGTCCCAATCAGTGAGTGAAAACTGGAAAGCGCGCAGCTCAGTAATTGTTAGAAGTTCTCCCCGGTCCCTTCATGGGATGTAATGGGAAACCATTTATTTATTTTATTTTTTACTGTGATTAGACTCGGTTCTATGTGACAACTGTCCATTGGTATTTTTCTGTCTCGATTATAATTTGACTTTCCTTAGCTGTTATTTCAATATTTCTTCTGTTTGGTTTTTATATGTTCTTCAATTTATTTATAACTATGAGCTGGGAGAGGGCCATCAGATTAAAGGGCAATTTCTGTCCTTTCTTATGGCACCCGTATCTTAAGGTTGGTCGAAAACACTTACCGAGATTTGTTGAGTAGGAGTTACAGGTCATTGGTTTTATTTTATTTTGTTGATATAATGTAGTTTGTCTACACACATTCTAACAAGTAAACCACTTCGTTGTTAGGCGTATGCTAACGACAATTTCAGATAGCTCAGCTTTTCCGACGGTGACAGTTTAGCTTTTTACAGAGATATGTTACTTAATAAGTGTCATTGGTCAACCTTTGTTAAATTACCCATAATGTTGTCTAGCCAGTTGCCAACAGTAAAATTACTTTGAAGTGTCAAATTGTCTACGGTTTTAGGTGAACAACCTACATAGATTAAAATAGTGGTCTATTTTCATATCTAAATCAGTCAATTGTCTGAAACTTAATTATGAAAATTTCTAAAGCAGAACAAACAACTTAGTGGTGAATAAACTAGAGAAACGAATTTATTAAGAGTTGTAGTATAGTTATTTAAAGAAGCTAAATGGGGAAAGTTACAATATTTAGGGCAGAATAGAGACTTAGGAACATTTACGACATTTAGGACAATAAGAGAATTCCTTTTGCTCTATTCATGGAATGTAATGGGAAATAATTTACGCGATTTCTGACAACTGGGCCTTTTACTCATATTTTAAGATCTATTGCATTTGTATTACAATAAATATATGGATTCAGTTCCTCTGGGATTGCTATTAGAATTGAAGCTTGACGTAACAAACAGTCTTATTTGTTTTGTTGGGGTATTCATAGGAGGATGTCTATCTGGATATCTATCTAGGTGGATATCTATAATTTTTATAAGTTAATATAGGGTAATTCCAAAGATAATCGACCCAAAAACCATACTTTTGAAACTTGGTCCCCGTCGATTTTGATCAAATTAGACACCCGTATTCCAGTACTTGCTGCCGTTATAATGCTGTTTGCTTCAAGTCAAAATACCTCACCGTTCATGTTTTATAACAGGGTAATTCCAAAAAAAATCGTTCCAATATTAATTATTTTTTGGAATGGATTTATAATATCTCTTTCCTGGTATTATTCGGCTAAAATTATCAGAAAAGTAGAACGTTTCGATAAGGATTTTCAAACCTTTGAAGGAGTTTTATCATGTCTCCCATCTGAGTCCTCAAGTCTATTACAATGTATGAAGCTTCTAGCCTTTTTTATGAAGTACATTGAAAAAAATGGCAGCTCAGCCTTAATCTTTCTGTTTGACCATTTATTGTTTAAATTTTTACACAAGACGCCTTAGTATTTTTATCGCTGCATTCGTGTACTTCTTTCACCGAGTCAACAAACTCACATTCATTTATAGATGCACATTCGTCGTACCCAAATATTTTTTTTAATATAGTCCTTTTAACTTCTTCCAATTTAGAATGACTACAGCTTTCACAGTTTAATTGTTTAATTAAAATTTTCGATTCTTTAATTAACCTTAGAAACTGGTTTAAACATTGTAGAGCTTCTTCTTTCGGGATGAATTCGGCATAGCAATCATCGGCAGTTACATAGTCGAGCGGATATTTTCGATCTGCATGGTGAGCATATGGGTGATTGTTCGGAAATTTTTATTTTCCAGATACCAATTTTTCCAAACCTCGATATGTCTGCAGTACCATTTTTTTTACGTTTCTGAATGTTATCATGGTCCAAAAGTATGATCTGAAGATCACTATACTACAACACCAAAGCAATCGAAGTTATGGAGCATTGATGGTATTCCGATGCCACTGTAGTGACTGCCTGAACGAAACTTAATTGTAATGACCGCTAATATATATCAATTGAATAAAATGCACTATTTTAATGTTTTAACTAATTTATTTAGTTAACTTCGCCAATAGACTAACACCTTTTATGACCTACACACGACTGACGATTGCCTCAAGATATGTCAATTACTTCACTCTCGTTTTGCCAGGTCTTCGCAAAAGCCTACTGTGTTGCCAGGTCTTCGCAAAAGCCTACTGTGTTGTCAGGTCTTTGCAACAGCCTACTCCACATTAATCATTCAGTGTCAAGAAACCATTATTTATCAATTTTAGTCAGTACTGGAAACTATATGACACGGTTGTGACAGCCACGGTTGTGACTTTCAGTGTTTAACCTAACCGTGCTCCAGACCAGTTTGGAATTCGACAAGTTCCAAAAACAATAAAGTTCAGGCAATGAAATATTACTTTCATAACCGGGAATCAAGCCTAAATATCGTACGGAATATGTGAATCATAAGAGAATGGTTGTGACGTATTATTTTGTGACTTAGCTTTTCAATTTTTCGAATTGAATTCCCCTTCGTATACATGTGCGTGTCTTGACTTCTGCCGGTGTAAATACTGCCACTACCCCCTCCACTCCAGAATGCCAGCAAGTGGGTCATATTGAAACCCCGGAGTTGGCGCCACCACAGTCGAATTCAAATTGTACAAAATTCTGACAAAACTGTTGGACAGACTTCGTGGACCGTTCAATAACCATGGCGTGCATATTCCTCCATTTTTTTGCGTAGAATTGTAAATCTAAAGGTCCCTTAGAACATTAATGCAGGTAACTTCTTTCAAGCCACGTCCTTGACGGATATTACTGCTGAAGTCCTGAATTCGATACGGAGGACAGGCCATGGTTGTGACATTTTGAACAGTTTTTTCTCCCTAAAACCGACTTACACGGTTCAAAATGGAATGTGTTTCATGGAAATAATAGAGTGCCATCGAAGCTTCGGGAATATGTCGCTATTTAGTCACCATTCGATCATTTTAGAGTGGGAAAATTCAAAGAACGAGAAAATGACAATTTCCGAACTATCACCCATATATCTGAGATTGGTTCTATATTCAATTATAGTATAGCTTTCGTATCGATTCTGGAACAGATCTCAGATCAAAAAGCTTATTTTTATTGTGATTTAATCCCAAGGTATTACAGCACACTGAACAAAACACTATCACTTAATAAATAACACCACGTGTCAGAAGAAACCAAACAAGTTAAAATGGATATTATCAAAGAGGAAGGAGGCTTTGCCAATCTTAGAAATATTTACTCCCCCTCCAAATATAAATTTTTGAGAAGCGATTAGAAAAATACAGCAAAAACTAACGTGGGAATAGTGCGGATATGTTTTAGTATTGAACCCCGTTCCCGCAAAAATAAATATGTTCCATCTATGCGAATGCCCAAGTATGTTTATTTGTTTTAAAAATATAAAAAATAGTTCAATCTTTTTTGTTCATTCTAAATTGTTTTTAGTGTTTGTACCAAACCTAAATTTTAAAAATTTTGGGTTATAATGAAGTTGGATTACAAGAAAAGAAAATAATTTTTCGCGAAATGTATTTTGTTTTCCGGAACAAGGCCAACACTCACTGGCATGACTGACTCTAAATATTGTTTTTCTCTATATGTATGACCAACAACGCTATCTTATTTTTTCTATAAATTTCACTGTAATCATGAAATCCAAAATAGTTTAATACAGCGTTGGCATACAACAACTACATTTGAGGAAGTGATATATATTACATGTTGCCCCTATTCGTAGAATTTTGTTAATAAAATTTGGAAATATTTCGATTGAATATTACCCCCACACATCGCATACTAACGGATATGTACAAGGACGAAAACATATCACATTGTCCTAGTCAAAATAAAAAATTACAGCAGACAGTTGTCCGAGGCCTTCTGCCACGGCCTGTCCCTGCAGGCTGTGTTAGAGACACTGCCATTAAGTTTAACGTAGAATACGCCATCCGATAAGACAGAAAACATATATAACAATAAATTCATTTGCTTAGATTATTTATCATTTATTGTTATATATGTTTTCTGTCTTATCGGATGGCGTATTCTACGTTAAACTTAATGGCCGTGTCTCTGACACAGCCTGCAGGGACAGTCCGTGGCCGAAGGCCTCGGACAACTGTCTGCTGTAATTTTTATATTTACCAACGGCATTTGATTCAAGTCCGTTTAAAAAAAAATATTATGTTAAATTTTTTTAAACTTAATTTAATTTATGTATTTTAATTAATATTTTTATTGAGATAAGTTCTGCGAATGTTGAGAGGGCCGCCCTAATATTAAAATAGGTTTACCTTATCGGGTCTTCGCATTAGCATTCGAGCGTTGTGTGAAAGCTTTACGCTTTACAATTCAAAATTAATGTTACAACAGCTTTATTGAAGCTTTCGCAAAAAAGCTTTATTACGTTAGCTTACTGTTTGTTTCACTTTTTACTAGATACATGTTGCCAAGCAACATTAGCTTGCTGTTCGTTTCACTTTTTACTAGATACATGTTCCTAAGCAATGTTGAGCAACCAAAAACACTCAACCAAACACCACACATATGTTTGAGTGTATGTGTTTAAACAATTTTCATTTGAGAAATTAAAATACTAGAAATATATCAACCAATATGAAATGTATATCAAACGAAAGATAACATCTTCATTTACCTACAAAAAAAATTTTAAAAAAATTCATCTAGCCGTTTCCTCAAATTCAATGAAATAAAGATTACAACAATAAAAACCTGACATGACTCCTCATACCGTAAGGTAAGACGTATTCTACGTCAAAAACTGCGGTTCGCTTTAATTGCGGATAAGTGGCGGCCTACGAGCAAACGTACTACAGTGTTTTGCGAGAATAACGTATGCAATTATTTAGAATGATTTGCAAAACTCCTACACATTCAAAACGTTACTACCATGGATTTCAAGAGCAATGTTTTCAACTAAAGAATAAAGTATATTTTAAAAATTCTATCCTGTGAAATTGGTGAAAAGCCCATTGGTGAAATACAAGGGTAATGCATTACGAGTGGGTTGTTGGTAGTTGTTTAATTATTTATTCTTATAGAAGAACAATCTGTTTGTCAAAATGTGTATGTCGACTTAGGGCTTCTATAGCTATTTGTTCCACAAATTAAGGCGTCAGACCAAAAATTATGTATGCAATGTGCAATTCAGAAAATTCTCAATGTAGAAAAATGAGAATTCTTGCAAAATTATTAGCATTCGGAGTAGAAATAATTTTCAACCATATCAGACTTTTACTGAAAAAAGTATCTTCATTAATACTAAAAGTTACGTAGATGATATTCGTCATTAGATGGTAGGAATTATTTCCAATTGTCTATATTTGATTCATCTAAGATTAGAAATATTGAAAAAAGTAACTCTCAAGCTCAACACCATTGCATATCTCTATTAATAGATATGTATGTTTGAAACTAAATTGTGCGAATTACATGCTAATGATTTTTGTTAATTAGTGTATTTTGCCAAGTTGTCAAGAAATAATATAAATCTAAATTATTTCAAATAGGCTTCGACGTTTCATCATCATGTTTTTTTGAAAGACGTTAAAAACAATTATTAAATGAGAAAAGAGCTACAATACACTTTAGTCTAAGATTGCAAAACAAAGGTACAAACTGCTTACTATTTTTTGATTTAAAATCGATAAAGATCCGTGTTCTTCAGCGGAAATCTTGAGACCATTAACAAACACGCATAATGCATTATTTAATTAAACATTAAATAAACATCAAATATGAGCCATACATTGAAAAGTAGTTATTTAAGTCGCAATTTTTGAAAAAAAGCTGAAAAAGGGCTATAATTTACACAAACAGCTAAAAGGCTCTGAGAAACAACCCAAAAATAAAAGGGCCAAACTTGGAATACTGATGTGTACATGGCAAAATTAATATCAATCATACGCGTAGTTCCTAACAGGTTATTTTAAAGAGTAATTGATGTGGCTTACATATTATCATAATTATACCAGTATTTTTATTCTGTTGTTAGACCTTTTCCTTATCAATAAATAATCAATATTCTTCGAGCTTGTTGTCTGCCATTAAAGTAATAGTTAAGACACGCAATGTTTTCCAACATAATAGTCAAGTGTGCACTTTACAGGCCGTTTTCATTAGTTTCGGGAAAATGTTCCTGCAGATTTTACTATTTTTTGGCGAATTTTTCGGGTTTCTGCTCCAGTTCAGCCTCCCAAAGTACCATCGCCTGGCCAGATTTTTATACCGTACAGTTTGTTGACAAACTCTTATGTACAGTGTTTCTCAGAAAGGTATTAATGCTTCATTATTGACTTAAAGTACATTTATTTTCTCTAAATATTTCGTTTATTGCAAATTGAAACTTCCCAGAAAAAAAGCAATTATATCTTTAGATTATTATAACAAAAGAGACATCATCATACCAGATTGTAAACATCACCACCAACATCAAAATCTTTCTGTTAAACTTACTTATATTTGTGACGTGAAACCTATTGAAAATAAGTGTACAAGGGCCAAATGTTTAAAGTGAGTATATACTTGAACAAATTTGATAAATTACGTTCACATTGTGGAATATATATTGACGACTATTGCCTTTAATACATTTTGTATAAACCTATTTGTGAGTGTTCCTGTTCAGCAGTCAACATATCCTTCAGCTTCCCACTTCCACTTCCTTGTCATTTTGTATTGATGTTGTGAAAGAAATCCTAAGTAGTAATTGCGGCCAACTTATACATTTTCATCATTTACTGCGTTTGTCTATGGTCTGGGTTCATGTTCTGGTGGATGCCTGCGAGTTCCACTTCACCGTAAATATGTTTGCTTATGGTGTATTCCAGTGGGCCATGAATTAAATATAAGTTGAAAAAGTAAGTTAGGAAATATTTCAGTTAAAACAAGAAATACTTTAATATTAAATTTAAAACCTACATCGAGAGATGTAGTTTAAGACTACGGTATTCGAAGGCGTTAGTAGATGGTGGTTTCTTGTTAGTTCAGAGGTGTAGCGAACAAAGTGCCGTATAATTAATATTATTTAAGTGTTGCCAGATATAAGACCTATACACTCATATTAATATATTTGCCAAGCAATTAGAACGGATGATGAAATATAAAATAAATTATATTTGAAGGTATTAGAACAACTGTAGTTCTCGTTTCACTACATTTATAGCGAATAAAGTGCCGCATTAATAATATTTATTGAAATTTGTTATTTATATTCATCATACGCTTCCAGAGCTCTGATTTCCTGCCATGTTTAGAGCTGGCTACAATCGTGGGTATATACTTGGATATTATTGAACATCTTTTGGAGGTAATGTAACATCTTAATTGCGATTATTTGTTATAAATATAATAAACCAGTTCACAAAATTTTGAAGTTGATGCCATTAAATGAATATTTAGTACCAACAAATTATACATTGACGATGACAAATCTTATTATGATTTCAACTTAATTGTTGTGGCACAAATATTTCATCATCGTTCAGTGAATTGCAAAAAATATAACAAGGACACTGATTACGGCAATGATTGTAATTAATTCTATAAAAGGAAAGTCGTGTCGATTTCTTTTTGGTCCGCATTATATATCGCAGTCATCAGCAAAAGTTGATGAAACCCAGTATACATGTGTATTTACATCCGGTAGCTTGACAGTGTCAATTTTGGAACGAAGTTCCTTATCGCACGTTGCGGGATGGGGGTTAAATGAAAAAATTGTAAACAACTTTTTTTAACTACTTTATTACAACCCACTATTATCAACTATATTGGGTACTTTTGGTTTGGTTTGGTTTAAAGGGAAGTTTTCTAGGTGGAGCCTGTGTATTACACATTGTAGTTTTAAACCCAATAAAAAGTAAATTTAGAAAAGCCAAAGTGCAAGTCTGGCAAATCCATGAAATTACAAACTTGAGCATGGAATTAAATGTGGCAGCACCCTCGTACTTTTTGTTTGGTTTGTGTCTAGACTAACATATCTGGGAATATTTTTTGTTTAATGGGAAATTTTCTAGGTGCAGCCTGTTTATTACATATTGTAGTTTGAACCGAATAAAAAATAAATTTAGAAATGCCAAAATGAAAGAAGTTTAAAAAAATAAAATTTTCTTAAGTACGTTTTCTTAAAAAAAGTAAATTTACTCAAAAAAAAAAAACCTATTGATATTCTTAAACTATCTACCTTTTCCTAAAAAAATACCTTATCTGAAAGAAGTACCTTGCTTAAAAATAAATTTTCTTATAAAAAGTACATTTTCTTACAAAAAAGTAATTTTTTTAAACAAGTAACTTTTCTTTAAAAAGTACATTATCATACAACATATTGCCTTTTCTTTAAAAACTACGTTCACATTTTTTGTAAAACAAAACAACTTTTCTTGAGATAACTACCTACGTTTAAAATTATACATGTCCTTTCGTAAACAAAGTTTCTCTTAAGAAAAATACCTTTTCTTACAAAAATTGTTTTTCTTAAAAGTACATTTTCCTAAAAATATAATAATATATTTTCTTTTCTTTCCTTGAGATAAGTAGCCTTTCTGAAAATAAGTAAATTTTCTTAAAAAAATAACTCTTCTTAAAAAAGTAGCTATTCTTTAAAAAAGTACTTCTTTTCCTTACAGAAAGCACTTCGTACTAAAAATGGTAGCTTTTCTTAAAAAAAAAACATTTGCTTTTAATAAAAGAAGTATCTCCATTAAAGAAACGACCTTTTCGGGAAAATATACTACATATTCTTACAAAAGGGATAATAAAAAATTCTTAAAAAAAGTTTATAATTTTACAAAAGGTATCTTTTCGTAAAGATCCATTTAAATTACAGTATTTTTCAACAGGCGCTTTAACTAGTACACAATATAGCGAAAGGAATTTCGTTCCAACCGGGTGTCCCCTGACACTTCATATAATTTTTAATATCATTTAGCTTTACATTTAAAAAATAAAACTCATATACAACTGTTGGTGTTATGCAAATTTGAATATAACTATATGACAACATTTTCCCCTTAATTATTAACATTTTGTTTAACCTGCCAATGGTGACGCCAATTTGACTTTGATTAATGGTGACGCCGGTCTCATGCACCGGGGTTTTCAACTGAAGATTTTACGAAACGTGTTGCTAATAGTTAATGTTATGCACTTTGACAATAAAACAAAGATACATAATCAATATTAAATTTCACAAATGGTTTTAAATAGAGCACTAAAACTAACAATGTTTTAGGAATACATTTTTTAAAATTATGAAAAAATTAAAAAAAATCACATATTCATTAAGGAAAATAATGTTTATTAGTCTTTCGACAATTGGAACTTTTATAAAATGCACAAAAATTGGTATTCTTCCAAAATATAATACAAAAGCGTTGCGATTATTTTATTTACATGCACGGTGACTCACGGTCTCACACACCAGGTTAGAAAAAAACAAATACAGAAGTTGTGCTCACTAAGCAGCTTCGTCATTAACTTATGGTGGGGGATGTGCAATGCTGCAGCTACTCGAAATCGCAACAAAAAACAATAACGGAGAATAAAGTTATGCGAATTTTTTTTAACACAGCCGTTCTAACAGACCAGTACGTCAGCAAAAACATTGCTTCCAAGGAAGTAAAAAAAGTAATAGGAGCCATGAACCGGAATCAGTGAAAAACTGTATCAACACTAGTGCATTTAACATACGCGTGGCTTTGGATGGAAACCCTTTTGTGTATCGACCACTCTCAACTTTTTCACTAGTGCTCATAGTCTTTAAAAAATTCAATTTTGTTATCTACATTTTCATTAACGCTAACGAAGTAATGTTTTTCTGTTGTTAAAGTAGCAATTGAAAAATACTTCTCAAAAGTGTTGATAAATTGAAACAAAATCCGCATTTAATGGTGCGGTTTAAAATAATTTAGTAGAAATTAACCTTGTTTACAAAATGATAAATTGAAAGATTCTGTTGCAGTTTCTGATTAACAATTGCACGAATTTTTATTTTATCAGTCTTTTCGGTTTTTTTTCCAAGAATTGTATCTAAATGAAAAAAATATTTAACTTGGATTCCAATACCTTCTAGCAGAAGTCTATACGCACGATATATGCATGCAACGGTTTCATGGTGTTATCGTGCGGCAAAGTATGCTATCTCGAGGAAAAATCGCCAATATGGCCTTATAAGGGTACCACATTAACACCATGAAACCGTTGCACAAATATATCGTGTTCTAGCTTATTGGAAGCGTATAGGCTTCTGCTAGAAGGTATTGGAATCGAAGTTAAATATTTTTTTTACTTAGATACATTTTTAAAAAAAAAAAACCGAAAAACCCAAATTTTCATGTTTGTTAAAAACTGTAAATTTTTTCAAATTAAGAGTTGGAACCCTTAGAGTGGTCAGATTTTACACAAACTTTATCCAGTTTATATCCAGTTTAAACTAAATCAATGTGCAACTTTTTTTTCAAATGCACCGAGGAGTGAAGATTTTCCAGTGTCTACGAATTTTCACCCAAATTGCGGCACGGCTTGGGATGTCCGATTCGGCTCAAATTTTCACCAAGTCAGTTTTAGACCATAAGGAACAAGAATCCGCCTGGGGTTTATTAAAATTCGAAAATATATTTTCCTCCACGTATTTCATTGCCACCCTATTGTTCATAACGGGTTTTTCAATAAGAGCGCTACAAAAGATTTTTTAAATAAAACAAAACCGGTTTTAGATACCAATGAAATTCTTTATTCCTGTGAAAGTACGTTCGATGCCATTATGTATGGATTTCTTTTGCATGGCCACCACCGGCACGCTTGCAGAAGTCCAGACGCTGAACCCAATTTTCGACGGTTTTCAAGCATAAATCGGCCGATACTGTTGCAATTTCACGTTCGATATTCGTACGAAGTTCATCAAATGTTGGCATAGACCATAGACTTGACGTAGCCCCACAGGAAATAATCTAACGGCGTCAAATCGCACGACCGAGGCGGCCAATCGACTGGGCCATTTCGTGAGATGACACGTTCACCAAACTTGGTTTCCAATAAATTGATTGTGGCATTCGCTGTGTGGCTTGTGGCGCCGTCCTGTTGGAACCACATGTCCTCCAAGTCCATATTATCCAATTGGGGCCAAAAATATTCGGTTATCATTGAACGGTAGCGATTCGCATTCATAGTAATGTGCCGGTCTTGATCATCACGGAAGAAGTACGGCCCAATGACGCCGCCGGCCCATAAACCGCACCAAACCGTAATTTTTTCGGGATGCAATGATGACTCATGGATTACGTGTGGACTGCTGTCTGACCAATAACGCATATTTTGCTTATTGACGAAGCCATTCAGCCAGAAATGAGCCTCATCGCTGATTGTTGAGGCCTCTTAAAGTTGAGGCCAATGACTTCAAATTTCGGTAGTAAATTTTTATAATTTCGACTCGTTGTTGGCTCGTATATCTTTCCATGATGAAATGGCAAACCTTACTGAAGAGAAATGTCAAAAGAGCGGGAAAAAATATGGCGTCGTTTGCTGTCCCTATCGATTTACTTTTGTAGCGTCTCTGTTGAAAAACCCTTTACATGTATAAAAATAGCGAAAATTATAATAAAAATCAGAAAACAATTGGGTAGATAGAATCGGAGTAAACGTTCTGGTTCACTTTAAGTAGTTCTAGTGGATTTCCTTTACAATGATTTTTTTACTTGAAAACTAAATCAATAACAACGTTTTACATTCCCTGATTTCAATAAATAATAATCCTGTATACACCAATACATCTCAACGCTAACCATAATTTATACTTACGATTGACAAATGTGTGGCCCGCAGACGGCGCAAATATTTGTTTCTAAACTTCCTAGCAAAAAAATATTGCCTTCAATGAAGTACACAATTCTCATAATTTGAGAAACTGTATCAAACCAGTGGAATTAAACATGAGTTGTGCTTAGAAGGGAGGAAGGAACACAAATATTTTCTAGATATCACTTAGTAATAAAGTTGAGATTTCTTTTACGTGGTATTGGTATAAAAAACTTATGTATGGTTTACGAAACGGTGGCACTTAGGTGTTCTATTTTTTAGAACTAAACGTTGTTTTTAATTTTGGATCCTAATCAAATATTCAGATGAGGCAAATATTTAATAACAACTTTATTTCGTAGGGCGACATCTTGGGAAGTGGAAAATATGGTTATACAGAAAGTATAAGTTTTGCTGGAAACATTTTCATAACAACTTTTTGGAAATAGTTTAAAATGCATTCTTTGGAGATAGATAAATCATTTATACCTAATTTCTGGAACTAGTGCAAAACTGATTCCCATAGAAATACCTCCAATATTTTTTGCTAGGATGGTTAGAAACACCACACATACACACGTGCAGCAAATAGCAAATCAACTTGTGTTCATAATGTGTAGAAGATATAGACCTCCATAGAAAGGGTTTTGTCACTTTATCCAAATTTAGTTGCTTAGTTGTTTTGGGTGTTTGGTATGGTTTATTAAACGATTAAAATAACATTATGTTAAACGACGAGGTGTCGTTTATTATTGTATAGAGAAGATATAAATCTCCAGATTATTATTCCACAATGTTTTGACACTTCGACAGAAAACTACCGTAGAGTCTCACTCCCGTTACGAAAATGTGCTCATTGAACCTGCGGTGGTTGCTGAAACGAGTGTGTTTCATTGCAACATGGAATTTGTAACATTGTTGCTCTGAATATGTTTCACTGCTGCAATGAATTTCTTTTATTGCTCTAATGAACTTGTTTCACAGCAGCATTGAAAGATTTTTAATTTAATTGTTACTCAAAACAAAACAAATAGGATTTTAAAATATTATTTTAAATCTCAGCTATATAAAATGTGATAGCAAAAAATTTTATTTTTTTTTTTTTTTTTTAATTTCTAAGTTATTTTGAAATTTCTCCATTATTGCCTATAAATTTCTAAAATTTTAATATAAAATTATTACACTGGTATGTTTCATTTTTTACAGCATTTTGATTTCCTTCAAGTTTTAAAAACTTGCCTTGTTTTGCTTTGATAATTCTGCGAAGATTTTTATCTAATTTATTGAAGACACAATATTAACTCAATTTCATGGCATGAGTCAATCATAAGTTTTATATTAATTATGTCTTCATTATAAATGCAGTATGCGATAAACATTTTATAAGAGCAAGGAGCAACAGAAAGATCAAAACACTTGGTAGTTTGTTTTTGCTTTGTGTCTGGAAATTAATTTTTATAGTGACAATCTACTGATATAGCAGACCAAAAAATATCATGTAATGACCTGAAAGTTAAGCGACTGCCATAGTAATTAAGTGTGAAAAAATAACGATTTGTAGTTTGCTTGAATGTTTTTATAACTTTATTATCCACTCATTCAACTTTGGGCACAGATGCAGATACCCTCAATCTAACACACACGCTCATACTTACATACAGGGCAGAATTTATATGGTAAAGGACCCCAGTTAAAATCGATAATTGAACTAGAAATAAAATCATTCATTTCAATCAGTACCAATGGGATTTAGCTGCTTGTGGCACCGTCCTGTTGAAACCACATGGCGTCCAAGACCATGTTTTCCAATTCAGGCCAAAAATAATCGGTAATCATGGTGCGATAGCGATCGCCACTCACTGTAACATGACGATCGTTATTGTCGAAGAAAATCTATGGCCCAATGACGCCGGCGGCATGCAAACCGCAGCAAACAGTTATATTTTTGTGAATGAAGTGGTGATTCATGAAGCACAGGAAGATTTTCAACAAACCAATAACGTATGT
This sequence comes from Phaonia tiefii, assembly GCA_963931995.1. NCBI lineage: Eukaryota > Metazoa > Arthropoda > Insecta > Diptera > Muscidae > Phaonia > Phaonia tiefii. Next base: position 57,401,266 of record OZ008368.1, on the reverse strand, counting down.
TTTGCTTATTGACGAACCCATTGAGCCAAAAATGAGCTTCGTCACTAAGGGTGATTTTGCGATGAAATTCATCATCTTGGCGCATCTTCTCCAGAGCCCAATCGGAGAACTTAAGTCACGTCAAATAGTCCATCGGATTCAATTCTTGAGTCAGCTTGATCTTGTATGGTTGCAAACCAAGATCGTTACGCAAAATTCGCCATAAAGTGGTCTTGGCGATGCCCAGTTCTTGAGAACGCCCCGAAATCGACTGATTCGGATTTGCTACGGACGCTTGAACGGCAGCGATATTTTTTGTTAACGCTCTTAAAGTTGTGGTCACTGACTCCGAATTTCGCTAGTACATTTGTATAATTTGCATACATTGTTCGTTTTTGTACTTTACCATGATGAAAATATTGAGGTTACTGAAAAAAAGGACAATAACAGTTAGATGATCAGTGAAATAGTGCTTTCACAAATTATATTCAAAGTTGTCAAGAACCTATTGGAAACCCCTATATGGCTTGGTCGCCATACGCTATCGCCTTTGTTGTGTTCGAAAGATATCGATAGCTTAATTTCTTCAGAAATTCCTGATCCGTCTGCTGATCAATTACTGTTTAATATTATTACTACAAACATGATTCACGGTCCATGCGGAGATCTGAATTGTTCATCGCCTTGCATGGTGGATGGAAAATGTACAAAGCATTTTCCTAAAGATTTCACCAACGATACCGTCACACATGTTGATGGATAACCAATATATCGTCGAAGAAGTGTCGCTAATGGCGGACAATCATTCATTGATCGGTAACGCAGACATTAACATCGACAATCGTTGGATGGTACCATATTCACATCTGTATATATTTCCATCAGATGGGAGACAAGAAATATATTTATAATAAATTGAAAAAAAATAAAAAAATTTTGTTTAATTCAAATTACAATAGAGGGATAACGAGGCGCAACGGGTACAGTTATTATAGTATAATGAGAAGCTTTTAGACAAATCAGCACAGGATCGAAATCTAAAGAAAAACTTCTACCAAATAGTTATTTTACATTCTTCTTCATAAAATTCCAGTCAACTAGAACTTTATTTGCCCATTGTGAATTAAACGTCATTTAAAATTCCGTGTCGGAATTTACTGCATTTCATTTACTGCAAACATAATGGAACAAAATAATTTTGTTCACCATTTCGCATTACAAAAACTTCAAAGGCAAAAAGAAGTTTGACGGGTCCAGCTAGTGTAATATATAAATGTAACAAGGGCTCTATTATTTTAAGAATTTTTTTCTGTTCGAAGGTTGTATAGATCATATAACTAAAAAATTAAAGCAGACAGTTGTCCGTGGCCGAAGGCCTCGGACAACTGTCTGCTGTAATTTTTATATTTACCAACGGCATTTGATTCAAGTCCGTTTAAAAAAAATATTATGTTCAATTTTTTTAAACTTAATTTAATTTATGTATTTTAATTAATATTTTTATTGAAATAAGTTCTGCGAATGTTGAGAGGGCCGCCCTAATATTAAAAAAGGTTTACCTTATCGAGTCTTCGCATTAGCATTCGAGCGTTGTGTGAAAGCTTTACGCTTTACAATTCAAAATTAATGTTACAACAGCTTTATTTAAGCTTTCGCAAAAAAGCTTTATTACGTTAGCTTACTGTTTGTTTCACTTTTTACTAGATACATGTTGCCAAGCAACATTAGCTTGCTGTTCGTTTCACTTTTTACTAGATACATGTTCCTAAGCAATGTTGAGCAACCAAAAACACTCAACCAAACACCACACATATGTTTGAGTGTATGTGTTTAAACAATTTTCATTTGAGAAATTAAAATACTAGAAATATATTAACCAATATGAAATGTATATCAAACGAAAGATAACATCTTCATTTACCTACAAAAAAAATTTTAAAAAAATTCATCTAGCCGTTTTCTCAAATTCAATGAAATAAAGATTACAACAATAAAAACCTGACATGACTCCTCATACCGTAAGGTAAGACGTATTCTACGTCAAAATAGTGAATAAATATATATATATTTTACTATATCCCACATGAGAGTAGTAATTAGCCGGGTTATGTTACATTACCGGAAGGGCTATTAAGTTGTATGTTCTATGTTTATTCCAGTTCATTGAGGAAAGCTTTTCAAATTCAGTAAGTTGTTCGCCTTCTATTCTATACTTCAGTTTTGGTCATTAAAAACTGGACCATTTGGATGCGCGCCGCCCAGCAAAGCCGCGGAAGCCATTTAACGAAAGTCATATTCCTCACATACTGTGTTTGAGTGGCGATCTCTAACTTAACAACAACCAATCCGTTGATATCTCACGCTCAATTTTATTTATTACATTTTAATATATACACACCGCATTATAAGTCAGCAGAAATAATATTAATTGGATATTTGAGTAATAACTTGGAATTTCGGGATTGCATTTCCATCCCTTATTCTAATTGAACTTGATGGTAACTTTGAAGGAGAATTGATAAAATTTTGTCCAGATTTTTATATAAAAAGTCAAGCAAACTCTTCCTAATGTAGACTTTGTAAAGAAGTTGTGAATCAAAACCTTTCGGTTTGGAAACTGCCCCACACGATTTATTAAAAAATATTTCAACAAATACAAGTTACTGCCAGCCACTTTAATTTTAGTTTATGTGAAATTCACTGACGCATTAAAACTACTAAAGAACTCACTTTAAAACAGAAACGCCTTTTTCTTTTTAGAAAACTGCACAACAGTTTGTTTTTCATGCTGCAGTGTTGCTTACTGTAACAAAGTTGACGCTTTATTTCTATTAAATTCAAAATTTAGCAGGTCATTGAAATGCCACCAATACGAAGTATAGGCGTAGGGTAATGTAACATTTTATGTCATACTTAGAAATTGTATATTGTAGTGGCAGCATATTCTTAAAAATCTGTATACAAAGTCAGAGCTAAATCTGAGGAAAAAGCAATTGAACCAGCATAGTGCTTAATCCTTTTAAATCTTGTTTTTCATTTTCTAGTGACACAAAAAACATTCGCACTTTGCTCTTCTGGCATTTCGCTAGAAACTTTTGCTTCCTCCGAGAAAATAAAAGAATCTAACAAATATTAAAGAAAACAAGGAGAAGTAGAAGTGCAAAAGATTAACAAAACCTGTTTGAAAAGAGCAATGTTTACTTGAATAACATAAGATCACACGCACTTTCCCCACACCTTATTTTCCGGATTTTCCAGCGCTAGTTGCTTTGAAACACACACATAATAATGCGTTTGCATCTGTAGGTTGGCTTCTGCTTTACATTCTGCCATTCCAATGAAACGGGAATTAGAACTACTACTAAAGTAACGGCAAAGTTAAACAAGCAAGACGCGGGTGATAATGTATGAGATTAAACACATTAAATCCACTAAAGGGACAATGAAGCAAGGAAATAAAACAGTGGCAAACCGCAAGGAAATATAAAGTGATTGTACAATAATCTGAAGAAAGGAAATTAAGATGATTACAAATGTGGCAACAACAAAAATCAAGGTTGAGATATAATGCTCATACGTTTGATTGCAGGCACAAGATGTAAGTGTGAAATAACTCAGTGTTATACAAAACACGAAAGCTGTCTTTCATTCGTGGACGATAACCCACGCAAAATGTTTGGGGAGATTCCTTTAAACCAAACAAGCCCAAAAAAGCGGAATACTTAGCGGAAATGAGACAAAAATAAACAATACCGAAGTAAAAGGAAATAAGCAAAGTGTTAAGGAAATGCGTGGAAATTAAAAGTAAAAGTCAAAATAATAATATCCTGGCCGCTACTAACAAATACAGCTGCGATAAGAGAATTACATGAGGTGTCAGGGTACATCCGGTTGGAGCGAGATTTTCGCTATGTATTATGTAGGAGTTAGTTCCAGCACGCTTAAGGCGCCCGTTGAAACAAACGATAACTTAAATGGACAGTTACAAAAATATACTTTTTTAAAATCATAAATTTTTTTTGAGAAAATTTTTTTTTATATTCTTATAGACTGTATTTATTTTAAACTGTATCTTTAGGTTCTTTTTATAAGAATATATTTTGTATTTTCTCGAAAAGGTCCTTTTTAAAGAGAAGTATTTCTTTTATTAAAAGCTAATGTTCTTTTAAAAGAAAAGGAACTACTTTTAAGAAGAAGTACTTTCTGTAAGAAAAGCCATAAGAGTATGAATTTTTTTACAAAGAAGAACCTCTTTTTAAGAACATGGTAATTTTTAAAGTAGTGGTGCTATTTTTAGGAAAAGCTTATTTTTTGAAGAAAATATACTTATTGGTGTTCAGTTGTAGCGGCTTAAGGTCATAAGATTAAAAAGAAAACACCAGAAGTATTTCTAGTTACAATTTTATTAATGTATTCCAATATTTCGACCAACTTCGTTGTTCATTTACAAGGATCTGATAGCACAAGAATAAACACAAAATATTCATAAACATTATTAAAGAGTTCAAACAAGAATCAACATAAACAAATATATTATCTTCCCCAAAGAGAGAACGATTAAATTTAATTACATTTTGAGATAACATAGAGCGCATCCAAATTTTTGCCGCAGGCTTATGTCAACTGATTTGTCCTCCTCTCGAATTTGTCAGTTGTGTGCCTATACTCTTGCGCACGTTGATATGTATCTCGTTTGAAATTAAACCGTTTTTTCGGATGGAACGTCAATTATATGCAGCATTTCCTGGAGGAGGCATCTTGGGAAATTTTTCTCTTCAGTCAGAACTTCCACTTCGTCAAAATTAGGCTTGTGTCCAGTAAAAGTACTGTGGGCTGCGAGTGCTGTCTTTTGTTCAATCGGCTTATAATGAGCTTTTTGGTCATACGCATGTGCAGATATTCAAGTTTTCAATTTGTTCATTGTAGTACCAACATATACTTTCTGGCATATGTTGGACTTGTCACCATTACGTGGAGTTTTTCACACATCGTTTGGCTTGTAATTTTTGTCAATAAAAGACTTTGTCCTACTAAATAAACTGTACACGGTTTAATCCGATTTCAACGCCAGTTTATATTTTTTGTTGTCATCTATATTGGAATGTTTCATTTCAGAGAATCCCGAAACATACGTTGTGGTTTTATACATTCTGTCAGATTCAGTACGGCGTTCTGTCGGTTGGCTAGTCTCTGCCCGTGATATCCATAACTTTTCGCAGAATTTCGGTTGTAATGGCCATGATTTCATTTCGAATGTTGGTTTTTAGTTGGAGAATGGTTCATGGTTTGTTAACGTACACTCTTTCTTTCAAATATCCCCAAAAAAAAACTGTCAGGAGCTGTTAAATCTGGTGAACGTTCGCCGAATATGTTCCCTAACAAAGCCATTGAGGCACGTGCAGTATGTGCTGTGACTCCATCTTGTTGAAACCACAAGTTTGGATGGTTTTCCACAGCTGGCCTAATAAATTTTACCAACATCGTCCGTTATGCAGCACCGTTGACAGAGATTGAGACACCACTTTCATTTTCAAAAACATATGTGCGAATTATCCTGTCGGTGGATACACCGTACCAAACAGTACACTTATGCGGGTGTAATTCTCGCTGATGCACTGCTCTTCGATTTTCCGTAGCCCAAATCCTGCAATTTTACTTGTTCACATTCCCATTTAACAGGAAATGGGCTTCATCGCCCATTACCAAATTGTGAATAAAGCCTGGATTTTCCTCCGCATTTCAATTCAATTAATTGTGCACGTTGTTCGATCGTGTTATGATTCATAATTAATTCCCGAAGTCTTCTTCACAAATTTCTGAAAAAAAAAGAATAAAATTATAATTAAAAAAGTTATAAAGAATTCAAACCATATAGCTGATTCGGCGCCACCCTATATAATTTTCCTAGGGTAGCGATTTAATTTAAGATTTTCAACCTCTTTCCCCTTATTCGTCTTGTAGAATTCAGCGTCACTTATCTTCATAACTCTCTTAATGAAGTTGCTCGCGGTGTTAATAATTGTCCTTCTTGGGTGTTTGCAAGCAGTCGTCCCGACGCTGTAGGTTTTTGGTGCCAGTCCTTTGTGAGAGCATTTCCCTGTCTGCTAACCAAACAAACTGTTCCAATATGGTAGCCTATTGTCCCTTTCTTCTTCGAGCGTGAATTGTAGTTATCTTATTCTTAGAAAGGCTACTTATCTCTAGAAAAGAAAAGAAAAGAAAAGAAAAGAAAAGAAAAGAAAAGAAAAGAAAAGGTATTATTTTGTTTTTAAGAAAGGGAATTTTTGTACGAAAGGGTATTTTTTTAAGCGAAGGTATTATTTTAAGAAATGGTGTTTTTTTTTTAAATGGGAATTATTTTAGAATTGGTTCTTTTTTCAAGAATATGTATATTTTAAAGAGTAGGTACTTATCTCAAGAAAAGTTATTTTGTTTCACAAAAAAGATATTATTTAAAGAAAAGGTAATTTTTAAGAAAAGGCAATTTGTTGTAAGAAAATTTACTTTTTTAAACAAATGTACTTATTAAAAAAAAAATAACTTGTTTTAGGAAAAGGTACTTTTCGTAAGGAAATAATTAACTTTTTTTAAGCTAAGGTTCTTCTTTAAGATAATGTATTTCTGTTGAGAAGTATTTTGTTTAAAATATGAATAGATATTTTTCCTTGAGAAAATTTCCTTTTTTAAAAAAAGCCACTTATTTAAGAAAATTTTTTTTTAAAACATCTTTCACTTTGGCATTTCTAAATTTACGTTTTATTGGGTTCAACACTACAGTATAAACTAAATATTGGTTACACAGTCCACCTAGAAAACTTCCCATTTAACAAGAAATTTCGGAACATATGTTAGTCTAGACACAAACCAAGGCAAAAGTACCCAATATAGTTGATAATACTGGGTTGTAGCATAATAGTGTTAAAGAAAGTTGTTTAATTTTTTTTGGAATTTGAATTTGTATGACCGATTTTGTTAGTTTTTGGTTAATATATGAGAAATTCATACTATATGCTTACAAGTCAGGAACATTTTTCTAATTGAAAAATGATTGGTTTTTGTTGGAAATAATAGACAATTCAGTTCAACACACACTCATTGGCATGACTAGTTTCGAACACCGTGGCAAGTTCATCATCACATGCGTAACTACATTTAGCCCCCATCCCACAAACTACGATAAGGAACTTCGTTCCAAAACAAAAATGTTAGCAGAAAAGAGCTGAAAAGGGAAATGGAAACATGTTCGTTATTTCGGCAAAATGTAGAAATATAACATAGGTTGTTGATATTTTCTGTAAGTGCAGTCTACTTGCCTGCTGAGAGTCGTTCTTAAGTGGATCATCTAATTTCGTTGGGGTTATCGTTGCCACCTCTAAATAAGGGGACTGGCACCAGAAAAAACAAAAGGCTGTCAGAGTAAGTTTATAAATACTCGGGCACCCAAACAACTGTAACGCCTTACCTTTGCAAAATTATGACCTATTATGTTTATTGTGGTCAAATAAACTTGTCAGCTGATGCCAACAGAAAAATTGATTTGATTGAATTACATGTTGTATAGACCCGAATTGTATATTGTATATTCAAGTACGTACTGGAATAGTGGACTAACTCAGAGATACAGTTAATATTGGATAAATTTACTGTACATATACAAATTCGACTCAGTAACAGATTGTTCCATAAACACTGGGACGAATGCAGAGCCCCTGCAGACAGTAAAAAAATCGTTTCCCATTACATTTCATGGAGGGTTTGTGGAGAGCTTCGCACAATCGAAGAGCTGTGCGCTTACTAATTTGTAACTCACTGATTGAGACCTACAGTTCTACACGGGTTCGGAAAGGTATGTTGATAAGTTTTTCATGGCTAAGTACTCAACAGTGTCGCCATTACTAAGCGAATCACAGGCCATCGTCGAAGCGAATGTAAGATGGTCAGAGCAGGGATTGAACTCACGTTCTCATACACAAGAGCTGCGCATACTAGCCATTGCACCACCAACGGCCAACAGACAGTCAGGCGACAGCAAATGTTACCAAAGTATTAAGACTTGTAGTTGCTCCAGAATCTCCAGCTGTATACTGTATCTCAAACAAGTGTCACTGAACTATTTTCCGACGTCATGGCATTACCAATCATTCTCTTTAGATAATTAAACACAATTTAAATTAAATCTTTAAATCCGATCATGACAATTAATTTAATAGTCTTAACATGAAAACTAACAACATCAAATGCCGGATACCTCGTGTGAAAATATTTAATTATTTATTGATGTGCATCATTGATGAGGAATATTTCATTACGAAATCTACATATACGAACACACACAGATATTACACACAGCCATTACTGTGTCACCTTCATTACCGAAAATCCCACATAATTTGTCAATATTTACTCAGAGATGTTAAACATAAAACAGAAACAAACACAAAATCAATTTCCCATACTCTAAGCAATTCGTATTACTCATACGCACATAGATCCTTTCAAGTAATTTTACAACTTTCCCAGCGGCGGAAGTCGCAAGGCCTTCCACAAATATGGCATGCGGAATGGTTTTTTTGTAATGCCTTCCTAAAATAAGGCCTGCGGAATGCATGCATTTTTTTTATCAGATATAACCAGAAGAAGATTTATACAATTTTGATAAATTTCTTTTCCTATTCCTTTTAACCGTAATTTTATTGGAAAATTTCAGGCAAATTATAAATTATATTTTTCATTTAATATTTTTTAAAGTATTTCTAAAGTTTTCAATTTGAAGTTGGGTGTGACATGACTTTCGAAGATAGATACATACATAATAATAAATAAATATGTAGACGTGGATATTGATTTTGTGATAAAATAAATTATTTTTATTTTATTTTTGTTTAACAAGTATAAATTAAAGTAAATGCCTTCTAAGGCCTTCCTCTTTGCCAATGGCAATGGGAAAACAAGGCCTTGCCTCCCAATCTCACGTAATGTTAAAAATAAAGGAGGAGGTATTGTGTAGGGAAGGCCTTCCGTATTTTAAAGAAGGCCTGTTTGGTCATGATTTCAGGCCTTCTAGGTCATGAATTCCGCCGCTGGGTTTGTCTGGCTGTGTGTGTATATGTGATATAACAAAACTTTGCTTGGTTTAGTGCATTGACAACATGTGGCTGGTGTGTAATTTCAAATATGCAAGTGTCAGTATGGAAGCAATTCAAAACATTATTGACACCTTTCTATATATTTTTGTGGGTCACTGTTTGTCAATGAGTGAAACAATTGGCACCAACCTGTAAATTTCACCGACATGTACTATGCCAGTATTATCAAGAAATGTTATGAGTGTGTTTGTATATATATTCTATAAGTGAGTATGGGCTGGATTTGATTTATAGTATCTGGGTTTATTTTATTAATTTAATACTAGTTGTTTTTGCAAGTCGTTATGGTCATTTTCTCGTGTTTGTAATGGTTGGTGATTCCGTTATTTGCTACCGTTTCCTCCTACCATTTCCGGGTGATGAATTTTGATTGGCAACCGGCATATATTCTTTTGCACGCAACAGTATATTGTTTAAAGCATAAAGTGCTAAATTTTGGTTTTTATACAGTAGAACTATGTAAATTATATTGCGGTTAAACTTTATTTGATTTATGTAAATTTTATTGTTGTCAATTAGTTGTCGTTTATGGGTTTTCTTCATAATTCCTTTATTGTGCTATTCTTTGTTTATCTTTGTTTACTGAGTGGGGTTTTTTGTTGTAGTAAGTGGTTGAGAGCATTGATTTTTTTATTAATGTGAATTCTTTAAAAACAGATTTGGATTTTCTGGGAAGAATATTTTCTATTTCTTATGGCCTACACAGATCAGGCATTTTTTTCTGCAATTCGAAAAAATGTAAACAGTCGGCACCAGGATTTGAATTCGTGTTGGCCGACGATCATTTCGAAGTTTGTGATCAGCGCCTTTACGTTCTAGGCGAGTGACCGTCTTCTTAACATTGTAACTAGTTACTGTTCTTGTCGTCGAGGTTTCTTTGTTAGGTTATATGTTAGCGTGCAAGCTTCCAAGCTTTGACATGCATATCTACGTCGATGCAGAGATAAAGATTATACAGATCTTTTGTCATCCGTCGTCGATAATCGCCATTATCTTTTATGGGACCATATTTTATCGGAGCCTTTTCTGTCGAAGAATCTCAGTTATGTTTCATCAGCATAGGATATGAACAAGGAGTCTGCGCTATAAAGTTAGACAGCATGTATGGGAGTCTGTTATAGTTGAATCTTCGTATATCGAGAGCGAGTCTTATCTCTGAAGTGTTTGCTTAGCCCAAAATAGCTCCAGTTTGAATGGACAGTTCTCCATTTCTTCAGTTGACGGCAGATCCGATACATACGAATTTTAATGAATAAATGAATTCAACCTAGACATTATAACGGTTATCAACGTTCAACCTTTCATCCAATCAGGCGGGTGTTCTGCTTGTCCAAACCATTAAATTTGAATTGTCCTCGTTTACGCTAACGCACCCGCGCCATCCAGATATCTTTGCCGGTCGCGCTCAGGGAAATTGGGAGGATCATTAATGCCCACTTAAATAATCTATTAAGAGATAGAGTAGAAATAAAGAATGAAACTAAGAGAGTCATCTTCGCGGGACAAAATTACCTACTTCTCCTTATGTTTCGTCAAATTTAAACTCTACACGCAAAGAAAAAAAAACGTTTATTGCTCGGTTGCCACAACAATATTTTAATTTTTTTGTACTAATTTTAACAAATATTTCAACTTAAATACAAGTTTTAATTACAACTCGGTTGCTGTAACCGAAAGAACAGTTGGTGAAACCGTTTTTTGTTTCTCGTAAACGTTGTTGAGCTTTAATTTTCCATGACTCGTTTACTGCAAACGTTTTTCAGTTCTCGCAAACGTTTTTTTATTTAGGATCAACTACAACTCGGTTGCTGTAACCGAAGGAACAGTTGGCGGCACCGTTTTATGTTTCTCGCAAATGTTTTTTTCAGTTTATGTTTTTCACAACTCCTTTGCTGCAAACATTTTGCGGTTCTTCCAAATGAAATGACATGTACGGCTTAAAAGAAGTTCGTTTCTACCAACTACAATCCCCAAACGAAGTTCAGTTATCTGACATTTCGTTTGGGAGGAACGAGGTTTTTCTTTGCGTGTAGAATTAAGAACTAATTTCAAGTTCAATAGTTTATTAACAAAAAATAATAGCCACGAAACAAGTAATATAATGAAATATAAAAACGAAATATTTAATATTTAACAACAGTTAAAATTGTTACAAGGAAGTTATTGCCATTATTAGTTATACATATCATATCAACAATTTGTTTGAAATTTTAAAATTAAAGATAATTGGTTGAACTATTTAAACTATCCGTATTTTGTAAGGTTAAGAGTAAAATAGATTTACGACACCAACATGACCTAGTATATCAAATCGCATGTAAGGGTAGTGAAAAACGAAACTTTTGGGCAAATATATATAGGTACCACAAAGCGAGCTTTGAGCACAAGGCTCTCAGAACATGAGTGGGACATAAGAAAGGAAAGGCAAACAACTGCATTGGCGCAACACATGACGTGCAAAAAAACACAAGCCTGACTTTGAAAATGTACGAATATTGGACAAGGAAAAACGAACTAATACGAGATATACATTAGAGAGTCTGCGGATACAACAACAACAAGCAAGGACAATGAACACAAAAGAGGACATCGACTGCATCGGCTCAAGCTATATTATTGTTCTGAAATTAATTTTTAATTAGTTCTGTGATATTAGGCTTAAGTGGTGCACGTCCATAATTATACAAGTTTAACAATTCTGCACGTCCTTTATGTTATTTATTTATTTTATTTAAATTTTATTATTGTAAATGAAAATCCGGTTAATGTAATACAACAGTAAGTTAAACTGAAAACATTAAAAACCATATAATAATATTCACCATTGTTTTTCAAAAAAAGATCCAATAAAATCTCCCCTGAAGATGTAGTTAAACAAACAACGAAACGTCGGGAAAAATATGGAATAAATTGTTTTATTTCCATTACACTGAAATGACCAAGAAGCCCATACAACTAACAATTTAGTTATCAACGCAAATTATTTGACAAAATTGGTCTAAAAATAAACTAAACCTTTTCTTCAAATAATACCTTCTCTTAACGAAATACATTTTCTAACAAAAATTCCTTTTGTTCAAAGTAACTTTTCTTAAAAATAAAATAATACCTTTTCTTGGGATAAGTACATTTCCTTAAAAAAATAACCTATTCCTAAGAAGAGTAACAGTTCTTTAAAAAGTACTTGTTCTTACAAAAAGTAACTACTTTGTAAAAAAAAAAATAACAAGCCTGTGTTAGATAACACGGGCGCATAGGTCAGACGTAGAATACGTTAGTCATTTTGCAATTAAAATTTATGAATTAAATATAATTTTTGATAAATGATTTAAATCTATCTAATATATACGCATACAGCTGATAGCTAGTTATTAAGTTTTTGTAACATAAGTGCACAATAGATTAGCTGCTTTCCAACTACTTCCCAAAGTTTTCACAGAAATGTGTTTAGGAAAAACGCCATTGATATAGTGAGCGTATACATCGCCAATCCTTTGTATTAATATACATACACACACATTTACACGCTGCTCGCAGAAGTAAACAAACGACAGCAAAGATCTGCACACACAAGTGTCCACGCTCCCCTCCCTTCATTTTATGTTCCCCCCCAAACGAACTAATAACCGACCGATCCAACAAAACGAAATGTACACACACACACATTTACACGCTGCTCGATAAATAAACAACGCACAGCAAAGCCAAAATCATTTGATTTCACAACAACAACAAAAACAACAGCGGCATTTACAAACCACCAACAACAGCGGCATGTACAAAAAAAGTCTAAAATATCATGCTCTTAAATATTTATTTCCTTAACTACATAAAACTTTTATATATAGACATATAATTTTTTTAATGTAATTCGAAACCAAACATATTACCAAAACTGAGTAACATATAAAAATTGCTAAAATAGGTTTTAATATTTAAGTAAAAGTGGGTGAAAGTTGACAAACATTTTCTCAAAATTTTGTGCTCCAGATCAACACCCCTACCTTACCGTATAAAGTATTCTACGTTAAAATTCATACTGTTATGGCTTTTTCTGGCAGAAAGTACTTATTCCTAAAAATAGTACCCTTTCTTAAAAAATCATTTTCGGGAAAATATAATATATGTTCTTACAAAAAGGACCTAAAAAGTTACTTAACAAAAATAAAAATATATTCTAAAAAAATTTTCTTAAAAACAAGTATCTTTTCTTAAAGATCCATTTAAATTATCATATTTTCCAACGGGCGGCGTAGGCGTGTTAGAACTAACTAGTGCATAATATATAGCGAAAAGAACTTCGTTCCAACCGGGTGTCCCCTGACACCTCATGTAATTTTTTATTAGTTTCTTAGGCATTGGTATTATACACATTCGATCTCCTTCGATAATTTTAATGATTTTTTTTACTATGATAACAATTTTCCTGCATATTGAATCGTTTTAAAAATTTACGAGTATCCTTAGCAATAAAGTTGACATGAATGCAACACAATCAGACCCAGTTAACGCGACCGAATTCCCTGGAGCTACATTTTTTTTCCTAGAATAATTCATTTTCTGTTGCATTTCATTTAGTGACAATAAAAAGCGATTTCATATTGCGCCTACTTACTGTCACTCTTCCCGAGACTGCCAGTATTCTCCATTCAATCAGACAGACGTTGATGTATTATACCGTGGCTTCCACGGACGAATCTGCATGTATGTATGTGGGAGTGTGGCATATCATCTACCCTTGCTGTTGATATTGTTGTCTTTATACACTTCATAGTATTTTACCGCTTCTGTTGTTAATTTTTTCGGCTCAGACTTTCTTTTCTCTCTCTCATATTGTTATCCTTTTGTATATCGTGAAATATTTGAGTTATTTTCGTTCTTTGTGTGACAGTTTGTGTACAAAGAGTTTATGGCAATATAGAGGCCAAATGTAAACTTATATCAGTTTGCGAGTCTGTTTGTGAATGTATTTGTATGTTTATACTGTAACCTGCACATGAATATCGCCATTGTTGCCATTGTACTCGTACTGTATACAATAATAAAGAATAGTTTTTTTTGCATTTATAGTGATAAAAGTGAGATTCAGTGTCTGACACTAAGAACACCGGCTCCAAAATAAAGTAATGAATTTTAAATAAATTGCAATTTATGTGGCACACGTGAATGTTGTAGAATGACAGCCTTAAGTCTGTCACCCAGCAAGGATTAATGATGAAATGAAGGGGAAATAATGGCTTTAAGGAATTGAAAAATATTGCAAATAGGGACAAATATTTTTTATTAGAGGCTTTATAGGTATATGCGCAATGACGATATAAGTTCACTAGCTGACCCGGCAGACGTTCTCCTGCAAATTTTGTAAAATTCCGTTAGCAGGAGAAGAAATATTGGATTTTTAGTTTGTGGTTTGTATGGGAGGTACCACGCCCCTTTGTCCAATTGGACCGAATAGTAAATCTAAACCATCCAGGCCGCCACCCACACGCAAATTTATTCAAATAGGTCCAGAAGTTTAGAAGGACTGCAGTCACAAGCACGCGTGCAGTAGAATTATATATATAAAGATAATTTGTCAAAGACCTTAAAATTTCTCCTGGATTTTATAGCGTACGCATTATCGTCGTTAGAATGAAATGTTATTTTTTATTCAGCATTCATATTGCCGCTGGTGCCTTTTCTTATTTTAATTGGCATCTTGGTATCTGCCAAAATTTTGTAATTTTATGGACAGTTTTTGAACTTTGGCCGAGATTGATATATGTATAGAAATAGAATAAGAATTCCGAGCTATTTTATTTTATGGAATTTTAATGTTTTGGTGACAAATATGTTATATTTTTCACACACTTCAACGAAACGCGTATGTTGTCAATAAACAAAAATTGCATCAGTTGTTGGTTTTTTCCTATAACAAGACAGAACGTGTAACACTTTAAATGTATAAACTCCATCAAAATTTTTGTTTATTCCAAAACAATGATTGAACCAAATCAAAAACTTATCCATTCTAATAAGGACGATTGAATTGTATTGCAGACCTTTGACAGCATTTAATTGTAATCTGTTAATCTTTTTTCTATTTTTTATTCGTTAATAATTTTTCGGGTTCCAGACCAATTCTTATTAGAATATTTTTTAATAGAATATTTTTGTTAAGGAATAATGGGGAATATATGCCCACTACGGCATATCATCAGTTCTATTCTCCACAAAAAATCAGGCATTTTTAGAACGAAGTTCCTTGTCACCCGTTGGGCGATGGGGCTAAATGAAAAAAAAAATATATATGCAACTTTTGTTTTAACATTATTATACTACAATTGCTGTCGGTGGTGCAATGGTAGTGTGTGCGGTGCTTGTGCATGAGAACGTGGGTTCGATCCCTGCTCTGACCACCTTAAATTTCTTCCGACGGCGGTCACCTAGCTTACTGACGGCGACAGTATCGAGTACTTAGCCATGAAATAGCTTCTCAAAAATACCGTTCGGAACCGGTGTAAAATTGTAGGTCCCAATCAGTGAGCGTAAACTAGAACACGCACAGCTCACTAGTTTGTGAGAAACTCTTCCTAATCCCTTCATGGGGTGTAACGGGAAAACCATTTATATTTATGCTACAGCCCACTATTATCAACTATATAAGTATTGTTTATTTTGCTTTGGTTTGTGTCTAGACTAATGATCATAGAGAAATAAATTAACTGGATGTCTGACATATGTTGGCTAATTTCTTGTTTAATCGGAAGGTTTCTAGGTGGAGCCTGTAACCAATACTTAGTATATACTATAGTTTTGAACCCAATAAAAAGTAAATTTAGAAAAGCCAAAGTGAAAGAAGTTTAATAAAATAACATTTTCTTAACCCTAGAACACACACCCGGGTACAAATGTATCCACTTGCAAATGTAACTCAGGAACGGCTTAACCTAGGGCATTCGGATCTAGGAAGCATAAGTAATTTCTAATAATCTAAAGGCTATTTGATTCAATTCGGATTAGTAGTTCAGGAGCTACGAGCTTCCAAAGTCGACACATACTTAAACACACGCCCGCGATACGTTTGTACCACACCAGTTTATATCAAAATAAAAGGCAACAAACCATTTTATAGTGGGTTTAAATTATATTGTTTTATTTGAAAAATTTAAATTATTAAATTACATATTATAAATATGAATTATCGTTACATATTATGCAGTCGCTATTGGCGATCGAATGTTCAAGACACATTGGCTTCTTACATTTGCCGCACACGTTTCTGGTTTTTATACTCCGTTTTGATTCTTGAGCATAACATAAATAGCAGGAACCGGTAATAGGTTTTGGCGTGCGGGCTGCGGCAGATGTCGATGGTTCCGTGTTCACCATTGATTCCAGTGGTCGGATGAAATATGATTCAATCGATATTTTTGCGGAGAAGTTTCGCGTGACTTGCCGATTTAGTGCACGTTCTTCAATAATTGGCATACACAATGCTTCAGCCAAGCTGCGAAGGAACTGCTTACGCTTGTTTGATTTGGAGTATGGGGTTGTTCATTCCATATACTATATACGCTACAAGAGCCGTTATGTCCAACTTGTTGAAAAATAATGACAATGGCCAACGCTTCGTCTGTCGTTGTGTAGGATATTCACTGATCAATTGGTCCATTTTATCAACCCCACCCTTGGTCATATTATAAAATTCTATGATTTCAGGCTTCCCACCCTCAGCTATCTCGCCATCACAGTGCATTGACGAAAGCAGCGTCACTGATTCATTTTTTCGTGGAACATAAGAGCACATCGACACATTTTTTCTGAAGCCGAATAATGATAGCCCAATTGGCCTGTCCTTATGCGCCTTCATTTCATATACGTGTTGTTTTTGCGAAAACTTCCAACGATTGTTAGGTTTCAGGTGAGAAGAAGTTCTGCAACTGGCAACGTCGTGAAAAAATTGTCCATTGTAATATTTCTTAAACTTCCTTGGTATTTGCTTGCCAAATCTTTCACAACTCACAACATTTTGCAGGTTTTGATGGTATGTATTGTGAAAACCGTATGCGTCCACGGAAAGGAAATAATTGTTCGTCAATGGTTAAGTTTTCACTGGGTTTGTAAGGCGCATGAAGATTGGTATTCATTATGAGCCACAATTCAGTGATCGGTGCTGCTTTATCAGTTTATGCGCGTGCAGCCCGAGTGTTTGCGTCGTCAAACCTTACAAATTGGTTTTCACTTGAATTTGGTACCTACATAATAGTTGCTTGCATGCACTATTTTGCTTATATCTTTTGAACCAGGTGGAATATTTTAACGCTTTAAACGTTGAAATGCTTGTTTCATGTCAGACTACACATTCAATAAACAAAATATAAAAATTTTGTTTATGAAAAACAACATTTTGCTATCCCATGCCAGTGACGCTTTCTGCCTATAACTCTTGAACCTGGTAGAATATTTACATGAAACAAAAAGTAAAACATTTGTAAAATTTAATATACGCATATAATGAAATTGGACCATTTAAACATTAGAAAAGCCAAAATAAGCTAATAGGTACAAACCTATCCCGGGTGTGTGTTCTCGTAGAAAAAGTTGGGTATGCGTCGTACGGTTAAATGAGTGCATTTTCTTAAAAACAAGCAAATTTCTCAAAAAAAACCTATTCATATTCTAAAACAAAGTACCTTTTCTCAAAATAAAACCTTACATTAAAGAAGCACCTATGTAAATTTTCGTACTAAAAGTACCTTTTCTTAAAAAAGTATTTGTTTTTTGCATAAGTACGTTTTCTTAAAAAAGTACATTTTCTTACAACACATTGCATTTTCTTAAAAAACTGCCTTTTCTGTAATGAGTAAATTTTTTGTGAAACAAAGCAACTTTTCTTGAGATAATTACCTACTCTTAAAAATGTACCTATTCTTGAAAAGAGGACCAATTGTAAACAAAAGTTCACATTTCTTAAAAAAACCTTTTCTTCAAAAAATTACTTTCTCTTAAAAAATGCATTACCTTACAAAAATTCCTTTTCTTAAAAATGAAATTTCTTTCTGAAATGAAGTAAATTTTTTTTAAAAAATAAACTTTTCCTAGAAGGAGTACTTCTTCTTTAAAAAGTGCCTGTTCTTAAAAAAGTACTCCTTTGTAAAAAAATCATACTCTTATTGCGTTTTCTTACAGAAAGTATTTCTTCTTAAAAATGGTACCTTTTCTTAAAAAAAAAATTAACTTTTACTAAAATAAATACCAATCTTTATAACTTTATCTTTTCGGGAAAGTATAATACATATTCTTACAAAAAAGATCTAAAAATACCCTTTTTTGTTAAAAAAAACATTCTATAAAAAAAAATCCTAAAAAAAAGTTTAGCATTTTACAAAAAGTGTCTTTTATTATAGATCAATTTAAATTATCGTATTTTTCAACAAGCAACTTAGACGTGTTGGAAGTAACTAGTACATAATATACAGCGAAAGGAACTTCATTCCAACCGGGTGTCCCCTGACATCTCATATGATTATTATTAACCCATTGTGGAGCTAATGAAGAAAATCGATTTTTTGGCCTCATTTTGCTGATAAAATTGATTTCGTTTTTCAAAAATGTTCACTATTATATTCACTATAGACAAGATCTTTTAATTTTTTGAGGTACAATATTCACTAACAACCCTTCAGAGACCGGAGATATGAAAGCTTAAATTTAAAGTTCAAACTAAAGTTCATAAAATGTTTGTGTTGTAAAGCTTTCGACGTGGACGGACTTTGGCCGGGCTTATGGATTTTCTCCTCTGGGGTAGGTCCAACACCGTCTTCGGCATAGTATATTTTTTTTGTTATAAAGCCTTCTGCATGGACGGCCTTTGGGCGGGCTTAGGGATTTTCTCCTCTGGGGTGGGTCCAACACCGGCTTCGGCATAGTATATTTGTGTTATAAAGCTTTCTATGTGACCGGACTTCGGCCGGGTTTAGCGATTTTCTCCTCTGGGGTGAGTCCAATACCGGGTTCGTAGCTCCGACATACTATTTTTTTGTTATAAAGCTTTCTGCGTCGGCAACCTTTGGACGGGCTAGGGATTTTCTCCTCTGGATGGGATTAAACACCGGATTCGCATATTAATTTTATCTTATAAAACTTCCTGCGTGGCTAAGGGATTATTTATTTCTTTTATTATTATTCCTCTGGGGCAGGTCCAACATCGGCTTCGATACTTTTGTTTTATAAGGAAATAATAATGAAAATAACGAAATATGAAGAATGTGTTGTAATAATTTTTTATTTTTGTTTTATGTAGAAACCTATTTTATGAAACGCGACGGAAGAAAAAATTATTTCCAAAAAAATTTCGCAATTTTGTTTATTTTTAGTTTATGTCGAAAATGTATTACAATACTTTGAACGTGAATAACTCCTTTAGTTGAGGGGTTAATGCACAGTATTATAACTTAAAAGAAGGCTTGAAGTCTTGTCTACTATGGAAGTCTAGAAACAAAATACGTACAGTAGTGTTTATTTTTTAAGTAGTAATTTTAACAGAAAAGTGATGCAAAATCCCCCCGATGGGTTAATTGAAGGAAATATATTCATACAAGGATTTATAGAGTTTCAAAATACCTTTGTAATGATATCCATTTGAACCATATCGGATTATAAAGTCCTGAGATATGAGCGATTTTATAGTCAAGATTTAATGGGCTATATACCAAGAAGCTTGGCGGAGAAGAAGGAAAAAAATAACTTTTGGATCTCAGTGCAGCAATTGTTAAAATTTTGGAGCAGATCACACAATTGCTCTTAGAGTAAATTTGTGCCAAAAATTCAAATTGGTTTTGAGCCTGACACAATGCTCACTTTTTGCAAGAAAGTCACCGAGGCCCCAAATTTTTGGGGGCCCATAAAAAAAAGTCCATGACTTTGGACAAAACTGGGAGACACGGATCTTTTATTTTTTGTCTTTTATCACGTAGTGGTGTGCGTATATGGTTATGTTTTTTTGTGTTATTATTCTAAAAATCTTGACATCCCCTCACAGCATGGCGCAAGATATTGCTGATTAAATGGAAACATTAAATACATTATCCAAACAAATTTTCGCTCAAGCTTCTGAATGTTCTCTACATCTACGTTCCTTTTTCTCTGAGTGTAGATGTAGCCAAGTAATCGCAAAACAAATGGAATCATTAAAAAAAATCACTGTTACATTAATAATTTTAATTTTAAATAGATCACAACCTACCGTTCGAAAAAAAATACGTCTTAATTTGTACATAATTTTGACACTGGCGTTTTTATTGAGGGGTAGCAGCAGTTATTTAATATATAGCTTTCGAAAGTTTTTTGGCGGAAAAACGAACAGTCTTAAAGGTGTAAGTTGTCACAAAACAAAATTTCAGTCCTACGGAAAGCAGTTGTCACAGCAATTGTATACAAATGTCAAGACGCAGCACTATAAGGCATTAGTTGTAACTCACGTCCTTAGAAGATAAATAAGAAAAAATAAAAAACAAACGACAAGTGTTAAACCCGAAACAGTTGCATAAGAAGGAGGTGTAATGATGATGTGGGCACGTGTGACAATTTCACCGTACTCGATGCCGTTAATCCCTGGGTTTGTTCTTCGCTAGCGGAAGTCAATACAGATTTGAATATATGTTAGAAGCCTAACTGCAGACGACAATGGGAGCGAGGTCTAATTATTCAACGAAGACGATAAAGACACTTCAGATAGCTTAGGTTTCCAGTACAAATGCAACTGTATGTAATTTATCAGACATATGGACACAGTGGCATGTGCACACACTCATAGTACTCGGTACTATAACACACTTGTCGTCGGCATTTGTCGATTCCCAAGAAAAGAAGTTGTGTTAATTCCGTAACAAATTCCATTCAATTCAATATTGCGTACGAAAATTTACTCCTTTTAAAATCCTCCTACATCTAACAAAGTTAAAGGAAACTTGTATTCTTTACTGGTTTGCCCTTAACGTAAGTATTAAATTTCCTCAAATTATTCCGCTCTTCTGGCGTCTTGTCAAACAAACCGGATCTAAGTCTTTCACAGTTCGCCTGTTTCTTAAACTTTATTTTGCCGATGCAACTTTGTTGTGATGTGTTGTTTTTTTAAAGTTTCTTTTTCATCGATCCATGGTGTTTCCGTTGCGTGATAGAGCCATTGCATCAATATGTTGGAAACATGGCCAGTATTTAGTAGCAGTATTTAAAACAGGATATTTGGAAAACAGACAAAAGACGACTGGGAGGGATTCCCTTGATGGTGGTGTTAAACATTTTGCAAACTTTTGCCATGGTGCACCGAAAATTTGAGTTAATGTTTTCGGTGATGAGAAGTTTAACGAGCGGGTTAAGTTCTTTGGGAAAACTTTAGCTCACGCCCTCTTTGAACATTTTTTCAATATTGCAACTTCTTTAGAGTATACAAAGAAGATGTACCTTATTTTACTAAGTACCTTGTATGTATAGACTGAGTCCTTTGTAGGAAAGTTCATTAATATTCGTGTATAACCGGTTGTATACCTTGCAAGCAGACATATTTGAGAATGAGAATAAGTTTTAGGTGTAATGGCTTTCAAACTAAATTCACGTTAGTGTTATAATCACGTGGAGTTTTAGCAAGTGTAACGTTAGGTTAACGCAAGGTTAACTGTTAAAAACTTAAACGGTCGTAATACGCAGACGGTACACTGTAACGACAACGTCATGGCAATTTCTTTTTTAAACCACAGCATCTATGCAATAACTTTCGATGAAATCCTGCACATGAACTAAATATTGTAAATATAATTTATATTCTGACGTGAAACATAGCTAGGCGGATCAAATTAGGTCAATTGCGTTGGCTAGGCCTTGTTACCAGCATATATGAAGATGAACCAGCGTGAAAGGTTTTCGATAACGTAGCCGATGGAAGCAGGAAAAGACGACGACCAAAATTCCGCTGAAAATAACAGGTAGAAGAATCCCTCCATATCGTTGGTGTTACCAACTGGGGAGAAAAGACGAAGGATAGAACTAGTTGGAAGAATGTGTTGCAATTTGGTTAATTTGTTTGTGTAATTAATATGTGTAAGACATCTGACCTCATGAGGTTGTAAAATTGTCAATAAAACTTAGGAAACACGTCGATGGGAGAAAGCAATTCTTTCTTTTTCTGGTCAAAAAGATAGATTGAGTCTTATCATAATTTAACTTTATCTTCCATGTATCGTAATATTGTACTAGTTTATTGAGTGCACATTGAACGTTGGTCACAATATCATGACCCAATTTATGTGCGAAGAAGATACCAACATCGTCCGCATACGCAGCATAACTACATGGCGATAATAATGGGAAGTCAGACATGTAGATATTGTACAAAATTGGTCCTAGTACGGTTCCTTGAGGAACACTAGATGGAATTTCGGTTATGTCAGATAATTCACCGTCAATAGTAACAAGAAATGATCTATCTGTTAAGTAACTTTTTATAATTTTAATTAAGAAATGTGGAAATTTATAATTTATCATTTTATATTTTAAAGCATCGTGCCATATGGAATCAAAAGCTTTAGCTACATCGAGAAGCACTAAAGTTGTTGCATTTCCATATGAAAAGTTATTTTTTACATGGTTGCATATCCTCTTAATTTGGTGTGTTGTCCTGTGATATCTTCTGAATCCGAATTGCTCTAAGGGTATTATATTATGTCGATCCAAGCGTGTTTCAATGCTGTACTTTAAAACTTTTGGCGTAGAATACGTCTTACCTTACGGTATAGGGAGTCATGTCAGATTGTTATTGTTGTAATCTTTATTTCATTGATTGTGAGGAAACGGCGAGATAATTTTTTTTAAAAATTTTTTTGTAGGTAAATGAAGATGTTATCTTTCTTTTGATATACATTTCATATTGGTTTCTATCTTCCTAATATTTAAATTTGTCAAATGAAAATTGTTTAAACACATACACCCAAACATATGTGTGGTGTTTGGTTGAGTGTTTGAGTTTGTAGCGTGAACAGAAACTATGCTGCTGTTTCAGTGTGGACACAAACCTTCGGCTGTTGTTTTGATTGATGAAATATTGAAATTTCGCATACTTACTTATGTATTTAAGTGAAACAAAATGTTAAATGTGAATTTGAATTTAACATGGATATATAATTATAAAAAATATATGAAAAAATTAATTCATAAATTTTAATGTTAAATGAAAGTGCTGCCTAGTAAGCAAAATAACAATGCTGCTTGATGCTGTTTGACAGCAGCTGACAGTTGACGTTTAGTAAATTAAAATAAAAACTACTAATCAAAATGGCACCTACACGAAATACAAAAAAGCCACGAGTGGTTGTTATGTTATCATGTATTGTTATATATGTTTTATGTCTTATCGGATGGCGTATTCTACGTTAAACTTAATGGCCGTGTCTCTGACACAGCCTGCAGGGACTCGGACAACTGTCTGCTGTAATTTTTTCTAACAATTTACTTAACCCTGCTGTTAGATTAGAAAAAACTTACTAATCTTAGATTGAGGGACCATTTGGTCCATACTGCAATTTTCATCCAAAATAATAATTTTATCTTATTCTTTGTAACTATTTTGGTTCAAAAATTTCTAAAGCAAGTATTTGACATATCAAAAACATCCGCTAACATATCAAAAACATCTTCTAAATATTTGACATGAATTTACATTCGCTTGGTAATGAAAAAACTTACGAATCTTAGATTGAGGGACCATTTGGTCCATACTGGAATTTTCATCCAAAATAATAATTTTATCTTATCCTTTGTAACTATTTTGGTTCAATAATTTCTAAAGCAAGTATTTGACATATCAAAAACATCTTCTAAATATTTGACATGAATTTACATTCGCTTGGTAATGAAAAAATGTACTATTGACCAAATGGTCCTCTAATCTAAGATTCGTCATTTTGTATTTTTCTCAGTCCTGAATAAAGTTAGAAAATTTAATTTTCGCACATAACATTGTTTTATTAAAAGACCCCATTAGCAGAAAAATTTAGTCAGTATATATCACCGTTCCAAAGTTACAAGGGAAAACAGAAAAAATTTGGACCAAATGGTCCTAATCTAACAGCAGGGTTAAACTACTTAATAAGCTAATTGGACGGCAACCATCTGGGCTATTGAGTGGTTTTTCAGGTTTTTGGAATAGGGATAACTTTTGCTGATTTCCATGACTTAGGAAAATACAGTAATTTAAGGCAAGAAATGAAGATTGATGTCAAATATTTAATAGCATTGTTTGGTAAATTTTTTAACATCCGATTATTAATCATATCAAAGCAAGTTACCTGCCTTATTTTTAAGTTTTTAATTAATGATCGAACTAAATTTGTTGTGATCATTTCGGTTGTAGGAGTTTGGTGAAATTGCATGTTAAATACTGAAACCGATGATTCAACTGTATTAATGTTTCAACTGTATTACAGCCGTCGGTGGTGCAGCGGTAGTGTGCGCGCCTCTTGTACCTGAGATGCTGGGTTCGATCCCTGCTCAGACCACCTTAACAAATTTCTTTTGGCGGCAGTCACCTCGCATAGTAACGGCGACACTATCGAGTATTTAGCCATGAAAATGCTTCTCAAAATACCGTTCGGAATCGGCGTAAAACACTAGGTCCCAATCAGTGAGTGAAAATTGAAAAGAGCACAGCTCAGTGACTGTGAGAAGCTCTCCCCTGTCACTTCATGGGATGTAATGGGAAACCATTTATTTTTTAATGTGGTTTCGATTACTTAGTCTATCAGATGTGTGGTGATTCTGTAGAAAAGTAGCTTTATCCTTACTGGAGTATTTTACGACTGACCCTTCCTTAAGAGGAGGTATGTTTTGTCTCTTCCTCTTCAGAATTTTAGTAAGATTCAAGAATGGTTTTGAAGCTTTGTTTAGGCCCTTCAATTTTTTTGGACCATTGCCTATTTCGATATTTCTGTATTTCCTGTCGCATTGTTAGGCTATAATTTGACATCGATATATAATCAGACATCCGTCTGTATCTAGACCATTCTCTTCTATAGATGTATCTAATTCGAATAAGAGTGAATATATATATAGGCAATATAAAAGAATTTATTTTGTTATTGACAAACGGCACCGACTGTCTTACAGATTCATGAAGTGAGCTAGTAAATGTTGTTATTCTGCTATCAATTTGAGATGGATGGTTAATATCATCCAGAAAAGTGGCGCTTTGGTTAAAAGTATCTGACAAGACAGATTTGTACTTTTTCCAGTCTGCTCTATTGAAATTGAAATGACCCTGATCATCTCGACAAATTCAGAATTTATATAAAACAGAACAGGTTAGTGATCCGAGTGTAGTTCGTTTAATGTTTTTAAGGAGGATAACAATGGTGGTGTATTGGACAGTATTATGTCAAGAGTAGAGGGATTAGACCTTGAACAAGCTGGAATATATGTTGGCGAGGAGGGAAATAAAATAGATATTGGGAAGAATGTTGACACATCATTTAATATGTTACCCCAGCTATTAGCCCTGGTACATCTCCAGTTTCTACGCCTGCTATTATAGTCTCCACAAAAGATATAGTCACCATTTGTACTGAGCATTTTTCTCAAATCACTTTTGTAAGCACTTCTGTTGATATCAGTGTTATCAGCACCGGGAAAGTAGATACTAAATACTTTTACGTTTGAATGTTACGAGTTATACTAAACATTTCGCTTATATGTATTAAACAAAACACTATATTAGGGATTCAGTTTTTGCCTTTTAGGATATACAAACCATAAACTTTAAACAAGACTGATGCATGCGATTGAAGCCAAACTTTCAAACCTCACACATAATTCTAACACATCCTAGATTCGCGGTGACATACGTGGAATTGCGAAAAGGAATCTGGTTTACCACTATGGTACTACTACCACCATGTAATATATCAACTTCAATAGTCACATTTTTATATGATCATTATGATTTTAAATGCGAGAGCTAAATTTAAAGGATACACCTTGAGCGAACGATTGGAACGTGAGAACTCAAAAGTTACAAGATTTGTAAAATAAAACTGTAGAATTTATGAAAATTTTGTTAAATTATTATAAGCAGAAAACAAGTGTTCGTTCAGAATGGTAGTTAAATTCTGCTAAATCTTTACCAAATGAAAAGTTGTATGCAAACGCTTACCATTTGCTCTCTGCTCTTTAACATCTTTCCATTTGACAACCAACAGTGATAGAGGCAGCAACAGCGGTTGTTGCAGTTACTGTATACAGTATGTGTCGAGTAATCATTTATGCAACTCACGTACATAGAACATGAATTTGAAAAGCAAACAGCCATGAATAGCAGCCTTTGCTGTGAAATCTGCATCTAATGTTGGAATCCAAAGAAGGAAATTAAATAAACGGATTCACGACACCCTCTGCCACATGCCTTGGAATTTTGTAAACAACAAGTGAACTTCACGTTTAGAAATTCACAATTTCACATCGTTTTTTGTGTTCATTCACATTTTTCCAACAAAACGATGAACGAGTAGCTTTCTACAGTGTCATCGTCTATGGTTATATATGCTGCTTTCTATCAATCATCATCATCTTAGTTTCAACACCATCGATTTGGAAGAGAATGCTAACAGTTAATCAATGAATGATTTGGATTGCGTTGAAAGTGAATGGGAATTTCAAATCAAAATGTTACAAGATGTTTGTGAATAGAAGTGATGGGGTATGTGACATTGAAGGATGCCATAATTGTATAGTGCACAGACAGGCATTTTATTGTGAACAGACATATGAATGTATGGAAATGTTATTAATTTTGGATTGGTTTCTTCTCTTTCTCTTTCTGTACGTAATGAAATATAATTCGTTACTGAACAAATTGTAAATTTACAGAATGGCCGCAAATATGTGCCCATTTAAACGAGATAAAAGTAAGTTAGCACAAAATTCAATGAAAACTTGAAATGAAACTTCAATAACTCAGTCAACTAATACCGGATTTTTAAAAACAAATTTCCTTTTTACTCACCAGAAAACGTTTCTTGTGAATAAATTCAAGAGTATTACAGTTTCTGTATAAAATATTGTGTAAAATCATCGCCAAAGTT
Organism: Phaonia tiefii; assembly: GCA_963931995.1. Classification (NCBI taxonomy): domain Eukaryota; kingdom Metazoa; phylum Arthropoda; class Insecta; order Diptera; family Muscidae; genus Phaonia; species Phaonia tiefii. The sequence goes on along the minus strand of OZ008368.1, from coordinate 57,374,034 downwards.
GAAAAAATGGCGAAAAAAATTTTAAAAAAATTTCTGTTTGCTGGACAAATACACACAGAGTTCTCATATTTTTTTAAATAACGTATATATGGCTTGAAAGTCCTAAATTTATTATTTTTAAAGCCGGTGAGAAAATGCAAATCGGTTGATAATCAACGAACTTACAGAATTATAAGTGCGCAAACGTAAGCAAAACCGGGGGTTTAACCCCGTTTTTAGATTTTGGGCGTGTTTGGGAAATTCCACTAGCAGATTCTTTTTTCACCCGATAGCATCTACAAGAAAAATACCAACACTTCCCACGTATTTTGGACTGTCGCACCGTGTAATTAAACACCCACGTATGGTATTAGTTATTTTCGTCTGCCTAGTTAGCACAGAAACTTTGGCGAATGAGTAATTAAAATTACGAATCCGACAGGCAGAACAAAATCAACGACAATTATCATGAATGTTTGCATTTAAAGACGTATGATTAATATTAATTAGATACATTAAGTTTCACTGGGAATAGTACGTGCATTTATTAAAATATTGGCATTGTTGTACTTGTGAATTAATATTTATTAAATGTAGCATTTTTTATTTTTATTTCTATATTATTTTAATCTTAACAACAAAACTATTATGTGGTAAAATAATTCGCCTGAATAGCTATTGCTTGAAGCTACTATAGAAACATGCTTCTAAAAAATGTATAAGAAGCAAACCCGGGGACAGATCAGATGATTATAAAAAACCATGGCATGTACACTGCGAAACCTTTTCAACCTTGAATACCATGCGGGAGTCTTCTCGGCCCGTAGGAAGGTTTCTAATATCCAGCCAATCCCTATAAAAGGTGATGTAAGTAACCCTGCAAATTATCGCCCAATTGCAATTTGTTCCGCGCTCTCGAAGTTTATGGAGAGCATGGTTACCCACCATCTCGTTAAATATTTTGAGTCCAATGACATTCTAAATGACCGGCAGTATGGGTTCCGTAGCATAAGATCTACTGGAGACCTGTAGGTGTTCCTTTCGCAACAGTGGAGTCGATCCATGCACCTGCTTGGTGAGAGTAAGGTAGTGGCTCTTAATATTTTTAAGGCCTTTGGCAGAGTTTGGCGCAACTCACTTTTGTCAAAGCTCGCTGCTTCTAGTGTCGGTGATAACTTCATTCGATTTACATCGAGTTTTTGTTTTCAGAGATCGCACTATACGAGTTTTTGTAGATGGGGTCTCATCCTACGAGCATTAATCGACTGCAGGTGTATCACAGGACTCTGTACTTTCTCCTTCTCTTTTTCTTATTTTAGTTAACGATCTCTATTATCAGACTGTGAATCCAATCTACTCTTTTGCGGATGACAGTAATCTCTGTAATTTTTATTCTTTCGACCGTAGGCCAAGTCTGAAGTCAAACGCCAGACGATGAATGAAACACTCGGAAGGGATATGGTGTCCATTGTTGAATGGGGTCGAATGAATAGAGTGGATTTTAATACGGGTAAGACCCATACATTCTTTATGATCGGCAATATGGCTTCCGTAGAATGAGATCTACTGTAGACCTTATGGTGATCCTTTTGGAATAGTGGAGGTGATCCATCCACAGGCTTGGTGAGGGTAAGGTAGTTAGTGGCTGTTGATATTTCCAGGGCCTTTAACAGAGTAAGGCACGATGCACTCTTGTCAAAGCTCGCTGCTTTTCGTGTCGGTGATAACTTCACTCGATTTATATTGAGTTTTTTCAGAGATCGCACTAGACGAGTTGTTGTAGATGGGGTTTCATCCGACGAGCATGAACTTACTCCAGGTGTACCACAGGGCTCTTTTCTTTCTCCTTCTCTTTTTCTTATTTTCATTCACGATCTCCTGGGTCAGACTGTGAATCCAATCTACTATTTTGCGCATGAGAGTAATCTCTGACGTTCTTATTCTTTCGACCGTAGGCCAAGTCTTGATGAGATTGAAGTCAAACGCCGGGCGATTAATGACACATTAGACAGGGATCTGATGTTCAGTTGTTGCCGCATAAACGGCTCGCTGAGCCAGGTGTGTCGTCATTGTCTATTGACGGTGACGCTTTTGATGTTCTGGGCATGAAACTACAATGCGATGTCCGTTGGGCAAAACATGTATTTTAAGTGTCGATAGATGCATTCAAGTGTCCGGGCTGTTTAAAGCGGTACAAGAAATACTTAACTCCATTTGATCTTCTCAATATCTACACCACCAACAGCTGTATAAAGATGGAATATTACTCCCATATATGGGCAGGTTCTCCTAGGACCTCTTTGGAGCATATCCACCATGTCCAGAGGAGAGCGACGATGTTAATTAGGGGCAGTAGTGTATCAAACTCTATTGCCTCCCTTGAGCATCGTCGAAATGTGGGTTGCGTGTCGCTGATCTATCAATACTTCCACGGTGTGTGTTTCTCAGACATCCGTCAACTTAAGCCAGACGTGACGATATTTACCCGAAGTAATCTGCTTTTCAAGAACTTTCATCCGGTTTATATTGAGTCGCCGGTGGACCGCACTACACACTACACAGCAAATTCGTTCTTCAGCCGTACAGTCCGTATATGGAATAAACTTTAGGCTAGTGCATTTCCCACCAATTGTGACATACAAAAATTTAAGCCAAATGTCAGCACACACTACTCCCTCTTTCCATCCTCCACTACATCAATTTTTCTTCGGTAACACAATGCTTTGCATTTATAGGGAGCAACACCAGAGTAAAAAAAAATGGATGGAATTATCCTCAAAGTCACACCACAGCGCCTTGCAAGACAACCACTCACTTAAACAGCGTCTGAAGAATAAGAGTGTAGAAGTATAACACGAGTGTGTGAGCGCGTGCAAAGTTGAACGAAAGGATAACAAAGTTACAATACCCTCAAGCGAACTACAAAACATAATTTGTCCACGCTTATTTAGTATGACAGTCGTGAGAGTATGACATTAGATGCTATTGTTTTTTCAGCCGATTGGAATCATATTCAAACATATACACATATTCTGCAATTTCAGTTCAAGATACAGGGAAAGGAACCAGTAGAAGATTTTCAGGATGCGTGTTTCTTTTGTGTGGTAAGACTGTAATTTGATATGACATTTATAAGAAAAGACAAAAATGGTAAATGTTGTAATTAACCACCATTGCCCTATTGACATGTTGTGTATTTTATGCTCTCAATGGATACAAAAAGGGAAATTCAAAGAGAATTACAACGTACTATATGACAGGATTTTACTCGTACCTTAATAATTCCTAACTAATACTTCTAAAGTTTTGATGATGTAGCGGAGCTTACGAGTACATGTAGTGGAGCTTACGAGTACATTTTATTGACGTAAATAAAAAACTTGGATACTTTTTTGCAAACAGATTTATTACTTGTTTCTTCAGAAGCTGCTATAGAAGGAGTTCTATTTTTCTGCATTCGACGTGTCAATTCAGAATCACAAGGAAACTGTTATTAAAACGAGCTACGAAGAAATGTGGACAAAGTTTTTAATTAAAATTGCACGCACGTTTTAACAAGCAAATTGCCTCAAAGATCCACATACACAAAATGCACGGAGAAACAATACGACTATACACAAGTGTATATGAATATCAAAGGTCTTAGCTGTGTTAAGTTTTTCCTGTACACAAAGATCCTTAAAACTTCATAGCTGTGCTGCCGCATGTGTGGTTGTATACGATTGCATTGTGGGTATAAAGTTTTTATACGTGCAGCTCTAACACTCAAGCACAAATGCTTAAAGAACTATACCGATCATACAATTGCTGCAATTCCTATGCAGTCTTCCACGTATTAGCTAAACGGTACGATACTTAAGTGTGTGTAGAGCGCATTATTTTCCTTGTTTCATATTTCGTTTTTGTTTGGTGGAGTTATGTTATTTGTTATTATATTCCTTGTTGTAAACAACGAAATGAACCAAAAAACCGCAGCATGTGCAAGGCAAAACTTTCCCATGAACACTGCAGAAATTCACAAATTATTGTTTATGTGCGGAGTTTGGTAAAGGATTTGGGAAAAAAATAATGATACCACTTAGGTGAGACAAAAAGTGAATTTCAGGAAAAATTCAAACTCATTTACTAAGTGTTTTCAAATGGTAATATGTGAAATAAATATCAACTGATTTCAAAATTAATAAATATTTTATCGATACATTTGAAAAACATTGAAAGCTACATATTGTGCCCCTAAAAATATGCTCTACTAACTAATTTGCAAATGTTTCATTACGAACCGAAATAAACCTAAATGTGGATTATATTGTTTTATTATATTTATTAAATTATATTTATTATTATATTTAATATATTTCAAAAGTGTAGATTTTGAAAAGTGCACATTAACATTTATGGCAATTTTGAGCTATTTTGAAACTTGCTGCTTTGTAGTTGAAGAAGACTTGTGTAGACAGTCTAACATTGAATGTGGATGTGTTATTCAGCAACGACTTACTACTCAATGAATTGAAAAATCCTATACCATTAATAACATGGTGTTGATTCATGTGTGACCTACGTTTTCTAGCACCTTCTCTACCTACTGATCCTTACAAGAAAGTATACAGCATCGAAAATGTTTAACCCACCAATGGTGACGCAAATTTGACTTTGATTAATGGTGACGCCGGTCTCATGCACCAGGGTTTTCAACTGAAGATTTTTCGAAACGTGTTGCTAATAGTTAATGTTTTTTTTTTTTATTTATGCGCTTTGACAATAAAACAGAGATATATAATCATTTTAAGTTCTTTTATTTCAATATTAAAATTCACAAATGTTTCCAAATAGAGCATTAAAACTAACAATGTTTTAGCAGTACATTTTTTAAAATTAAGAAAAAATAAAAAAATCACATATTCATTAAGGAAAATACTGTTTATTAGTCTTTCGACAATAGGAACTTTTATAAAATGAACAAAAATTGGTATCCTTCCAAAATATAATACAAAAGTGTTGCGATCATTTTACTTACATACACGGTGACTCACGGTCTCACACACCAGGTTAGAAAAAAAATGCAGAAGTTGTGCTCACTAAGCAGCTTCGGCATTAACAATAACGGAGAATAAAGTTATAAGAATTGCCGGTCTCACAGACCAGTGACGTTAATCATCACAACGACATCGTTAATCATCACAACGACATCGTTATAAATACCTCCAATATAAACAAAATGGCCGTCGGTGCTGCAATGGTAGTGTGTGTTACTTTTATGCATGAGAACGTAGGTTCGAGATCTTGTCTTACTTCCTTAAATTTCTTTCACTGGCGGCCACGTTGTTTACTGACGGCGACAATACCGAGTACTTAGCCATTAAAAAGCTGCTGAACCGGTTTAAAATTGTTCTGAATCGGTTTGAAATTGTAGGTCCCAATCAGTTAGCGTAAAACTAGTACGCGCACAGTTGACTGATATGTATGAAGCTCTCCCTAATCTCTTCATGGGATGTATTTTTTATTTATTTTATAAACAAATTGGATAAATAATCAGTAATAAATATACTATGTTCGTATTTAACATGACAAAAATAGTTTGTTGGTTAGTGGACTACACTTCCCATTCAAAATAGAACATGAAAAAAGTTTGCTTAAATTTGCAATACATTGCATTTAATTGGAATTCCATTGCACCTTGTCATAGGACACATTGATTATAAATGTAATACCAGGTAACCACAAAATGTCATATTTCAAATAAAAGCGGTAACTAAACTCCCACAACCAAAATATTTACAAAACATAATAAATCACTTGGCAGCTTTTAACGTATTTAATGAAAAATATGTGGAAACAAATCCATTTCTATTGATGTCAATCAACCTGGGGCGAAGCACACCCTCTCTCAATAAATCTATGTAATCTTATATAGTATATTTGAAATCATATAAATATGATTCATTTGAAATCATCGCACGTTGTATATGAAATGTGAGTAATCAATAAAGTTCAAACAATTTTTGAAAATTGTAATCCCAAAACGAAAAAGGGATATGGATGTCCATTAAATTAAGTAAACGTAGGTGAGAAGGATAAAGTCTTTGTGAAGTGGCATATTAAGGTTTGGTGCGCAGGAGAGTAAAAGTGTGGAAACCAAGAGTTTCATAAACGAGTTCCATATATATTGTTAAAAATCAAGGTACAGCATAAAGCCGGAAATTTGAAAGAGTAATCCATTTAAATTCAGGACAAGCGCTACTGGCATTAATGCCATTTATAGGAAATAATAAAAATATTGGACACTGTATAGTTGAAAAGGAGAGTTTATTTTTGGAAACCAACAATCGACAACAGTTAGAACGAAGTTCTTTATCCCACGTTGCGGGATAGGGGCTAAATGAAAGAAATTAAACAAAGTTTTTTTAATACTATAATGCTACAACCCAGTATTATCAACTATATTGGGTACTTTTAATTTGGTTTGTGTCTTCACTAACATATGTTGGGAAATTTCGACCGTACTACATGTAGTACACCTGTTATGTTCAGGTTTCTGCGTTTACTGTGCTTCAAAGTTTCTAATCTACTTGTTGTTGTGCTGCAGAATATAACGGTCAATAAAGCACTCGTTGATAAGTTTTGTCTAGGGTGATTCCTTCTGTGTATTTTTTTTGGATTAAAGTTTTCAGTTTTGCGAAATTGGCAAAAGTGTGAAGATGTCACGTAATCGGTGAGAAAAAGTTGTATATGAATATTTTATTGTTGTTGCGTTTCTATGGTTTTTTAATTATAATAGTTGTAAAAACTGATACGTAGCAAAAGTATATTTGAAGAAGAAAATTATATGTGATTTTAATTGGTGTATGTGCTGACGTACTACATGTAGTACGTTCGGCATTAGTGTGCAAAAATGGTGAAAACAAAAACTAATTTTGGCGTAGAATACGTCTTACCTTACGGTATAGGGAGTCATGTCAGATTGTTATTGTTGTAATCTTTATTTCATTGATTATGAGGAAACGGCGAGATAACTTTTTTTAAAAATTTTTTTGTAGGTAAATGAAGATGTTATCTTTCGTTTGATATACACTTCATATTGGTTGATATCTTCCTAATATTTAAATTTCTCAAATGAAAATTGTTTAAACACATACACTCAAACATATGTGTGGTGTTTGGTTGAGTGTTTGAGTTTGTAGCGTGAACACAAACTATGCTGCTGTTTCAGTGTGGACACAAACCTTCGGCTGTTGTTTTGATTGATGAAATATTGAAATTTCGTATACTTACTTATGTATTTAAGTGAAACAAAATGTTAAATGTGAATTTGCATTTAACATGGATATATAATTATAAAAAATATATGAAAAAATTGATTCATACATTTTTATGTTAAATGAACGTGCTGCCAAGTAAGCAAAATAACAATGCTGCTTGATGCTGTTTGATAGCAGCTGACAGTTGACGTTTAGTAAATTAAAATAAAAAATAATCAAATTGATTTGCGTCTGTTATTTATCATTTATCCTTACTCTTTTAATTTAAAAACATACTTATCCTATTTTTCCTACCATAAGCTTATGTATATTATCAAAAGTAACTATGAAATAAATAAATTCATTTGCTTATGGTATTTATCATTTATTGTTATATATGTTGTCTGTCTTATCGGATGGCGGATTCTACGATAAATTAATGGCCGTGTCTATGACGCAGCCTGCAGGGACAGTCCGTGGCCGAATGCCTCGGACAACTGTCTGCTGTTTTTTTTTCAGATTTTTAACATTAAATGAGGTAATAAATGCCTTAGAGGAAAGTGATGAAGAGTTTTTGCAAAATTCTTACGACATCTCAATTGTGCCCACTCATGGTGCGAACAACTACGTCACAGATGAAGATTCTGCAGAAGAATTTGAAGTTGGTCGGAAGTTTTCTAGGTGGAGCTGTAACTAATATTTAGTATAATCATACAGATTGTTTGGCGTTAAACTCCTCCGAAACGACTAGACAGATTTGTATGAAATGTTATGTGCATATCGGGAAGGTCTCAGAATCGGTCGACATCAATTTTTCATACACCTAAATGATAAGGGTGACCCAGCCCTATAGATAACACAAATTTGTCCGACTGCGAAACACAGATTGTCAAACTGCAAAAAAAAAACACATTGATGTAGCGGGAGCGAATAGTTGTCTTGTGACGTGGTAATACGTATATAAAAATGAGCTATCAAAAGAGCAACGAAAATTGTGTGAACTTTAGCTTAGGTACGAACATTACAATGTATATATGTACATGTGTCTGTTGCTTTGCATTCTCTTTATTTCTTTTGTGGGAAAAAAACGAAAAGTATTAAGCAAGAAAATAATGACACATGTACTTGCACTGGTATTAACATAATTTTAAGTACTAATATTATTTAAATGTTACGTCATCATATGATTGAACGCTGTTTTTTATTTTCCAATGTAACATTTACTAATGTGTTCATAGAAATCGAACTGGTACCGTGTAACAAAAAGGTGTTAACACATCGCTCGTGAGTTTGAACACTCATTGGATTTTTTCAGACGGTTGTACAGCCGCAGAGACCATTTCATTTCATATTACATTTCATAATTGACCCCCTATTTTCTACTTTATGAATCAATAACAAATTTGAAATCAATTACTTCTTGCATGCATTTTGGACCCCATTTACCACGTTAGACATTCTATTAATTTGGCTTATCAGCATAAACTACCATTTTGATTCGCTACGACGATGAGAAGATACGGTTCGGTTCATATAGTTCGTGGTTCATTTGCTGTCGCCGTTGGCTAGTTAGGGCCCACTTACTTTCATCGCAATTTTCCCTAAAAGACCCAGTGGTGTTTCGTCTGCAAGCGATGTCATCCAGAATTCAGACCTAAAATGGACAAAAACATAGCACGGAAGACATTTACAGAGCTGGATCTATATTGCTCTTATATTAATTCTGTTTATTTCTCTCTGAAATTCTCCACATTGTTCACAGATTCGAGACAACTAATTTGTCCACTACCTCGAAGTTATAGCGGTTATCAACATTTACGTTCTGCTCCAGTCGCTCTTGTCCATATTTCCTGCCAAAACGATTTATGCTGATAATTTGTGCGTTCTCGAAAGCACTGCAGGAACTTTCCGCACAGAACTTTACGCGAGAAAAAATTGTATTTTACTCCTAGTGAGTTTATTTGAGGTAACTGCGGCTCTTCTCAATATGATTTCCTTTATATGTAATGGTTTAGCTTTGAAAATGTTTCTCCGTATCGGGATATTGAAGGCAGCCTTGTTAATTTGAAATTCTTGGGGCTTTTCAGCAAGGGGCGTAATAGGACAATCTTGTCACAACTGGACTGTACGGGTGCAAAGCAGCATGACCAATATCTGTTAAACCAAACAATGAGTGTTCGAACTCACGGGCGATGTGTTAACACCTTTTTGTTACACTGTATCTGTTAAATTTCTGTGAACACATTAGTAAATATTACATTGGGAAAAAAGGAAATTTTCTGTGTTGATGTCTCTTCTGCTATTACAATTTCATGTTTCTGCTTTAACATTATATGTAATGTTGGTAAAATGAATAACACAACATTTGGCTCACTGAATTACTTGTTTTTGTTTTGTCATAAACAGAGCGATGACAAAAGTATTGAATAGTTTAGAGAACTTATTGCACTCTTTTTCAGCTCTCATGCAAAGAGCATAAACGAGTCACATTCGCTTTATATAGTATTTCAATATAAACGCACCATTTAGACAATGTTATTACACAAACAATACAAAAACATAAATGTTTCAAAAGGCTTCAAAGTTTCAAAATTATGTGATCAAAACTATGAATGAACCTAGTTATGACAAAAAGAAAGTAATACGTTTTGATGTATTCGCCAGTGCTTTTGAGTTATACAATTCGTTCCATGAGTTCTCTATACTATTTAATACTCTTTGGTGACGACGACCTGTTTGATTGTTCGCTGCCGCTACATCAATACCATCATACTTATTTTCAGGCAGATACTATTATTGTACAACAACCACGTATGTGATGCTAACGCTGTGTGTTGTTTGCATGTGTTCATTTTGATAGGTGGCACTGCCAGTGCCTATAGATGATAACATATCAAAAACAAATTCTTAAAAAAGTTCATCCATTTAAGTTATTGTATTTTTAAACGGGAGCTTTGGCGTGTTGGAACTAACTAGTGCATAATACATAACGAAAGGAACTTCGTTCCAATCGGGTCTGCCCTGACACCTCATGCGATTTGTTTTTATACAACGTATTTAAAAAATGTATTTTTTAGGTCTTTTTTGTAAGCCGAAATTGCCCTGTTTTAAAGAGGGGTAGTTCTTTTATTAAAATCTAATGTTTTTTTAAGAAAAGGTATTATTTCTAAGAAGTACTTTTTGTACGAAAAAGCCATAAGAGTATGAGTTCTTTTTACAAAGAAGTACTTTTTTTTAAGAACATGTACTTTTCATAGAAGTGGTAAACTTTTTAGGAAAAGGTTATTTTTTAAGAAAATTTACTTATTTGCAGAAAGGCTACTTATGTCAGGAAAATAAAAGGTATTATTTTTGTTTTTAAGAAAAGGTACTATGTATTTTGTTTACAGAGAAGATATGTTTTAGAAGAGAAGATTTTTTAAAATTTTTTCTTAGAATTTGTCCTTTTTTCAAGATTAGAACATTTTTAAGAGTAGGTACTTATCTCAAGAAAGGTTATGTTGTTTCACAAAAAAGGAACTCTTTAAAAAAATGTTGTTTTTGAAGAAAATACAATTCGTTGTAAGAAAATGTAAAAGGTACTTTTTGTAAGAAAATACTTATATACTTTTTTTAAGTAAATGTACTTCTTTAAGGTAAGGGTTTTTCTTAAGAAAAGGTACTTTGAATTTTCTTCGAGAAAATTTACTTTATTTAAAAAAGTACTCATTTAAGAAAATGTTCTTCTTTTAAATTTCTTTCACTTGGGTTTGCTAAATTTACTTTCTATCGTATTGGGTTTAAAACTACAATATATACCAAATATTGGTTACAAACTCCTCCTAGGAAACTTTCCATTAAACAAGAAATTTCCCAAAATTAGTTACACAAACCAAACCAAAAGTACCCAATAGAGTTGATAGTACTGGATTGTAGCATAATAGTGTTAAAAAAAAGTTGTTTAATTTTGTTCATTTAGCCCCCATCCCGTAACATGCAATAAACAACTTCGTTCCAAAAAGCCTTAATCCACGGTGGTTTGTTCACATGTTTAGGTCGCATTTTATAATATAGTGCATAGAATGCTAAACTCCAATTGCCGGGCGTGCAAATATCTAACTAATTATTTTCCATTGTCAACATATATGAAATATAATTCTTTTTTTATCAAATCTTTGAAATCTTTATATTTGTGTAAAAACAATAAGTGAGCAAGGCTTTTTTTAAATTATATAAATTAATACAATCAATTTCTATCACCCCACCAACACTCTACTGTTGCTTACTTAATAGCATTTGCATCCTATGCTCTAAGGTACGGAAATTATAGAATGTGACAACTACAGCAAAATCGTTTAAATAAAGATTTATAAATTCTACATGCAATGAGCTCTTGCTATCTCCGTGTGTGTGTGTGGCGATTTAACTATTTTTAGCATAATACTAACAAACACTCTAATGTGGGTAAAATGAATTTATATACAAATTATCACGGTACGAATTATCCATTTCGATTTACGCTTCCCAAAATATTGTCAAGTTATTAAAGGAAATCATTGTGGGAATAAAACTACATTAATCAAGAAATAAAGTTGTACTTTAAACTTGAGTAGAAAAGTGCTGGATGCCTTTGTATATGAAGGGATATCCAAAAATATATAATTATCTATCTCTTCTTTAGAAAGAACAGGTTTCAATTAAAATATAATTTTGGTAATAAACAGCTTAAATAATCTCTTTCCTTTATAACTTTGTCTGTTATTACCCAGTAACCAGACATACATATTAATATTATATTACATTATGAATATTAGTCATTGTATTGATTTCCATACATTTTTGTTGAACAATATGAAATCAACATGCTTTTGCTTTTACAGGATTAATTACAATCATTTTCATTGTCATCTCCATTCGTATTCCTTGTCCGACAATAAAATATTTCCTTTATAATAATGTCAACGTACGTATGGTAAGATCCGCCGTTGATAATTTGTGGGTGTTATTGCAGCTGCCGCAAAATATCTAGGAGACCACTCTTCCAAAATTTGAGTCACCAAAAATCACTTTGGATTTATGGTGTCACCGATATTTAATTATGTTTTCGAAGGACGAAAAGGAATTACTTTCTCCGTTGAGAGTAACCAACACCCTAGAGACAATGAAGCATGAATTTTAATATCAATATCATTGTTTCGTTACCACTGATATTTCGATGCCATCGATACTGTTGTTATCTTGTGTTAGATTTAGCATAATTGCTAAGACTTTCTGCCTGTATTATATTAGGAAAAATTACTTGTTATGAACTCAAGCATAAAATCAATATCAAATAAATTTTAAAGATTTCAGAGGTGGTCTTCAAAGTATCGAAGTTGAGATTTTAGGCATTTCCATAAGTGGTTTATATTAATGCCTGTGGGTTAAACTAATGCACCCAGTAAAATTGGAATTCCACTATGTAATAGATAAACCTGCGGTAAAGTTACATATAATATCCGAACTTATAATGAACGTGAACATTTTATTAATGGAGTTAATCATTTTGTGTACTGACAAATCCATTTGGCGATTGACACTGGTTGAATGATAGTGTTTGAATTTATAATAAACTTTTACATTTAAAACACATTGGAAACTTCCACAGGGTTTTTTGATGGAGTTAATGGTTTGGGTCATTGAAATTTACATTCAGTTGGTGAATGACAGCTGAATATATAGCATCTATAATATAATTACGTGATATATAATTACGTGACCGATGAATTTAATTTTTGGTAATGCCCTCATTTTGTTGACCCAAATTAGCTCCCTGGCATAGCCGTTAAGCCAGAACTGAGCCTAATCTCTGAACAACGTTTGGGATTTTATAATGTGTTAAAATCTATAGGCACGATTAGGGCAATCTATCAAAGTGAACACATACAAACAACACACAGCGTTAGCATCACATACGTGGTTGTTGTACAAAAATAGTCTCTGCCTGAAAAGAAGTATGATGGTATTGATGTATCGGCGGCGAAGAAACAAGCAGGTCGTCGTCACCAAAGAGTTTTGAATGGTATAGAGAACTCATGGAACAAATTGTATTACTTAAAAGCACTGGCGACATCTGGCAACTGATTCATAATTTGGATCATTAAAAATTTTGATATGAAATATTGATTCCTTTTGAAACATTTATGCTTTTTGTATTGTTTTATGTAAAAAGATGGTACATTTATACTGAAATGTTCTATAAAAATAATAAGACTCGTTTATGCTCTTTCATTCAACCTCTCTACATGACAGCGGAAAAAGAGTGCAATAAGCTCTCTAAAATATTCACGGTAGAAACAACAAACTAATCAAGACAAAAACAACAGGCATTTTGTTTTTGCTCACTGCCTGTATTGTGTCAACTCAGCTAATTGAAAAATAGTGAAAATGTAAACAAAATTGGAAAAGGTGCAATTTACAAAATACGAGTGTTTCATTTCATATTTTGAAAGTGTTTAGTTATGAAAATTAAAACGTTTCTGTGTAATTTTTACAGAGAATGTATTTCAAAAACAGCAATTATAGGCTTATAGATTGTTTGTAAGTCTGTATAGATTTTATGTTTACAAATATTAAGGTCATTAGAAATTGTATATCTTAGTAAGACAGTAACGTCAATTGCGACAATATAGTTAACTGGCTTGTTTTGTGGTCATGAACAAATTATTGAACTAAATCAAATAAAAAAAATACCCTTACCTGGAAATGTTTACCATACGCCGAAAAAAAGGCCCCTGTAACATATTCTCCCAAACATATTCTGCACGATCCATGTATATGTTTGGAACACACTTCAAACATTCATATGTTTGGAAGCCCCAAAAGTACTTGTATTTAACTGCAAACAGTAGCGTGTTTACTGGCAAACATGTATGCTGGTTGCTTACAAACAAAAGTAAACAAACTTTGACATAAGCGAAAAACTCACTGCAGAAATGAATTCAAATCAACTGGGCTAGTACTATTACCATTTTTTGCTTGTACCATGCATGATACTATTCAATACTTGTTGTCATCGCTCAGTTTATGATAAAATAAAATCAATTAATTCAGCAAGCTAAATATTGCTGTATTTATTTTAACAATATTACATCTAATGTTAAAGCAGATGTAAGAACAAAGAAAGTGCAATAGCAAAAGAGCCTTCAGCACAAACACTAATCTTTTTTTTTTATTTTCCAATGTAACATTTACTAATGTGTTCATACTAATCGAACAGGTACCGTGTAACAAAAGTATTAACACATTGCCCGTGAGTTCGAACACTCATTGATTTTGTTCAAGAAAATGTACTTTGGTTACGAATATGAATAGGTTTTTTTTTGAGAATATTAAATTTTTTTAAGAAAAAGCGCTTATTTAAGAAAAAACATTTTTTTACACTTCTTTAACTTTGGCTTATCTAAACTTACTTTTTATTGGGTTCAAAACTACAATATATATGTGTATATTGGTTACAGGCTCCACCTAGGAAACTTCCCATTAAACAAGAAATTCCCAACATATGTTAGTCTAGACACAAACCTAAGCAAAAGTAATCAATATAGTTGAGAATATTGGATTGTAGTCTAATAGTGTTAAAAGAGTTATTTAATTTTATTTTCATCCATCCCTCAACGCGCGATGAGGAACTTCCTTCCAAAAAAAATAAAAAATGGTTTCCCATTACATCCCATGAAGGGACCGGGGAGAACTTCTCACAATCACTGATTGCGGCCTACAGTTTTACACCGATTCCAAACGGTATTTTGAGAAGCTTTTTCATGGCTATATACTCGATAGTGTCGCCGTCACTATGCGAGGTGATCGCCGCCGAAAGAAATTTAAGGTGGTCAGAGCAGGGATCGAACCCAGGATCTCAAGTACAAGAGGCACGCACACTACCAATTGCACCACCGACGGCCACACTTCTACTTCGTTCCAAAACTACTCTGAAAATACCTTGAATTATGGTGATTTGGAAAGAAGAAATAAACATATGTCTACATACCTATGTATGTAAATAAGTGGCATTATGCTATTTTTTTAAACTGGAAGTTGTTTAGAATATGAAACATAAATACACAGAATACCTATTTTTTATGACTGTATTTAAGATCCTTGATGTGAAATTTATTCGTTTAGAAAATGTGTTGCTGTATTTTCCATAGAGCCGTTTCTTAAAGTTAATAGTAAAGACTTGTGCGAAGCTTTCCATGCTTTCGAACTAATTGAATTGTTTTCTGTGGAAAACGTACTTTAGATATTTATGTAGGATCATAAACAATTTAATCATTTGTGATGCACATACTACGTAACAAAATTTGTTGTTGCAGGCGAATTTCCGAAATGTAGCCGAATACTTACTTCCCTAACATATTACAAGACAACTCAACCAAACGTCCTTATGCAACGACATGCCCATTTTGCTTAATTCAAGTTTATTTCACATTAAAGAGTTGATTTAACAAAAATTAATCAAAGCGAAGTATTAGTTTAAACGAATAAGATTATTTACCCTGAATCGAATTTTATGACCGATTGCCGCCAATTTCCGATAGTTAATGTATGAGAAATTCATACTACAAGCTCACTAGGTCCAGAACTTTTTTGTAATTGAAAAATGATTGGTGTTTTGTTGGACTAATAGACAACTCAGTTAACGACACTCCCTGGCATGACTAGTTTCAGTTGAAAGAGCTTATAAGTTCTACAAAAACTATACTAAGAATGGTTTACTAAGCAATGCCTAAGCAGCTTGACTCTGACAATGTCGTCTGAAGTAGGCGGATGTGAACTTGCGATAGTAAAACAGATGCTATGGCAACAAGCAACATTTTAAGTGGAATTTATTTACATTCGTGTAAGCAAAATGCGGGTAAATGCTAAGACAATTAATTGAAGTGAAAAAGAGTTTGAAATTAGAATTTATTTCATTTAAAATATATAGATTTAGGTATGAGAGACACCAGGCGTATAAGTATCATTAATATTAATATTATTATGAGACACACCAGGCGTATAAGTGTTATTAATATAAATTTATATTAAATAAAATTAGTTAAGTATAGTTAATTAATTTTAGCAGTTTCCAGGCATTTTAATTTAAATTAATTGTAAATAGCAACCCAGTTTGGAATACTGTCAAGTTGCAAGTTAGTTGTACATTATCTTAAAGGTGCTAATGAAGTTTTATGACTCTTTAAAATAGCTTGTTTGAGATATGACTCATGTTTATACGGGCAAAAAAGCCGGTAAATTCTGTTGGTGTTTTCTTTTAATTTGTTCAAAGTTAAGCACAACATATGAACTGATTGTTGTCGTAATAGTTCAACTGTTTCCATATATTTTCTATGGAAGGGCAATTTGAACGTTACTGGACTTATTTGACATGTGTCAATGGAGGTGATGTTGGAAAGCTAGACAGGTATCACGACTCCCACGGGACTAAGTCATATATGTATAGAGACAATTTATTGGATCTACGGCTATACTTATAAACGTGAGTTGTATCGTGAATGCTGTTTAATCAGGTGGGGTATTGGTTTACTATACTACAATAATTGGCGTCTAAAAATGTGAAACTATAGAACAATCTTTGCGACAGTGCCATATTTATTTTAATTTCAGAATATAAATTTTTTTTGGAGTATGGGTCGTGCATCATAATATGACGGTTGTGGTGATTAGCTAAACAACAGGCCATCAGGGACTGTTTAGCCAACAAATATAACTGGTGTCCTAATGACGAAACTCCCCATTGGACAGTTGGACGCATCTAGATGTGATTTCGAATACGCAAAACATATAACTGGTGTCCTAATGAAGATACTCCCCATTCGACAGTTGGACGCATCTAGATGTGATTTCGAATACCCAATTTTGGACCAGCAGTAGTTCTCTCTAGTGTCTGTCGCTCAGGAAACAGGTTCTGGGGCAAAGAAAAGTTAAAAATTGTGTTGACATATCGGTGGTTCCATAGGCACAAAGCAATGTTGTATATACATAAAACACAGAATAAATGAGATATTATCCTGAAATTTATTTCAGGTGGTGTCAACATACTTAGTTTAATTGTGGAAGTCTATTTCGTTCCTATGGAGCCAATTTTCCACCGCTCTTTCACACATATCGTCCGAAACGTTGGCAATTTCGCGTTCGATGTTGTTCCTGAGCTCCTCAAACATTTTGTGGGTGAACTGTTGTCTCTGGAAGCACATATTGGTTTAGTGCAGACCAAAAACACATATTTGCTTCTGGACAAAACCATTTAGCCAGATATGAGCTTCATCGGTGAGCATAATTTTTCGATGAAATTCAATATTGTCTTCAAACTTAAGGTTGCCACCACCGACTGAGAATTTGGGTAGTATTTTTTAATAATTTCCAAACAATGTGCGATCGTGAACTTCACCACGATACAACTGTAAACGTTGACTAATGTTTTGACATTGCCTGATAAAAAAAATGGCATGAGGTGTCATGGGATATGAGCGTATTAACGTAGAATACGTTATACGGTAAGGTAGGGGTGTTGGTCTGGAGCACAAAATTTTGAGAAAATGTTTGTCAACTTCCACCCACTTTTACTTAAATATTAAAACATATTTTAGCAATTTTTATATGTTACTCAGTTTTGGTAATATGTTTTGTTTCGAATTACATTAAAAAAATTATATGTCTATATATAAAAGTTTTATGTAGTTAAGGAAATAAATATTTAAGAGCATGATATTTTAGAATTTTTTTGTACATGCCGCTGTTGTTGTTGGTTTGTAAATGCCGCTGTTGTTTTTGTTGTTGTTGTGAAATCAAATGGTTTTGGCTTTGCTGTGCTTTGTTTTTTTATCGAGCAGCGTGTAAATGTGTGTGTGTGTACATTTCGTTTTGTTGGATCGTTTGTTTTTAGGGGAATTAGTTGTTCTATTAGTTCGTTTGGAGGGGAACATAAAATGAAGGGAGGGGAGCGTGGACACTTGTGTGTGCTTGAAAGTTTACAGATCTTTGCTGTCGTTTGTTTACTTCTGCGAGCAGCGTGTCAATGTGTGTGTATGTACATTAATACAAAGGATTGGCGATGTATACGCTCACTATATCAATGGCGTTTTTCCTAAACACATTTCTCTGAATACATTGGGAAGTAGTTGGAAAGCAGCTAATCTATTGTGCTGCCATATCATAAAATGTATTGCTCTAGCTGTACTTCAAATGAAGATGTCGCTATAATGTAATACGTTAAACTAGATATAGTTTCATCCTTAAACATATGGCATACAGCAGTGATGGCCAAAAATTGAAAAACATACCACATGTGGTAGGAAACGAAAAATGCTGCTGATGCTCTGCTCCGACACGTTCATGCTCATTTGATTGTAGCAACAACAAAACAACGTGTTTACTCAAATGAACTCAGTTTCTGTGCAGCGCAGTTGCCTATTATTGCACGCACACAAATGTACTTTCTTAGTGTTTGTGTGGCCATCACTGGCATACAGTCTTCGAGCACACAAACTAAAAAATCAATTAATAAATCTTGTTCAAAACTATTCCAATCGTTTAGATCAGTGGTTTCCAAACTTACTTGGGTTATCGCCATCACTTTGGTAGTTTTGTTGTTGTCTTATTTTACTAAAAATTATACTGTACATACGTAAAATATCTTATCACACATAACTTATCCTATCTAAAATTAATTAACTTTAATACATGCAAACGCCTACTTATGTTACAAAAACTTAATAACTAGCTGTCAGCTGTATGCGTATATTAGATAGATTTAAATCATTTATCAAAAATTATATTTAATTCATATATTTTAATTGCAAAATGACTAACGTATTCTACGTCTGACCTATGCGCCCGTGATATCTAACACAGGCTTGTTATTTTTTTTCTTTGATTTCCTTTACAATTACTTTGAAAAAGAAAACTAATAATTATATGTGAGAATTACAGAACTAGATTAAATTGTTTGTCTGAAAATTGCAGTATGGTCCAAATGGTATATTAACCTAATATTCGTATTTTTTTCCTAACCTAACAGCAAGCTTAAGAAAATATACTTTTTTAAGAATTGTTTTTTAAAACAAGTATATTTTTGGCTCCTTTTTTTAAGAATACGTATTATATTTTTCTCCAAAAATCCTTTTCTTAAGGAGAGGCCCTTCTTTTATTAAAAGTAAATGTTTTTTGATGCGTTAACATCTATATGCGCGGGTAGGGACTAAACTCACAAAGTGAACACATCCAAACACAGTTTGCCCGACTGCGATCATAGATTGATTGCCGTTACACTCATCCGAAACGGCTGTGCCGATTTGTGTGGAATTTTGTGTGCATATCGTTTAGTTCCCAGAATCGGCCAACATCTATTTTTCATACCCCCACCCTTATATAAAAAAAAAAAATGGTGTTAACATCCCATGAAGGGATTGGGGAGAGCTTCTCACAGTCAGTGAGATGTGCGCTTTCTAGTTTTATACTCACTGATAGGGACCTACAGTTTTACACCGGTTCCGAACGGTATTTTGAGAAGCATTTTCATGGCTTAGTACTCGATAGTGTCGCCATCACTAAGCGAGGTGACCGTCGTAGAAAGAAATGTAAGGTGGTCTGAGCAGGGATCGAACCCACGTTCTCATGTACAAGAGCCGCGCACACTAGCCATTGCACCACCGACGGCCACTTATATAGAACACAAATTTGTCCGACTGCGAAACACAGATTGTCAGACTGCGAAAAAAACACACACTGATGAAGCGGCAGCGAATAGTTGACTTGTGTGAGTACGGAACACTCTCAGAGGAAAGAGAATAATGACGTGGTTATAAGTGTATAAAAATGAGATACCAAGAGTGCAACGAAAATTGTGTGAACCTGTGTAGCGGACGTACGAACATAAGAATGTATGTATGTTCATATGTCTGCTGCTTTGCATTCTCTTTTTTTTGGGGAATAAAACAAAAAGTATTAAGCAAGAAAATAATGACGCAAGTGCTTGCACTGGTGTTCAAATAATCTTAAGTGTTAGTATTATTTGTGGCCGTCGGTGGTGCAATGGTTAGTGTGCGCGGCTCTTGTACATGAGATCCTGGGTTCGAACCCGGCTCTGACCACCTTCAAAAAAAAAATTTCTTTCGGCGGCGGTCACCTCGCATAGTGACGGCGACACTATCGAGTATCTAGCCATGAAAAAGCTTCTCAAATTACCGTTCGGAATCGGTGTAAAACTGTAGGTCCCAATCAGTGAGTGAAAACTGGAAAGCGCACAGCTCAGTGATTGTGAGAAGTTCTCCCCGGTCCCTTCATGGGATGTAATGGGAAACCATTTATTTATTTTTTTTTGTTAGTATTATTTAAGTGTACCGTCATCATATGATTGAACGTTGGTTTTATACCCTCCACTGTAAGTGATAGAGGGTATATATCAGTTTGTCATTCTGATTGTAACATATAGAAATAAGGCTTTGCGACCCCATAACGTAAATATATTCTTGAACAACCGGAGTCGATATAGCCATGTCCGTCTGTTCAAAACATTCTCACGACTTCAGTCGGCGATAACGCGGTTTGGTTTTTGGCCAGAATGTTCCACGTATTCCTGAGCAGTTTGGTATTGAAAATCAGCGAAATTGGACCATTGGAAAAAATTTTATGATTGGAAACGTAAAAAAACTCACAAAATTTTCACATTAATTTTTGTAGTTTTATACTAAACTACTCCTTTTGCCGTGTGGTGAATTTCCATGTTGAAAATCTTTGTTATTCTTTATAATAGGGAAGTACTTTAGAATGTTTACATGTACTTTCATGTGTTCATACATTTATATGAATTTTGTCACACTCCATCTAAGGTCGCTGTGGCCTGGTGGGTAAAGGGTTGCGCGTTGGAGTCTGAGGGTTGTTGGTTCAACTCTCGTTACAGCTTGTTTTTTTTTAACAGTTCTTCAAAAAATGCTTTTTTAATTTTAAATAAAAAATCCTTTGCAGCTTGTTTCTTTTTAACAGTTCTTCAAAAAATGCTCTTTTATTTTTAAAAAATGCTTTTTTATTTTACTTGTGAACAAGTGACTTATTTTTATTGTTTTTAAAAAAGTACATTTTCTTAAAAAAAGTACATTTCTTAAGTAAATTTCAAAGTACATTTCAAAGTACATTTCAAAGTACATTAAGTACATTAAATACATTAAGTTCATTAAGTACATTTTTTAAGTACATTTCATTAAGTACATTTCTTAAGCACATTTCTTAAGTACATTTCTTAAGTACATTTCTTTCTTAAGTACATTTCTTAAGTAAATTTCTTAAGTACATTTCTTTTTAAGTACATTTCTTAAGTACATTTCTTCTTAAGTACATAAGAAATGTACATTTCTTAAGTACATTTCTTAAGTACATTTGAAAGTACATTTCAAAGTACATTAAGTACATTAAGAACATTTCAAAGTACATTTCAAAGTGCATTTCAAAGTACATTTCAAAGTACATTTTCTTAAGTACATTTTCAATGTGAGCATTTGAGCATTGTGAGCATTGCATTTGTGAGCATTGTGAGCATTTGTGAGCATCCTGCATTTGTGAGCATTTGTGAACAAGTAATTCCATTTGTGAACAAGTAACTTATTTTTATTTCTTTTTCAAAAGTACATTTTCTTAAAAAAGGTCCTTTTTAAAATTTAATATTTTGCTGGTTAACACTAAGGTGGAGGGTATCAAAGATTCGGCACAGCCGAATTTAACACTTTTACTTGTTTTATTTTCCAATGTAACATTTACTAATGTGTTCATAGAAAATAAACAGGTACCGTGTAACAAAAAGATGTTAACATATCGCTCATAAGTTCGAACACTCATTGGATTTTTTTTAAGAAAATTTACTATTTTTAAGAAGAAATACTTTCTGTACGAAAAAGCCATAAGAGTATAATCTCTTTTTACAAAGAAGTACTTTTTTAAGAACAGGTAATTTTTAAAGAAGTAGTGCCCTGTTTAGGAAAAGGTTATCTTTTAAGAAAATCTACTAAAAAAATGCTATTTATCACAAGAAAAGAAAAGGTATTATTTCATTTTTAAGAAAATGAGGTTTTGTCAGAAAATTTAGTTTTTTAAGAAAATTTTTGTTTTTTGAAGAAAATGTTTTTTTTTAAGAAATGGGATTTTTTTTAGAATCAGTCCTTTTTTTCCGAGAGAGGCTAAATTTTCAAGAGAAGGAAATAATCTCAATAAAAGTTATTTTCTTTCACAAACAAAGTACTATTTAAAGAAAAGTTAGTTCTTTAAGAAAAGGCAATTCGTTGTACGAAAATTTTATGAACCCAATAAAAAGTAAATTTAGAAAAGCCAAAGTGAAAGAAGTTGAAAACATTTAAATTGTCTTAAATGAGTGCCTTTTCCTAAAAAAAAGTAAGTTTTCTCAAAAAAAAGTACTTATTGGTATTCTTAACCAAAGTACTTTTCTTAAAAAAAACTTTTCTTAAAGAACTACCGCTTCTTTAAAAAAGTACAGTTTCTTACAAAAAGTACATTTTCTTATTTAAATAATGTTTGTTAAACTAAGTACTTTCTCTTGAAATATATGGTGGCCATTACGGGTCACCGGTGACCCGCTCCCGGAGGGTGAGGGTTAAGAAAAGGTACTTTTTGTAAAAAAACTGTACTTTTTTTAAGAAGCGGTAGTTCTTTAAGAAAGGTTTTTTTTAAGAAAAGTACTTTGGTTGGACATGGGTCTGTCCGTGGAGGTGGAAAGTTTCTGATTGTCATTCACTTGGGAGTGGCCAGAAATGATTCCTTCATTGGGCAGTCCAAGCAGCTCACTACTTCCATGCAGTATGCCCTGGGCAATGGCTTTTCGGAAACCTCCGTTAGCTGGCTAGAGTGAGAAGGCGAAACAAATGAGCATCAAATCAGGTTTAATAGGTGACTGATGTCACTGAAGCTCAACAAACAATCGGGCATATTCTTTTGTCCTTAGAACGCGGATGAGCCAAACATACGGGCCAACGGCGGATAGAAACTAAAAGAAGAAAATCCAGGTTCAACATATCGCATCCTGGTCAGCGTGTGATCCATAATGGGTTGCTGCAATCAAATATCGTGGCAGTAAGTAAAATTCAAAAACACGGTGGGCTGGGTTTGCCTCCCGCCACCGTTCATAATGGCAGTGAAAATACGTAAACGAACAAAAAAACATTAACAACCCCTATTTGTTGACGACCCCCGCAAACGTTATAAGGACCACGATTTACGGATATGCACTTGGAATGTGAGAACTCTATATAGATCCGGTGCAAGTATCCAACTGCAGATGTCCTCGAAAGTTATAAGGCTGACATTACCGCTATCCAGGAAATGCGATGGACAGGACATAATGAAACTGCGATACATACTACAGTTGCCATGAAAAAAACATGAATTTGGTTGCGGATTTGTAGTTGGCAAAAGACTGAGACAGCTTGTCTCTAGGTTCAATCCTGTGAGTGAACGAATAGCCACAATCCGCATAAAAGCGAAATATTTTTATATTTCCCTAATTTGTGTTCATGCCTCGACAGAAGAGAAAGATGATGATGCCAAAGACTTATTCTATGAACTCCTAGAGGAAACGTATGACCACAGCCCTGGCCATGACATTAAGATTGTACTAGGAGATTTTAATGCCAAAGTAGGAAGGGAGAATGTGTTTAATCCAACTATTGCCAATTTCAGTCTACATGCTGACAGTTCCGACAACGGTATGAGACTGATTGACTTTGCGGCGGCAAAAAAACATGGTCATTAGTGGTACAAGATTCCAGCATAAAGACATCCACAAGGCTACTTGGGTATCCCTTGGGTAACATCAAATGACGAAAAGAACGCTCCACGTATGGTAATGCTTCAGTCAATTGCAACGCGAGCTGCAACTGAGCGGTATAGGGAAAAGAGAAAGGAGGTAAACCGTCTCTTTAGGCGTAAGAAACGGCAGTGGAGAAAGAGCGAGAGTCAGAAAATTGAGACATACAGAAGGAAGAACGAATCCCGAAAATTCTACCAAAAAGTTAAAAACGGAACTAATGACAAGGTTCAGGGCCCCCCTTTTGTAAAGACAAGGACGGAAATCTCGTCGCAGATGTGCAGAGCATATTGGGAATATGGAGAGAGCATTTCTCCGCGCTACTAGTACCTGAGATATCCAATGACGATGGGACAATCGATCACAATATGTACGACGACGTCGGTTGCCCCCCTCCTAACCAAGACGAGGTCAGAACAGCTATTGCCCGGCTTAGGAACAGCAAAGCCGCAGGAGCCGATGGATTACCGGCGGAGCTGTTTAAGGCTGGCGGCGATGAGCTGATAAGGTGCATGCATCAGCTCATTAGCAAAATTTGGTTAGATGAATGCATGCACGGCGATTGGGGTCTCAGTGTACTATGTCCCATATTTAAAAATGGTGACCCGAGTATCTGTGCCAACTACCGTGGAATAAGCCTTTTATCCATAGCATATAAGGTTCTATGAAGTATAATGTGCGAAAGACTAAAACCAATTATCGCTGACCTGATTGGACCATACCAGTGTGACTTTAGGCCTGGAAAATCGACAACTGACCAGATTTTCACGCTATGCCAAAACCTGGAGAAGAAACACGAAAAACAAATCGACACCTATCATCTATTTATCGATTATAAAGCGGCCTTCGATAGTCCGATACGGGATAAACTCTATGAAGCAATGTCTGAGCTTGGTATTCCTGCATTCCTACCTTGACGAACACCAAATCCGCAGTGAAAGTTGGTAAGGATCTTACCGAACCTTTCGAAACTAAGCGAGGCCTCAGGCAAGGAGACACCCTATCGTGCGATCTCTTTAACATCTTAATGGAGATCAT
This sequence comes from Phaonia tiefii, assembly GCA_963931995.1. Taxonomy (NCBI): domain Eukaryota; kingdom Metazoa; phylum Arthropoda; class Insecta; order Diptera; family Muscidae; genus Phaonia; species Phaonia tiefii. Next base: position 57,348,951 of record OZ008368.1, on the reverse strand, counting down.
TATGAGAAAATCTGCACTCAACATGAATAAAACCATCAGCAGCAAAAGCCACATGCTGCTCGCGTATGCTGATGATATAGATATCATTGGGCGCACAATTAGAGAAGTTACTGCGGTTTTTTCGAGAATTTAGAAGGAGTCAGCAAAAGTGGGTCTGACGGTAAATCAGGACAAGACAAAATTACTGGTTTCAACGAACAAGGTCTCCACGCGATTAGACCAAAGCGTGAACGTTGATAACCATTATAACTTCGAGGTAGTGGACGAATTTATATACCTCGGATCTGCCGTGAACAAAAACAACAACGTCAGCCTTGAGATCAAGCGGAGAATTGTACTTACGAATAGATGTTATTTTGCGCTAAGCAAGCACTTTAGAGATAAAGCCCTCTCTCGAGTAACAAAAGTCCAGGTGTACCAGACTCTCATTCAACCTGTCTTGCTTTATGGCGCAGAATTCTGGGTCCTATCGCAAGCAGACGAAACATCTGTAGGAGTCTTCGAGAGAAAAATACTCCGAAAAATTTATGGCCCTATAGTGCACAACGGCGAGTATTGGCAACGCATGAATCACAAGCTGTATGAGCTTTATTCTGATATTGACACAGTTAAGCGGATCAACATAACGCGATTGCGCTGGCTAGGCCATGTCAGTAGAATGGATGAGGATGAACCAGCGCCAAGGGTTTTCGAAACCGAACTCGAAGGAAGACGAAAAATAAGAAGACCAAGACACCGTTGGTCTGGAGAAATAAGTTTTGTAAGGTCCCTGACCCCCCGGGGTTGTCCGAGACCGGATAAGTAAGTAAGTAAGTAAGTAAGTACTTTGGTTAAGAATACGAATAAGTATTTTTTTTGAGAAAACTTACTTTTTGTTAGGAAAAGGCACTCATTTAAGACAATTTAAATTTTTTCAACTTCTTTCACTTTGGCTTTTCTAAATTTAGTTTCTATTGGGTTCATAACTACAATATATACTAAAGATTGGTTACAATTAAATAAGAAATTTCCCAGAAATTTCCCTAGACACAAAGCCAATATAGTTGATAATACTGGGTTGTAGCATAATAGAGTTAAAAAAAATTTGATATATTTTTTGCCATTTATCTCCCACAACGTCCGGTAAGGAACTTCGTTCCAAAAAATAAAGACAAAGTTTCAACTCTGCCGGGAATCGAGCCGGGCACCTCCATTAGCCGGTACCATTGCGCAAACTGAGACATGTTCTACTTTTAAGCCAAAGGCCGGAAGTGCTTCGTGCAACATCGAACAGATTTATTGAATGTTAGAACCTAGAGTAGAACATGTTGTTTGAGATTCCTCGTAACCCAATACTTTCCTTGGCAGAAGTGCAAAAGTTTTAATGTAAACTAAAAATGTTGTCTGTCAAAACTACTTTTTCCGTGAATTATTCGACCCCGTTTATTATGTTGCACATTCTGTAGAATTATAAGAATATTTTGACTTTACACGCTTTGTTTTACACAAACTCTGAAAAAGTGATAAGGTGAAATATCGGAAGTTTTTCGCTAGACGTTACAATAACAGAACATGAGTTTCGTAAGTGTTAATTAAAAAACCACAAGAATTATCATTTACTAGAATTGTAGGTTCAGGAAAATTATATTGCTTACTTGTAAAATTTTGAAATATTATACCAATAAATGATAACAATAATTATGTTAAACGGTAATATGTTACATTCTTGGGATATCACAACGGGCTTCAAATCGGTTGCTACCAACATTTAAACTAAAGTACAGTGAGACAAACAATACACACAATGAGATAAGACCATCGGTTATTTAAATGCGGCAAAGCATGCCAACCAACTCTCAGGTTCCCCTCAATATAAGACAGGGATTGTTGTAGGCTCTTCGAATACTTTCATGGGACGATGTAGGAAAGTTGATTTTATTCAAACTGTAGCGGTATTACTTGCCGTAAATATTTCTATATAAAACCAAATACAAAATCATAAAATTGCCATCATAACTGAAGATTAATTTAATTTGCTATTCTCATTCAAATTGTTTAAGACAACGAAGAAATTGTTAAATTTAAAATCAGTTATACGTCCCGCAATTGCAGATTGCTTTTCTATCTTCTTAAAGAGCCATCAGATATTATTTTGAATTAAATAATGCACACAAATATTCCTTTTGGTGGAATATTTTAAAATTGTCAGGTGCTTTTTATTAAACGATAACAATTCTCTAAATTTAAAATTCCTTTTCCAAACCTGACATAGTTATGACTGGCAAAACCTACGCTATGGCATTATATACCCGATAAGTTACTGTATGTGTGACAAGTTTCAGCAATATTTGTCTTTAACGTAAAACAAGAATGGACTATTGTATATAAATTCATTTACATTTTCTATGCTTTACCATTGGGTATGGTTTTACTTGTCGAACGGACGATCTCCGTGTTTATATTAAAAAACGTTTATTTGCCGTTAATGTTTACAGCTCAAGTGCTAATTGTCCGTACTCTGCTAACAAAAAAAAAATAGGCGTAACATATTTTGTTTGACTTTGAAAGTCAACATGTTGTCCGTCATTGATTGTGATAATTGACTTGCAAATGAGCTTAAATTATTCTGTCTATCCTAAACCAACTGTTCATTAACATCCGGAAATCCAACAAAAAAGTTTTTCAAATATTGCTACGAAATATTTACGCCTAACTGAAGTTAATGACTTTATCTACATGGGTCGTAGAGAACACAGACAGAATTCAGGAACTGGAAGAGCTAAAGTTATTCAAAAAAAGTATTAAAATTAGAATTTTCCCTTTTTCGTTTTTTAATATTCGGTCTGCTTTATATATTTCATTTGTTTAAATTGGTTCAAGCTAAATACCCTCTTCCATTTAATTTGTTTCATGCCAAAACCAAAAATAAACATTGGTTTCAATTACACATGATTTGTTTCCGTCAAAATAAGTGGTTGCCATCAACAGAATTTCTGCAACAATTGCTTGCGTTGCTCCACGTCAACTTTAATTATTGCGTAGGGGGATTTGTTAACTCAGTTTGATTTTTTAAATTGAAATTTTTTAAATTCACTCTTTTACTATTACACAGTTTTCGTATTATACAATTCTCAAAAACAAACATATACTTGTCATGGATCACGCAACTACTCATGTCATACGGAGCGGATTTAGATTGCTTTATACCCATGGTGCAGCACAAAATATTGCACTTCCCAAAACAGAATATGAAACACTACTGTATTATATTGGTAATATTATTATTATGTTATGTCTGTTGCTGGATTGGAGGAGCTGCATTTCCAGAATCTTGTAAATATAAACATTTAAAAATTTAACCATATACCCACAGGGGCATATTTAAAAAAATTACGTCCTCCGAAACGCCCGGTTGAAATGAACTTCCTTTCGCTATATATTATATACACTGAAAGAAAAATGCGTCGTCGCATGGATGAAACATTTTCGTTAATATTTTTACGTTGTTATAGTGAAAAGTGTCGTATATAAGACAATTTAATAGTTGCTGCAATGAAAAATTGCATACCTGATTTCATTGACAATTTTTAATTTCAACATAATTTTCGTGCCTGCAACAATTTTATTTAATTTGAATTTTGTAGAAAAATGGGTTGAACATTAAAATAAAGTAGAGGCATGAGTTTTAAACTACAGATATTTGGTTTATCTCTTATTTTTTTAGTTTGAATTTATTAATATTATTTTTTGAGGTTTGCCAACATTTTTAGTTGACGAAACAATTTCGTTATTGTAACGAAACTAATTTTTGTGATGGTCGAAAAAATGAGCGAGCGTAAAAAAGAGGACAGCAAGAGGAAATGGTGAGCGTGATTGGTGGGTCACGTACACATCTTAAATCAGTTCTATTCCAACAACCGAAAGTGGTAGACATATTTCTCCGCTGGAATAATTTAAATAAATTTGTTAAAACTCACTAATTAGTTACAGTTAGTACTAATCTTTTATTTAGAAAACTAAATTGTGTGAATTTATATGTTTGCTGTGATCGTTTGTGTAACTTGCGAATCTATAAATCAAATAGATAAATAAACCGAATACAGGGAGCATCACGACAGCAAATAAAGTGACGCATCGATAGCAGAAAAACTACCCCGAAATATATATATAACTGAACATTTGTGTGTGTGTGTGTATGCGCGTGGTATTACAAATCGCAACACAATGTTCGTGTTTTGATCATAATTCGGTCGCGTCTGTTTCGTTATGTTGGTATTTGGATTCAGAAAAAAAATTAAGAAGTCAAAAAAACACAGTGTTTCAAGTACGAGGAACATAAAAACTAACATTTCAACGTACAATCAAATGAATATAATTGAAATTTTTTCAAAATTTGGTTAAAATAAGTTGAAGGAAATGCTCGCAGAGCGATCACTGGGTTAACGACGGGGAGATTTGGCGCTACAATGACAGAACCCTCAACACAACAACAATTGCATAATTTAGCAAAACAATGATGTGGTTCTATGTTAAAGGAGTAGAGTATATGGGAGTAGTGTATATGTTTATGGTAAGTACAGACATAGATATGTACATATGTTAATAAGAAATCTTAATAATAAATTCCTCATATGTGTTTTTAATTCCAGGACCTGAATACGACGGCCACAATAACACTCAACCCCTCGACTATCACAATCTTCTCTCGACGAGTGTTTCAACATGGAATGAATATAATCTATTTAACAAATTAAGACCATTTTCGAAACAAACATTCAAAAAATTGTTATCAAAACACCTGCAAGTGCATTTATGTACAATTGTCAATCAATAAATACTGTCAAACACACTTCAAAACTTTCAAAATTTCATTGTAGTAATGAAACAAATTCATCGCAACAATGACTCAAATTCGTTGCACCAATGAAACAAATTGATAGCAGCAATGAACAAATTCGTTGCAATAATGAAGCAAATTCATTGCAGCAGCATCCACACTTTCACCACAGTAACGAACAATATGCAGTTAATGAACACTTTTTCATTCCGGGAGTGAAACGTTACGTTAGTTCACTTTCGATGACAAAAGTTGTTGGGGTGATGAACATTTTCATCAGAGTGACGATGCTTTTCCGTTTTCATTTCATTCGTGTGACGATGCTTTTTCGTTCAGTGGGTAATTCCAATACGCCTAAGGCTTCCGTTTAAAAATGCGATAATTTACAAGGATCTTTAAGAAAATATACTTTTCGTAAAATGATAAACTTTTTTTAAGAATTTTTTTTATAGTACATATGTATGTATTTTTTTCCCAAAAGTATATTTTTAGGTCCTTTCTATAAGAATATATATTATAGTTTCCCTGTAAGATCCATTTTTAAAGAGAGGTACTTCTTTCATTGAACTCTATTTTTTTAAAGAAAAAGGTACTATTTTTAAAAAGAAGGTCTTTCTGTAAAAAAAAGCCATGAGTATGCATTGTTTTTACAAAAAATAATTTTTAAGAACAGGTACTTTTTAAAGAAGTGGTACGTGGTAAGTGTTAAGTGGTAAGAATATTTACTTATTTTCAGAAAGGCATTTTTTCTCAAGAAAATAAAAGAAAAGAAAAGGCAAAAATTTAGTTTTAAGAAATGGTACTTTTAAGGAAAGAAATTTTTTAAAGAAGATTTTTTAAGAGAAGGTATTTTTTTGAAGAAAAGTTTTTTTTTTTTAAGAAATGGGAATTTTGTTAGAATTTAACCTTTTCTCAAGAATATGTAAATTTTTAGCAGTATGTACTTTACAAACTTTATTTTGGTACTCCTTAAAGGAAAGGTAGTTTTTTAAGAAAAGGCAATTTGTTGTAAGAAAATTCACTTTTTTAAGGAAAGGTACTTATTTAAAAAAAATTATTTTTTTTTTTAAAAATTTACTTTTTCTAAGAACATTTCCTTTTTTTAAGCAAAGGTACTTCTTTAAGATAAGATATTTTTTTTAGGAAAGGGTACTTTGTTTAAGAATACGAATAGCGATTTTTTTGAGAAATGTCCTTTTTTTAGGAAAAGGCTTTTATTTAAGAAAATGTTCTTGTATTCAACTTCTTTCACTTTGGCTTTTCTAAATTTACTTTTTAATGGGTTCAAAACTAAAATATATACTAAATCTTAGTTATAAGCTCTAGCTAGAAAACTTCCCACTGAACAAGAAATTTCATAACATGTGTTAATCTGGACACAACAACCCAAAGAAATGGTACCCAATATAGTTGATAGTACTGGGTTGTAGCATAATTGTGTTAAACAAAGTTGTTTAATTTTTTCATTTAGCCCCTATCCCGCAAGGTGCGATAGGAACTACGTTCACAGAACCACAAACCAGGGTTCATTTTTCGTGGGTTCTTCCATAAAAATTGAACCACTTTATGAAAAACCCTTAGGAACCCAAAAAAAATTTGTAATTTTTTTCGATTGGACGTTCTGTTTCCGAGATACAGGCATAAGGACGTTTTACCGAGTTTTTGTTTGAAAAATTTTAGTTTTTGCGATTTAAAATAAAGCCTTTTTTGAAGCCTCCTGTGGACGTAAAATTTTTATTATTTTTTCGAATGCACGCACAGTTTCCTAGTTATGTTCACTTTTTTTTGCGATTTTCTTATTTTGGCGATTTTTGGAAAGAAAATTCTTCCACACGAAATGGACCACTTTATGAAAACCCCTTGATTATTTTTTCGATTGCCCTAGGTAACCTATTACCCATTGTCGTGGGTAGCTACCCATTATATTCCCCATTTCCCTGTGGGTAATGTGAAATCGTTAGGGGTAATTCCCCATCGCCGTAGGTAACTTCACATTATTTTCCCCTTTACCCTGCGAGTAATGGGTAATTGTGGTGGGTAATTTCCCATTGTCGTGGGTAGCTGACCATTACTTTCCCCATACCCTGTGGGTAATGGGTAATCATGATGGGTAATTTCCCATCGGCGGTGCAATGGTTAGTGTGCGCGCCTCTTGTACTGGAGATGCTGGGTTCGATCCCTGCTCTGACCACCTAAAAATTTCTTTCGACGACGGTCACCTCGATTAGTGACTGCGACACTATCGAGTGCTTAGCCATGAAGAAGCTTCTCAAAATACCGTTCGGGACCGGTGTAAAACTCTAGGTCCCAATCAGTGAGTATAAAACTATAGAGCGCACAGCTCACTGGTTGTGAGGGGCTCTCCCCAATTGCTTCATGGGATGTAATGGGAAACCATTTTTTTAATTTGCCATTTTCGTGGGTAGCTGCCCATTATTTTCCCCATACCCTGTGGGTAATGGGTAAACGTTCCTTACACATTCCCCACGACAATGTGTATGGGTTACACATGGTGGATAAATACGAACTCTGTCACAAAAATCATTCTAACTATCATTGTATGTAATTTGAAAATAAACTCATATATATATTTCCCACAGAACAACCATTTGCTGTAAGCATTTCCAACACATTTACCTATTTATTTATCATCTACTGCATATCTGCCAATCAATGGGTTGGGGCCTTTAAGCTCATTTGCGTATAAATTAATCATCTTAGTGAAACGTACAGCGACTTGATGCCTTTCTCATGTCAAACATGATGTTTGTCGTCACTGTGGTCAATCGGTGCCACTGGGGAACGCAATAGAGTACGGATATTGTTGCTGCTAAACATTCAAAATTGTTTGGTAAAGGGAAATTAACTTCAAACCGCATCAAAATCAAATGGGATAAGAAAGAAGGGAAAGGCAGAGAATTTAAAAAACCATAAAACTAAATTTAAGTTTTTGTAAAAATACTTCTCAATGGCACTTAATGTGTTTCTGTAGAGGGTATGTTTTGTTGAATCCAAAAATTCACAATCAACATCGAACAAAATCGCCTTAGGCACGAGCAAAACATAGACATGATCTGAAAGTAAATCCCCTCAGCATGATGTGTCCACACTATTGTGGGCATAAATCTACCACAAAGAGAAACACAGCAAGATATTATTCATTTTCCATCACAGGCTAGTACGTAATAATTGATAAGCTTTTTTTTTGTTTTTATTTGTAATTTGTCTTGGATTCTGTCAAACTAAACTATTAGTTATAAATTTTATATAAAACCATTTATTTTTTATATAAACAAGTTGTACACCAATATGTTTTTTTGGATGAGCTTAAGTTACTGTTGTTGACATTTTGTTTGACTTCGCTTTGGATCTAAAAGAATTATTTAGACCAAAAGACGTCGGCATCGGCTTTTATATTTTAGACATCATCTCAAGGTTTCCTTTTGTACAAATCTTTTATAAGATGTAAAGACAGTAAAGGAAAGTTATTTAATTTCCCAATATATTGTTCAAGAGTTCATGAATAAACCGCATGGTTAGTTGGTTAAGCAGCAGTATGTGCTGACATATCATTTTCAATATTTAAATGCATGCAACCAATTTATCAGCACTCAAACGAAGTCTCAGTCAAACGAATTTCGATTGAGCAGATGAACATTTGTTGAATCAAAAATATGACGCCTTTGTGATAAACAAGAGAAGCGAAACCATGTAGCAAACAATATATGATGACTCAAAGCTCACAAAGACTTTGGAAGGAATAACTGAAACCGTGAGGTTAGTTGAGGTAGAAGTCGGTGATATTCTTGACACACCTGGTCCAATGAGGATCGTTGGGACCATGGGACGTCATATTCTGTCCCCTTCGTTGCATCTGTAATGTAATACCTATGTAATATCTCCTCACAATATTCCAGGATGAGGCTGAAGAAGATACGCAAATTGGGCCCTAGGTCCATGTAAATAGAAGAGTCCGAAGACCGCTCAGTTCAACTATGTGTCTGATTCAACGTGAAACGAGATACTAGATATTTCTACTTATACAAAAGGCTTGGAAGTATCATATGTAATGTTCGGCGCTCTCTTCTTTCTCTTTATCCTCACAGTTTCCGCAGTAGTCATAGGCTGAGATCCCAAGTCTAGACTCATGTCTGCGTCTTAAACAGTGTCCAGTGATCACAGATACTAGCATAGCTTGGCCATACCTGCCTGGTAATAATGCAATTTGTGCTACGAGACTATCTATCATTCCCATGTCTGAGAGATTCGGTTTTAAGCATTTGCTTGCATGCAGAAAGGAACACACCCACCTGCCCCATGTTCTGTGAAACAGGTAAGGTAGTTTATAATATTTCCCGTAAAAATTCTCTATGGTTCCTTGGAATGTTCCTGTGCACCGGCACCCATATACGATTAATATGGGAAAGCTTGGCTACTTTATTTAGAGATGTGCGGCAATTGTGGGTAGTTCTTGAATTAATACACATTGCAGTGATTTGAAAGCAGTCTGATTGTTAGAGTAGATGTTGATATCCCAGGGGGCTATAACTCCTTGCCGAAGGACACTACAATTGTCTGTGGCCATCGGTGGTGCAATGGTAATGTACGCGGCTCTTGTACACGAGTACGTCGGTTCGATCCCTGCTCAGATCATCTAATATATCTTTCGACGGCGGTCACCTAGGTTAGTGCAGGCGACACTATAGAGGATTTAGCTATGAAAGAGCTTCTCAATAATACTGTTAGAAACAGGTGCAACACTATAGGTTCCAATCAGTGAGTGTAAAACTGAAACGCTCACAGCTCACTGGTTGTCAGAAACTCTCTCCAATCCCTTCGTGCAATGCAATGGGCAACCATTTTTTTTGAATGCCTAGATTGCCATCTAATTTGGAGTCGTCAGTGTCGAAGCCTAAATATTTTCTATATCCTGGTATGCGTCACTTCCAGTCCTGTCTGTCCGGGATATGCTTGGAAAAGTTTTTCTCTAAGGATGAAATGTGTGTCATATAGTAGACTTTTAGTGTGCATAGCTGCAGATCCCTCAAAATCGATCCATGACCATATGGACTTGTAATCCATTGCGAAGTATAGCGTAGTCGGTTTGCCAACTTTGCATTCATATGCCAAAAAATAAATGGTTTGCCATTACGTTCCATGAAGGAATTGGGCAGAATCTCTCACATTTAGTGAGGTGTGCGCTTTCTAATTTTACACTCTCGAAATTGGGACCTACAGATTTTACACCGGTTCCGAGCGGTATTTTGAGAAGCTTTTTCATGGCTACATACTCGATAGTGTCGCCGTCACTATCCTAGTTGACAGCCGTCGAAAGAAATTTAATGTGGTCAGAGAAGTAATCGAACCAGGATCTCAGATACAAGAGACGTGCGCTCTAACCATTGCACCACCGGCGGCCACATTCATATGCCGTCCCAGAAAATTTAGTGGTAATAGGTGGAGAATAATCATCAAACCCGCCATAGGCGTTGGGTGAAGAGAAGCTGTGATTCAGACCATCGCTATTCCCTGGACTTTTGTCAAGGGACTTAGGTACCATCATTAACCATCGCCAGGAAAGGATGCTACTCAATGCATAGCGAAATATTGTAAATAAAAGAATTTCAAATATTGACTTCACGTTCCAATATTTTCGTTTTAAATAAAATACAATAAGGTCAAATATAATATAACATTTTCAATTATGAAATTTACAATACCAAATATTCGAATATAACTTTCAAACATACATATAACAATTATTAAACACAATTATGAATTAGCAATGAAAAGAATTGAAAAACAAAATTTTTTTCTTGTCATTTGAAAAAGCAGCAAGAAAGAATATCGAAAAATAAAATTAATTAAAAGTTTTTTTTAAGTTTTTTTTTAAGAAAATTTACTTATTTTCAAAAAGGCTACTTATCTCAAGAAGAGAAAAGAAGAGAAAAAAAAAGAAAAGAAAAGAAATGAAAAGAAAAGAAAACAAAAGAAAAGAAAAGAAAAGAAAAGAAAAGATAAGAAAAGAAAAGATAAGAAAAGAAAAGAAAAGAAAAGAAAAGAAAAGAAAAGAAAAGAAAAGAAAAGAAAAGAAAAGAAAAGAAAAGAAAAGGAAAGAAAAGGGAAAAAAAGCATTATTTTATTTTTTAGAAAACGTACTTTTATGAAAAGGAACTTTTGTAAGAAAAGATATTTTTTTAAGAGATGGTATTTTTTTGAAGATAAGGTTTTTTTAAGAAATGGTAATTTTTTAGATTTGGTCCTTTTTTCAAGAGTAGGTACAGTTTTAAGTGTAGCTACTTATCTCAGGGAAGTTATTTTGTTTCAGCAAAAAGGTACTCTTTATAAAAATGTAGTTTTTTAAGAAACGGTATTTTATGGTAAGAAAATTTACTTTTATAAGAAAAGGCACGTTTAATTTTCTAAATTTATTCAAGCTCAAGACCTTTGTTTAAGAATATGAATAGGTATTTTTTGAGAAAATTTACTTTTTTTTAACAAAAAGCAGTCATTTAAGAAAACGTTATTTTCTAAACTTCTTTCACTTTGGCTTTTCTAAATTAACTGGTAATTGGGTTCAAAACTACAGTATATAATAAATATAGGCTCCACCCAGAAAACTTGCCATTAAACAAGAAATTTCCCAACATATGAAACCAAGGTAAAAGTACCCCATATTGTTGATAATACTTAGTTGTAGCATAAAAGTGTTAAAAAAAAGTTTTTTATTTTCTTTTCATTTAGCCCCGATCCCGCAACGTCGGATAAGGAACTGCGGTCCAAGAATAGTGCTCGTAAGTTAAAACGTTCTATGTCTGTTTATGCCAAAAATGTCAAACTTTCTAATGGAAATTTCAGTTTGCATGTGGCACCACTGGTATTACCAAGACCTAGCATAACTGACATTTGCCAGTTCATTCGCAAAAGCTGTCTCACAAAAAATGCAAGTGTATGTTACAGATAAATTAACTCCAGATCAACGACAACCCTGGAGAAAATAAGCTTTTTGTTGTTATTGTTGGAATAATTAACTTTCAGGTTGATTTTGTAATGAGAAATTTTCGATCGATACCAAATTTCATATACAGTTGGTGCACATACGATTGATGATATTACCAATGATATCAATTCGACAGTGAGTAGGCGTCTGATGATGAACTTGTTAAAGATTTGGATACCAGCAATGCTAGTGAGTGTGTTTACCTCAATTTTCTACAATTCCAATAAAACAGTTATTAAAAAATGTACCAGCCCCTGAGTCACAAATATAAAAAAATATAAAAAAAAAATTTTATATTAAAATAAAATTAAACGTGCACGGTCGTTACAAAATATTAAATTTAATAATAGACTTTTTAAATTGAATATGGTTTGTTCTTTAAAGTTACTGAAAGGGTTAGCATCGTAACGAATGCGCACATCCACTAAACCTAATACCCAAATTTGTTTAAATACAAATAATTTTGTATTTGCTGGAAATTACTTAAAAATGTTTTAAGTAGCGGCATTTTCAATAAGAGCGCTACAAAAGTTTTTTTAAATAAAACAAAACCGGTTTTAGATACCAATGAAATTCTTTATTCCTGTGAAAGTACGTTCGATGCCATTATGTATGGAACTCGACCATGGGCACGCTTGCTGAAGTCCAGACGCTGAACCCGATTTTCGACGATTTCAAGCATAAATCAGCCGATTCTTCTTCAATTTCACGTTCGATATTCGTACTGAGTTCATCAATCGTCACTGGCTTGTTGGCATAGACCATAGACTTGACGTAGCCCCACTGGAAATAATATAACGGCGTCAAATTGCAACACCGAGGCGGCCAATCGACTGGGCCATTTCGTGAGATAACACGTTCACCAAACTTGGTTTCCAATAAATTGATTGTGGCATTCGCTGTGTGGCTTGTGGCGCCGTCCTGTTGGAACCACATGTCCTCTAAGTCCATATTATCCAATTGGGGCCAAAAATATTCGGTTATCATTGAACAGTAGCGATTCGCATTCACATTAATGTGTCGGTCTTGATCATCACGGAAGAAGTACGGCTCAATGACGCCGCCGGCCCATAAGCCTCAGCGGCAGCAATATTATCGACACTACGGGCACTTCTTTCTCTCACTGGCACGGGAACATTTTGTACTGTGCCTGTGGATTCAAATTTTTCCGCCAGACGTTCAATTGTTGATCTCGTAGGACAATTATGACGACCATAAATTAGATGTAGTGCTCTTAAAGTTGAGGCCACTGACTCCAAATTTCGGTACTAAATTTTAATAATTTCGACCCGTTGTTGGCTCGTATATCTTTCCATGATGAAATGCCAAACCTTACTGAAGAGAAATGTCAAAAGAGCGGGAAAAAATATGGCGGCGTTTGCTGTCCCTATCGACATTTGTTGAAAAACCCTTTATAAGCGCGAATGAATAAATTTTTAATCCGATTACATTTTCCACTACCTACATCTTTACATTTTGATATAAAATAAAGATTGTTTAATAGCATTTAATTAATCTGTTTACACAGAATAATACTAGAATTACATTGCGGACGATTTAAAACAGTTCCATACATGACAGGTGATGCGTAAGTATAATACTTAATATCTGACATTCTACATATTTAAGCAAGTCGTATGATTGATAAAAATTATCGGTGTTCGATATTCAGCTTATAGCTCCAACACATACAACATAGATTTTAATTTATAGAAATTTGATTACACTCTGCTGCGTATACGCAATATTAAATTATTTGAGGATAACAAGGGAATATATTGTCAGAGTTTTCTACGTGAGAGTTGTAAAGTAATGTAGTACACATAGTTACGCATGATTGATTTAAATTCCTTGTCTGATAGGTTAAGCGGTGCGTATGTGTAACGTGTAATATGTAATTCTTAAAATGTTATTATGCTGCATACTTTTGCATTGAGAACATTCTAAAGGGCTCAATTCTAAAGGATCAACAAATCTCATCAACGCTTTAATTGTGTGCGTGCAGTCGGCTTTTGTCGGCTACACATACGCGTTGTCGGCTCTGGTGGATGAATATCTAAACTTTTTGATATTTTGCGTTGATGGTTTTTAGTTTATCGTCCCCCGTCACTTTTGTCAACGATGACATCATTTGTGTTGTGTAGTGAAAGAGTGAGGATGGAAAAGTGTGCGGATGAACAAAAATTTTTAATGCGTTTCATCGAAACATACCACTGCCTTGAAGCTTTGTGGAATGTAAAAGTTGAAGCTTATTGCAACAGAAAAGAAAAAAGGAAACAATATGAAATAGTTTTGGATGTATATAAGGAACAATACCCAAACGGAACTGTGGACGATGTAAAAAAAATTAATGCATTACCGACGAATTTTCGGCGGGAAAAAATTAAATTTGCTGAGTTAAACAAAAGTGGCGCGGGATTAGAAGACTACATAGACACGGATTTATTCTATTACAAGGTGTTACAGTTTCTTAATGATGTGGAGACTCCCTGCCCATCAAAAAGCACAAGCGTATGTTTATTAATTTTATTAATTTAATACAGTTTGTTGAATGAATTATTGAATAATAAGTGTAATAATAATTAATTAATAATAAATTTATTAATTACGTTCTTGCCACGAAACTGCACCCTCATTGTTAAAATAATCTGCAAAGTCATTGCGAACTTCTTTTGCTTTATTTGAAAAGTTTCTATCTGTGGTGGATTCCAATGAATTTATTTTAACATTTTTGCGTCACGTACCTTCGGTTAAATCCCCTAATATTATAGATTCTTTGTGTATAATGTCGGAGAACGCATAGGTTTTTTTCTTCCCCAAAAAATTATGGAGATAGCAATAAGCCAAAACAATTGTTTGTGTCTTTTCTGGTGAGACCGCGATTGTGGTTTGTAGAACGCCAAATCTTGAAACAAGTATTCGGAATACATTTTCTACTATTCTGCGCGCTCTGCTAAGTCTGTAGTTGAAAATGCGTTCATGCTCCGAAAGGTTAACGCCAGAGTTGGGTTTCAGTAGGTTCTCCTGCATTTGCTATTTGGCAATTGCGATGGTGGTGGGATAAATAATGATTTATCATAAAGTGCCTTCCCAAAATTAGTATTTTTTATGAGCCCACCGTCAGAAATACGTCCATTTGTGCCAACATCTGCAACAACAAATTCATAATTGGCATTCACAGTTACCATGAGGACCACACTAAAAAATTGTTTGTAGTTAAAATATAGCGAGCCTGATTGCGGTGGTTTTTTTTATCGCAATATGCTTCCCATCGATTGCGCCTGTGCAGTTTGGGAAATCCCAATATTCATTAAAACCATCTGCTATGTCTTTCCGTTCTGACTCTGATTGAGGCACCTGAAAGTTATATAATTGTAACAAAGAATTAATATATGTTTATCATTTCAGACTGTACCTAAGGAGACTTTATCAAAACGTGAGAAAAGACAGCCAGATGCAACAGTTGCATTGTTAGAACTTCCTACTAAAAGATATGCCCCAAAAGAAAAAAATACAACTAACACAATAAGCAACGGATGGAGTGTGATGTTGGATCGAATGATTCCCGAGCAGCGGTTCTTATGCGAAAAGTTTACAGAAATTCCACAGAAATTCTCAAATACTGCATCGCGAACAAATACCAGGAGCATGAACTCCACATCTTTCCCAAGTAGCTCCACTGCTAGCGCGATCAGTTTAACTGACGCAGAAGAATCTTCATCAAACCTGTCTATTTTTTTCGTCTTTCTCACATAATGAATAAAATGAACATATGTAAATACTTGTATATAATTAGAAAGGCTTGATATAATAGCCTCACAGGTCTCTATAACGATTGTTCCAATTGATCTTGGAGATATTTCTGTTATGAATTTAAGGTCTTCAAATTTTTCTCCGGTGGCCAAATACCTCAGCGTTGATGTCAATCGCATGCTGGGTGCTATTGCTTCTCGCATTACTGTGTCCTTTATTTCAATCAATGGTTTCAGCATACAAAGAAGCTCATCGAATGTCTCGCTCTCCATTCTCAAAAAGTTGCAATAGTCGTCCTTGCTATTGACTTTTAACTCCTTGAAATGGTTTTCATGGGTAAAGGTTTTTCTCTGCCTGTTCCAGTTTTGCATCCCCAACTTCTTTTTCTTATTCATCATTTTCTTCTTTTGTAACACAATTACTGTACACGCTTACAAAAACAAATCATCTTCCGACGACGACATATTATGACCGAACTTGACAAAAGCAAAATACAAATGAGGGTTGACGTTTTTCAGCTTTACGTTTGCGGGCAAGACACAAAAACAGTGCACGCACACAATTCAAGCGTTGATGAGATTTGTTGATCGTCCCCAGAGCCCTTAAGAATGGTTAATAAATTAATTAAACGAAATCGAATATACAATATATACATATATGTGCAATATTTTGTAGCTTTAAGCAAGAATTACAGTGCAAGCAACATTTTTCATAGGCTTTCGCAATATACGCAATAGTTTACTTCGAAGCCAGATATTTTTTCTAACAGGTGTCACCAGCACTACGGTCAATATATTACAGCAACAATACAATATATTTTGTTTTCGTGTCCAGGTAAATACAAGTGTATATCAAGAATAAATGTAAGCCAGAAATTATAAAAACCAAGTACATTTGAATTTGATTGTTCATGTAATGAACAGAGCTGCATCATAATGCGAATGTCGCAAATGCCACATCCAGGTTTGTATTTTGAATACTAAAAACTTTTAATGTATTTAAGCATATTTGTTATTAAAGGTTCTGGAGATAAAATTAGGCTTTATAATGCATCTTTTGAAACAAAGGGTTCAATTTTCATTGATATTTTTAATTTTGCAAACGAAATTCGAAGTACAGCCCCATCTACCGTTTAATAGTGTATTATCTATTGGAACAAAATTGTAGCTGGAGTAGAAGTAGATAAATTTCTCAGACAAAGTGAAACAACATTTGTGTACAAAAACCGAACGGTCATGATATGAATTGCTGTGTATGGGAACGAGAAGGGATGATTTACAAAATTGTCGTCGTCGGCTTGTTGGCATATACCAATGATTTGACGTAGCCCCAAAGAAAACAGTATAGAGGGTTTAAATCGTACGAACAAGGCGGCCAATTGACTGGTCCATTCCTTGAGATAACACCCTAACCAAGCTTACTATTCAATAAATCGGGTGTAACGTGTACTGTGTGGCTTGTGGCACTGTCCTGTTAAAACTTTGCCGGTTTTGCAACTAGGCGCCTCATATGCCTAGTTGCAAAACCGGCCAAGTCCAAAAAAATAAATTTCCGTGATATTTGGCCTGTGTAAATTTTGGACGATTTTCTACCATCCTACAAAGTTTGGAAACTAAAAAAAATTTTTTCCTATTTAAATGTTCCATTATTTTGTTTTTTCCAGTACCTGGATATCAAAATCGGCTAAGTCCTGGCCCTTGGTTTCAAAACTGGCCAAGTCCAGTCTTGATTCCCAATACTTCAAATCACTTGTTTACGTTGTAGATCTGCCGGTGAAAATTAAATTAAAACCGAACAGCTGTTATGCATATGTATCACCTTCCCCGCCAAATAATGTGGCACTATTGTTCTTTGCTCTTTGTTCTTTGTTCTTTACTCGAATTTTTTAAAACGATGGCACCACTCTCATTTCTTTTTAAATGACTTTATCACTGTGTTGAAAGTAGGTTTACATTTTGCATTGAGAAACAACTCGAAGTTAAAATACTTTCTTTCAACATGCAAGTTGACTCAATAAGTGTTGTTGCAAAATTAATTTTAACAAAAATAAAAAATCATTTGTTATTGAGTAGTATTATTAATTTTTATTGGAAAATTTTTCAGTCAAAAAATGGCGAACTCGTCATCTGAAACTGACACCGAGGAAACAGCAACGAACAACCAAACAAGAAAGAAAAAAACACAAAAGCAAAATTGGAAACGAATAAAACAACAGAAGGAAAGGTATATTAAATACAATCTTAATTTTAATTAATTAATTTTTAATTTTTCTTAATTTTTTAACTTCCATGAAAATTTTTTCAGGTACCAACCAACATTCAAACCCGAAGAATTGCAGTGTTCTCATTCAAAAGGGGTTTACAAGTGCAAAGAACTGAAGCTCAGGGATCTCAGAGCTTTTCATAATCGCTTTTATGGCAAGGCAGAGAAAGCAGCACAAGACAACTTCATTTTGAAACATTGTCACATTGACAATCCGTCAAGGCAGCGAGCGAAGGATGGCAGTCGAACTTGGAAATTGAAGAGCATAAAGTACTTTGTCACTGGGAAAAAAGTGAAAGAATCTCGTGTTTGCCGAGATGCATTCCGGCAGACCCTCGGTCTTAAAAAACATCGAGTGGAACATGTGATGGCACATTATCTCAAACATGGAATAGCGCTAACTGAGAAACGAGGGGGAGACAGGAAGTCGGTGCAGTTTTCGGCAAAAAAAGATGCAGTGATCAATTTTATCTCGCTCATCCCTACTGAAGATGGACACTACTGCCGAGAGCACAGTCCATATCGTAGCTACGTTTCCAGTGAACTCAGTATAGCAAAGTTATGTCGGATGTACAACGAGCGAGCAACGCCGAATCTGCAAGTGAAGGAAGATTATTTTCATATGATATTCAATACGAATTTCAACATCGGGTTTGGCTCTCCTCGTTCGGATGTTTGTTCGACATGTCTTCGTTTGAAGGAAGAAATCAAAGTTGCAAAAGCTGCCCATACCAGGAACAAATTGGAGGCTGAACTGCTAGACCACGAAGACGAAGCTGACATTTTCTTCAAAAATCTTCAAGAGAAGAAAGAAGGCCTCTTAATCGTATCCTTCGATTGTCAAAAAAACTTGCCACTACCTAAACTTCCAGATCAATCTACTTACTTCAGTCGGCAGTTGCATTTGTACCATTTCTGCGTTGTGATAGGTTGTTCAAAAGATAGGCTAAATAAGGATAATACATTTTCTTATGTCTGGCTGGAACATCAACATAGAAGAGGGTCTAATCAGATAGCGTCAGCCCTTTTTCATCGACTTTGTAAAATCGACTACACAGGCATCAACACACTGCGACTGGTGTCAGACGGTTGCGCTGCTCAAAATAAGAACTCGATAGTTCGAGGAACTGTGGCTCACTGGCTTCTTAAACACGGTCCAAAAACAATCAAACGAGTTGAGCTAATATTCCCAGTTACAGGTCATTCGTTTATGCCAGCTGACAGAGTCTTCGGTAACATTGAAAAACCGATTAGAAAAAAAGAGGTCATTATTCAGCCAAACGAATATTTAGAAGCGATGGGTAAGTGCACAGTTTTAGAAGTAGAGAAGGATTGGAAGGTTCGCGATTGGAAGATAGAACTAAAGACTGCCATGAAACCGACCACTCAGTTTCACTTTCATATATCTGAGTGCAAACGTGTTATCATTGCAATAAAACGAGGAAAGATCACAGTACTCGCCCTAGATTACACTGAGAATCTTTGTGAGGAAAGGTCGATTTTTTATTCAGTGAATAGTTTAAAAACTCTGAAACCTCCAGTGATGTCACCTTGGAATTCAGGTTTATCAAGGGAGAAAGTGAACGATGTTGAGAAATTGCTGACCAAGCACTATGGAGATAGATGGAAAACAAACCAAGATCTCAAATTTTATAAAAAGTTGATCGAATTGTTCGACAATAATCAGACGTAAGATTCGTTCAAGAGATTTTTAAGATTCTCATATTGAATTAATTTTTTTTTGTATCAAACTAATGTATTAATTATTTGAAAAATAAAACTTAATTAGTACAAAACTTAAGTAAAAACTTGAAAATTATGAAAAAATTGGTTGAGTGCAGTACTTTGGAATCAAAAGTAGCTAAGTCCAGCAACTTGGTATCAAAGCTGGCCAAGTCCAACATTAATTTTGATTTTTCTGTAGCAAAAGTCGCCAAGTCGATGTTCTGGGTATCAAAACTGGCCAAGTCCAAATTTGTTTTCTTCATAACACAGACAAAATAAGACAAAAAAAAGCGGATTCAATGTGTTTCGAGTTGTGTTCTATAAGGCTATCGAGAGGGCTATTAGTTGGATTTATTCGACGACCAAAGACATCAGTACTCGTTTTTTGTTAATTTTACAAAAGCGTGAAAATTGGACTTGGCCGGTTTTGCAACTAGGCGCCTCATATATCGTCCAAGTCCATGTTTTCCAATTCGGGCCAAAAATAATCGGTAATCATGGCGCGATAACGATCGCCATTCACAGTAGCGTGACGATCGTTATTGTCGACGAAAAAATATGGCCCAATGACGACGCCGGCATGCAGACCGCACCAAACAGTTATTTTTTGTGGATGAGGTGATGATTCATGAAGCACATGTAGATTTTCACCAAAACTATATCGCATATTTTGATTATTGACGAACCCAAAAATGAGGTTCGTCACTGAAGATGATTTTGCGATGAAAATCATCATCTTGGCGCATCTTCTTCAGAGCCCAATCGGAGAACGTACGTCGCGTCAAATGGTCCATCGGCTTCAGTTCTTGAGTCAGCTTGGTCTTGTATGGGTGTAATCCAATTTCTTTGCGCAAAATGCCCAGTTTTTGAGAACGCCGCAGAATCGACTGATTTGGGTTGTTTGCTACGGACACCTGAACTGCAGCGATGTTTTCGCCACTTCGACCAACCCGTTGTCTCACTGGCACGGCAGCATCTCACAATTAATATGTAGACTCAAATTTTTGCAATAAACTTGTTATTACTTGTCGACTAGGGCGAGAATAACGACCGAAAACTGGAGTTAACGCTGTTAAAGTTGCGGTCACCGACTCCGAATTTCGGTAGTAAATTTTTATAATTTGCATACGTTGTTCGTTCGTGTACTTTACCATGATCAAAATTTTGAGTTTACTGAAAAAAAGGAAAGTAACAGTTGATGATCAGTGAAATAGTGCGTTCACAAATTAAATTCAAAATTGTCAAGTACCTATTGGAAAACCCTTTACAAACCTGGATGTGGCATTCGAACCATGATACAGCTAATAGAGGTTGTGTTATAAGAACAACTTAAATTATTTGCTTTTCCTTCTGTTCATTACATGAACAATCAAATTCAAATATATTTGGTATTTGTATTTTACTAGAAATAGACAAGAATTGTTTGATGTTTTTCATGGCTCTGATAGCATAAACGGTAAAATATAGGTTTGGAAAGTTTTAGACGTTCACAGCTTTTTGGAAATCGATATATTAGTTACTGCGTAATTGGAAAGCTTCATAGTCCAGCCATCCACGCAATATTAGGAAGGATGACTGGGGAAAGTTTAGATACACTTTCAACACGTATATGCCTAAGATATCTAAATAATAACAAAATAAATGGTTACCCATTATATCCCATGAAGGAATCGGGGATAGATTCTCACAACCAGTGATCTGTGAGCTGTCACTGATTGGGACCTACAGTTTTTACACTGGTTGGGACCTACAGTTTTTACAACGGCTTTTTTGAAAAGCATTTTCATGGTGTCGCCGTCACTATGCGAGGTGACCGCCGTGGAGAGAGCAGGCATCGAACCCAGGATCTCAAGTACAAGAGGCGCGCACACTACCCATTGCTCCACCGACAGCCAAGATTCCTAAGATATCTACGCCATATAAACAATTGTCGAATAAGTCACATCAGCCCCGAATTGATAGTATCAGCCCGCATTTTCCACGGTCAAACCAAAGGGAAGAGCGGCCACATTGGAGGTCACCACAACTTATTAAACTGAAAATGTGCTGCAGAAATCTCCTACTTACGGCAATGTCCACAAGGAAAAATAAGACTGGTATAGAAATAAAGAAGAACCGAAGGTGTTCAAGAGACAGTTGAGGAATGCTAAAAATAAGTATTACAATGTGGAAAGTTAATCTCAAGTCTCCGCACTTCAGTGAATTTTGCACGAAAAACACTGTGTACTGTTGGATAAATTAGAAAACATCGTGGTTGTGGACGGTGTCTAGTGACCAATCACTGGGGTGCTCCTGGATACACAATTCTCTGGCAATTCCGAGGGTGAAATAGACACATAACATGGTTTAACGTTACATCCCATGAAGGGATTGAGGAGAGCTTCTCACGATCAATGGTGTATGCGCTTTTTAGTTTTTACACGTACTGATTGAGACCTACAGTTTTACACCGGTTCCGAACGGTATTTTGAGAAGCTTTTTTATTGCTAAATACTCGATGGTGTTGCCGTCATTAAGCCAGGTGACCGCCGTCGAAAGAAATTTAAGGTGCTCAGAGCAGGGACCGAACCAACGTTCTCATGAACAAGAGTTGCACACACTACCATTGTACCATTGCACCACCGACGGAAATATATACTTCTGGTGGATATTCCGTTGAAGGCAGTGCAACGTCCCGCAAGGGATGAAGGGACATTCCTCGATAGCTGTCTTAGGACCAACATTAGGCACAGGCTACTACAGCCTACTTAACATCATGCTTACAGCAATGGAAGGCTGACCAAGACCACTCTGCTTTATGTGGTCAACTTTAGAGAAATTTATCTAGGTGTTAAAAAATATACTATCGTAGCTTTATTGGACATTGAGGTATGTAAATAACCATGTAAATCCAGTAGTAAAATTTGCAACCCCCACGGCTCTGGGGGTGTCAGTAATATCAGATTATGTGCCCACAACCTTCTTACAAAGAGACACATTTTGTCTAGCTTAGGGTCGTCGGACCTCTATAGGTATAGACACCGGTCTTCTATAGATTTGCTATAGAATCACTTCGTGAACAGTATTCTGCTTTCTAAGACGAATATGGATGTTAATAGCGGTTAGAAGGAAGTTTACAGGTATTCTTAGGGGTATCCTCCAATAGTGTCATCACCACACAGGCTTCAGATAATGGTCGTGGGGTGAATCCAAATGTATTACCCGTGAATTCCTCTTCTCTGTAAGCGCAAAAATCCTTAATTAATTTTGCTAGGCCTGAATTTAAACTTCAAACCCAACAATATGGAAAGAGCTAAAAAGAACGTGATGTCGTTATATACCTGTAAGAGTTCAATAGGAAAACGCAGGGATCTGACGCCGCATATAGTTCATGGGCACTAGTTTTATCGGCTCCACGAAATAACCCCCAAGGACATAACCCCCAAACGAGAAATGAAATAATCTCCAATGTTAATTCACACATTTTTGGGTGTTTTTTTATACGAAAAAACAACAAAATTTTTTTTGGAAGTTAGTTTGTGTTCCAATCGGGGTTTCCAACGTATGAAATAATCTCCAATGAAATTCTATGAAAATGGGTCTTTGAAATTGTATGAAAATTTTCCTTTGTTTCCATTTTGCCTTGGACTTCATTTCATTTTTGTTTGGTTTTATTTCATTCTTTGTTTTTGTATGTTATTTCTCTTGTTCGGGTTTATTTCATTGGGTGCCATTTCCTGGGCGTTATTTCCTTAGGAGATATTTCGTGGAGCCGTTATATCAATGATTATGTATGGCGTTATCCTCTAGTGGGCGATTCTATGGATGCCCACCTACTGCGTGGTACTGAATAAAGTACTGCGAATAGCTGGCATGAGTATCTGTGGTACGTTAAGGAGGACAACGACTGACGTACTGACTATCCTATTACATTTAGGACACTACTACTAGACGTTGAAGTGGTTAGAAAACATCATCATTTTCCATTTATCCCTTTGTTATATGCAGACTTCCACTCTAACTTAACCTATTTTTATATATGGAGAAAATAATAGAAAACCAATAAATTTTAAATTTCATTAAACAGACTCAAAACTGATATAAATAGTAATCCTCATGTGAACCTGGAAAATATAAATCAAACGCATCATATATTTTATAACATGGGATATGGGTTGTGAATCACTTTTAATTGCAGATGTGAAACGAAAATGTATAAACGAGTTGAGTCTTAATTTTGCTGATGCCATATCATCAATTATTATTTTTTTTTTTTTTTTTTTTTTTTTATTAATACTATCATTGTACTAAGATTAAAATAAATATTTACATAGTTTGAGTTTTTACATTTAGTATTGCAGCAAATATATCGTTTTTAACAAAAATATTTACAATTAAAATTAATTCTGATATAAGGTAAAAAGATAGAGAAAAACCTTTAATTTTTATGAGAAATTTTATACTAATTAATTATGATAACTTCGTTGCCGAAATTATAAAATGTAGTTAGTTACACAAATTTCTTATTATTTCGTAGTTTGAAGATCTACATCTATCTTCGAATCTGTGTTGTAGTTCAAGATAAACTGAAATAAGTGGTTTGTGGTTGTAATTTTCATGCAAGAGATCAGTACTGAATCGTCGATTTAAATTGTGAATTATTTTTAAGTTCTTGTTCTGTATAATTTGTAATTTTTTAAGGTTTGTTTTGGCACTTCTTGGAAACCAGACCTGACAACCATATGTCATAATAGGGCGAATGCACATATTATAAATGAGGATTTTGTTTTTTAAATTCAATGTAGATTTTCTGCAAAGTAGCGGGTAAAGTGATCTTCCACACTTTAGTGCTTTGTCTCGTGTATTTGTGATGTGACTTGAGAAGTTCAATTTTTTATCGATTATAACACCAAGATATTTTATTGAATCTTGCAGAGGAAGAACTGAACCCTGTATTTCAAGAGTTCCCGTAGGTACACGTTTTGGTGATTTATTAAACGGGAATATAATCGATTGTGTTTTATTTTGGTTGATTTTTATCTTCCATTTTTCAAAGTACTTTTGTGATATTTGCAACGCTTTTTTCATCCTCTTTATAATAGCATTTGAGACCTTTCCGGTACTTATTATTGCTGAATCATCTGCATAGAAAGCGGCAGCTTGATTTGTTGGTATTTTAAAATCCGAGATGTATATTGAGTATAATATAGGTGATAGGACCGAACCTTGTGGAACACCGGCTGGTATATTTCTTAATGATGATTCTGCATCATCAATACAAACGCTGAAGTTGCGGCCGGATAAAAAACTTTTGACAATTTTTTGTAGATAGATCGGGAAATTAAAATTATTTAGTTTGAAGATGATGCCGTCATGCCATACCGAATCAAATGCTTTTTCAATATCCAGTAGAACCATCCCTGTACTTTTTCGGTTATTCTTATTCTCTGATATTATGTTAACAACTCTCTTTAGTTGGTGCACGGTGGAGTGTCCTTTCCTGAATCCAAATTGTTCTTTGTTTAAAATGCCGTTTTCCTCCGCAAATTCAGATATTCTTCGTAATATTATTTTTTCGAATATTTTCCCAATTATGCTTAGCATACTAATTGGCCTGTAGCTTGAAGGGGATTTGATATTCTTTCCACGTTTCAAAATTGGGATAACTTTAGCATTTTTGAATATACTGGGGAAGTAACCGTTGATTAAGCACCAATTAAAAACAATAGTCAGCGCGTTGAAAAATACATTAGACATTTGCTTTACCAACACTGGTTTTATACCATCTTTACCAGGTGATTTGTTGTTCTTCAGTTTCTTTGTGTAATATCTCACTTCTTCCAACGATGTAAGATCAGCTGTTTCGCACGTGTTAGTCTGAGAGTTTAACCAATTGACATAATTCGCCACATTCTGATCAACTGGAGAGCTAATTGTCTGTGTTGTGCAGTGAGAGTTTTCAAAGACGTCAGCTACTGCATTGGCTATATTCTCACTGTTTTGAGTATCAACACCATCAACAGTCATGACATTAACAGCTGACTTTTTACCTCTCATTGCTTTTGTCAATTTAAAGAATTTTTTGCTGCCGTGTGGAAGTTTTTCTAAAAACTTAGTCCAATTGGAATTAATATCTGCAAATATGTGAAAATCAATCAACCTGGTGAGCAGGTTTAAGGTGCATTTCAGTGACGGTTTTTGGGGTGGAGAAGCTCGTTGAAGTTTTCGGGTGTATCTATTCCTTTGGCCAATGAGATACAAGCTTAATTGGGAAAGCCTTCGCAGCCACGGTTGTCGTTCTCTTCTTGGAACTTTTCTATCTGCTTCTTGAAGGGTATTTGTAATTTTTAATAGAATTTCTTCAATATTTGAAGTAGTTATTCTTGTAGATTGCAGGTATCGGATTTGATCATCAACTAGTTGTCTGATTGAGGTCCAATTAGCATCGCCGTATGATGGTGCCGTAAATGTCTTATGGATGACGGAACCAAATATTTCGCAGGTGATTGGTACATGGTCTGAGCATAAAAGGCCCGGGTGTGTTTCAATAGCCGATATGTTAAGACTAGAGTTGGTCAAAAGAATATCTAAAACCGAGGGCTGAATTTGGCCCACGCCTTGTCCAAAACGGGTAAATGTAGACGGAGCATAAATATAATAGTTGTTTTGTAATTGATGGTTGTAGAGAGAATTACCAGCAGAATTGTTTTTATGGCAGTTCCAGCTAGTATGATGGGCATTCAAATCGCCAAAAATAAAGAATTCATTTGCTGATGTGGTGATTTTATTGAGATCTTCGGTGAAATTTGCAGTATATTTAGGGTTATATGCAGAAATTAGTCTGATTTGTCTTCCGTTTATTTCTACTGAAATTGCTACAGTCTCCATTGTTGTTGTTCCCAAGTTTGGCAAACAGCTGTGAGGGATAGACTCTCTTATTGCTATTAAAACCCCACCTCCGTGGGTATTTCTGTCATTTCTGTAGACCTTAAAGTTCAACAGTCGAAATTTGTGATGAGTCTTTAAAAAGGTTTCATTAATTAGTATTATGTCAATTCTTTTTTCGTGAAGGACTTGTTCAAGTTGTGCAATTACTGAGTGATTTGTGATGCCTTGGGAGTTCCAGTGCATAACGTGAAGGCTATGTATTCTCTTTAGTCTAAATGACATGTTTGAGCATCATTCCCAGAACTCGCATTTTGTCAAATTTATTTCTGCATTTCTGTAATGCATCAAGAGCTTCAAAGTATATTTCCAAGATTTTCTCATTGGAGATATCATTTTCATCATTATAATGTTGTTTGTCACTATTAATTTGTGGTTTCCGTCGTTCTTTTTCGTACGGGTTATGCCTTCTAGGCCAAGTAACATTTGGAACTTGATCATTTGCACTAAGTGTTTGTGGAAAATCTGCTTCTGATAATGAGAAGTTCGTTCTGATGTTGACATTTGTGTATCTTTGTCTATTAGTTGTAACTTTCTGGCGTATATCTAAATACTCACGTCTAGAAAGACATTTAGGGTCATCGGCTCGATGGTTAACATTTTTTAATTTCTTGCTAACACCATTAAAACATTTGTAGACAACTGGGTCCTTAAGCGATGATTTACTAAGTGGACAAGTAGAAGATTCATGTGGTCCGCCACATCCAAGACATACTGTTTTCCTGTAACAGTTAGCAGATCCGTGTCCAAACATTGCACATTTGGAACATTGTGTTGGTCCCTTAGAGCGCTTTAAAGGATTTCTCCAGTGGACGACAATATTATGGAGGTATTTGATTCTTAACACTTCCTTTTTAGTTATTTGGTTCCGGTCAAATTCTATAGCATACAGTGCATCGTCAGGGCTAGATCTGGCTGTTTTTATTTCATTTATGGTGATAGGCTCAATGTTGAAGCTGTGCTTAAATTCTTCGAGAATAGTTGCAGTGCTTACTTGGGGAAGTCCGAAGAGCATTAGTTTGAATCTCTTCTGATCGTTCACTGGATGAGTGTGGAATGTTATCTTATTTAGTTGAAGCTTTTTAATCATGTCCTCGCGGTCAGTAAGCGTGTTCGGCATTACCTTCGTTCCGACTGACATTCTTTTGTATTTCCCATTCGATCCTAGGAGTTTAATCACCGATGCGAAGTTCTGGTTGTCGTCCACTACAAGTGGTGGAGCTTTTACAATGGAATCAATAACCACTTTGTCAATGCTGTCACTGTCGTCATCATCCATATCGGATAGAGGTTGGAATCTGTTACTACTGGAGGGAACAGTAGTCTTCTGTTGCTTGAATTTTGGTCTATTACCCCAAAATTTCTTACGCTTTGGTGCCATTGTTAGTTTAATTCAGATATAATTTATCAAAAAATTATATTTCTAAGAAAATTTTCTCTTAGTCAGCTGATAGCTGTTAGATAAGGTTAAGAACGCGTTCGAATGCTCAGAGAGTCAAACGAAAACTGATCAATTATTATTTCTTATAATACACCTGCTCAAAAACAAAATAACCCGTAGTACATACAAAGTTCTGTGTGTCCTTCCCTATAGCTCTCATATAATTCGATAGGCTTTCAATCTGCACAGACGTCAGTTTAACAGTTTTTGCCGATGTTTCTATAATTAAGGGCAAAATATAAAATGTCATTACACGTTTCTTTCCTGATGGCTGGTGCTACATGGGTTTCTCTCTCTTGCTTTTCCGAAAAGTCTATCTGTGCTGTCCATTTGTGCCCTTTTGCATTGGTTGGCACATGCCAAGGTGTAGATGGTGGTATAGGCAGGTTTACGCGATTGGGTATGCGGATATTTGCATGTTTGTAAGAAAAATTGCTTTTTGTGTCTGATTTCAATAAGTGGGCGCCCGTGGAGGCGTTGATTCGTATGAGTCCACAGACAAAAAACATCACATAACTATTCTCTTCACCAACACCTAAGAATTAAGATAACAAATTTAAGCACACATTTCAGTTATCATCGTGAATACAATGGTGGCTATGCATTGCGAGGGTGGTATCATAATTTTGAGAGCTCAACTGTCTGATTACACTGTGTGTGACCAAAAATCTGAATTGAGTGAACCTGCATAATTTTGATACGCTGAATGTAATGGCATTTCCCGTTTTTCTCTACCACGTCAAAATTTCGAGATATTTGACCCCAAAGTTTGCTGGGATGTCAACAACTGTAATATTTTTGAGACTGAATTAGAGGCAGAACGCTTCAAACTTGAAGTTTGACTTCTGAGTAAGAAATGTAGAGGACCTTAAGAAGAATACCAGCTTCAAGTTTGTACCCCCTCTCCTCCTCCCTTGCCCCAAATAACTCGGCAAAAACATTATTATTAGTGGTAAGGGGGGGAGAAGAGGGGATACAAACTTGAAGTTGGTATTCTTCTTAAGGTCCTCTACATTTCTTACTCAGAAGTCAAACTTCAATTTTGAAGCGTTCTGCCTCTAATTCAGTCTCAAAAATATTACAGTTGTTGACATCCCAGCAAACCTTGGAGTCAAATATCTCGAAATTTTGACGTGGTAGAGAAAAACGGGAAATGCCATTAGATTCAGCGTATCAAAATTATGCAGGTGCGCTATGTTTCACTAAATTCAGATTTTTAAAGTGCAAAAATCACACACAGTGTTATTGAAAATTTTGCAGTGTTTTAATAAAATCAGCAATGATAGCAATGCGACGGTAAAGCCACCAGGAAAATGTAAATATTTCTTCATCCTTTAGAAAACTACCACCAGGCTTACAAATGACCCCCTGGTATCCATAACAAACAACATTTCGAGACAAGTCGCAAATTAATTTGACAGCGTTTAACTGTTGTTGAGTGAACATGACTCACACTGTATACACTGAAAAATCTGTATTTTTTCTTGTTTGGATGCAAATAAAAAGTGGTTTGGAGCTTGTCGCAAACATAATATATTTGTGTTCTAACACATTGTGTTTGCTATTTAATATTACATGTTTGAGACACAATGATTAATATGTTATAAAATCGGTGGTCACAAACAATAACAGCCTAACTCGGGTTAGGACAAAATTGAAAAAATTTTTTTTGAGAAGTCACCATGATCAAATAAGCAACTCTTTTTTTTGTTAAGAATTAAGTAAAGGAATTCGTTTCTCTGTTATCTGTAACACAGTTATCACAGAAACTCCGACTCCTGATTTCCAGTAAAGATATTAAACTTTAAACTGCTATCCCTGAAAAATTTTAGAATCGACTTAGGCTGATATTGTTTGTGATGTCTGTATTTGTGATGAATATACAGCAGTGTTTGTTGCGCTGTTTATGATCTCTCGAGAGCTTGAGTATAAAAGGGGGGCAACGAGAGAATATATCTTGTAAGTGTGTATCTGTATTTTTGCATTATTCTTTCAGTCAGTGATTCGTAATTATTCCTGAATGTGCGTGCAAACTGCAGATGAAGTCAGTGTTTCATATTTTGGCTGATGTATTGCGTTTTAGTTTCATGTATTCAGTCATCAATGGTTCATCGGACAGAGGCCATCAGAAACGAATAAACAGAAGCTTGGAAGGCTAAATTGTTTGTGATCTTGCTTTGGACTTTGTGTATGTGTCCCGTACAAACGAATGTGTGCTACCAAAGTGAGAAACGCTTTCGAGGAAAGAAATTGGAAAGGGCAGAAACGTGAAGCCCTTTGTCTGTCCGAGCCTTTTCTTAGAAAATCTAAGTGGCGCACCATTTGTTAAATAAGTACAATAAAAAAAATTACTAATTAATCCACGCTTGGCTTGTATGAACTAGATTTGTATATTGTTTGCGTACCAACGCATAACTGAAACCTTCTGAAAACAAAAACGTGAGAGACAACAAAGAAAGGAGAAGTAAAGGAACAGCATATTCCCATTTCATGAAAAAAAAAATTCACTTAAAGCAAGTAGACGTAAAATGGGGCCTTTTAAATCTTATAATTTTTTGTATTAATTATTTATAAATGTGGATTTATATTGATAAAATTAATTATAATAAAGAATACATATATATTGAAATCAAAGAACAATTCGATTCTAAATATTATTATATTTGGGAGGAAATACACGTAAGTTTCCACGTAAGTATATGAAGGTTTGGGGGAACCAGGCGAATGCTTCCACGTAAGTATAAGGATGTTTGGGAGGAAATACGCATATGTTTCTGTTGTTACTGTTTATATTTAAATACAAGTGAGTTTGGGACTTGCAACCGTCTGATTGTTTCAAATGCGTTCCAAACATGTACAGGGTTCCTGCAGAATCTTTTCAGCGTGTATAGATTTATTAACCAAAACTTCTATACCACAGGGGACTGTTAAATGTAATAACCATACGTATATGAGAGATGGTTCTCTTTTTTACAAATTAAAAGTCAAATAGTTTTGCGTGATAGTTGGCAATAACACTAAAAACCAAGGACATAGATGGGAGAAGCATAAGTTTGAATAAGCAAAAGGATTAGAAGATAGGACGGCACAACACAACACCATCATGCAATAATTAAAAAGCAAACATAGCAAACATAGCGTAGTTATTGTATTCATTGCAGCATTACTAATGCTAACAGGAAGTAAATGGAAACGGATATAGCAGGAAACACAACATCAAACTTTATTTAAACACATACACACAGTTATCAACTTAGGCATGCACACTTATTTCCAAGGGCTAGATGAGGCTTACATAGTCTCATCTATGAGAACGGCAGGCAACAAACTTGGAAACGAAGTCCGTAAATGGGCAACCACAGACATACATTGTAAGGAAAACCAAGGCCACACATTTAAAACGCTGCAAATGTGTGGATATTGCACAATTTCTATTTACACTTGAAAAAGCTGTTATGTTGTGCCTTTACCGCCTCTGTTTGTCTTTGTTTTGCAAAACTCTATTTTACAGTAACTGTTCCGCAACAGGAAGCTGCAATATTTGTAGAATAGGAACGTTTCATGGTCTGCTCAATAAGTCTTCAAAAACAAACGTTATAAATATGTGCACAAGATAAAAGCAAATAGTTTCGTAATTGTATTTCCGTTTCCTTTTACCTATTTCAGTTTCAAGCACATAGTTTTTGTTTCCGTTAATCATTATTTTGATATGGTTTATAAATTGTTTGTTCTACATATTATTGTGCAGAGTTTCCACAGGAATTATATTAAATGGTTGCATTTGTTAAATAATGTGGTTGAGCATATTGTCATCCTGCTGTTAAAAATGTATGGCTACTATACATTTATGTAGGTTTTTCTAATCTTGGTACACGTTTACTTCAATCGAGGTTATTGTATTAAGTGTACATAGATACTTTTTCGGACACAGAGAATTCATGATACCATATGGCCCGAAGAATGTGAAAAAACACTAAGAAAGGTCAACTATAACTAAAGGGTGTCTCAGTAAGATTGCACTTTTTAAATTTAGAGTAATTTTTTTTCAGAAGTGGCAACTCTCAAAATTTGGAAGCTGTCACCAACGAACAACGCGTTATAATTGTGAATACCTATTTCGTAAATTTGGGAAGTTATATGGAGAATGTTCGCAAATTTCGAAGAATTTTCAGTCGAGAAAGTGCACCTAATATGTCAACCATTCGAAGAGTGGGCAACAGTTTAAGAAACAGGGTCAGTTATGGACAGTAAGACTCCTGTGCCTTAACGTACCGGTCATTCGCTTGAAACCATTGTTGCTGTAAACGAGCGTATCGCCGAAAACCCGAAAACAGAAATTCCGCATCGTCCTCAACAATTTCAAATTTCACGAAACACCACGCAGCGAATATTGACAAATGACCTCCACCTTCATGCGTACAGAATTCAGCTTATTGAGGAAATCATCCCAGCAGACCATGGAAAGCGCAGACAATTGAGTGCAATAGGTAATGGAGCAAAGTGAAGTCAATGCAAATTTTACAAAAAAGTCATATTCTCCAATGAAGCGCATTGCCATCTGAATGTCTTCGAGAATACACAAAATTGTCGAATTTGGGGCTCAGAAAATTCTCATGCAATCCATGAGAATCAAGTAAACCTACAACCAGCATTTATCTGGTGCCGATTTTGGTCAGACAGCGAAATTGAGCCTTGCTTTGTTTAAGATGAGGCCGAAACTGCAGTGACTGTGAACCGCATTCGTTACAGGCACATTATAACAAAGATTATGTGGTTTCAGCAAGACCACCTGCCACACCGCCGAGGAAACAATCGATTTATTGCAGCAACGATTTCCTGAACAACTTATCTCAAGAAATTCTGATGTCACTTGCCCACCAAGATCATGCAATTCTTTCTTTGGGTTTGTGTGAAATCTCGGGTTTATGCGAATAAACCAGTAATAATTCCTGAGCTGAAATCCGACTTCCACCCAGTCATTGGTGAAATGCTACTTTTCTCAAGAAAAGAAAAGGTATTATTTTATTTTTAAGAAAAAAGTACTTTTAAGAAAAGGAACTTTTGTAAGAAAATTTTTTTAAGAGAACGAATGGGATTCATACTGAATTTTTTTTAGAATTTGTAATTTTTTCAAGAATAGGTAAATTTTTAGGAGTAGGTACTTATCTCGAGAAAAGTTGGTTTGTTTCACAAAAATGTAATTGTTATGTCTTTATGTTGTACACCGTTCGTGATCTTTATTAGACTGAAAAGCTTAACAATGTAACACTGATGCTCATCATCTAATTTGGTTATGTACATATATAAATAACAGGGTTGCCAACTTATATACAAGTCTTACGATAACTACTTAAGTACTAAATCTTATCGATATCATAACATCTTCCTTTTTTATATATATACATATGTGACCCGGTAAGTTAAAAGGGACCTATGCTCAGAAAATAAGTTTTGGAGAAAAACGACTTTGAAGTTAAAAAGTTGATTTTGATGCGCCTGAACGCTTTTATGGGTTGAAACTTGTTACTCGGGGGTATTCGGAGTCGCTGATTACGAATCTGGTATTAGATTTTGAAAATTCAAAATGGCGGATCCAATATGGCGGATGATTTTGTTATGATATTGGATTTACTTGAAACTTGTTACTCAGGGGTTTTCGGGGTCGCTGATTACGAATCTGGTATTAGATTTTGAAAATTCAAAATGGCGGATCCAATATGGCGGATCCTATATGGCGGACTATTTTTGTTATATTATTGGATTTGTTTGGAAAATTGGTAGATGTAGCAATGAAAAGAAGAAATACTAATTCAGAATCAAAAGTGAAATCGAAGTAAGAGTATATACGAATAAGAATTAGTTTTAGTTATGTTATTGTTTTTAGTTTAAGTATTTTAAGTTATTGTTTTTTTTTTTGATTTTTAAAATAAATAGTGAAGTTTTAAATCTGCTGTTCGTTTCATTAAAAACATCGGATATTTATCTATTATAATCATAC
The DNA here is from genome assembly GCA_963931995.1 of Phaonia tiefii. Classification (NCBI taxonomy): domain Eukaryota; kingdom Metazoa; phylum Arthropoda; class Insecta; order Diptera; family Muscidae; genus Phaonia; species Phaonia tiefii. Next base: position 57,315,032 of record OZ008368.1, on the reverse strand, counting down.
ATCTTAAATTTTTAATAGCTATCCCGAAAATTTTGTAAAAAACTAGTCCGCCAAATTGGATTTGCCATTTTGAATTTTAAAAATCCGACTTTCATAATCAGCGACCACAAAAGCCTTTGAGGAACAATTTTTTAATTTGAAGCTAATTTCTGCCAAAACTAATGCAGCTAGAAAGCTGTGGTTTGTTGCATTAGAAAGTGCGTGTTTTCTACTATAAGAAGCACCAAAAAAGTAAAAATCGATTTTTTCGACCCATAGGTCCCTTTTAACTTACCGGGTCACATATATATTTTCATTTTTAATTTTAGTTTTTGTATATAAAGTATAAAGGAGAGTTTAACAGTAAATAGTATTTAAGAATACATTAATCTTTTTGGTGAAATTCTTTTTCTTATACTCTCTTTTTCTTATTCTCTACTCACAAAGTTTTTCTTTATTTACATTTTCTAAAACATTCTCTTCTTCTATTGCTATTTTTTCTTCTGGAGAGTTCGATGCAGTTTTAATATAAATGTTTGGTTTTTTTAAAATGTGTTGTCTATTTCGTCTGTATTCAGTTCCGTCTACAACTTTAATTACAAAAGATCGAGGCTCTTTACAATTTGCAATTATTATTCCTGGAAGCCATACAGACATAGGATTTTTTTTAAAATAAACTTTTTCACCTAACTCTACCGGCTTGAGTTTTCTAGCATTTTTGTTATATTGCCCGCAAGACATTTCACGAGTTCTTAAAATTTTAATTTCATTATTTTTAGGCAATTTAGGTTTAAGACTTTCTGACAGTGATGGCAATTTTGTTCTTAGTTTTCTGGCTATTAGAAGTTCAGCTGGACTTAACAAATCATTTTTAGGCGACGACTATAGTGAAGTAAAGCAGTGTAGTAGTCAGTACCTGTTTCATGACATTTTGTTAGTACATTTTTTATTGTCTGCACCGATCTTTCCGCCAGACCGTTTGATCTAGGTAAATAAGGACTTGATGTTTTATGGTCAATGCCCCAATCAACACAAAATTTTCTAAAATCTTTAGAGTTGAGTGGAGGCCCGTTCTCATATATTAGTATTGTTGGAATACCGTGACGCGCAAAACCCACATCTACTTAAGTACTAAATCCTATCGATATCATAACAGTAATATTTAATGAAAAGGTAGGTTTTTAAGAAAACGCAATTTGTTGTCAGAAAATGTAGTTCTTTAAGAAAATGTACTTTTTTTTAAAAACATTTTTTTTTTAGGAAAAGGTACTTTTTGTAAGAAAATTAACTTTTTTAAGCAATGGTACTTTTTTAAGATAAGATATTTTTTTAAGAAAATTTACTTTGTTTAAGAATATAAATTAACATTTTTGTTGAGGAAATTAACTATTTTTTGCCAGTCTTGCACTTTGGCTTTTCTAAATTTACATTTTATTAGGTCCGAAAGTACAACACTAAACATTGGTTACAGGCTCCACCTAGAAAACTTCCCATTAAACAAGAAATTTTCCAACATATGTGAGACATCTAGTTATTTCCTAAACAATATAGTTGATAATAGTGGCTTGCAGCATAATAGCAGGCGAGTCGTTGTTACAAGCTAGCGGTGATCGCTTGCTTGCTGGTAACCAAAACGCCAAACTAGCGATAATTTATTATAATTTATAACGGGTCCGCCATCTAACGTTTTTTTTACAACTAGTGCTTATTTCGTGAATGGTAACACTTAGCTCATGCCTGATTTGACAGATAATTAGTTTTATCCTTCCGCTGAACGAACATGGTTGTGTGTACGCTTGATCAACGCTGGGAAATATGGGAAAAATGGGACTGCGATCGACTTACAGAAGATGCCGATATTGCCAAAAAAAATCATCTTTTCAGACGAAGCTCATTTTGATCTCATTTGGGGCACAGAGAACCCGCACGCATACATTGAAAAGCCGATGCACCCAAAACGAGTCACTGTTTGGTGCGGATTTTGGTCCAGAGGCATAATTGGGCCATTTTTCTTCGAAAATGCGCAAGGAGTGGCCGTTACAGTCAATGGCGATCGTTATCGGGCCATGTTGAACGAATTTTTGTTCACAAAAATTGAAGAGGAGGATATTGGCAACATTTGGTTTCAACAGGACGGTGCTACGTGCCACACAGCCGAAGCTACACTCGATGTTTTGCGCCCTGTTTTTGAAGATCGTATTATCAGCCGCAGAGCTGAAGTCGTTTGGCAACCTAGGAGCTGTGATTTGACACCGTTTGAGTATTATTTGTGGGGTGCCCTCAAACATAAGTGTTACGCCGACAAGCTAGAGACAATTGACGCTTTAAAGGACAATATTCGAGAAGCCTTGGTGAAATACAGCTGCACACAATCGATAATGTAATTAAAAAATGGACCGATCGTGTAGGCTACTGCATGGCTAGCCGAGGCAGCCATTTGAATGAAGTTATTATCCATTATTAACCGGAACGATTGTACTATCAAATAAAAAAAGAAATTTTAGAAAATATTCAGTAGTTTGTTTTTTATAGCAGTTTCAAAAAAAAAAGTTATTTGGCGGACCCTTTATAATTGTTTTTCTCTGACGCAGGTTTGTAGTTATTCTTGAATATGTGTATATTGTTTTCTTAGTCTTTGACTCACAATAACGATGTCCAACACAGTGTTCCTGATTTTTCATACTGGCAACTTTCTGCCTTTTTTTTACCCGAAAAAAATATAATCGTCTTTCTCTAACGCATGGTAAAATGGTGTCCCATAACATTTCACGAAGTGATAATGGAGAGCTTCTTTAAACGTTTACACTCACTGATTACACCGGTTCGCAACGGCATTTGAGAAGCTTTTTCATGGCTAGGCACTCGATAGTGTCGCCATCACTAAGCGCGGTGGCCGTCGTCGAAAAAAATGTAAGGCAGTCTGAGCAGGGCCGTCGGTGGTGCAATGGTTAGTGTGCGCGGCTCTTGTACATGAGATCCTGGGTTCGAACCCTGCTCTGACCACCTTCAAATTTTCTTTCGGCGGCGGCCACCTCGCATAGTGACGGCGACACTATCGAGTATCTAGCCATGGAAAAGCTTCTCAAATTACCGTTCGGAATCGGTGTAAAACTGTAGGTCCCAATCAGAGAGTGAAAACTGGAAAGCGCACAGCTCAGTGATTGTGAGAAGTTCTCCCCAGTCCCTTCATGGGATGTAATGGGAAACCATTTATTTATTTAGTCTGAGCAGGGATCGAACATACGTTCTCTTGTACAAGAGTCGCGAACACTAACCATTGCACCACCGATGGCCACCTTGCTCTAACGCATGGTTTGTATTTATTCTTGCAAATTTTTATATTCTTCTCCTTAACGATAACGATATCCGCCTAATATCGCTTAGATCTCCATACAAAATAAGAGATAATCTAAGCAAGCGGTGTAACCAAATCACGGCGAGTGTTAAAACAAAAGTAGTTTATTTTTTTTATTATTTAGAACCCATCCCGCAACGTGCGATAAGGAACATCGTTCCAATAATCATTATAATGGTAATTCTTTTGCATTTGCACTAGATAAAGTAATGCAATTTAAAATCTACTGCACATTAAAACATCCCAACACGGATTTTGACACACCAATAAAATTCAGTTGTCCTGGGAACTGAAGCCCATAGATCATTTGAAGCACCGTGTATCTACCAATATGAAGCACCGTGTATCAACCAATTGAACAACTAGCAGTTGATGCCGCTTCTTTAAAAACAAAAAATTACATAGCAAAATTGCCGCATTTGGGCAGCTCAAAATCCATATGTCATTCAAGAAAAAACCATCCACTCAGAACGAGTCATATTTTAACGTGGTTTTAGGGCTGGCAGAGACATAGATCGGTCCTTTTTTGAAAATGATAACGATATCACTGTTACTGTAATCGGTGAACGTTATCGTGACATGACAACAAACTTTTTATGGACTGAATTAGATGGCACGGACTTGGATATGTGGCTTCAACAGGACCTCTTTCACTGGCTCTTACAAAATTTCCTATACTTCGACTCCTAAACGTCAACTTCGAATCCCCACCTCTATTGAAATCAAAGCTACGGAAGCTTCTTTATACAAAACTAGGTTACATAAATGTTTATCAACACTAATCTTCTGCATACAAATACAAATTATTGGAAATAAATATTTATCAACAGAGTTACTATATCGCAAAACGGACACGTTATAGTTTGCGATTGGTTGATTGTTCAAACGCATGGAAAATGCAAAAGCTAAGCGTGTCTATAAACATAAACATAGAAACCTAGTGAATAACACCACTAAGCATACAATTTCAATCAACCAATAAACATACTGGTACAGGTTTTATTCTGCGATGTCGATTAACTTCATTGGTATGCATATTAAAACTGTGGAATTGTTTCCATTTTATATTAGAATATCTAAGCGAAAATTGACGCCAACTACTACAAATACGTCACTACAAATACAATACATGCCCGAAACTCATAACCTATGGGTAATGATTGCAAGGATCCAAAATAAATCATGAGCAAAAAAGGAAAGGTATTTGAGTGTTAAATTTATGCTTTGATAGGAATGTTTGTATAGATACAACTAAAAAATGAGCGTGTTAATATCCTGTTCGTGTTTGTAAAGTGAGACAAACAAAACAGTTGCATAATATGTAAACAATACTGTGCTCACATATTAGCCACAAAAATGCAGACAATCAGGTATTGCTAGGGAATTCAAATTCCCGGTCTTTTCATTTCCCGGGAAAGCGGGGAATATAAATAAATTTCCCGGTTGAAATATGAACCTCTTATTTTTCGAAATTTTTATTTCACTTTTGCACCACAAATGCGAACAAATTTTACAAACATCTAATATAACTCAATATGATAAAAAATCTGTTATATGATGCATCTAATACTAACGAGGATTTACATGCATTTTAAATTTGGCAGCCAAATTTTTGTGAAACTTATGTACCTAACAAAATGTTATCCATATTTAAATACAAGGTGGCTCAAAAGTAAACTTCCGATGTTTTTTGGCTGTAATTTAAAAAAAAAAGTGAAAAACTTTGATTCTTCTTGTGGATTATTTTTATTTGGTCTTTTAATTTTTTTTACATCAAGTCGAGAATATGATGTCATGTAAATGGCCGCCGCCACAGTTGATTGTCATTTGAGCCCCATTTTCCATCACTTTGGATACGTCCTCACATTCTTGACGGATATTGTCTTTAAGAGCTGCAAGAGTCTGAGGCTTGTTGACATAAACCCGCGACTTCAAAAAGCCCCACAAAAAGAAGTCTGGAGCGGTGTAATGGCTATTCGTGTGTTACACGCGGTTTTTCAGTGCCCCAGAAGCGTAAATTTTGCTTGTTTACGTACCCGCTAAGATGGAAATGGGCCTCATCACTCATGATTATTTTTGATGAAAAATCATCTTCCTCTTGGTGGTGATTATGCAAAGATCAAGTAAGACATACGTTTTCCTTCAAGATATAAAATGATGTGTTTAGCCTTCACCGATAGGAGATATGAAAGTTTAAAATTAAAATATATGTCTAAAATATATTTCATAGAATTTAAAAAAAATTAATGATACTGACGAAACTAACTAAAGGGTGAATATTGGTAAAAATTTTACAGTTTTACATTAGTTGAAAAGGGGTTCGAAAAGATTTGGAAATTGTTTTTTTTTTATTAACGATTCTATCCCAAGTATATTTTTCGATTTCCTTTAAGCTATACCGATCAGGGTTTTTCTGAATTAGAAAAAATATAAATAGACGGAACCAGGACTTGAACCCTTGTTGGCGGACGATGACTCCAAAGTTTGTGTCTCGTTTTATCAGCTCATTATAGCTCTACGCCATGTATGGAGATTGTTGTAAACTTTTTCTGAGTTTGGCAAAATATAACTTCATTGTGTTTGTAAAATTTGGATATGAATAAAAAACTATTGCTTAGATATATCCCTAGATACATCGCCGCAACGAAAATTATGTCATTAACTTGAATACTTTCGTTACTGCTAGGCATATGTTTCATTACTATGACGAATATGTTCCATTGTTGTGTTTAATATTGTTAATTGAGGTAAGAAGCTGGCTTAGTAATTTAATCATCTATATGTGAATAATGTACAAATATTAACATCAAGCACCATTTTTTGCACATTTTATACTACTGTCCAATTTATTTCGTAGAAAAGTAAAAAGTATTATTTTGATTTTGATAAATGACGCAGAATATATATATGTAGTTTCGGTCAATTTGACGGTTATGTGTTTAAGCATTGTTGCGAAAAAGGTATTAAATTTTGGTGTTAAAACAGAGTTGCTCTTATTTGACACAAATCAGTATCGTGGCTTTAGTGACTGACACGTTGCAGTAACACATTATTTTTGTTAAGTTTAACAGTAATTAACAAATACAATTTTTAAAAAATCAAAAGATAACCAAACCTCAAAAATTTTGCCTCAAACCTTAAAAATTACATTATTAAAATAAGTTTCTCTAAAATCCACAGTTGATATATTCGTTGCAGAAGCAACAATTGAGTTGCTGGAGCAACGCAGCAATGAACATTAAACAAATATTGTAGAACATGCGTTATTACTGCAACGATAAATACTCGAATAATCGTATTTATTTCAGTGAGCTAATACTAATATTTTACGAAAATACAAAAATGTAAAACATATAGAATAGCCAAGTGCAAGAAGAGCTTGCTGGATTACACTTTTTTGCTAAAATATTCTATAATATTGTATTGGAAATTTCCAGGGATTCCCGGTCGGACTTCCCGGAAAAGTGGGAACCGAAAATTAACGAAATTCCCGCCCGGGATGCATTCTCTAGATACTGCACATATACCCGTTCATGCATACTTTGTCGGTTTTCCATAAGCACAAACACTCAAAGAAAGGACATGTTTGAATGCACCAGAAATTACCAAACACAGCAATTGCCATCAATTACCATCACCTTCATTAACACTACAACTACCACTATCGTCACCAAAACAAACATATAATAGTATGCGTAGATTTTGGGTTTGGCTGGTGGCAGGCTCCTGGGTTCACTGTTCATTTTGGTTATTTTGGTTTGCGTGTTACCCTTGTGATTATATATAAGAAACAACAAAGTATTACTAAGGTACTTAAAGGGGCGGAAATGACACAGTAAACCTGGCATGAAAAACGTATGCAAAGAATGGCATGGCAGCTATGAGGTTAAAATCAACAGGCCAAACCGATCGATATTGTGCTGGGTGGTATATTTGTACGCTCTGCACCACTAACATAGTGACAAAATAAAAACGAGTTGTCTAACAGCCAGAATTAACTAATGCGAAAGAAATGTAAAGCCAAAGATGAGTAAATCGCCAGTATGGGTTTTGCAAAAATATTTTAAATTTATTTTGAAAATTATGTGAATTTTTTTTCAAAATTTAACTTAACTGTTTACAGTTAAAATCTATTAAAATTAAGAACTCTTATAATCCATCTGACATCACTCTACAGTACTTCGTATAGAAATCCAAGACACATAACTCGGGGACAACGTTTAAATTTGTAAATTACTTTCGAACGTTAAGATAGAGCAGTTTACAGTCAACAGGAGTATTGAAAATTTGAGTCATTACATGGTGAATGGTTTGTGATGCCATCTTTCAAAGAAAAGCAATCTGGCATACAAAGTATCAATAAACAAACAGGAAATAGGCTAAAGATCAAATTACTTTTTAGACATTTTGTGGAGTTTTACCCAAAATTTATTTTTTTTTTGTGTTCAACATTGAAATAATATCGCCTCGTCGTATGGATAAATCATTTTCATTATTGTTTAAACGTTGCTACAATGACAAGTCTCGCATATCCGAAAATTTGGTAGTCGCTGCAGTGACAAATTTTATATATCGTCACCTAAAATCCAAAATGACGTAACAACAATATTCCAAAATTTGCTTTCTCATTGATTACGATATGTTTGACTAAAATACGTGACTTGGCAGAGTTTTAAACATCTAAGTTCAAAATCAACGATTTTATTTAAAGGACTAAATAGAAGAAGTTTTTGATAAATCCAGGTTTTTTTCTTTGAACTACAATTTTTTATAAAATTTCGATGTACGTATACTTACAATTGACTATACTACATATCCCCACAAACTTTGAGACATCTACGATCCAAAATGGCAACTTTATTCACAAAATTCCGATTCCATAACTAAGTAGATTTTGCCTCTCCTGTAAAGTGATGAAAATGTTGTTACGTCTTTTTGAATTTTAGGCGACGATATGATTTCTTTGACAATTTTCCATTTCGTTGCTGCAACAACTTAATTTTCATTCCTGCAAAACTATTATTTAACTTGGATTTTGTAAATAACTAGGTTAAACATTAAAAAAAACAGGACGTGCATGAAATTTAAACTACTGATATTAGGTTTATTTGAAGCTACTTCATTACTGTAATGAAACAAATTCATTGCAGCAATGAAATAAATTCATTGCAAGAACCAAATTTATGCATTGCAACAATGAAACAAATTCATTGCAGCAACGAACAGAATCCATTGCTGCAACGAAACAAATTCGGTGGAATAATGAATCATAATCATGGAATAATGAAGCCTTGCTTTCATCACAGTGACGAAGAATTTGCAGCTGATGAACATATTTTCATAGCGGGAATGAAAATCTATGTTAGCTCACTTTCGATTCCCAAAGTAGTTGGAGTGATGAACATTTTCATCCTGTCACGATGCTTTTCCGACTATTAAATGGAAAACAGGTAAAATATCATACAGTTTCAGTTATCTTGTAAAGGGTGCTCAGTAAGAATGCACGTTTAGTTTTAAAATAAAAACACATATTTTTGGAGATAGTTGTGATTTCTTTATTGCATTACAAAGAAGACATGTTCCGATTATGTATGGAATAAAATATCTGTCAAATGACCCCCACGCTCTGATGACAGACCATTACTCTTTTCATGAAATTTTCCATGACTCTTTCACAGACATGTGGCTGTATCCCACCGATGACTCGTTGGATCTCGGATTTGAGCCTAGCAATTGTTCCTGGTTTATTCGCATAAATCCAAGATTTTACAAAGCAGCAAAGAAAGAAATAACACAGCGTTAAATCGCATAATCTTGGTAGCCAGTTGACATCAGAATTTCTTGAGTTAATTTGTTCTGCAAATCGTTGCTGCAATAAATCAATTGTTTTATGCGCACTATGAGAGGGGGCGGCGTTTTACTGAAACCAAATGTCGTCCAGATCCCTGCCGCCCAGTTGAGGACACAAGAACTTCGTTATCATGTTCCTGTAATGAATGCTGTTCACAGTCAGTTCAATTTCGGCCTCATCTTCAAAAAATGTAAGGCCCAATCACCCGCCCGTGGATGAATTTGCTTCTAATGCACTGCATGAGGATTTTATGTGCCCTAAATTCGAAAATTTTATGTAAACAATTAGTTAATCACTAAATACGAGAATCTCTATCATAAATTCTCACATACCGTTTTAGTAATTTTTAAATAAAATTTTTATAGTAAAGGACATTTACTGGTTTCTTCTCATGCTCAATACAATACATAAATTTTTCTTTAAATGATGTATATTGAATATTTAAATTTAACTTTGAATTTTCTAACATTATCTGAAATATAAAAGACATTTAGGGTGTTCACGAAAGACTGCTTATCAGCTCATATGCTTATCTCGCCAACAACAAAATACATTGAAATAAAATAAGCAACCGTGAGCAACCTGTGCCTTTGGCAAAAGCTTATCAGCTTATTTTTAGTGTTGGAAAATACCAAAAATTTAACTTGCTGACAACACGAAAAACACGAAGTTTTAGCAAATGGCATCTCAAATTTTATATTTAAGTATTGGTAGCACTGGTATTTACTTCTGTTTTTTGTTTATTAAAAAAAACAATCAAAATGAGCGCAAGTCGGGGGGTCGGGGAAACCTATGTGTACAAACGCAAAACCATAAATATTTGCATCGTATACATTTCTGACTACTTACCTTTAATGAATTCAATTTCCAAAGTACTCATATTGACTCTGAAGTCCATAATTTGTTGTTTAATGCTCTGCTTAGGCATTTTACAAACAATTTCCATTGTACATTGATGGTTTTGATTTCATTTATCGAACAGCTGATTGAAAAAAATAAGCAGATTTAGCAGATAACCAACATGGATGGGTGTTCACTAAACATCTGAAACAAGCTGAGTTGAATCAGTTTCAAATGACTCGTTCCCATTTCAAGTGCTGCCTAACATTCACAACTAATGTTTAAGCAGTTACTGCTGAGGAACGATTTGAACATACAACGTAGAACTTCAATCAAAGCAACAAAAAAAACTACAAAACACGCGGTATACAACGATCAACCACATGCTGCGTTGAGAGAAGTGTAATCGAATCATTCGAGAGCATGCTTGTGTGGCTTTGCGCTCTTTCATTCCTTCATCGTTTCAGCGCCACACTGTCAGTTGGCAGCGAGTGCAGTAGAATATTATCAATGTTATGATAGCTTGTAGCGCTTGCAGCTAACATATGTGTATCACAGTAACAAACCACAAGTAGTAGAATATTGTGGAAAGCAATAGCAACTGTTGTGTTGTTTTAAATTAAGCATTATACAACATTTCTGCTGTTATATACAAACATATGTATATTCTTTGCAAAGTTATTAAGCTATGTTGATGTAGTAAACATAATGGAAAAAAAGATTTCTTTAAAGTAGAAGTAATATAAATATTAATTTATTATTTAATGTGGTTAACTACAAACATCTTTAAACTTAAAACATAAAAAAAACTTGGAATACTTCAAAAGAAAAATAGTACCAATAAAAAACTAATCAAAACAATTCACGTAGATCTGGAAATTAAATACAAAAATAAATATATACGTATGTATATCACATTTTCAATTCATTTATCCATAAAATAGACTTAAAATATTATAAAAGGAAAGAAAGTTCTATGAAATAGCATATAAACATTTTAAAAAAGTATAAAAATTAATACATACACAGGCACATCAATTACTACACATAGAGCGATGTTTTGCTATCCGCGTTCCTTCAATGTTTCATTGCCACACTGACACAGAAGGCAGCAAGTGCAATAGAACAGTGTTCATGTTATTATAGCTTGTAGCGCGAGGATAGACCATGCATAAACAACATGAGCACTATAACATAGATGTTAGTTTGATACACTTGTGAGTTGATGATTTGCTGTGAATCAACAACTTCGTAACATTCCCTCAAAAACGAGTAATCATTCGTCAATTTTGGGTTGCTTTGGCTGTTGTTATGTTTTAGGGAAGATGTGTAGTAAAAAATGTTTACAAGTACTGTACGTATTTTGAAATGTTTTGTTTGTTAAGAAATCAAGCTGACTCGTTCTATGCTTTAGTGTTCACGTAGCCCAGAGCTTATTTTTCACCTTTTCAGCACATAAGCTGATAGGCAGCCCTGCGTGAACAACCTAATTAATTTCAATTTAAAATAAGTCAAGATAAATATAAAACACGTCAATTTAAATTTAACATATAAGTTGTAAATTAAAACATAACAATTTATATTTAAGATATAAAAGACTTTTGCGTACATTTAAATCACATCAGTTGAGAATTAATACATCTAGTTGTCATTTAAAATATATTAACTACAATTTAAAAAGCATCAACTAAAATTCAACAAACGTCAATTGAAATTTAAGGCAATTTTATCATACGATTGACACGATTTTCAGTATATTTTTTTGTTCATGTTTGTAGCTAGTCGCAAATATAAAATAATTGTGTACAAACCCATTGTGTTTACTATATAATATTTTGCATTCTCTTCTGAAACCTGACAGAGAGACAGAAAACAATCAAAGGAACAAAAAACCGGGAAACCCTGGTTTCAATAAATCGGATAAACAGGTTATTGGGAAATTTAAATTTTTTAAAAACCGGCATTCGGTTTTACATAATAAAGGGATTTTGAATGCTTTGGTTGTAACACACAGAACCTTATCTGTTATAGATTTTTTCAGTAGCATTTATCATAAATCTATGTTTTTACCAAAAATATGCTCTTTTTGTCGGTGTCATTTACAGACATTATGAGACTTATAGAACGTTTTATAATCGCATTCAAATAAATATGGTATTTCTGCTTTAAAATAAATCAGCGTTTAAGACTCAGAGTCTCTTACATACATATGTCTCTGAAATTTGTATCACCTTTTGAGTTCATCACAAGCGAAAGTGTTTCTGGGACATACCCAACAAAACTTCATATTCAATTTATTATGCATGAACTTGTCTCACTTAAGCAACTATTAATTTGAATACAAAATAACATAAATTTGTTGTGTTCAAAAACACACATTTTTTTGTTCCACCTGCCAATCTATTTGAAATCCCTAAATTTTCCTGCGCCAACACAAAAATTCTTAAGTTTCAAAACACTAACATTAGTTTCGTCCTCACCGTTGCCATAATTAATCATAAGTTGTAAGGTCGCACACAAATACCTACAAACGAGTATGTATACATTCCCATAGACTCATATGTATGTGTGCCAACCATGTCAAAGTTTCTCGAAGCAATATTTGGAATATTTCTAGGTTTTGTTATACAAATGTCATCTTAGAATTCCCACTTGTTGGGCGGCGACTTTAACGTCGTTACTTCCTTGGCAGTGGCAGTCAATTTGAGGTAATAGAGAAGTCAAATTTTATGATGAAGTAAGTGTAAGTATATGCCTTGACATTGAAAGGTGGGCAAATTCGTATGGGAATAAGAGAAGGCAACGAGGAAAGTTGGTAAATTTTTAGTAATTTATTGAATTTTCCAGTATGAGTACCACAGTAATAAAATAAAGTAGCAGTCCTTTCTTCCACTTCCTTTTTTCTTTCCAGCTGACACTAAACAATTTTAAACCAATAAACAATAAACTTTCCTACACGACCTTGAAAAGATTTAAAATTTTTTGTGGCGCTCATAGTCTTTGAGAGATGCGGCGTGTTTCAAATTATGTTCAAAAATTGTTGAAATGTAACACACACTAAAATGGAGGACACTGTGTGAGCTAAAAGTTGAGCTAATAACTCTCAGTTTTTGTGTTCTTTCGAATTTCTCACGGACTCTCGTCTTTATATTGTAGCCACTTCGACGTTTTTACATTTTCTACTAAAAAGGTATTTTAATTTTCAGCTTAAATTTAAACAATTTTCTCCTCAGCTATTTGATTGATTTGATTGGCTGACAGGTATTTGAAATAAATTCAAATGAAATTGTTATTCAAGAAAATCAATCAAATTGACTGATGGTCAGTTAGTCTACTAAATATGTATTAAATCCAATATATGTAGTCATTTTGACGAACACCATTGGGGCAAAAAAATTATATTCAACATAAAGCACTCTGTGGCATGGAAAGTACGCAATGTTTCTTGGTTGTACTTATATACAATGAATTCAAGTAACAATTTTAGTTTCTGGTTGGGATAAAAAATTGATATTAAATAGTGGGTGGATATAGTGTAGACTTGGTTACGTTCAAGTCAATAGTCGAGTCGTGTGTACGGAGTATGATACCACAATTCTGTACATACACTAACGCCAAAGGTAGAAGATAGCCTTCTTGTGCGCTCGTTTTAGTCCCTGAGGAACTTCATGTTAATCAAAGGAAGTTCGCACTTTCATCGAATTTCTTCAATTCATTCTCCTAGAGTGATCCAAGTTTGATATTTAAATCTTGGATATACAAGGTTGGGCAATATGCATTAACGTATTGGAAGTTCTGTAGTTTTTTTCAAACGGTACAGTATATTAATATTATTTTGTTTGTTACATTCGTGAAGTAGACACATTCGAAATTTATAGTAACGAACAGCGCATTGCTATATGCAACAAGAACGAGCCATAATTGCGGCAAAGGTTGCGCGCAAAAAAAATTGTCAATGCTGTTTGGGGAAGGGACCACTTGTCATTATTTGCGCGACACAGTGCGAATTTTGAAGGATGCCTAACCAGCTCGTGTATTCTCTTGTTTTGGTGATTTGGCTTGGCCAGCGAGATCTCCCTATTTGAGTGTCCCGAACATTTTTCCCTGGATATTTTTGAAGTCGCTGGTATACGCGAACGAGTTTTGCACTTTGGGGGAGACAAAGAACGGCATTTCACCCTAAAATTGACAAAGTGACACCACAAATTCTGCGAACAGTCATGGAAAATGTAATCCAAAGAGCCAAAATTTGCAAGTCCGAATAAACATAAACACATATATAGTCTGCATACCGACATCGACGTAGTTATGCATATCAAAATATAACGTTTTCCCCGGTTAGGACATGTCAGTAGACTGGATTGAAATCAATCAGTTGGAACGGTATGCGAAGACGCACTTGAAGGACATCGACAAATAAGACGATCAAGACTTCGCTCTTGAAAGACCATGTGGAGTATTGCCTGCGGGAGCTTGGTGGAAAAAGCTGAAGATCGAGCCGTTTAAAGAACCGCGTTCCTTCATTTTGACCCTTGACCCTTCTGGATTGTTTGAGGCCATCTAAGTATCTAAGTAAGTATAACTTATGATACTTATTTAACCTCGCTTAGTGGTGGTGACACGATCGAGTACTTAGCAATGAAAAGCTTCTCAAAATACCGCCCGAAACCGGTGTAAGATTGAAGGTCGCAATCAGGGAGTGAAAAATTAAAAGTGCACAGATCACTGGCTGTGAGAAGCTCTCTCCAATCCCGCCATAGGATGTAAACGGAAATGTTCTTTTAGTCCCTATTTCGAGAAATGTCAAAAAGTACCTTAAACCGGCAATTTTGGTAATACAAATGTTCTACGAAAGTGTTGCTCAGAAAATTTCAGTAGTGGTTGTCAAAGAGATGGATGGATGGATGTCGTCAACCTTTTCCGGTCCTTTTAATCCTTTTTGAAAGCAGTGGTTAGATAGCGACCTAGGATAGGCAAATGGTTACAGTTTGATTTCAGAATATGCCGTGGAAAATAAAAAAGGGATATTTATACAGATTACAAGGACTTTGTCTCTGACAATATACATACATACATGGTGTCCCATAACATCCCACGAAGGAATTGGGGAGAGCTTCTCACAACCGGTGAGATGTGCGCTTTCCAGTTTTACACTCACTGATTGGGACCCACAGTTTTAACTGCACAACCCCTTCTCAAATTTACTAAGCCATATTTTCGTAACATATTTGAATATCAAAAAGTCACGTTTTAAGATACTTTTTTGACATTTCGAGAAATAAGGACACAACGAGCACTTTAGAAATCGAGAAGAAGGCTCAAATTTACTACGAAAAAAAAAATCGCACTCAATTTCACTGCAGATATTACAACTCGACAATGAGCGACGCTGTTGACCAAAATAGTTTTTTGGATATTTTTGAAATATTATTTCCCCTCAAAATACAAACTTCATGGATCCCCCAATATATATATATGTACCTAAGGGGGGTCTGTCCTTTCAAAGTTTTAATACACTCACCTAAGGCTTTTATTCCATAAAACCAATCATTCACCCCAAGACAAGTTCCTCAATTTAGTTGCACTGTGCAATCGTTGAAAGTGAATAATTGTCGAAATTGAATAATCGTTAACAGACTCCTGAAGTCACTGAAAGACCCATAACAATGATCGTCATGGAGACAAGAAGGTCAAAACTCCTTACGTTAGGAATCATAACCTCATGAAGAAAAGATCCACGAAATGAGTAGAGCTTGACAGCTAAATCAACTTTTCAGTTTCAACACCACTCACTTCCCAAATCGATGAAATTAATGATTTAAGATAATAATAACGATCAGACTAACATAAAAATTAATACTTTCCCATTACATTTCACGAAGATAAAGGGAGAGATTAAGGCTAAAATTAGTGAAAACTAAAAAGACCAGAATAATATACACACAAGGTTATGTTTTGACGTGACAACGTCTTAAATTAGGTTGCGGCTGGGAGTCACTTATGAAAAAGTGTAACGCCCGGTAACGTTACGATGAGTCACCGAACACAAGTAAACGCAATGTGTTTACTTGTGTGCCAGAAACGATTTGCTTTGCTGGCTTCTAGTGGCTGTTGGTCGGTGGTGTGAGTGTTTTTGTTTTTTGGCACATCATATATATGACGACTGAGCAAGTATGTATGTGCGTATATATGTGCGTGTGTATGAATATTGATTTAGATCAGTCTGCATTGGATAAGGTATTATTTTTTGTTTTTTTTTTGTTTTTTGGCTTTATGATATGTGTAGTGTATGTTTTTTTGTTTAACCAACTAGGTTACGCCTACAAAGTGAAGGCTAGAGTTGGTGATAAGTAGAAAAGTTAACTTGTTTGTTGGGCAATCCGACTACACAAAAATACTCTGAAACCAAATTTAGATCAAAACAGAAACCTGTAAAGGAAAGTGATGAAGCCTTACTTTGTTTTTTTTTTTGAATATTTAAACTCGTTTGAAAACAAAAATTATGGAAAACAACTTAATCAATCATATTAGAGTAATTCATCAGACTACGTTATTTTACTGAAACCTGATTATCCCTAATACCCCTGACACACATGTGGTCTACAGACCATACTAGCATTCAATACCACATGTGTGTCAACCTATACCACCATTAAACCATTGAACAAACTGGTTTACACCTGGTTCGTTTACTACGTTCATGTACGTAGTATAAACGTGGTATTGTAATTAACGCAGCTAAAAATATAAATTCCGAACACTTCCAAAACAAAATGAACACAGCTACAAGTCAAATGTCATGAAATCGGCTGTAAAATTATTAAAAATGTCGAAATAAATAATTTTAATAAATAATAATAAATAATTTTATTATAATTATTCATTACAAGCACAATTTTTTTCTCCATTTCTTATTCAATTTTGATAACATATGATCAAATCTCAAATGAAACCGCAATCAATACATACTACATGTGTGATACTATATTGTAGTATCCCTGTAGGAAGTCTGGGGACAAGTGTTTCCATGTCACCGCTTTTGTCAACTATTATGGTGACATTGTCGACAATTTGTCTACAAATATTTGTCTGGCTTTGATGTGTAGTGAAATTTATGAAAAATTGACGTCAATGCTTCTTCATTTCCATTGTTTCACTTTGTTTGGTTGTGAAAACACGTGGTGTCGCGTACATTTAGTTGGAAATAATTTAAAAAGAAAAAGTGAGTTTTAAAAGACTGATAACATTTTTTTTAATGTAATTTACATAAAAAATATGATTTTAATTTTGAATTTTATGTCTTTTTATTTGGTAAAAAAATGTCAAGTGTTGACAAAAATAGCGACAATGGACTACTGGTTCACTGGTTCTAATGTCTCCATATGGTTCCAAAAGTACCACCTGGTCAGTAGTTCTTGTGTCAGTAGTTCATTCTTAATGACAAGCACATGGTAAATGTCAATAGAATTTTATATTGCCTGGGGTATATTTAGTCAGTAGTACTGGTGACACAGTCAATAGTAAGTCAGTACTGTTTCACTATAGACATTTCCTACAGGGATGTAACACCATAGTACACATACTAGAGTTTCTGTACCACATGTTTGTCTGGGGTATAAGACTATTACAATTATTTATGTGTGTACATATGTTTGTCTTATAACGCTTCTAGACCCTATACTGCAACCTTTAATCTCTACCGAGAGTTACTTTATAACCAAAGTATATTTTTCAATTGAAATCTTTATAAAAACCTAAAACAAACAAACTCCACAGAAACTAATTATTTTAAAACGTGGTAGTGTATACAGTTTCCTTAAAGGAGAATGTAAATGTCATATGTATGTTTTTTTACCATTCATGTCCTCCCAAAGAGAAAAAAAAGAGGATTTTAATCGTTTTTCAAAAAAGCGACCGACAAATATACAACCAAAAAAAGTCTCATTTACAAACAAGATTGCATATAGTAATTTACACATTTAACATGAACTTTAGGCAAATATAACCAAATCGTTTGAGGTCATGGTATTGTCTTTCGTTAAAAACGGAAATTTTATTTAACCCTTTGACCATTTAATGCTCAAAGCCTGAACTAGAAAAGTTTTATTCTTATTATCCTCATTATTTCACATCAAATGTCAATAAATATAGCATTTTAAAGCAACGAAGGAAAGTTTAATTTTAATTCTAAATAGGAGTATTGAAGTAGAAACTACCTCTCTCTCTCTTATTCCTTA
Source organism: Phaonia tiefii (assembly GCA_963931995.1). Taxonomy (NCBI): domain Eukaryota; kingdom Metazoa; phylum Arthropoda; class Insecta; order Diptera; family Muscidae; genus Phaonia; species Phaonia tiefii. The sequence continues at coordinate 57,296,770 of OZ008368.1, read as the reverse complement.
TATGACTTTCGCACCGATGCAGTCCTGAGTTCAAGTCCTTTTGTAAAGGGTCTTATGTCCTTAACACCTACTGCAAAATTAATACGATTTTGGTTTGATTCATTCAAATCTTTAAAATCAATCGATATCTCAAAATAGTTTATAGACCTTAAGTGTTTTTGTAGTGCGAAAAAGACAACTGAAACAATGTTTGTCCATTCACAGATTAATCCTTTCATTTAAATGCTGGAGGGATTTAACTGGGAATGGGAATTGAAACGTATAAGTCGAAAATGTAGGACTGTTTAGATACTTCAATTTGAGTGTAATTAAATTCATCGGTATTTTTTTCGGGTTTTACAAATTATGTTTCTATATCCATGGTAATGATCAATAGAGTTCCATAAAAAAGCGCTAACGTTGAATATTGTATGCCAATATGGCATACATTTTAACAGGAAAAGGTCGTGGCACACATGGTTCTGATACATATAATTTTTCATCTAAATTTTTCAATTCAACGGCTACTTCAATTGTGAGAAAATAACGAGACTGCCAACACATTGTGCCTCTACAATTGGAAGATCTCCTTACCTCAATTATGAATTGGTCACATATTCTGTGATATTTTTAACGTTGCTTGGGCAAAAATAAGATCACGACTATTATAAAATAAACATTTGTACAGGCTTTAATACCATAAATACATTTATTTGCTTTTATTCCATCATTTTCGCTCCATGTGTGATCTACCTTACGATTTCTTTCATGCACTCATATTCCCGTATCCTACATAAATTTCAACTTATATAAAATTCATTATTATATTTTGGAACTCGAGTCATATTTACTTGGACACTGCATCTCACCCGTGTCACTATAAACGTATGCGCGGCACGAGTACATCGGAAGCAACAGCGAGTATCAAGAGAAGGATATTTTGACAAACAGACACTACAGACATATACATTTATCCTTTATACGTATCGCCATTAACTCTTTATATTCGTGTCACAAAACATGCAAGGCAACATTACTTATTTCCGTGAGTAATAAAATAATAACAATAAGAGGAAGCGAAAGAACCGTACGAACGAAAGTGAACAGCAAAAGTAGATAAATACTGTTAAATGTATAACGATGTACTAACAACGTCAACAATAAGGACAAAGGATATTTCACATCAAACACACGTGCAAATCTGCTCATCCACCCATCCCAGAAAAAGACTAAGGCTCATATTGCCTGAATACATATGGAAAAATAGATGGAAATACACAACACAAAAAGTGGAACTCTTAGCAACAAGAGCACGCTAATATGTATGCATTTTGATTGCATTCATGTATACTTAAATACATATAATATACTGTATACTTCCCGGCGGGAAGGGTGACGGAATGACCCATCCGGCAAGACTTTCATTTCAGACCAAGGCAGGAGCTCCCACCTCCAAAATCTCTCCATCTGGCACTAATATAGACAGAACCACGCAGAAAAGCGTAGGCCAAAACAGGCCTCACCACCTGCTTATATATCAATAAGGGAACCTCGCTGCTAAGACCACCTCGCCCGGCCAAAAGCCTATACTAATCAGAAGACACCTTATTTGCTCTACGCAACACATAGTCTACATGGGCCACAAATGTGAAGTTTTCTTGAAATACAAACATTCAAGGCAAATGTCAACAGTCACTACTCCCTCTTTCCACCCTCTACTACCTCAATTTTCCCTCGCCAACACAATGCACTGCATTTATAGGGGGCATCCCCTGAGTGTTGGTTTGATAAAAAAAAAAAAAAAAAAATATCACCTAAAGGTAATTAACAACTCGTGGAAACTCGTATATCCGAATCACAACCCTTGATCCTAGCGACGAAACGCCTAATATTCGGTAACAGGTTTCTGCGCCTTCCCTTGAAAATTATCCCCATCGATTTAACCACAATGAAACGGATTGCAAAAACCTCACTTAGAGTCTGAAGGTACTCGTTAATCCTTCGGTACACAGTACTAGCTCTAACACCTGACACCCGAGCAACAAGTCTCCCTCTGGCGGAAGAGGGCTATCACTCGGCAACAAGTTATATAAACAAGGAGCCCCTGCTGCTATAATTCTTTCGCCAGAGGGAGAATCATTAACCCTCACGTGGAATGTCCGCACATCCAGAAAACTGGCGACCAACCGATCTATGCCGCTTTCAAAACCAAGGAGCCTCATTTTGCCAAGGATCGTATCATCGAAGGTCTTGGCAGAATCAAGGCTGGCAGCTATGGTCGCTCATCTTCTATTGAAATGACTGGTCACGTATTCCACCAAAACCATCAATGCATGTGATCTCCCCTCAGAAACAGATTGATTACCAAGCAATTGTTGTCGATCCTCAAAAAAGTCGAGCATTATCCCGAGCAAGAAAACTCGTGGAGCTTCCCAAACGGGGAGAGCTGTGCGTCTGGTTGGCACAGGGTATAGGGATTGGCGCTATCACAGCCTTCCTCCACGCACTAGGAAAATAACCTAAGTTAGTACAGTTGTTTAGCAACACTGATAAGAAGGACCACTCTCTCAATACGACAGTCTCATCAAAACGACATCCGGTATGCCGTCAACTACCACCGATTTCTTCGCAGGCCTCCGCTTGAGAGCATTACCAGCATCCACAGCCTTAAGAAGCAGACCATTCACATGCCTGGCATGAAGTGTGCCTTCATCCGAAACGTGAATCCCGAAGTTGACACGGTGCGCGTGGTCTACTAAAGAGGACGCTTTAGAGGAAACCGTCCCCGCAAAATCAACCAACCTCAAGTGGCCATTAGAGGCATGAAGTTGAGTCCGCGTGATTTAATGTGATTCTCGACGTGAAGTCCTTAACCACAGGTGAGCACCGCCCCACCAAGAACATGCTTGATACGACTGTTAGCGCCGCCCGTGAGATATCCGTGCTACCCCGCATAGAGGGGCAGCCAAGAGATCAGGAAAAGGAAGCCTTACACCATTGGTATACACGATTACGTGGGAGAACAAAGGCCCCGTATTCGCATATCCGCCAGCGCGACTTCTTTCTTCCGTCCACGAGCTACCAATTGAGTAAACTCTCTGTACATGAGCTACTCCTCCTTGGTAAGAGTGAGGTACTATCCAAACCTCTTCCATGATAAGGGCCACGGATCCCATATTTCGAGGATATGCACCTGCCTAGCATACTCCGTTACAAGTAACTGATATACAAGGCAAGTACATAGCCTCTACCAGCGATTTTGGTGGCAACCACAGCCAGCACGATCTCCCACAAGGGGGCCAACACCACCCGTGCTACCAGATAGGCATACTCTCTGGTCCGAGTTTCGCAGTGAAGCTGCTCCCAGTTTTTACTTTGTACTAAGTAGGGGACTGGTCACCCCCGGCGACAAAAGCATCAATCGTGAAACAATTATACAATATCAACACTAACAGCAACATCACGTGACATTGCCATTTAAATGCTAAAAATTGCAATTTAAACGGTCTAATAACTGCAGTCAGACGGCTGCAGCTTTCTCACCGTGGGAGCAAGGCTGTTTCCACCTCTTCCGGTCAATAACAGCGACCGGCAGCCAATCTTCAGGCTTCGCCCGATGATGCCCCCGTGGGTCAACAACAACAAGACACAAACTGAAAGGGCACGAGTTCGAGACCTTCCACGTGTCAATCCCAAACAGCACACGGTACCAGAAACAGGCCTCTGGTCAGACCTCGCGGCTAATCCACTTCCAAATTCGACTCCGACGAAGTCCGGGACTGGCAATCCCTGTGTTCGCAGGGTTCAGCAGTACCGACAACGAGATCCTAAACGGCTGAATAACTAGCTTGAAAAAGCCAGGATCACGAAAAACGTTTAACCACTACAAAAGGGAGACACAGATAGAGACCAGTGAAACCCACAACAACAACTAAACCGTCCTAGCGCGCCGACTCGCGAAAACACGAGAGGCAAACCGCGTTGCCACACACAACGCATCCGGAGACAGAAGCATACTACTCACACACCACTCACCACCGGATCCGGTAATCTATACGTTACTCGACCGTTGGTACTGGAATTCCAACGGCCCTGCCACTCAGATGTGACTAACGCATCTAACCGAGCCCGCCGCTCACTTCTACTCATGCTCTCTGCTCCAACTATGAGCCAATCTGACTCACCCAGTGCGTACCCCCTCTTGATTTTGAAGTCCATGCTACGACGCATCACCTCTAGATTAAGAGGAGTGGCACCCATCAAAACTTGTAGGGCCTCAGTAGACACCGTACGACATACTGGCATACATGCCAATAACATTACTCTCTGAACAGAGAATAATCGACGTTGCCCGAAGACGCTTCTAGCAGTTTCGCACCAAACAGAAGACCCAAATGTTGCCATGGCAACAAAAAGGCCCCTGTACACGGTCCTGACTGCTTGACGACTCAGACCCCACTCACTCCTCATAACACGCCTAACCTTTCCTACAACGCTCGTCAGTTTCTCGCGAAGTCTCCCTATATGAGGCAAAAAGTTCATCCTTTCTCCCATGGTGACTCCGAGGTACTTCACCTCCGTGGAGTAACGGATTGTGCCACCACCATTCAGACGCACGATTGGAAAATGGGACTTGAAACTACCCTTCAGCAACATGGTCACTGTCTTTTCCACCGATAAACTAACTCCTACACGCTCGCCCCACCGAGTGACAATACTCATCATAGCCGAGGATAGCTGTTCCAACTCGGAACGAGAACTACCCTCGACCATGATAAGCAAGTCATCAGCGTAAGCACATATCTTGCATTCGGCCTCAAGCTCATGCAAAAGCAAGTCCATCATAAGATTCCACACAAACGGTCCACAAATGGAACCCTGTGGACATCCTTGGACCACATCAACACACTCAGAACTATTTGCCCCGACTATCACTGCTTTTCTGTCAGAGAAGTAACTTCTCCAGAGTGCTACTTCCTGACACCCTAGCCCCGCTAGTCTTTCTTCCACGCTCGCCCAACTCAGATAATCAAACGTACCTTTAAAGTCGATGAAAACACCCAGAAGATACTTCTGAGTACACTCTACAACAGTTCTCCTCACGTGCGCCCAGGCATCTTCGACACTTCGGCCCCTTACAAAGCCGAACTGCCAACGGCACATGCTGTCAGCGACTCTCTCATTTAGTCTCTGCACCAGAATCCTCTCCAGTACTTTTCTAAATACTGGTAAGAGACTGATACCCCGATAAGAACGAGGATTACTCCTGTCCTTATCGATTGACTTCAAGAGTACAATGACACGGGCTACCTTCCACTCGCGTGGAAAATATCCCTCATGTACACACCGCCCATACAAAGCCTCTAGGTATTCCGGAATAGCCTTCCAGACGCTTTTACACATCTCTCCAGCTATTCCATCCATACCAGGTGACTTTCACGACTTAACTAACGCCATGCTTTCTGCGATCTCTGATCTTTCCAGCTCGGATGCAACAGTCTCAACTTCCCCAGAAGAAGAAGAAGAGGCCACTGCCTCCGCTCTCGTAAAAAGAACTCCCGCAGCAAAACTTTGACGCAATCACTCCAGGAAGTAAGAATGGCATCGCCATCTTTCAACCCGGAGAGATCTGTCCTCCTACCTCTGCCAAGGCAGATTCTATACACATGACCCCAAGGATCATTCCTATGGCAGGCAACAAACTGTCGCCAATCTTCCTCTTTCACGTTTACAAGCATATCCTTGTAATCGCTGAGGCAACTTTTGTACGCTAATCTGAGCTGGTCAAGATCACTAGCTTCGTTCCGTTTGCCTCTCTGGAAACGTTTCCTGAGACGGCGCACTTCCCTCCGCTTGAGTGTCAACTCACGTGTCCACCATCGTAATCTTCTCAAAGTTTTCTTGCGACACCTTTCAAGGAGATCGTCGTTAGCCCTATGAACAACTTCGCGTAAACACGAGACTTGCTCATCTACGGTCATACGACGAAACACTTCTATTGGAATCTCGCTAGCCTCAGCTGCGATGAATTCTCCATACACATCCCAGGTCACATCCCTGGTGCGCCACCGCACGATGTCTAAGCTGCTAACTTCAGTCCGTTCGTAAGTGAAATCAATTACAATGTAATTGTGATCACTTACGGACGGTCTGACCCTCCAACTAAACTGAAACGTTCTCAAAGCTGCGCTATTCGCAATCGTCACATCTATATCGCTAACTCCTCTACCATTATCAAAAGTGTACTGCTCACTCGGCTCATTCAAGGCATGAAGGCGGCTCGAAACAATCCATTCACTTAGCATCTCTCCCCGGTAATGGTTTTGCGACCCAGTCGAAAGTCTGAGTGTTTTGCTAAACCATAGCGGGTTTGATGCGTTAGCGTCTATCCCTAGGACGAGAGGGTTACTACTCGCAAGTAGTAGTACCGTGTCCATATATGCCAAATACGGCTCTAAAGGCTCAGAAAACTTGCAGTAACTGCTACACAAAAATATCCGTCCGAAACCCCCTTCTACACACACGCAAACCCCCAAGTCGGTCCTAGAAACCACGGTACACTCTACGTTACCGTCATTCACGACCACCGCGGAGTTAAGTCTCAAATCAGCGAAGACCCGCATACTCGCAGGCAAACCTGTAATAACACCATGGCCACAAGCAGGTTCCTGAATGAGAGCAAAACTACACTGTCGTTCTATCATTACCTCTCCTACCTCGCACATTGCCGACATTGCCCTACCACAATTTATTTGTAAGATTGGAAACCGCAGTTTCTGCAGTGAATTGCGTTACCGCAATCCCTTGCACAGTGACCCTGCTGTCCACACCGAGAACAGGCATTCTCTTTCCATCTGCACTCAATAACGTAGTGATCAAACGACAAACACCTGAAACAGCTTGGCACCGGATCAAACGGTCGTACGCGGAATGAGAACCACTTCACGTAGCAACGACGCGATGCTAGCAAAGGCTCAAGGGCCGAAGCCCGCCCTTCCAAGACAACGTTCGTTGTTCCGCTCTTGGAACTATCCCACGGCCGACTAGTGAGCCGGACACCACTCTTAAACTCCTCAAGCGAGATCCTGTCTTTGAGATTTTTCTCGAAGACATCACCCATGAACTCGTCATGGGTGATCTTCGAGTCGACCCCTTGGACAACAACCCGCACAACCGAGCTATCAGGCACCGTAACGGTGAGCCCAGCCTCCTCAAACTTTGTATTCTTGGCAATACCCGCACGCTCCGCTACAGATGGTGTGCGTATTAATACGCCACCACCACGAAGCGCCCTGATCTCATGGACCCGCTCTCTTAAAGTGGGCCCCACCTCACTCACCACCTTGCTGGCCATATCCTTGGCAGTTTGGCCCTTACGGCCCCGCACCACCAAGGACTAGGTCTCGACGGGCTTCACAACTGGAGCAGTGACTACCGAACAACCTCCTCCCACAGCTACAGGGGCAGTCGCCACTGGAGCCGGTGCAAGGAACGTTGCCGGCGCGGTGGGAACCGCGGGTCGAACGGCACTCCTACTGCTCTCCCTGGGCTTGGCATCAAGACGGCCCCGAAGGCGCTCGTTTTGAGCCAGCAAACCTACTACGAGTGCCTCATACTCCGAAGAGTAACCGAGGACCCTCGCAACCAATTCCTTGCTAACATTGGCCTTCATTAAATCGGAGACCAACCTACGGGTGACCGCCTGTGTCCGCTCTACAGCGGCACTGACGTCACCCAGTCCACTGGGACCTACGCGGCTACGGCCGCTACCACCATCGCTACTGGCAGGGGCTGCCGTACCAACAGGCACACTTGGCAGCTGACCCTTCAACACGCCTTTCGGCGCACCAGCAGCTCTCAAAACTTCACTAACCTTACTAATAGTGCTCCTCATCTCCTCAGCCAACGTACTGACACCACTGGTGCCAGCAACCAACTTGGCGCTGCTACTACCAGCAGCGCCCCCTTCACTACCTGCCTGGGCACAACTAGCACCCCTCTTCGGACTGCCTCTAGGCACTCCACCAGCTCCTGCACTACTATCAAAGTCTACGTCAACCGGCTTTGACCTAGCCCTCCCCTCTGGCGACCCCAGCAGAACCCGTTTGGGAACCGCTGAGGACGTCGACAACTCACCATCCGTCATCGAACCAGACATAGCAGTTGCGCTGCCGCCACTACCACTCTGGCCCCGCCGCTTACGGCGCTTAACCATACCCCAACACCAAGTACAAGTAAGTATTCAAGAAAATAAACACTTACCAGAATTTGCAGTTACTTACCACAAACAACAAGTAATCTAATGAGCACTATAACGACTTGTTTACAAAATTGGCGAACCAAAAGTTGTAAACAAGTTACCGTTTCGCACAACAACAGCGATCACAGCAACGATGCTATGAACAAACCAGTTACCGCACACAAACTCACTAACACTCTCGCACAGATGACCACTATAGAAAAATCTATCACTGACTATCCGCAAACACGTCTGATCGCAACGAATGCTCACAAACCAATGAGGCATGAAGTTGAGCAAAATTTTAAGCCAAGAAATCAGCCTTCTCAACATCCGAAACATCGGCAGCGTCCTCACGCACTAGATACGGAATCGAATCGCGCCGACGCATTCCACCACCCGCTCCCACCTTACGAAAGGTTGAGTCATCAACAGGCACTCTAGCGAGCCTGTCCATAAAAACGAGTGATTCGAAATGCGAAATCGCAGCACCAATCAAGGAACTCAATAACCGACACTCCACCCTAAAGTTGAGACGGCTAGTAAAGTCGCCAGATCGTTCCAGAGCCCTACAAAGTCTCTTCCTATGCACAATGCGACCCATTGTCTCAGGCGGGAGATCAAGCAGGGCACCACTACCACTCAACATTCTAGGAATAGGGGCATTCATAGCCCTATGCAAACACTCAGTCATAGACAGGAAGCAATTACACAGTGCAACACGAAAAAAAATAACCATATACGGACACCACTACGTGATAAAAGACTAAAAAAAAAGACCCGTGTCTCCCAATTTTTCCCAAAGTCATGCACTTTTTTTTTAATGGGCCGCCAAAGATTTGGGGCCTCGGTATCATTTTCGTAAAATGTGATCATTTTCTCAGGCTCATATCTTGCAAACCGTTCAGAATTTCGATTTACTCTCTGAGGCAATGTTATATTGTGTGCTGCGTCCCTTGTTGCGTGTGCTGAGCTTACTGCATTGCCTGTGCTGCTGCTGTCGGGGCATGATCGCGTGATACCTAAGCGCTACCTAAACGGTGTTAACCCTTGGACAAACACATGGTTCTGGCCAGGCATATTTCATTTTTTGCTACCTATGGACCTGAACAGGAGAAAAAGGTAAAAAAAATGAAATTAAAAAATTTTCGGCAAATTTTTCACTTTTGCGTGCTACCTAAACAGTGTTAAGAATCATCTCTAGGAAGTTTATGTGTTCTAGAAATTTGTTTATTGAGATCTTAGGTAAATTTTTGTAGTTGATTGTTTCCTTGAATTTTGAACGGTTTGCTACCTATGGACCTGAACACGGGCAAAAAGGTAAAAAAAATCGAATTTTTTTAAGTTTTTTGCGATTTTGATCTGGAAGGTGAAGTTTTTTTGATTTTATATGTTCGCAATTTTTGTTCTTTATGACAAGGGCTACAACTCAGAGAGTAAATCGAAATTCTGAACGGTTTGCAAGATATGAGCCTGAGAAAGTGATCACATTTTTACGAAAATGATACCGAGGCCCCAAATCTTTGGCGGCCCATAAAAAACAAGTGCATGACTTTGGGAAAAATTGGGAAACACGGGTCTTTTTTTTTTAGTCTTTTATCACGTAGTGGTGTCCGTATATGGTTATTTTGCCATGACTTAAAAAATTACACACAGTGTTGTCGATCTCCTCATCGGTGACGTTACCATAAGTTGTGTTAATTTACCACAATTCATATATCGTACCCTAATTACAAAATAATCACACCTAAAAGTTTTGAGATTTTTGATTTTACTTACAACCAAAAATAAAAGGATTATTTTTTGGCGTAGAATACGTCTTACCTTACGGTATAGTGAGTCATGTCAGATTGTTATTGTTGTAATCTTTATTTCATTGGTTATGAGGAAACGACGAGATAACTTTTTTTAAAAAATTTTTTTGTAGGTAAATGAAGATGTTATCTTTCGTTTGATATACATTTCATATTGGCTGATGTCTTCCTAATATTTAAATTTCTCAAATGAAAATTGTTTAAACACATACACTCAAACATATGTGTGGTGTTTGGTTGAGTGTTTGAGTTTGTAGCGTGAACACAAACTATGCTGCTGTTTAAGTGTGGACACAAACCTTCGGCTGTTGTTTTGATTGATGAAATGTTGAATATTGTTATATATGTTTTCTGTCTTATCGGATGGCGTATTCTACGTTAAACTTAATGGCCGTGTCTCTGACCAGCCTGCAGGGACAGTCCGTGGCCGAAGGCCTCGGACAACTGTCTGCTGTTTTTTTATTTGCTGTAAAAATTTGTCGTGATTTCCGTTTCCCTTTGCTAAAAAAAACATATTTATTGCATACATTACGAACATTTATTATTTACATTATTATTATTATTTCATTCATTTACAGCCTGGCCAATCCAGTTTTCTGTCTGTACCGAAAATTTGGAAATTATGAGTGTTGACTGTATTGTAGTTAGGGTACGATATGCATATATATTAGTATTTCATATTTCTTCTATGGCAGTAGTGCCTCATTGCTACGATCAACTATGTTGTTGTACTGCAGCAGGATGCCATTGTTTTGAGTTTTACGTGTAATTTCCATGCATTTTCGTAGTAAAATTATTTTATCTTGTTTTACTTCGCTAATATTTTTTGTCTGATTTCCTTCACATCTTTCGTTTATATTTGAGGCCTTATTTGACTTTTAGGAATGGTGGTATAACCTCTGGTTTGAATTGGAATCTGTGTGAATTTCCTCCCTTTCATATTTCTCTGCCAGCATATATATTAGTATTTGATATTTCTTCTGTTTGGATATTGGAATATTTTAAAACGATTTAATTTCCTTTCCTTAGAATATTACATAATCATTTTCTCTCCCGTTTGCTCTTCCCGCTGCTTTATTTTCTTCTCTCCGTGTGTCTTTTTATTGGGTTAAATGATTATCATAGATTATCACTAGCGGTGCTGTTCTTTGGAGTTTGTTTTTGTTAAGTTGAATTCTTGTTTTACGTTTCGTATCAAAGGGGGAAAGTAAACCGGAAGTCATTCTAAAGACGTAACTTCGTTGTTGCAAACGAGGTGCACGAAAAGTGCGTGAGATCTTGTCTTGCTCAAGTAAACAGTATTATCTTCACATTAGGTTTTTTTTTTAATTTCTCTTCCTCATGTGTGTTTATACTTTCGCTTCTACTGCACTAAGGACATTTTTGTTGGATTATTTTATTTTCTTGTAGGAAGTAAAAGTTTCTAGCGCAATACCAGAGGAAGAGTAAACGTTTCCTGTTTTCTATATAAACAAGAATTATAAGCATTAAAGGAGATGCTGCTGGTTTTTGGTTTTTTACTGTCATTGTAACAGTTTTGTTTTGGTTCTGTCTAAGGGTTTTAATGGGTTAAGAGTGTGCGATGTCATAAAAATTAACGATCCTTATATTCTGCGCTCATGCGGTATGAATGATATACAATTTCACTTTCCCAACAATTATACGTCTTTTCGAAGGCATTCTAATGAGATGTTGACATTTGCAGTTTATAATATTTGCGTATGTGTATCCATGGGAATATATAAAGAGTAAATTTTCTAAGCAGCACTGAGAGGTCGGGAAAGGAACTTGGTTTAAAAAAATAACAATGTCACGTTATAAAAAATATCTTTAAAGAAGATAAAGATATTCATCCGATGTAAAATGTGTTCCATAATTATTGCCATGCTTTGAGATATTCTACATACTCTGAAAGAAATGAGGATTACAACTTCATTACATCTATTTATATTCTAAAATATCCTTATATGTTGGTGTCGAAACTAATAGGTTTTGTTCGCAGAATCTCAACCCCAAATTATACACTCTCTCATTGGAAAGCAGTTTCGCAAACATTTTACATGGAAAATTGTCTTTAATGTTATCGTTTTGATTTGAAAATAACAATAATTTGAATTCAGATATAAGTTAGAAAAATAATTTTTGGAGTAGGTTTTAATACTAATTTTAACTGTGCAGATGTCAATGCACCATGCTCTCTAGCATAGTACGAGTTCACAAGGGATACTTCGGAGACATCTAAGGTTCCAACGAACTAGTTCTGTAGGGAGGATAGGGGAAAATTTCTTGTTGATGGAGGAGTACTAGTTCTATGGTAGTTCTATGGTGTGGTATCAAAATAGTAATATCATACTAGTACTGAACTAGTATTTAGTCCTACTGGAATCTCCAGAAAAATTAAAATCAACTACATCCATAAAAATTCTCTAGTAATCTAAAGTAATTGTTCGGACAATTTCAAACTTATTGTTTAAACAGCGATAATGTTACAGCCTGAAATGATAAAACCACACAAAATCTAATGTATTTAAAAATTTCTCTTACGAATAAAAAATCACGTGAGGTGTCAGGGGACATCCGGTTGGAAGTAAGTTCCTTTCGCTACATATTATTTACTACTAGTTCCAACACGCCTAAAGCTCCCGTTGAAAAATATGATAATTTAAATGGATATTTAGGAAAACATGCTTTTATCCGTTTATGTTTATATTGTTTGATATTTCAGTTGTTATGTTTTTAATTAATGTGTGGATATAATTTGAAGACGGTACACTCTAATGCCATCTCATAGCAATCGTTGTTTCTTTTTTGAAACAACAACATCTATGCAATGGTTTTCGGTAAAAACCTGCATAGGAAAGAAATATTGTGAATATTGAAGGTTATGGCAAAGTATTTTTGTGGACGTTTCCCCACAAGTAGGAGTTTAGACAATTCTCGGTTACTTGAGATTTGTTTATCCCTATAATGTGTGATGATAAACCTAAATACTTTTGGAGAAGGCAGCTGATGATATGTCTTGGCGCGCATTTAAATAGCTATATTCCCAACCATCCACAATAATAATCAATTTCACATTATTTCTTTAATTATATATTCTATTAAAATGTACTTTTTCATAGAAAAAAGTACTTTTTAACAGTATTTGTAAGAATAAGAGAGGTACTTTTTTTCTTAAAAGCGAATGTTTTTTTTTCAAAGAAAATGATCTTTTGATAAGACGAAAAAGTTTTGGTAAGAAATTTGATTTGTTGATTTGATTTTTTTACAAAGACGTAGTTTTCTAAGAATGTACTTTCTGCTACTCTTTTTAAGAAAAGATACTTTTTTTAAGAAAGTGTACATATTTTCGGAAGGGAAGGGATACGAAAAGCAAAGAAAAAGTATCATTTTATTTGTAAGAAAATTTATTTTTTTATGAGAAGGTGATTTTTTTGAAGACAAGGTTTTGTTAAGAAATGGGAATTTTTTTTAGAATTGATCCTTTTTCAAGAACGGGTACATTTTTAATAGTAAGTACTTATCAGGGATGATTTTTATTTATTCGGCCTTTTTATTGGTACTTTTTAATTTTGGAGGTTTTAGATTAATAGAGATATAGAATGGCCTCGAGCTTGAACACTAAAATTAAAAAGTAGGTACTTATCTGAAGAAAAGTTATTTTGTTTATAGAAAAGGCAATATTTTTCAGTAAAGACAATTTGTTGTAAGAAAATTTACTTTTTTAAGCAAAGGTACTTAGTTAAAACAAAAAATACTTTTTTTTAGGGAAATATACTGATTGTGAGAAAATTAAATTTTTTAAGCGAAGGTACTTCTTTACGAGAAGGTAGTTTTTTTAAGAAAAGGTACTTTATTTAAGAATATTAATAGATTTTTTTTTTTGAGAAAATTTACTCTTTTTAAGAAAATACATTTATTTAAGAAAATGTTCTTTTTTAAACTTCTTTCACTTTGGATTTTCTAAACTTACTTTTTATTGGGTTCAAAACTACAATATCTACTAAATATTGGTTACACACACCACCTAGCAAACGTCCACTTATACAAGAAATTTCCCAACATATGTGGGGTATCTAGTAAGTCTAGCCACAAACCAAAAGTAAACAATATTGTTGATAATAGTGGTTTATAGCATAATAGTGTTAAAACAAAAGATGTTTAATTATTTTTCATGCAGCCCCCATCCCTCAATGTGGGATAAGGAAGTACGTGCCAAAACTTCGTTTCAATAATATAAAATTAAATGCAGCAACCAAATAAAGCACATCCAACAATAAGCCTTTGAGTCACATCCCGAGCAGTAATTGTATGGACGAGGTTAAATAAGCATATATGGAAATAGTTTTAAATATTTTTTTCTACAGGATTTCCTTCATTATTATCTGTGGACCATTGTGAATCCCCGTCTAGAATTTTTAAAGGAATTATTATTTTAAATATTTATTAGAAATACACGGTTGTATGTTTAGCGGAACGACATGTACAGTGAACTAAAGAAGTATACACCAATTTAGTACTCGCAAAGGAAAATGTTACGCAAAAATGAAATGACAGATATTGAGACTCGATTGTGTGGTTGATTCGGCACACAAATATTTGTTGAATCTTTTGTGATAAATAAATAAAATTAAATGTGAAACTCGAATAACGTGAGCAATATACGACATATGGTAACTCCAAATTCTGAAAGTTGAAGTGAGACGAAAAGCCTTTCCAGGGACATACCAAACTAGCTCACATTTAAATTTTTGTTAAGATCTGGCTGTGTCAAAACATTTATATTATGGTGAAGTTTAGAACCAGTAACGTTGGGAGATTATTAAAAATATCTGTCTAAATTCTGAGTCGGTGTTCAAAACTTCAACAGTCCTAATTGCATCGCAAATATTATTGATCAATAGCATTGACATTTAGCCAAATATGCGTTATCGGACAGCAACAAACCCACTTGTGCTTCAAGAGAATCCATATAACGCACAAGCATTGACTGTGGGTTTCAAGCCGTGCGTTGATTGCTCCATATTTTTCATACATAAAAATAATTTCCATTTTACGAACGAAGACGTTCGGTATTGTGCCATGTTGGAAAAGTATTTTTAACAGAATTTATTGGCCGTGACATCAGTGATACGGTGTTTCAACAGGGTAGTCATACATACCACAAAGCTGGTCAAACAATTGAGCTTTTGAAGGGGATGTTCGGATGACGTCTAATTTTATGAAATCATTAGGTCACATATTAGTCCCGCTCATGCGATTTAACGCCATTGCGTTTTAACAAGTGTAACGACTTTTTGATGTGTTAACATCTATAGCGGCGTATAGGGACTAAATCTATCAAACTCATATTTTGTGCTGCTGCTAAAACCCGATTTTATGCTGCTCCTAAAACCAGATTTTATGCTGCTGCTAAAACCAGATTTTCTGCGACTGCAAAAGAGAATAATGACGTGTTAAACAAAAACAAGCGAGCAAGAGAGCAATGACAGAGTGGTGTGGCAGGGGTGAAGCAAACGAAATTGTGTCTATAGCGTATGTATTAACATAATAATGTATGTATGTACATCTTTTTGTTGTTGAACGGAGATATAAAGCAAAGCCACGCAAAATTTCATTTGCAAGCCCATGGGCTGGCGCAGTCGACGTTATGGTGACACCCTAATACGTCAGCTACTTCGTACAAAGTATTTGTGATGTTGTGTGTTTGGCTGTTTCGTTGCTGTTGATATGGCAAACATGTGGTTATGTGACACACGTATACGTCAGCAGCTTCGGACAAAGTATGTGTGATGTTATGTGTTTGGTTGTTTCGTTGTTGTTACTATGGCCAAACAAAGCGAGTCATTTGATGTTCAGCATTGACCGGTGTATACAAAAAAACAATTATTTTTTATTTTCCAATGTAACATTTACTAATGTGTTCATAGAAATTGAACAGGTGCCGTGTAGCAAAAAGGTGTTAACACATCATCCGTGAGTTCGAACACTCATTGATTTTTTTTAAATTGTCGTACAGTGTTATAGGAAACGGAGAGTATCGACGATGTATGAATATTCTGATCAACTGTGCCGCAACTATTTTCGGAAATGTACCGTCTCATCCTGATTTGAATTGCATGTAAGAATATGATTATATGCAAACTAAATTGATTTATTCTATATACTTTTCGTCTTGTTTTCACTAAATAGAAATATTTTTGTAATAGTTTATTTAAAACAAAACAATTTGGCTTCTTAACACATTGTATCCCGATTTTGTGTTAAAACCAGTTGGCGAGGTTACTGCCGAACCTCAGGCTGTATAAACAGTACAACCGACATCAACGTAGTTATCCAAATCAAAGAATGATTTTACGATGGCTTGACCATGTCAGTAGAATGAATCTGAATGAACCAATGCGCAAGGTATTCCAAGACGTACTCGAAGGACATGGAAAAATAGGACAACCAAGGCTTCAATGGGAAGATCAGGGAAAGAGTATCTGCAATAGCTTGGTGACATCAACTCCAAAGGAAAAGCTGAAGACAAAGCGGCTTGGAGAAACACGCTATCCTAATTTTATAAAGCCCTTGATTCCTCTAGGTTTTATGAGGCAACATACGTAAGTAGTTAATGATTTGGTCCATAAAATTAATGCAAACATTGTCTCTTAAGGATATTAATAAACTTTTATGATATAAATTTAATTGACCGTATAGTGACGTGCTTTTGTCCACCACTATAAGATGTAGAAAAATAAATCAAATATGTTATCTTTCATAGTAATATATCAGGTTTGATAGTTACATTGCGTCTTGTATATATTTTAACATGCTGTAGAGAAACAGTTGAAATGTTTATAATATTTATGCGATGAGTAAAAAAGTGCAGGGTCTTTTAAGGTCTAAGGATGTAAGTTGTGGAACATTTTTCAGTGCACCCTAAAGTACATATACAATATTATAATATATATTTTGAAAGAAGTTGTTTATTATTTTAAGACCGTATGACCTACACAACTTTTCCTACAAGGTGTACAAACATTTAAACTAAATTGAAAGTACCTAGACAAGAAGAAGAAACTAATTTATTTAATTTAAACAAGCGCACAACTTGCTGTTGTTTGTACCTCTCCATAACCGGCACTGTTTTGTTCCACTATTTGACCCCATATTCAACATTTTTGGATGCATGCATTTGAATGCAGCCAAAAATATTTCATTACGAAACCAGTTACCAAGCGCACGATATTTGTAAAGTAGTATGAAATCGAAATTACCAGTTTTTGTCTATTTCCTTATGTGCTGCACTTTTCCCAGGTAACACTAGTTGTTGCATCATTTCCTTCCGTACATTATTATTATTTCAATGTAATATATGAGATTTTTCACTTAGCAATAAATCAAAATGTTTCCATGTAAAGGAAGGATAAAAGATTTACTATATATAGGAGTGTAAATGAATCTTTCTGTTAGTGCATGTGTAAAATAAGGTTTCTAAATGAATGCCCTTGAGAAAGAAAGAGAAGGGTAATCCCTCGTGGATTACATTTGGGGCATCTTCATAGTATAACGCTGTAGTTCTTTAAAATTGATTACAGAAAAAAAATCTTAGACATCTAATTTGAGAGTGTAACGGACAAATTTGGTAACCAGTCTTATCAATAAGATTATGAGGTGAGCTGGATACTAAAGGTCTGCAGCAAAATATTAATTTATGCATCTATGCATTAATGTTATTTCATTGCACTCTATAACGTAGTACTTTTTGCAAATGAATGATAGAAGAATGAGAATTTTAAAAAAGATCCAAACGCAGTACACCACTTGCTGTTTCGAAATGAATTGCGTACACTCTTTTCATCTCTTATTGAATCAGCGTGCTTCACCTAATGATGCTTAAATTTTTCTATCCTACTTTTTGTTAACTCCTGCTGTTAGATTAAGCCCATTTGGTCCAAATATTGGCTGGTTTCCTTTATAGGTTCTGAACGGCGATATTCTAACTTAATTTGGTAGTTCACGTGGTCTTTTTACAAAAAAAAATTATGGTATGAGCAAAAATTCAATTTTCGAACTCAAAACAGGAGTGAGTCAAATAATAAATTACAAATTTCAGGTTAAAGTACCATTTTTCCATAGAATAATTTCTTTAATATTCTTTACAATTATTTGCAAAAAAGAAAATAATAATAATAATATCTGGGAATTCCTGAACGAAAATGAATACAAGGAGAAAGATCAAATTTAAATTTTGTATAAAAATTGTAGTATGGACTAAATTGCCTCTTAAGGTAATATTCGTTAAAAAACTAATCTTATGTTAAGGGACCATTTGGTCCTTAGTATATTTTCGTTGATTTTGTTTACATTTATTTTTAAAACAAAAGTTGATAGTAATAATACCAACATCTAATGGGTATTGAACCAAAATAGATACAAATATCGGGATTAAATTGATATTTTGTATGAAAATTGCAGATGATCAAATAACCTAACAGTCAAATAACAGTCCTAACCCAACAGCAGGGTTAAGCTGCAGTCAACAAATTGCCGGTACGATTTCTAAAAGCCTCAAGTCCCGTGTATTTTAGAACGAAGCTCCTTAACAAACGTTGCGGGATGGGGGCTAAATCAAAAAATAATAAACAACTTTTGTTTTAACACTATTATGTTACAACCCATTATTAAATAAAATAAATGGTTTCCCATTACATCCCATGAAGGGAGTGGGGAGAACTTCTCACAATCACTGAGCTGTGCGCTTTCCAGTTTTCACTCACTGATTGGGACCTACAGTTTTACACCGATTCCGAACGGTAATTTGAGAAGCTTTTTCATGGCTATATACTCGATAGTGTCGCCGTCACTGTGCGAGGTGACCGCCGCCGAAAGAAATTTTTTTTTTGAAGGCGGTCAGAGCCGGGTTCGAACCCAGGATCTCATGTACAAGAGCCGCGCACACTAACCATTGCACCACCGACACCCACTATTAGCACCTATATTTTTAACTTTTGCTTTGGCTTGTGTCTAGACTAACTTGATCTCTCACATATGTTGGGATATTTCTTGTTTAATGGAAGTTTTCTTGGTGGAACCTGTAACCGATATTTAGTACATATTGTAGCTTTGAACCCAATTAAAATAAATTTAGAAAAGCCAAAGTGAAAGACTTTTAAAAAAAAAAATTTTTTAAATAAGTGCATTTTCTTAAAAAAAGTAAATTTCCTCAAAAAAAATATTTTTAAACATTTACAAAAAGTAAAATTAAAAAAAAAATTTTTTAAAATATTACCTTTTCTGAAAAACGTTTTTACAACTAATTGCCTTTTTTTAAAGACTACTTTTCTATAATATAAAAATAATTATAATGTAAAATAAAATAAACGTTCTTGAGATAAGTACATACT
The DNA here is from genome assembly GCA_963931995.1 of Phaonia tiefii. Lineage (NCBI taxonomy): Eukaryota > Metazoa > Arthropoda > Insecta > Diptera > Muscidae > Phaonia > Phaonia tiefii. Next base: position 57,277,346 of record OZ008368.1, on the reverse strand, counting down.
CTTCAAAATGTACCTATTCGCGAAAAAACCAACGCGTAAAAAACATAAAAACATAGTTTTTGACTATAAATTCTTTATATATGATCACGCTCTTATCCAATCCCGCCCATATTTTCAGCAGATATTAGAATATGTAAACCTAACCAACATACCCAATTTTGTTCAAATACCGTTAACAGGAGCAGAAATAATGGATTTTTAAATTGTTATTTTTATCGGAGGTGCCACGCCCCTTTGTCGAATCCCGCCCATATTTTGATAGTTTTGACTAGTTTGCCTGCGAAGTTTCAAGTTTCAGCTGGATTGAATCACGGGAAAAGGGTTAAAAATCAATCCAAACTTAGGTACGTCGTACATGCATAGTTAAGTTAATATAAAGAATTTAAAAAGGATCAGTTCTATAAAAAATTAACCTTTCCTTCAAAAAATACCTCCACTTAAGAAAGATAAATTATCTTACAAAAATTCCTTTTCGTAAAAGTACCTTTTCTTAAAACTAAAATAATACCTCTTCTTTTCTTTTCTTTTCTTTTCTTTTCTTTTCTTTTCTTGAGATACGTAATCTAGTACATTTTCTTAAAAAAAAAACCTAACCTAGCAAACCGAAAATCATGGCCCTTGAGATGGCCATCAATCTAAAGTACATGCGCCGAGTTATTAAAAAAAATTACATGAGGTGTCAGAGGACACTCGGTTGAAACGAAGTTCCTTTCGCTATATATAATGTACTAGTTAGTTCCAACACGCCTAAAGCGCCCGTCGAAAATACGATAATTAAAATGGATCTATAAGAAAGTTACTTTTTGTAAAATGATAAAGTTTTTTTAACATTTTTTTTTTATAGAATGTATTTTTAAAAATAAAAGTATATTTTTAGATCCTTTTTGTAAGAAGATGTATTATATTTTCCGAAAAGGTCCTTTTTTAAAGAGAGTACTTCTCGTATTTTTTTTTAAGAAAAGGTTTTTGTAAAGAAATGGGAAATTTTTTTTTTAAATTTTTTCCTTATTTTCAACTAGGTACATTTTTAAGAGTTGGTACTTATATCAAGGAAAGTTATTGTGTTGGACAAAAAAGGTACTCTTTAAAGAAAAGTACTTTTTAAGAAAGGCAATTTGTTGTAAGAAAATTTACTTTTCTAAGAAAAGGTACTTATTTAAAAAAAAACTACTTTTTATAAGAAAATATACTTTTTGTAAGAAACTGCACATTTTTAGGCAAAGGTACTTTTTTAGGAAAATCAATTATTTAACAAACTGTTAATGTTTTAGACTTGTTTCACTTTGGGTTTTATAAATTTACTATTTATTGGGTTCAAAACTAGAATATTGAATATACTAAATATTGGTTACAGGCTCCACCTAGAAAACTTCCCATTAAACAATAAATTACCCAACATATGTTAGTCTAGACACAAACCAAAGAAAAAGTACCCCATATAGTTGATAATACTGGGCTGTAACATAATAGTGTTAAAAAAATTGTTAAATTTTTTTAAATTTACCCCCATCCCGCACCACGCGATTAAGACCATCGTTCCAAAATGTTATTAGATTCCAATTTGGAATGCGTGTTTAATGTAAAATTTTAAAAGTTTTATTCAAACTCAAATTAAACTGATTTCAATTCGAAAATCATATTCAAATTTGAAAGAAATTTTCATGTATGAAAATCTTATTAAGTTTGAAACATCTATTTTTAAAATTATTTTATTTTTGAAATTCCGAAAAATGTTTGAAGAGCTTAATTAATTTTTAATGACTCTTTATTCGCCATAAAATCATTTTGAAATTTGAATAAAAACATGTGAGGACATATCATTTAGATCTTATTGAAGCATAAAAATATATTTGAGAATAGAAATCATGGTTCTTAATTCCAAAATGTTCATTAAAATTCGAAAATCACATCAATTATTATAAAGTCTTTAACCCTGCTTTAACCCTGCGGTTAGGAAAAAAATACGAATGTTAGGTTAAGGGAACATTTGGTCCATACTGCAATTTTCATGCAGAATATCAATTTAATCGCATTCGTTGTATATATTTTAGTTCAATATTCACTAAATATTGTTAATATTATTATCATCTTTGTTTTGAAAATAAATGTAAAGAAAATCAAAGAATATATTCTATAACCGTTTTTCGAAAATTACGAGTTTTAAAAAAACCGGCACACGGTGAAATGAAAAAATCGGCTAACCGGTTTTTCGATTTCGGTTTTGGACAATCTGGGTGAGATAAAGCCACATTTCCACATTCATGGAAAATTTCACGAAAGAAAAGGCGGCTATTATCAGAGCCGTGAAGGCCATTTTACGGAAAGTTTATTGAATACTTAATCGGAACATGTCTTTTTTACAAGCCAGTAAAAAACTCACAACTATATCAAACAATACGTGTTTTTACTTTAAACTCAAAAAGTGGATTCTTACTGAGACACCCTTTTTATATATACACATGCAATGACAATCAGTCTCTTATGACTCCGAACAGAGGAAATATCGAAATGTAATGACAACCAAGAATAGATTCGTCATCCTTTTGTAATGTTGTCCAGGAATTTGATTGCACCAAATTCCATTTTGTTTATAAAGCACCTGAAAGTGGTTGAAAATGTTGTAGCATAACTTCTTCACTGTCCTTCTATGTAAGCAACAAAATGTGCAGCCATAAAATTGTATGGTTCTTTTTGTATTAAAAGATTTTCATACCTCAATGTAGGAATGCATTTTGAAAACTGTACACCGATGTAAAGGAATTCCAATATGTATTCGTGAACCTTAGGGAGTGTGAGTGCCTGCCTGGCATGTAGTTCATTTGAATGTGTGTAGCAGCTTCCGTTTACTTTTCTATTGATCGGTAGGGGTTCTTTGAAACAGTTAAAGGATTTCATTTCGTTTTTATTTCTATATTCTCTATCGCTAAACACTCTGTACATTATCAGCGTTTGGTAATGATATTGAATACTTGTAAATATTCTAAAGTTGTCGAGCAAACAAGGAATATTATACAGAAATTTTGTAATGTCTGGATAACATTAAATAAATTTTTGTGCAGTTGAGCTCTCTCAAAGATAGAAAATTCGTAATCGAAAATAGCATAAAACTGAAGCTGGATGAACAAACTAGAATTCAATTTCTATGCAAAAACCATCATGAAAGAAATGTAAAAGTGTTGGTTTGTCTTTTGTTTTTTAAAGTGAAATGGAAAGCTGTGAAGCAGGTTTCCAAAAAAGAAGTGCGTGATAAAAATTTCCATTGAAAAGTTTTGTCGAATGCGAACGTAAAATCGATATTCGATTCCTATTAGTAATGACAATACTTTCTGATTTTAGTTTACCAAAATAGCCAGAACGTTCCCTACAAAAAACTCAGAATTTTGTAAAACGACTTTCATTCCTTAAATTATATGCAGCAACGCTGCAGGGAATTGCAAACTGAGTCAGTGAGCAAAGTGAGCTGAGTTGTATTACGAGATTAAGGGCCTGACTTAACTGTGCACTTACATCCGCAAGAGATTGCCATATCTTGTAGCTATGGACCAGTGACCCCGATGTTAATGCCCCCGTTAGCCTAACTACTGATAGGGGTGCCCAACGAGGTAAGAACCGTTCAACATAAAGCACTAAATGGATTGGGATGGGTGAGATAAGTTTAAGCATAGGGTAGGTTTGATTAAGATTGGAGCCTGCATGTCAGGCTCACTTCGATCTTGCCGTGAATTATGATACCACAAGGGAGTAAATTAAATAGGTGAGATATTCCCCGTCCCTACCATTGCACCAATTTAATTGCTTTAAAATGCTCAACAGCTGGAGGATTCAACCATCGTAGTGTAGCCTGCCGCCTTCTGGAAAGAGCGAGGCTCAGACACATAATGTGTTCTCTTGACTCCAACTCTTCTTCGTCACTACAAATTCTGCAGAAGTCATTACCCAAGTCCTTTAGTCTCTCTGCCTGCCGTCCAATGAGAAACTGAACATCATGAAAGGCTCGGTAAGTGTGACGTCCGGGCTGGAAGCCAGGGCGTTAATGCGCCAAATTTAGGGGAGTCCACACCATGTTAGAATGTACACAGTTCCCTACTATTAGCCACCCACCGTTAGATGCCATTAGAAAACAAAAATCCAAAAAGGATTAACAAGTTGCTAGAGGCATGACCACATGTTCTAGTTCCACTGGAGTACGTAAGGTAGTCCCCAGCCCAGCAACTTTATTTATTTTGCAGTACCCTGGTATGCCGCTGTTGCCCGGCACCCTAATAAGTTGCATATTAAACTGTTCAGCAATCTCATTAGAAGAGCTGCGACAGTCGACGGAAATTCCCCAACTCAGGAAGGCAGTTCCCGGGATCTTGATGGGAGCTTGGCAAAGAAAATATTAACTCTGATTTTACCAAACCCATAATAATTCTCAGCCATATCACAACTTCTGTAGAGCCAAGATTTCTGTCTGGTAGACACTACAGCCGTCAGGCAGTCTTTTTGTAGTTCATAGCCTTAGGTTCCTAGAAAAATACTAAAGCCTAATTGATACTCAAGTTTTGAACAATATTTACGGAAGTTCACGAACCTCTTACGTCCATCAATGCTACCACTCCATTGTGATCTATCTATAAGGGTGTGGTAGTTCTTGTGCAAAAGTAGTTCATACAAAATTGGTCCTGGAAGAGGAGATAAGCTACGTCTGGGACAAAATTAAACAACATTTTTGAAAAAAATAACGAAAGGTCATATTATAAAATGCTTTGAGTGAGAAAGAGAATGGACAAATTACAACTAAATTGTTGCTGGCATTGTGAATGCGGCTTAAATGGTATCCTAAACCCCCTGTTGGAAACACAGCGTTTTGAGCAGGAAGTTCAAGGTAATGCTTAGTATTTCTCGATGAAGAATCCTACACTGTTGCTGGCATTGTGAATGCATCTTAAATGGTCGCCTCAACCTCTGCTAGAAACACAGTGTTTTGAACAGAATGTCCAAAGTACCGCTTAGTATTTACCGGCGAAGTATTCTATTGCCATTTTTCTCTCCATAATAGACCCGTCAGTGTATCAGTGAATTCCTCGCTCACCATCATCTAGGAAGCATTCCGCCAATAACTCTCTCCGTGTGAAAGATTTATACAAGTAGATTAATACTTTAATGTTGTCGGTTTTCTGTTCCACTGGTAAGAATTCCTCAGCTTTTCTCATTCCTCAGCTGAGATTATTTGAGACCTTATTCGATCCATTTTCTTACTATCTGTAGTCGTTTCATCGTCCCGTTGGCCTTGGTAAGGCGATTGTTAAAAACATTTGCCAAATTTGAAGGCTGCCCAGAAAATAACTGAAAGTTGGGGTCAGAAACTTCTTTTCTGAGACAGAGGTTTTTCCATTTTCTCCGTAATTTGTATTGCTGTTTTAGTTGTGTAGGCAAAAAAACATGGTTGTCAGTAGTACGACATTCCGAAGTGAGGACATCCACAGCGATACTCAGCTGTATCCTTATTAGCAAGCGGAATACCAGATAGACAACTTGGTAATTGGTGTAATTGGAAACTAATAACGCTTCAGTCCACAACATCGGTGCACAGAGTTAAGCAGACCGAAAGTACGAGGTACCGGAGATAGCCACGGCCTATTCGCGTCTTCTCACTCAATTGCGACTGCAGATTGCATGCTCCTGAAGACAGGTGAAATAGATTTCTCACTCTATGAATGACCCTATGCTATAGTGAAGAGTTTCCCATGACAAGTGATGAGAAGAACACCGCATCCATGGAATGGTATAACGAGAAAAGAGAGGGAAACTCATTTGTCTAGGTGAAGAAAGCGGCTATGGCATAAACGCGAGGGTGAGAAAATGTTGGAATCTAATTGGATCTAATACATAAATATAAATTGGAATCTAATAAATGTAGCTCGCAAAGTCCACCGAATGGTGAACCAACGGCCACGGATAAAGATCCACCTCCTGAAAAGACATGGACGGTAATCTAGTCACAGATGTGCCGGTTATGTTGGGGATAAAAAAACCGTTTCCCAGTAAATCCCACGAAGGGATTGGGGAGAACTTCTCACTACCAGTGAGCTGTGCGCTTTCTAATTGTTCACTCACTTATTGGGACCTACACTTTTACAGCAGTTCCGAACAGTATTTAGAGAAGCTTTATCATGGCTAAGTACTCGATAGTGTCGCCATCACTAAGCGAGGTTGCCGTCGTCGAAGGAAATGTAAGGCGGTCAGAGCAGGGATCGAACCCACGTTCTCATGCACAAGATCCGCACACACTAGCCACCACCAGCGGCCACAGAAAAAATGCTGAGAGAAAATGTCTCTGTTCTGCTTGTATCTGTAAAAACTAATGCATGTGAGAGAGTTGAGGAAATAGAAGACGGTGATGTCGATTGCACGTCCCAAAGAAAATAAGGCAATTTACCGGCTTGAAAACACCAAAGCCATAGATTTTGATGGGCTACCGCCTGATTTGTTCACGGATGGCGATGATGAGATAGAAATATGAATGAACCAGACCATATGCAAAACTTGTGTATCCGAATGCAAGTCCGGTGAGTAGAGTCTCACCATACCGTGTCCTGTGTTGAACTAAGTATATGCGCCAACTTTGGCGGGATAAGTCTTTTGTCCATTGTGTACAAGGTAATTTCGAAAGTAGTGTCCTTCTGACTAAAGCCATTTAAGTTTAACCTATTTAAAAAAAAATAATTCGAAAAAATTAGTTCTCCAACGCACGGGCGATGTCTTAAAACGTTTTGGTTGCACGATACCTGTTCGATTACTATGAACACATTAGTAAATATTAGATTGGAAAATAAAAAAAGGAGTAGTTTTTGTGCTAAAGGCTTCGTTTGTTATTGCAATTTATTTTTTCGTACATTTAATTTAACACTAGATGTAATATTGTTAAAATATATAAAGCAATAATTAGCTCACTGTAATAATTGTTTTTTTTTGTCATAAACAGAGCGACGACAAAAAGTATTGAATAGTATAGGGAACTCATTGCAATCTTTTTCTGCTCTCATGCAGAGAGTCTGAGTAAAAGAGTCTTATTCTCTTTATAGAATATTTCAATACAAATGCACCATTTCGACAATGTCATTACATGAAACAATACAAAAAGCATAAACGTTTAAAAAGGCATCAATACTTCACATCAAAATTATTAATCGGCTAAGTTATGACAAAAAGAGTTTAATACGGTTTTAAATATTCGCTAGATGTCGCCAGTGCTTTTGAGTCATACAGTTCATTCCACGAGTTCTCTATACTATTCAGTACTCTTTGGCGACGACAACCTGCTTGTTTGTTCGCTGCCGCTACATGAATACCATCATCCTTATTTTCAGGCATATACTATTGTTGTACAACAACCAAGTATGTGATACTAACGCTATGTGTTGTTTGCGCGTGTTCACTTTGATAGATTTCCCTACCCGTGCCTATAGATGTTAACACATCAAAAATATATTTACGCCCAATTTCACCAAACAAAGTTAAAGCTAAGTGACAGCTAATAATTATAAATTCCATACAAACTGACAGGTAAAACTGTTCGTTAGCTCTAACTGAAAGATAACTGAATAAGATGAATTCGGCAGTTAGTAATTAAAATATAATTTTCCACAAAAACTTAACTGGGATTTTAAATCTGTGTCCAAAAAACGTAACAAAAATCTATGTTAACTGGGTTGTGCATAGGGATACAATTTGTAACACATTACTAAGTATAAATTTATAGCAAAATTAAATTTAAAATAAAGTAAAAATTTTAATGATAAATACGCCATCAAATTTAGAATTTAATTCAAGTCTTTAGAGAAATAGTATTCATATTTTACCACTCTCGACTACCCTGAATATTTTCTTTTAAATATTTCGTTTATCAAACACCTTCTCCTTTATGATATTCCGTACTTTTGATTTTGTTACGAAGCATGTTATGAAGGACACCGCAAGTATGTATATTTATGTCTTACACTTTCAACAAAAGACAGGAAAGAACAACCAGAAATATGTCCATTTTTATCACTGCGGTTCTATATGGGAAGCATTCTATTCACGTTTTGCTACCTGATGCTGGTTGGTTGACACCTACCGGAACACATTCGGTTCACTTGTTACCCTTTAACGCCCCCACACATTTAATTCCGCGTAGAATTTTAAACTCTTATTGACACTTCACGTGACACAAACAAACAGAAAGACGACACCTTTACTGACAAAGATGTCAGTATAATCGTTTCTGTTATTGAATACTCTTACATATTTGAATGTGAATATTGGTACGAGAATGTATTTGAAACCGTTGCTATGTAACAAAGTATTTGGATGTTTATCATTACATTGATTACACCAATTTATTTGACATGGCAATTGATTACGATATATTTACTTTCATGTTCTTATTCTTGTACCTGCCAGCACTGATAATTGTTTCCGTGTTCTTCATTTTAGATGACGTTCGAAGGCGCCAACCAAGTTTCTGCAAAAAACAATGGATCGACTTATTCTGAATGTGTGCTCTCAGTTGCATTTTACGACATTTGTGAATGGAGTGTAAAAAAGACGTTACCTGTCTTAACGTCTTCTTCGATAGCACAAAGGAGTTGTATACACATTTGTGTTGCACAATTCATTGAACACAATGTAGGAGAATTAAAGCATCCAACTAAAGTGTATGAAAACAATCAAAACATAAAATAAAGTAATTTTCTAGGCTATCAACCAAACTGATACGTGATAGAGTAAAGATTTAAAAAAATAATAAATCTGCAAACCGATTGCAAACCGATTTTTCAATTGCCATATCAATTGTATAACTTAAAAACCATATGCAGTTTAATTTCTAAAATTTTCTCTTAAACTTCGAAGTGCAAGCGGAAGTAAATCGAGTTCAGTTCTCTGTATCGACATTAGACCGGTTCACAAATGTATGGGAAAAATTATGTGTCTTATTTTCTTCGGTGCGCGTCCATTTTCTGAAAGTTCTACCCCTAACGAGATGAAAAATATTTCAAGACCCCAAAAATTTTGATCACTAGGTACTCCGTAAATCGTTTAAAGGTCATTTTAGGGCTGTTTACGACTTAAAACCTTTTGAATAATGTGTTGTCCAAACCAAATGACATATGGATAATATTTTGGTGGGAGATCATTAATAATAGTTCAGGCAATTTTTGGATTTTTAAATTTTTTAAAAAAAACTTTGTCCGTTATATTTGGCGGAATTTTTAATCTGCAATTTAACTCACAAGCGATCATTATCGTTTTCCCACATCAAATTTTTTTCTTATTTTGTTCTAGCAAAAAAGATTTAGAATTTTTGTATTTTTGGGCAAAGATTTGCCTTTCTAACGGTATATAATAATGTACATTCTTTGGACCATAAAATAAAAAAACAAAAAAAATAAATTTTAAGAAGTTTATTTTTTGAAATGTTTTTGAAATTTTTTCTGTGGTTATCTACAACCTGCAGCAAATATTGTTTTTGCTCTTCATTCGATGTTATTGAATTATTAAAATCAGTTATTAATGCCACACTTCTTTCTGCTGAATCATTAATAACTTTAAGCTGTGTGACAATTTGAAGACCACTTACATAAGCGCTGTTATTAAGCCACTCAGCAGGATCAAGCATTAAAAAATCTGTAGATATTTTGAGTTTTTCAAAAAATAACTGCGTGTTGATGGTAACGAAATCATATAAATTGGCATTTAAATATGAAGCTTTGCAAGTAGCCTTTTTCAAGGTCTTTTCGGTTCCTGGATTGTTTTTAATTGACTCCACCATTTTTTTGTGAGTGTCAACACTTAGTCATCTATCGAAAAAGGATAGCCCCACAAGCTCTTCACCAAGATACCATAAGTGATTCTCAAATTTTTTTTTTGCAATTTCTGCTATCTGAGGATTAATACGTTCGTACCTATATAAAGAAATAAATTTGGCTTTAGGCAGTTAAATAACAAATTTAGTTGCGCTGTTTACTTTTCAAGACTCTGCAGAAACTCCAAATCGTTTTTAGGTGCCATTGCGGGAAGTGGAGACAAAAACCAATATTTTTTGTACACTCCAACAACAAATAAGCATACATCTTGTACTAGTTTCTTTTCTTGAGGAGACATAGGAAACTGATTTTGGAACATCCAAATTTTTAAGGAATAAATGGCTTTAGACATCCATCTTGCTCTGTGCATTGCTCCTGGGTATCTAAAGCGTATATTTTTCTCTTTGTCCCCCCAAGAAAGATTACAATAAGCTCCAATAATTCGGCATAATCATGTCTTGCGTGATGGATCTATAATTGCAAATAATTTTGTTTAAATTACGAAGTAATTAGATGACAGATATACCAAAAGTTGTGTTTTAGCGAAATCCAAACTCTCTGCTATTAAGTCACCAATATTTTCAACAACGTAATCATCATCTATTCCTATCCGAAACTCAGATTGCTTAATGGTTTGCCATTGCTTTTGAAATTTTTTAAATAAAGAAATATCAGGACTGATCGTCGATCCTTCAGCACTTTTCATTACAGTGGACAAAATGAGTTCGAGAATGTGGTGTCTGCAAGCAAAGTGCAAGAAACTTGTGTCTAATTCCTTTTCTATTAAAGCGCAAGCACCATTTCTTTTCCCTTGAATTATAAAAATAAGTTGTTATCAAAGCTATCGAATGTTATTGTGCATAAGAATAAAGCTACCTGTATTTGTAGCAGTGGTATCAAAGCAGAGACCACTTATTTTTTCTTTTAATTTCCACTCGTGAATCAACTGGCAAATGGCAGTAGCTTGGTTTTTACCAGTGCCACTTTGAAGACAGGGTACCCCTAGCAGTTGGGACTTCCCTCCCCCTGAAACCAGAACTGGTAGGCGATCAACAGTATCGTGTCCTGTTAAAGAGGGCAACAATTTTCCATCCCAATGAATTGTTAATTGGCTTTTGGTGTTAAACGCAGTCTTTATTTTTTCTGCCTGTTGCTTTCGCGATTTCATTCTCGTTCTCCTCGTGGTTGATGTACTTAAAATAACATTGTTACGTTTATAACCCATTTCAGACAGAACAGATCCGAGAACTAGAGTTCCCTTGCAGTTCGATATGTTCGCTCTATCCAGAGAAGAACATATTGCTGAAGATAAAATATTTGTTGGGGGACTTAAGTTTGGTTCCAAACGCTTTGGAATAAATGGGTGATAAGGCTCGTCGTCATCTACAGATTCTACACTTATTTCACTTTCATTATCACATTCCATACATTCTTTGTTTTCGTCTTCGATAACTGTTTTTTTTTTAATTGACGTTCCGTTTTGTTTATTAGATATGTCAAATATAAGACTTAGTTGTGAAATAAATAACGATTTCCTTTTTTCGTTTGGTTTCGATTTCAATCTTTTTTTATCTTTGTTTAATATTTTCCAACTATTTAATAACCTTTTTAGTTTCGCAACAGAATTTTTTCTTAATGTAATGCTTTTGTCAAGATTTTTCCACGATTCTTCACATTTTTCTATCACCTTATTTACACACATTTTTACACTCTTTTCCGATTTGTGCAAAAAAAAGTAAAGTAGTATCGATCTCACTCCCAATTAAATATATTTTTTTATTGCAAGCTCTTCTTTTGCACATTTTTTCAACACGTGTTTTAAATTACAAAATTGAAATTAAATTAAAACTTTTAATACGACGAATGTCAGCAAAAAGGATAGAAACGAAAAACGTATTAAGCATACTCATAACGGGTCTGTTTTAAAATCAGCTGTTTTAGTGGTGTTTGAAATTAAAGTTGTGTTGTGCGAAAAATAAAAATACAATAAAGAAAAGTGCAAAACAATTATTTTATGAATTTATTTGAAGTTCAAAACGAATGTCCACACAATACAATGTGCAGGTTTTAGATAACCACAGAAAAAATTTCAAAAACATTTCAAAAAATAAACTTCTTAAAATTTATTTTTTTTGTTTTTTTATTTTATGGTCCAAAGAATGTACATTATTATATACCGTTAGAAAGGCAAATCTTTGCCCAAAAATACAAAAATTCTAAATCTTTTTTGGTAGAACAAAATAAGAAAAAAATTTGATGTGGGAAAACGATAATGATCGCTTGTGAGTTAAATTGCAGATTAAAAATTCCGCCAAATATAACGAACAAAGTTTTTTTAAAAAATTTAAAAATCCAAAAATTGCCTGGATTATTATTAATGATCTCCCACCAAAATATTATCCATATGTCATTTGGTTTGGACAACACATTATTCAAAAGGTTCTAAGTCGTAAACAGCCCTAAAATGACCTTTAAACGATTTGCGGAGTACCTAGGGATCACAATTTTTGGGGTCTTGAAATATTTTTCATCTCGTTAGGGGTAGAACTTTCAGAAAATGGACGCGCACCGAGAAATTTTAACAATTTTGAAATGTGAACCGGTCTAATCGACATGCTATTACTCATGCGATTGTTTCGTTTTCCACTTAGTACGTCCTTTTTGCATTTGTTCGGATTTGGGCAGTAATGCCCTCGTAACATCAGGACATCCTATTTTTTTCCAAATATTTTAGGGGTTGTGGAGTGTAGATATTTTTTAATAAATGGCCATTTTTGTGCCGTCACTAATTTAGTTGCAATTCAAAAATATAGATAATTATAAAAAAAATAGTTATACATACTTCAGACGATATCGCAACAGCTACAACGACTATATAAATGGTCTGTAATATTTTTCACATAATGGTCGCTGAAATATCTTTAATATTTCACGTTCGGATGGATGATTGACACCATTTTTGGTGTACAAGGCGAAATTTTGGAAAAATTTCTGTAATATCTTGAATTGTCACTACAACGTGGTAATTTGTTACATCTATCTCTCAGTTAACTCAATGCGAATGCACTTTTTCATTTTATAATAGTAACACCCATTTCTTGAGACAGTTGTGATTTTTTTTTATTTATTATTATTTTTATTCTAGACGATATTTTCCGATTAAGTATGGAATAAAACATCTGTCAAAAGGCCCCCATGGCCCTGATGGCAGTCTAACTCTCTTTATGAAATCTTCCATGACTTTTTCACAGAGATGTATCTGTATCTCATCGATGACGCGTTTGATCTCGGGTTTGAGCTCAGAAACTGTTTCTAGTTTTTTCGCATAAACCCGAGATTTCAAAAACGCCAAAGAAAGAAATCACGTGGCGTTAAATCGCATGATCTTGGTGGCCGGTTGACATCAGAATTTCTTGAAATAATTTGTTCTGGAAATCGTTGCTACAATAAATCGATTGGTTCATGCTCATTGTGTTTGGCGCCGCAGTCTTGCTGAAACAAAATGTCGTCCAGATCCATAGCGGATGAAAATCGTGATCTAATCGAACATCAAAATCCATGACCAACACCGATTGAGGTAAAATTTCGTATATAAGTAGTAAACATTAAATAAAAAATACAACTTCTCTTCAAAAAATTCTAAAACTCATATCTCGAGAATAGGGCGGGTCGAAAAATTTTAGAAAAATGAAATCCGAGATATATTTAAAAGATGATTGCAGGAGAATGGGCCAACCGATTTTAGTAATTTTTTTTTCTATGAAAGGTAAGTAAAAATACTTTCTGGAAAAATTACACTGGAAAAAAATTTTGCTACACTGTAAAAAATATACTGAGATACATTTTTCAAAGATGGCGCTAGGGTCGAAGATCACGCAATATTTAATTCATTTTTTGCGAAAAGAGAGGTCTATCCTTACACTAAAACATATCAAATTTTCCAGTAGGCATTATTTTTTATTCCCGAGATATTTAATTTTAAAAATTTGCACTACCAGCCAAAATTTAAAAAATTAACGGGTTTTGGGCCAATAACTAGAGAAATTATGAGAGGAAATTATATCAGGAAATTTATAATGATCTCTGTTTGAAACTTTTATTTTTAAATTTTTTAAAACAACACAAAAAATATTTTTACGTTGGCAACCCTATCCTCTTACTCACAGGTTGACACCACTGGTGTCTTTACTTTTTAGTACTAATTTTTATTAGCTTTAAGAAAAGGGAAAAAAGAGGAATAAGCCGCAATACGAAGCAATTGATCAATAAATAACTTAAAAAATAAATAATACCCAAAGAGTCGGCCATATCAAACCCCCACACAAACTAGCCAAAAATACAATCAGGTATGTTACTTGTAATTTAAAGTGGAAGTGCAGTGATAGCGTAACAAGTGTAAAAATATAATTAAATATACCCGCGGTCATACACATAAACTCATTTAATTAGTTTGTGGCTCCCCTTTTGTGCGATATTCGTTTTGTTTTGCATGCGCATTACAATAACAACAGTGTATGTTAAATTGCTTGCCTTACAGTGGAAGATCTCTCTTGTTGTTATTTAGATTCACGTGCACAGTGGGTCATTTGAGTAAAAAAGTAAACAAATTAATTTTTTGTGCAAATATTAAAATTTAGAGAATTTTGTTGCAAATGCACTCATATTTTGCATAAAAGCGTACTAATTTTACACGAAATAGTATTTTGTGAATTTGAGAAAATTAAAAGATTCCGTAAAACCAGAATTTTACGTCTTTTATTTTAATTATATTTTTTCGACTTATCTGCTCCAAAGTAGTTAACACTGTAGTATTTTTGTTTAACACCTTATAATAAAATTCAATTAAAAGTTTGTATTTTAACCCGATTACGAGGTTATATATATATTATATTTTTTAAAAAAATACCATAAACAAGGGAATTTTTTTTTGAATTTTAGTGTGTGATTTAATAATGGATTTGACTAATATTCAGCGTCATCGGTGTTGCAAACCTTTCCGGAGCACGAAGTGTTCAAATAAATTAGTTACTTTGACTAAAGGTAATCAGGATAAGCTGAATGAACTTTATCTCACTGAGAAGTATACAGCCTACAAAAAAATATGTACCAGTTGCAGAATTAGGCTATCGAAAACTAATATTGAAGAACAAGCCATTCAGGAAAATATAAATGTTCCAGTGAATGAAAATACAAATGACCCAATGAATGAAGACAAATTGACGTCAGATACAGAATCTGACGAGCCTCAGCCTGGGCCAAGTAGTTCAAGAGATGTAACTCCTTGTTTAGGCAATGTTCAAAGAAATGAACTTATTTCCAACATTAACACAAAAATAATTCCTTTGTTAGAAGATGTATCGCCTATTAGAAAGAAGCATTGCAAAAGCAATACTTACAACAAAAGAAAATCAGAGGAAATTGCAAATTCTATCCCAAAAATACTAAATGAGAATATATCAGAGGACCAAGAGGCTAATAGTGTAATCCAGAGAAAAGCCAAATACTATGATGATATTATCGAAAATCTTAAATTCCAATACAATAGAGGCGATGATTTGGATAAAAAAAAAATATTGTCAATATTGCCGCTTGAAATGAGTCATAAAGAAATTCGGAACATTTTTGGATCAGACATAACCACTTATGCACTCATTGAAAACAAGAAACTTAAACATAATTTGTGTACATTCTCTTCAATTACTAAACCAAACTTTAGAAGGCATTCTCTGTCAGACGAGATAAAAGAAAAAATAATATCATTCTATTTAGATGATGATATTAGTCGAATAATGCCTGGATCTCAAAATTATATTACGATTGGGGAAAAAAATTCCCGACAACAAATTCAAAAGAGACTCTTGTTATCTACACTTAGAGAATCATATTTAGAGTTTCGAAAAAGATTCCCAGGCCAAAAAATTGGGTTCGATAAATTTTCAGAACTACGTCCCAAACAATGTATCCTATTAGGAGTTGGAAATCAACAAAATGTATGTGTATGTACTCTACATCAGAATATGAAACTAATGTTTGAACAAAGCCAGTTAAAGGAAGTTAATGTTAATGGAAAGACTTTAGTTACGTATAAGGATTTGATCAATTGTGTGTTATGCGACTCAAATGAAGAAATAAAGTGCAGTGTATCAATGTGTGACACTTGCTGCTCCAATTTAGTCAATTTGCAAAAACAAATGTTAGAAAATTTCAAACAAACTGGACTAGTTGAAATAAAATATAAAAAATGGAGTACTACTGATAGATGTAATTTGGACACTTTGATCGTAGACCCTGAAACATTCACGGAACAATTTATAAGCCATTTGAAAATATTGATACCACATAATTTTATATCTTTTCAAGAGTCTCAATTTTTAAAGGAAAAAAAGCAATCGCTACAGTTAGGCGAATTCTTAGTCCAGTTAGATTTCGCCGAGAATTATTCATTCTTCGTTCAAGATGCTATTCAAGGATATCCCTGGAATAATACTCAATCTGCAATTCATCCATTTGTTATCTACTACAAATCTGACGACATTTTACACCACAAAAGCTTTGTTATAATTTCTAATTGCAGTAATCATGATAGTATAGCGGTGCATCTTTTCATCAATAAAATGATTAAATTTCTAAAAGAATGCCAGAGAATGACGATTAAGAAAATATTTTTCGTATCATATGGAGCTGGAGCCCAATATAAAAATAAATACAATTTTATAAATTTATGTAATTTTAAAGCTGATTTGCAAATAGATGCAGAGTGGCACTTTCACGCAACAAGTCACGGAAAAAGTGCTTGTGACGGAATAGGGGGCACATTGAAGAGGGCAGCTCATCGATTTAGCCTGGCCAATAAGGAAACCATTCAGACATCAGCTGACTTGTACACTTGGGCATCGAAATCGTTTTCAACTTCAATGAGTTTTGAATATTCAACAGAAGACGAATATATCAAAATGAAAAAAAAACTAAACAAAAGATATACCCAAGCAATCACAATAGTTGGTACACAATCATTCCATGCATTCATTCCAGTGAGTTCAACAACGCTTTATGTTAAAAAATACTCCAATTCTGATGTCTACGAATTACGTAAAGTTTGTAGAGAAAAATAACATAAGAATTTTATACTATTATAAGATAATAAACAGTATATGTATGTGTAATGTATTTATTCAGAACAGTTTTCTTTTATTTATAAAATATGATGTAAAATTTTGCAAACATTTCAATTTTCACAGGTAACGCACATTTTAAAATTAAAAATTGGCAGTAAGTGCCATGGTTATGGAGTTATTTGATAAATAACCTTGTGGATCTTTTTTTCTCGAAACGGGTTTACCCCACAACCCCGGTGTGTTCAGCCCGGAGTTGGGCCTTCATGAGTTCTACTTATCTCCTATACAAAGTTTTTTCATTCGAAGTACCCCTCTCTAGTTATTGGCTAAAACCCGTTAATTTTTTCAATTTTGGCTGGTAGTGCAAATTTTTAAAATTAAATATCTCGGGAATAAAAAATAATGCCTACTGGAAAATTTGATATGTTTTAGTGTAAGGATAGACCTCTCTTTTGGCAAAAAATGAATTAAATATTGCGTGATCTTCGACTCTAGCGCCATCTTTGAAAAATTTATCTCAGTATATTTTTTACAGTGTAGCAAAATTTTTTTCCAGTGTAATTTTTCCAGAAAGTATTTTTACTTACCTTTCATAGAAAAAAAAAATTACTAAAATCGGTTGGCCCATTCTCCTGCAATCATCTTTTAAATATATCTCGGATTTCATTTTTCTAAAATTTTTCGACCCGCCCTATTCTCGAGATATGAGTTTTAGAATTTTTTGAAGAGAAGTTGTATTTTTTATTTTATGTTTACTACTTATATACCAAATTTTACCTCAATCGGAGTTGGTCGAGTCCAAAATTACACTTTTTGGTTCGATTAGATCACGATTTTCATCAGCGTTTCATGGAAGGCACAAGAACTCCTTTATCATGTCCCTGTAACGAATGCCGTTCACAGTCCATTTTGACCCCAACTTCAAAAAGTAACACCTAATCACGTCGCCTGACCAAAATCCGCACCAGACAGTTGCTCGTTGGGGGCGCATTTGTTTCTCATGGATCAAATAAGATTTTTTTTGGCCACAAATTCGACAATTTTTGTGTATTCACGACGCCATTCAGATGGAAATGAACTTCACAGGAGAAGATAACTTTTTTTGAAAAATTGGCATTGACTTCACTTTGCTCCATTAGCCATTGAACGAATTGCCGGCGCTGTCCATGGTGAGGTTTGAGCTCCTGAGTAAGCTGAATTTTGTTCGCATGAAGGTGATCTCTTTTGTCAAAATTCAGAAAAAAAAATAATAAAAAAAAATATATGGCTTTTTGTTGCAAGCCCTGAAGGAATTATGGAGAGCTTTTCACAAACCAGTGATCTGTGCGTGCCCTAGCCTTAAATTTACTGATTGGACCTACAGTTTTACATCGGTTCCAAATGGTATTTCGAGAAGCTTTTTCATAGCTAAGTACTCTATAGTGTCGGCGTCACTAAGCGAGGTAACCGCCGTCGAAAGAAGTTTAAGGTGGTCGGAGCAGGGATCGAACCCACTTTCTCATACACAAGAGCCGCGCACACTGCCATTGCACCACCGACGGCCACTAACATATAAACTAATAAAATTATGCATAAAGCATTGAAAATCTTAACTAACATTAGCCCAGTTATTAGGGGGATACACTGCCAGAAATTGCAAAATTGTGTGGTAGATTAAAAACTAATCTCAAACTGCTGAGACTCTACGAGAATATACGAGGAATGAACACCAAGAAGGCAAAAGGTGGTCTGGTTTTGAATTGCAATAATCGGCCTTTTAGTGTGAGTTGGTACTTAAAGCTGCATATTGCAGTTTTTGTATAGACGACTGATGATCTGCCTATCGTATCAATTCAGGCACAATAGCTCTTCGTCAAATGATGAACGTGTCAGGGAGTTCGAAACTATTCATGGCAGTGACCGGGCTTTACTAAATTGATTTATTATTTCAATAAAGAAAGAAACAATTATTTTCTCGGAACTTGTATGAACTTTACATGTGTTAACATGTAATTTAGAAAAATTGCTCATAAGTTTGAATTCAAATTCGAAAATTTTTCGCACCTCCATAGTTCGTTGGCAGCTAAGGATAAACGTCGATTTCATTTGGGAAATTAACGAATTTTATTGTGCCAGTTCTGTTGAGCTTCTTGAAGGAATTTAAGTACATTTAAAATATTCCTTTTGGTTTTATGATTGATTAAATTTCACTGTCCTAACCATAATATTCGCCGAATTGTTCGCCTTAATTTTACAAAGAAACAGTTCCATATTATAACCATTATTTTCATTAAGTGATTTTTAAATTTGTATTACAGGAGAGAAGATGAATTGGCTGCTAACACAAACCGCAGTCAGTTACGTTGTGGATATTGAATGTCAAAGGCTCACCGGTTTCAGCATTCATTACAACACCAAGCCTTTGGTTTTTCATCGGTACTCAGCTTCCATGATAATACGCAACCCAAAGGTAAATTAATATCCTGTCATAATATTACCTTACACATTAACCTGTGTAATTAGCTCACCCACCAGAGCAAAGCAAGTACGAAAATTAATTTCTGCTACGGAATTTTTTCGCTTTGTGTGATGGGCTAGGATGATGCTTTTTTGGGTTTGATATGAATATTCTGCGACGTGCCCCCCTCTTATTCAGTTGAGTGGCTCTTAACTATTGTTACAAATATTTTGTAAAATGTTGGGGCAATTAGCCATAGGCATCAGTTTTTGCCCAGTGTTTTTCACATTCATTCTTTGTTCATTTGTTTGTTGTGCGTTTCTCGCTACAAGTTTATATGTCTGCGTTAATTTTTGGGGTTTGGGTGTTAAAAGAATGTTTGGTGAATATTCTAAGCTTTTTTGGCCTTCCCAAATAGTTAATTATGTAGCTCAAGTAGGCTGATATAAAACTAAAGACAATGGTGATGATGAGAATACAACACTTCCAGCTAAATTCAAATAATAAAAATAATAAATTGGCCGCAGTTTACAAACCTATGTAGGTTATAGTGGCGATGGTTAAAGAACGACACAAATGTGCTGCTTGAATATGATAACAGTCTAATGCGAACATATAAGAAGGTCCTTTATATCAAAGAGTGTTTGGATTAAACGAATTTTTTTAAACAACTTTTAACCCCACCTCCATTTGAAATCAAGGACCTTCTTATATGTTCGCATTATCTTAACCTTAGAATAATCACCAGTGTATTTACATGCCCATTTCGGTTTCCTTTTTTTACCAGCAAATTCTTTTCCATGCTTTGATCAGAAAGTCGACCAACCTGTTCATTAAAGAACGACTTGAAACAAATGGGATTTAGCAGCATAAATAAAATGCCGTGAACCTACACTTGCACGAGCGACACAAACAGATAGTTGATGAACAAGTTTTACAAGGTCTTAGTCTACGACATTTCCATTTCGGCTGACATTCATCTTTCGAAGAGGAATTGGATACTTTTTGCAAAACTGGACTGTCGTAGTTCAAAAAAGTAACAAGCAGGGCACCCAGTGGGTAGACCTATTTCCAGTACGCTGAATTCAGTGGTGCCAACTACTTTTCTAGCTTGGCTCGTATTTTCGAGATATTTGATATCGAAAATTATTGTTCCAAAAATTGTTATTGAATACAATTGGATGTACATCCGTCGATAAATATGCATGCAAAACCTACAAAAAAAAATAAAAATAAACGTTATACAAAAAAAAAAAAATTTATTTTTGTCTCAGGAAGATTGCACTTTTTAAACTAAGTGTAATTTTATTGTGCAAGTGGCAACTCTGAAAATTGCCAGTTGTCAAATATATTTATTCTGATTGTTACAAATCGAGTGCTTTACGAAAGAACAACGCGTTATAATTGTGAAATCTTATTACAAAAATTTAGAAAGTTATGTTGAGACCGCTTGCAAATTTCGAAGAATTTTCAATCGAGAAAGTGCACCCAGTGTGTCAACCATTCGAAGAGTGTTAAAAAAAATTTGAAGAAGCTGGCTCAGTTGTGGACAGTAAGCATCCCATGCGTCTACGTATCGGTCGATCTTTTGAAAACATTGCTGCTGTTAATGAGAGTGTCGCCGAAACCCGAAAATATCACTACGGCATCACTCCCAACAACTTCAAATTTCACGAAGCACTACGCAGCGAATTTTGACAAACGACCATACACAGGGGCTCAAACCAGCAGACCATGGAAAGCGTCGGGAATTCGTTGAAAGGGTAATGCAGAAAAGTGAAGTCAATGAGAATTTTTTAATACAAAAAAAAAAATAGTCTTCTACGACGAAAGGAATTTGCATCTGAATGGCTTCCTCAATACACAAAATTGTCGAATTTGGGACTCAGAAAATCCTCATGCAATCCATGATAAATAAATGCACCCACAACGAGCAACTGTCTGGTGCGGATTATGGTCAGGTGGCGTGATTGGTACTTAATTTTTTGAATATGAGGCAGAAATTGCAGTTACTATGAACGACATTCGTTACTGGAACACCATAAAGACCTTATTGTGGCCTCAGCAGGATGGCATGGATCTATACGGCATGCGGTTTCAGCAAAAGAGCGCCACCTGCCACACCGAGCAAGAAACAATGTATTTATTGCAGCAACGATTTCCAGAACTAATTATCTAAAAAATTCCGATGTCAACTGACCACCAAGATATTGCGATTTGACCCTGTGCGATTTTTTTCTTCGGGGCTTTTTTGAAATCTCGGTTTTATGCGAATAAACCAAAAGCAATTTCTGAGCTCAAATCCGAGGTCCGACGCGTCATTGAAAATTTCATGAAAAGAGTAATGGTCTGTCATTACAGCCGTGGAGGCCATTTGATGCATATTTTATTGCATACTTAATCGGAACATGTCTTCTGTACAACAATCCAATAACAAACTCACAACTATCTAAAGAAATACGTTTTTTTTTTTTATTATGAAAAAGTGCATTATTACTGAAGCACGCTTTAGTATGAACTCCTCATACATTAACTAAAACATTTTTTATTTTATAATTTTTTTCTCATTGACAAGCATGTGTTTTTAAAATGTTTATTCGACCTATATACATTTATTTGTATCCAATAAATGGTACAAAATTGTGAAAAATTTCGATATTTCTGAACTTGCAACCATAACTTTCGATCTCAAATACCTCTAAAACAAGAGTCAATTTTGAAAAACAGTTCGCACTTTTGGATTCGGCGTACTTGGGTTAGGTTTGTTCATTCAATTAAAAATTAAACATGAACAAATACACTCCGTTTCACTTATTTAAAGGCACTAAAAATTCCATATTGAGCAGCTTGTATCTTTTGCAATTTGCTACCTATTGAAGAATTTTAAAATGGAAATGGAAGCTGGACAACTTTAGATATAAAAAAACTATAACAATAGTGGTTTCTTAACTAAATAACTTTTTTTGCGCAATTTAAAAAAAAGTACAAAAATGCACTATTTTTTGACGTAGAATACGTCTTACCTTACGGTATGAGGAGTCATGTCAGGTTTTTATTGTTGTAATCTATATTTCATTGAATTTGAGGAAACGGCTAGATGAATTTTTTTAAAATTTTTTTTGTAGGTAAATGAAGATGTTATCTTTCGTTTGATATACATTTCATATTGGTTGATACATTTCTAGTATTTTAATTTCTCAAATGAAAATTGTTTAAACACATACACTCAAACATATGTGTGGTGTTTGGTTGAGTGTTTTTGGTTGCTCAACATTGCTTAGGAACATGTATCTAGTAAAAAGTGAAACGAACAGCAAGCTAATCTTGCTTGGCAACATGTATCTAGTAAAAAGTGAAACAAACAGTAAGCTAACGTAATAAAGCTTTTTTGCGAAAGCTTCAATAAAGCTGTTGTAACATTAATTTTG
The DNA here is from genome assembly GCA_963931995.1 of Phaonia tiefii. NCBI lineage: Eukaryota > Metazoa > Arthropoda > Insecta > Diptera > Muscidae > Phaonia > Phaonia tiefii. The sequence goes on along the minus strand of OZ008368.1, from coordinate 57,254,536 downwards.
AATTGTAAAGCGTAAAGCTTTCACACAACGCTCGAATGCTAATGCGAAGACTGGATAAGGTAAACCTTTTTTAATACTAGGGCGGCCCTCTCAACATTCGCAGAACTTATTTCAATAAAAATATTAATTAAAATACATAAATTAAATTAAGTTTAAAAAAATTTAACATAATATTTTTTTTTTTAAACGGACTTGAATCAAATGCCGTTGGTAAATATAAAAATTACAGCAGACAGTTGTCCGAGGCCTTCGGCCACGGACTGTCCCTGCAGGCTGTGTCAGAGACACGGCCATTAAGTTTAACGTAGAATACGCCATCCGATAAGACAGAAAACATATATAACAATAAATGATAAATAATATAAGCAAATGAATGTATTGTTATATATGTTTTCTGTCTTATCGGATGGCGTATTATACGTTAAACTTAATGGCCGTGTCTCTGACACAGCCTGCAGGGACAGTCCGTGGCCGAAGGCCTCGGACAACTGTCCGCTGTAATTTTTGGTTCACTTGAATAAAGGCACTTTAATTTCAATGAAAAACAGTTTTTCTTATTTTTTTTGATTTATTTTACTTTATTCAAGAACTATTAGTAATGGGTACAACCCCCTTTGTTTTTAATAACATCAAATATACGGGTTTTCATTGAGAGATAAAGAGAATTTATCTAATCCAACAAAATTTATTTCTAAGCATCCTTAATGGCCGGAATTAGTGTGTGGTTGTCACTACATTGTCTACCGCCTTCATAGACCTTACGAGATAACCAACCCCAGACATTTTCGATAATGTTTAGATCTGGCGAATAGGGTGCCCAGCCAAGAATATTAACATTTTGGCTTGCAACGAACTCCTTTACTACTCTGGCGTTGTGTTTAGCGGCATTATCCTGTTACAATATCCAAGATATGGGACCAAATAGTTCACCGAACATCGGAAAAGCCTATTCCAATAACATTTTATAGCTTGCACCAGTCATTTTTGCACTTTTATTCAAGATCGATGGTGCCATAGTACTTAATAGCACCCCACACCATAACGCCGAACTCTCGGCTGTGATGTCGGTTCAAAAAACGTTTTTTTGCGAAGATCATGGAAATAATAGTTTTAGTTATCAGACCCATCCAAACGAAACTTCTTCACGTCAGTAAATACAACGGTTCTCAAGTCATTTACATGACCTCTTGGCTGCACATCCCATTCCATCTAGTCTCTTGCGAATTGAAGCCGCTTTTCCTCACGGGGAGCATTAAGTGGCGGCTTTTTTTGTAATTTCAGGTATTTAAGATAGATACTCACGGTTCTTAATTACTCTGCGTACTGATGACTTGCTTGCTTCCACTCCAGCTTGAATTCTTATTTTTGAGAAGTATAAAGCAGAACTGGAAGCAATTCTGATGATTTTTTGTTTCTCATACGTACATAAAGACAAGGAAACCCTTCATTTAAAATTTTTTCCATACCCCTCGGGGTCCTTGATGTAATGGTCGACAGCTGTTGGGCTTCGTCGAATTTTTTTAGCTGTTGCGCGGTTAGAATATCCTTCAGAACGGTAAACATCGATTTTAGTTTTTTCCGATAGATTTAAAAATTTTTGTTTTGCCAATTTGACTCGTAAAATGATTAAGATGTAATAAATTGTAATAAACAAACGCTCCCTGCAAAAAATCAGCGCTTACTTTAAAAATAATAAAGTGCCTTTAATCCAGTGAACCAACCAAAATAACACATTTTTGGACTTTTTTTATAAATTGCTCAAAAAAAGTTCTTTAGTTCAGAAACCACTCTTGTCATGATTTTCTTTATATATATATTCCATTTTAAAATTCTGCAATCGGTTACAAATTGCAAAAGATACAGGCTGCTGAATATGACATTTTTAGTGCCTTTAAATAAGTGAACCGTAGTGTCATTGCAAACCGAAATTCAATTAAGTATGAATCATGCGTTAGGTATCCCAATGGCACAAGTTCGTTATCACTTTTACTCTCAAATAATCTTTGGCTACGTATGTATTCATAATTATTCGTGATACTCTCGTTGGTGTGTGTGACTCCTGTGAACGAAAGAGCGTGCTAAATCTTTTATGATAATCAGAAGACAAAATTACGCAGAATATATATTTAGGGTACGACATACAATTTAAATGGAACCAGCACACATTCTTACTAACACTGAAATCACAAGAGATCGAATTTTAACAATTTGGAAAAGCAGAAACTGCAGCAAAACTGTAAGCTCTGAACACTGGAGCTCTGACCACCTTATATTTCCTTCGACGACGGCCACATCGCTTGGTGATGGCGACCCTATCGGATACTTAGCTACGAAAAAGGTTCTCAAAATACAGTTCGGAATCGGTGTGAAAATGTACGCTTCATCCAGTGACTGAAAAATTAGAAAGCATACAGCGAAAGCTCTCGCCAATCCGTTCATGGAACGTAATGGGAAACTGGGTTTTTTTTTTATCTTGGCCTAGGCTAAAATATCCACCTTATTCACAAAAAGTTGTGAGAGGCTTGAGAGACGATTTCTCTATGATAAAGGGATATTTAATTTAAAGTTATGTTCTATACGAACATATTTAAATTCAATAAATTGAAGATAATGATTAAGAGCAGCCTTTGAAACGTCCTCGGTGTTCGTTTCCTGGATTTCACAATTAGTAACGTGTGATAAAATTTCGACGTCATATGCCAAAATAATAATGAATTTGACAAAATCTATATTTTATATATTTAGGCAAAATACGTATGTATTCCGTACATGATATAGAACTTAAAACATGTTCAATCAAAATATTTATGTTATTCTTACATCAGAGTGGTCACAAACGTTACCACATAAATCTGTGTGTGGTGTCCGAAAATAAATTAATATTTATTAAGCGCATTAGTGTCATTTCAAGGCCAAACTAATTGAATAGTATTCTCATGCCTTACTGGAATGCAAATATACTACTGGTGATTATTCCCCACAGTGGTAATTTAACCTAATTATAATTAATTATATTAAGAGGGATAATCAGTGTAGCAACAGTAAGACCGCGCTGCTGTCAGTGAGAACGGCGGTGTTTGTCTTATATCGTAATATTCAATTGTAATATAGACCTTTCAGTGGTGTACAAACTCGTCGTTTTATCAGTAGTTTTCTCCTCAAGCTTAACACTGGTTTATCACATTTCATGTTATTTATGTATTTTTACCTGCATGGCAGTTGGTGTTGGAGGCAGCAGGAGTATCTGTATGTATTATAGCTTATTCACATTTACTGCGTTTTAGCGAAATACTGTAATTTCGCTCTTTATGAGATGATTTCGAAATCATGGCGTTCACATTGTGCTTTTGTTAATTACTGTGATTTCAAGTAACTTCTCTCTCTTTGTTTGACATTTCTCTAATTTGTTTTGATTGTAAACAACAACGCGTTTTAAAATTATCCAGTCCAGTAGATAATAAATTATAAATTGTTGAATAATAATAAATTGTAAGTATTATAAAGTTTATTTACTTGACTCTGTGTGATTATTTATTGACTCTGTGTGTGTGTCTATTCCAGCTGCTACAACAGGCTCTTGGCACGGCATCCCGGCCAAGCTTCACCAACTTGGTACGACACACACTTGGCACGGCATACCGCCCAGCAACCAACCCGACAACTACCACTCAACCAGAAGATACATGCTAAACCGGCAGGCACGGCATTCCAGCCAGCAACCACAAAAAACCACTTAGGCCACAACAGCAGCCTACGCACGGCATTCCGGCCAGAGCATTCACAGAGAACACCTTCAACCACCGACAAATCCCCTGAAGAAGTCAACAAGAAATTGACGAAACGTCGGAAAAAGTGAAATAGAAGCAATTTTATTAAAATGAATTTAATTTTAATAATATTGGAGTTTGTATCATTGTATGATAAAGCAATGCAGGGCTTCAAAGAAATAAATGACTATTTCACTAGTACAATGGAATTGTATCGAAGGAAAAGAAAATTGCACATGAACTATTCTGTATTCTGTATAGATGCGCACCAACTCCTTTTGGGAAAGGAGCGCATGACGATGACTTCTTTAAAAGCAACTTTCGCATTACACGTGCAAGTTTTAAAAAATTATTGAAGTTACTTCGCGGTCTTGAAAAGAAAGACTCTACATGCCGTAAAAGGCGATCCCATCGACAAACGTGTCGCAATTGCTTTGTATGCATTGGGGGTCTTCTGCGGAATACCGAAGCATCGGGAATTTGTTTGGAGTGGGAACATCCACTCTATGCCAAATTGTTAGTGATTTTTGCGATTTGGCTTGGCCAGTACTACAAAAGTTGTACTTGAACCACATTCGCCTAACAAGGGAAACAATTGATGAATGCCGTAAGAGGTTTCTGACTTTGGGATTCCCACAGTGTTTAGGTGCAATTGGTAAGTTAATTTAAATAATTAAGTAAAACATAATTATTTCAACATAGCTTTTACACGGATGCCATATTGAAATACACCCACCTGCAGAAGATGCTGTAGATTACTACAATTATAAAGGATGTTACTCTACCATTCTTTTGGCGTTAGTAGATTACAGGTACATTTATTAGTTTACCATTGTTAAATTGAACTAAACGACAAATTTTATTTTCAGATGTCGATTCTTATATGTAAATGTTGGGGCAATGGGAAGATGCAACGATTTCCAATTGTTCGAGCAATCGCAATTAAAAAGTTATCTCGACAATTGTAATTTGCTCAACGAAATGAGCATATCAATTTCGAATGAGGAAATCCCAATCATAATTCTTGGCGACTCGGCATTTAAATTGTCCCAAATGGTAATGAAGCCCTACCCATTTTACGCTGAGCCAAACGCTAATGAGAAGAATTTTAACTATTCGCTGTCGAAATGCCGAAGGGTAGTGCAGAATGCATTTGGGCATTTAAAGGCGCGCTTTCGCCGTGTAGGAAAAGGAATTGATAACCTAATAAAAAATGTGAACAAAATAATACTAATTTGTTGCGCCTTGCACAATTTTTTAAATGAAGAAAATGACACCAGCAATACAAGCTGGGTGGAAATGCAAAGGATTGTGGATAGCAAACGTGATCAACGAGAATTTTCGATACCAAGTTATGCTATACATAACAGAGCAGGGGAAATAAGAAAGGCCTTGGCGGAACAGTTCAGTAAGTATGTAATAAACATATCCAATATTTTTAAATTAAATATTTTATATTATTTATTTATTTATATTATTTATTTATATTTAAATTAAATATTTTCTTAACACTTTGGGCTATGTCTTCATCACTATCCTCGAAATCCCCGTCATCAAATTCTGAATCAGAACTTTCAGCATCTGGCTCAAAGTCATTATCAACAAATGAATCATCTGAATATCCTGTAACTTCGCCTTCACTTGATTTTTCGAGCTCGTCAACAATGTCTTCACCTGTTAAAAGTTTTCTAGACATCTTAAATTAAATCTGTAAATCAAAGCAATGAAAAACAATATAAAAATAAAAAATATAAAAAGATACAAACATAAAAATAAAATAAAAATACAAATTAGAGTATGCCCACTGGTGGCCACTTGGGCCCAATATGTATTTTGACATTCTGGACAACGTGACCACCGGTGATCACAAAAAAAAAAACATGGAAAAAACAACAAAACTAGGTTTGGTTTATCAAAAATAAATATCACAAAGTCACATTAATTACCAAAAATCAATAAAACCAAGTAAAACAATTTTGGTCCCAGCTTGTCAAGTAAGGAATAACCACTCGTCAGCACGCGGTCTGCCGGTGCATTAAAAAAATGACCACGGGCGGGCACGTGGGGCTCTAAGTGTTAAAAAAAAAAAAAACAAGGCACTACTTTTTACTATTAACATAGTCCAACAATCCATCCATTATTGCGCACTGCTTAGTCACCAATTTCTCCAGCAGGTCTGTTTTTTTCGCCTCTAATTTGAGCATTTTTTCATCCATTTTCTCCATATTTTTTAGTTTTTGGTCTATTTTTTTGTTAACTTCCGTCATCTGTTTTAAAATTTCCTGTTGAAATTTCGTTTTTTTTTTGCAGGTAATGTTGGTGTGGATGGCTCTGCAATGGATGTTGATGTTGACGGTGTTGGTGACGCTTGTGACACTGCTGATGCTATTGGCGTTGCTTCCATTTGAACTAAAATAAAACAAAAAAAATTAATATGTTTACATTTAGTAATATTATTTGTTTACAAATACATTTATTTCTACATATTTAGCAAAATAAATTGTATACATATGTTGAAAAAAGGCGATTTTGTAACGGCCGCCAAATTGTTTTCTTAAAACCATTGGGGCTGGTCAATGGTTATCCTGGCCGGAAATGGTCTTCGGAACAAGTTTGTCAAATGTTGTCCTGTACAATTGTTGTTTGTTTCGAAAATAAGTATGGCCTAGGCATAATGCTTTGACGGCCGTTACCAAAAAAATTTTTCGTACATGCAGTGTTACAGATATATATGTTGAAAAATTTTTAAATATCCTATGCCGTTACCAAAAAGCCAGTTTTCTGCAGCTCCACGGCAATCTCAGTATAAACATGCTGGGTTTTTCCTGTTACCGCGAAGCTGCGGAATTTTGTCCTCCCACATCTCAGGCAGCATTTGATCTGCGGTGTCCGACCAAGCAATTCTCTGCTTATACTTGCGCCTTCTTATCGTCTCTAATAAAAAAAAATTCAGCAGACAGTTGTCCGAGGCCTTCGGCCATGGACTGTCCCTGCAGGCTGTGTCAGAGACACGGCCATTAAGTTTAACGTAGAATACACCATCCGATAAGACAGAAAACATATATAACAAAAATTCATTTGCTTATATTATTTATCATTTATTGTTATATATGTTTTCTGTCTTATCGGATGGCGTATTCTACGTTAAACTTAATGGCCGTGTCTCTGACACAGCCTGCAGGGACAGTCCGTGGCCGAAGGCCTCGGACAACTGTCTGCTGTAATTTTTATATTTACCAACGGCGTTTGATTCAAGTCCGTTTAAAAAAAAAAATATTATGTTCAATTTTTTTAAACTTAATTTAATTTATGTATTTTAATTAATATTTTTATTGAAATAAGTTCTCCGAATGTTGAGAGGGCCGCCCTAATATTAAAAAAGATTTACCTTATCGAGTCTTCGCATTAGCATTCGAGCGTTGTGTGAAAGCTTTACGCTTTACAATTCAAAATTAATGTTACAACAGCTTTATTGAAGCTTTCGCAAAAAAGCTTTATTACGTTAGCTTACTGTTTGTTTCACTTTTTACTAGATACATGTTGCCAAGCAACATTAGCTTGCTGTTCGTTTCACTTTTTACTAGATACATGTTCCTAAGCAATGTTGAGCAACCAAAAACACTCAACCAAACACCACACATATGTTTGAGTGTATGTGTTTAAACAATTTTCATTTGAGAAATTAAAATACTAGAAATATATCAACCAATATGAAATGTATATCAAACGAAAGATAACATCTTCATTTACCTACAAAAAAAATTTTAAAAAAATTCATCTAGCCGTTTCCTCAAATTCAATGAAATAAAGATTACAACAATAAAAACCTGACATGACTCCTCATACCGTAAGGTAAGACGTATTCTACGTCAAAATCACAATAATAATTAAAAAACCCAATATAAAAATCATATTACTTACAATATATTCGGCATTGAATCCATTTTCCTGTATTGCAATTATTAAAAACGAAAAATTTTAATTTATATTAATAAATCACATTGCAATAAGTACTTACCACCACAAAGCAAACTAGAAATGTAAACAAACAGATGTTTTTCCCCTCATTTTTCTGACATTGGCTTTGAACCAGCAATGGAAATTTTTTCATTTTATTGCATTTTTTAACTACTATTACAATACAACACTATGGTCTCTCTTGGTTTTACTGTGATTTCAAACAAATTACAAAAAACTGAGCAACTTTTTTGCACTTTTTTTGTATGGAAATATGTGTAATTTATAATGTGATTTAGGCTCAAATCATTTCATATGGAGCGAAATCACAGTATTTCGCTAAAACGCAGTAAATGTGAATAAGCTATTATGTTATTTCAATTTAGTTGCCCAATATCATTAACATTTCAGGGAAATCGTCGAGTCTTGGATGAACTAATATATACTCGGTTGTCCAAATAAAAGTATCGTTTTGAATCATATGTTATTTTGACACTGACAGCTTTGACCAGCTCAAAATCTGGACTGTTAGGCAGTACCATACTTCCGCGGAGACAAATACTCGGTATATAATTGAAAAATTTTTAGAAACTTTTCAATCGAATGGAAAGTGCGCGTTGAAGAAATGAAGAACCAACAGCCCAAGTTGTACTCAAGATTGCGAAAAATGTACGTGAGACTGGCCTGCTTATAGGAAAAGCTCACGGTTGTCGTCGGAGTTTGGTACAAGCCAACGAGAAATATATGGCTCAATTGCATATACCCAATCTCAACAATCCACGATTCTCGATGTTTGGCAGGCTTCGGTATCAGCAGGATGACGCACTATGTCACTAAGCTTATCCAACAATCGATCCTTTGCGCACTAAGTTGGGTAATCTTGTTACCAGCTTCAGCTGCTCGCCTCGTATGTGCGATTTGTCCCTGATAGACTTTTTCTGTGGGTGATCGTAAGAGATCGAGCCCTAAAGGAAATATTTTTCCGGAACAACCTATGCCGTAGTGTCCTGTCTAGCTAACGCATCCCCTACGAAATTGCCTGGAATGTCGCTGTGTCCCGGTACCCAGATGAGCCTGATGTCAAAATACTCTGCCATCATCCTAAGTGATGAGTGGCATTCTTTCACCGTCAGGGACGTAGCAAACATGGCTACCAGGGATTTTATGGCAGCCTGGCTGTGTGTGTAGATACATATTCTCCGAGGGTTGTGACACTAATTTTCAGTAGTTCAGCAACCTCCAGTATGGCGGTAACTTCCGCCTGAAATACACTACAGTGATCAGGCAGCTTGAAGGAGATATATATATTTAGGTCCGGTGAATATACCCCATGGCCTACTTGCTCGTCCGACTTTGATCCATCAGTGAAAAATCTGATACTACTGGTATCCCCTTGCAGGCACTTTTCCCAGGTATTCCTGTTCGGAATAAAAGTCCTTAGATTTGTAGCTGGTTGAAAGTAGGGGATACAGTAGTCCCTTTTTACGGGAGTAGAGTTGATCCGGTGTAGTAATTCAGCGTGTCCGGAATACCCCGATATCAAAACGCCACAATCTCTGATTCTCACCAGGGATGTAGCGGCTGCCGATTCGGCCATGATGTCAGGAGTATAGGTGTTCTGGATAGCACCAAGTGCAGTGCTTGACGTCGTGCGTATTGCCCCACTAACACTAATCAGTGCTGGTCTTTGAATTTTTGTCAAGGAATTCAGAATATACTCGTTTGGGGACCTCCACCAAACTACGTTGCCATAGAGAAGAATTGGTCTGACTATTGCCGTATAAATCCACATGGTGATCTTAGGAGGCAGACAGCAGTAAAAAGCAACAGACGCCTTTTTCACCCTCTCCTCCGCATTCGGTTTCCAAGACAGTTTTCTGGCGAGAATTATCCCCAGATACTTGAAATTTCGGTGGTGCAATGGTTAGTGTGCGCGCCTCTTGTACATGAGGTCCTGAGTTCGAACCCTGCCCTGACCACAAAAAAACAATAAAATTTCTTTCGCCGGCAGTCACCTCGCATAGTGACGGCGACAATATCGAGTATATAGCCATGAAAAATCGTCCCATAATACGGTTCGGAATCAATGTAAAGCTGCAGGTCCTAATCACTGAGTGAAAACTGGAAAGCGGGTCTCAGTTGACCAGCCCCTGATATAGGCATGCTGAGAACTCGATAGTAGATTCTGTTGAAGATTACTTCGAACCTGAATGTCCAGTAACCTTTCAAATGTCTTAAGAACAAAGGATGATAGACTCATTGGTCTAGAGTCCTTTGGTTTGACATGAGAGCATTTGCCCGCGTTCGGGACGAAAACCACTTTGGTTTGCTACCAAATACTAGGAATGACTCCCAGTATAAGGCAGCCCCTGAAGATTACCTACAAGATAGGTATAGTGCCTCCTGTAGTTGCGCGGGAATTATCCCGTCAGGTCCGGCTGATTTGTAGGGCCTAAAGCATCTAATGGCCCATATCAGATTTTTTCTGCTCACTATTGAGCGAACTTTTTCTAAGCTTGGTGAGTTTCCGCCTAGCTCTTCTGGCTGATGACCAGCATTCCAGTCATCGTAGGGAAAGTGGGTATCCAGGAGAATCCCAAGAGACTCTTCAGACGAATACGTCCACGTTGCATCGTCTTCATTAAGAACCCCTCACACGGTGGGTTTTTAGCGAGCACGCATTTTAAGCGTGCAATCATTCAGCATCATTTACATTTCAGGGAAATCGTCGAGTCTGGGATGAACTAAATACTCGGTTGTCCAAATGCAGGTATCGTTTTGAGTAATATGTTATACTGATACTGACATCTTTGACCCAGTCAAAATCTGGACAGTGAGAAGACAATAATTCGGTATCTAACACAGTGATCAAAAAAATCTAAATTAGAAATAATATATTGTAGAGTGAAACAAGGATCTGCTTGTTAAATTTCCCAAATCTTGAAAACCGGTTAATGAAACGAGTTTGCGTACGTTTGCGGACTTATATGCCTGTAAATTAATTGATTATCAACCGGTTTTCATTATCTCACCTGATTTGGAGACAAGGAACCTAGGACCTTCAAACGATATGTACGTTATTTAAGAAAATATGAGAAGTCTGTGTGCATTTGTCCAGCAAATGGATATTTTTTAAATGTTTTTCGCCATTTTTCAACTTCGGCTATGAACTTACACATTATATTATAAAGAAACCATAATAATCTTGAATTTTTTATAAAGGGACGTTTGCTAATGAGTAAAAACCAACTTTGTTTTTAAAAATCTGGTATTAATTGACTGAGTTATTTAAGTTTTTGGGAAATTTCAGAAGCAGATTCTTGTTTCAATCGACAGCACCTACAAGAAAAATACTATCACTTCCCATGTTTTTTGGACATATGCAAAGTGAAAATTATACGTATATTTAAAATATATTTTGGCTGATATGAGGAACCCACCGCCCACACAGAAAAAAATGTAAATCAATTACAATAAAAAAATTTGTTTATTTGATTAATTTTGTAATTGATTTTGGTGTAATCACGAAAATGATAATATTAATTAGAAGTATATGTAAATTTGTCAAAAAAAAAACTTCAATAACAAAATTTGTACATTTGATTAAAACATTTATTGAATTGTTTCAAAAATATTGATTAAGTATGTAATCAAGTTAATTAAAAAAATTATTGATTTATTTCGAGATATTTGATTAAATTTTAAATTGAATCAATTAAAACCGTTATTGATTTTTCAGCATGAAACCCCCACCCCCTGCGACGCCTCTAGAAGAAACTAAAATGTTCTATTTTTAAAGCGATTTTATTCAATGTTTCGATTTATTTCAATGTTATATCTATAGACAATTAAAGTTTTTAGAATTTGGATTCATAATCGGAACTAAACTATAATAATATAGTAAACATTTAATGTTTAATGTTCTCCGTTCAACAACAGCAACAGACACATGTACATACATACATTATTAAGCTAAAACATACGCTATAGACACAATTTCGTTTGCCTCACCCCTGCCACACCACTCTTTCATTGCTCTCTTGCTGGCTCATTTTTGTTTAACACGTCATTATTCTCTTTCGCAGTCGCAGAAAATCTGGTTTTATCAGCAGCATAAAATCTGGTTTTAGCAGCAGCATACAATCTGACTTTGATAGATTTAGTCCCTATACCCCGCTATAGATGTTAACACATCAATAACGACACGTATATTTTTAGATAATTTTCATTTTTTTATTTTATTGTAAAGAAGACATGTTCCGATTAAGTACGGAGTAAAACATTCATCAACTGGCCCCCACGACTCTAATTACAGATCATTATTGCTCTTTTCATGAAATTATCACCAATCAGAAATATTTTCTGGTTTATTCGCATAAATTCAAGATTTCACAAAATCCCAGAGAAAGAAATCGCACGGCGTTAAATCTCATGATCTTGGTGGCCAGTTGACATCAGAATTTCTTGAGGCAGGTTGTTCTAGAAATCATTGCTGCTATAAATCGATAGTTTCGTGCGAGCAGTGGCAGGTGGCGCTATTGTGCTGAAACCACATGCCGTCCAGTTGATGCCACAAAAAGTACGGCCGAATCATGCCGTCTGACCGAAATACGCACCAGTCAATTGGCCGCTGTGGGTAAAAAATGGTTTTCCCATTACATCCCATGAAGGAATCGGGGAGAGCTTCTCACAACCAGTGAGCTGTGCGCTTTCTAGTTTTATACTCACTGATTGGGACCTACAGTTTTACACCGGTTCCGAACGGTATTTTTGACAAGCATTTTTATGGCTAAATACTCGATAGTGTCGCCGTCACTAAGCGAGGTGACCGCCGTCGAAGGAAATTTTAAGGTAGTCAGAGCAGGGATCGAACCCAGGATCTCAAGTACAAGAGGTGCGCACACTACCCATTGCACCACCGACGGCCGCTGTGGGTACATTTGTTTTTTAGTGGATTGAATTAGAATTTTCTGAGTCCCAAGTTCAACTATTTTGATGGAAATGCAGTTCCGCGAAGAAGATGACTTTTTCGTGAAAAATTGACATTGACCACACTTTGGTCCATTACCCATTGAACGAATTGCCTTCACTTTCCATGGTCGGCTGGTTAGAGCTCCTGAGTATGCTGAATTTGGTACGCATGAAGGTGGAGTTCTTCTGATAAAATTAGCTGCGTTGTTCTTCGTGAAATTTGAAGTGAGTCAGATTGATGACGAATTGCCATTTTTGGGGATTTCGGCGACACTCTAGTTTATATCAGCAATGTTTTCAAGACAGCGGCCGGTACGTTGACGCACAGGAGTCTGGCTGGCCTTAACTGACCTAGCTTCTTTAAATTTTTGTGACCACTCTTCGAATGATTTACACATTAGGTGAACTTTCTCGAAAGTGCGAAACACATCTAAACTCTCTCTGGTATTATTTCGACTTGCTTGCCCTTTGGGTGTACCTCTGATTCAACTCGATACTTATGCGGCGATTAATTTATACATGAGTTCCTTTCAAATTGAGGTCATATGGTACCTCGTACTTTTATTAGTGAGTATCAGTGATATTATTCAAATCGTAAGATACTATATAAGTATCATTGCGAGGCGATAATATATCTTTCACTATGTAGTTGAACGGAACTGAATTTGGTACATTTGGATTTTGCTATATTTAATGCATCTTTGTGTTGTGGGCAAATTTGCATAGGACATAAAAATTTTGATATTATGCGAGAAGATTCCATCTTGAGAGTTGGCTTTACATCATATAAACGAAAATCTGGAACAGAACTCGATTTTAGAATTGACTACTAGTTGAAGTGTAGCACTAACTCTTATTACTATGGTTCTTGCTGCATGATTAGTACTGACGATGTTATTTAGTATTAATCATACACCTCGATGGTTACACAATGTCCATACGTTAAAATAGTTATAAATTCACGTTAATCATACGCATAAGTATCAATACCATATATGTATTTTTAAACAGCTTTAAATGCTTCGAATATTGATGGAATATTTACACCAAATATGCTAAAATACTAAACTATCATCAGATTTGAATACATCCTAAATTCCTCTACTATCGTCTTATTATTTGTGTATAAATATATGTGTGGTGGGACAGTGAGCACCTAAAAGTGCTACAATACGAGTATAAAAATATGAGTAAGAAATAAATGCCTTATAAATTGTGTCATCTTTACACTTGTGACTATTTCAAATGAACTATATGAGTGGCGAAATGACTGAGCATTTTGCTATACACAAACGTATTTAAACCTCTGCAGGTAATCCCATTTAAATTGGTGATGTGTAGCAAACGTCAGCATTGCTAACAGCTACTACTCCTGGAGCAATTATATGTGCTTCAACACAGCTGCAGCAAAGAAGCACAAAAAAACAACTCATAAGTTTAACATCTAAATGTTCGCTATAGTACTTAAAGAGTACTTTCCTAAATTTCACTTCGAGAAAAAAGTGATTTAGTATGAAATTGTAGTTATATGTGCATACAGTGTAGCTCAGCGTGATGTCCTCTTCGTACTCTGTTCATTTAAGTTGGCACTAAGTGCAAAAATAAGTTATATTAATGATGCAAACGTAAAAGTGAAACTAAGAAAAATTAAATTAAAAAACGGTAAACATAACGTTTATATATGTATTTCCTCAGGCAGCCTGACTCGTTAATATATAAGCACATAGTACATACAAATGTTACTAGAAGTCCTAATATTATCTAGGTATTCGAGGGGGAAGGAGGCATCATTATTTTTTATGAACTAATTTATTACCTTCCAGTTTTAATAATATGAAAGTTGGTTGGCTTCTTTTCTCGTTTTAACTTTTTTACATTTTGGAAATAAAGTTTGAAGTTCTACTTACAAATAAAACAGAGAGCAACCAAAATTATGCACTAGTTTTTGTTACTTAAAATGCTACTCTAAGATGTATGTATCTGTTTTATTAGATTTTTCTGACAGAAGACAATGATTTAATTTATGTTTATGAAAAAACCTCAGAAAACACTAACAGACAGAACCATAATTTTACACCTTAATGGACACGATAGTAATGAAACTTAAGAGGGTATAAAACAAATATTTGAATAGTTCGGAAAACTTTATAATATTATCGTGATTTTTTAGAATTCCTGTAGGATATTTGAGGAGTGGCGATGCAAAAGCAATTAACTATTTTCAATTTCTATTTGTAATGTTTTTCCTATTTATAATGTAATTTTTGTAATGAAGAAAACTGTTTGATAAAATAATATCACACGAAATGGTGAAAGAAGAAAAGGGTTAGGATTTAAATATAAAAGTTATATGGTTTTAAAATTTGCAGTCAACTAGTTTTGCTCCGTCATAAAGTTCGAAACTTGTTTTGGAATTACACACTGTGAAATAGTTAAACAGTTTTGCTTCTAGAAGTTGCTCTCAATAAGAATAATACATATTTTACCAGATAGTTTTTATTTGAAAAAATCTACAGTGTTAATATAATGTTTCTATAATGTAAGTATTGTAGTGTGACCCTTAGTTTGCAACTTTGGAAAATCCAAGAACTGATGTGTGCAAAATTTTTCCCCGATCGGCCAAACCCAAGCCGTGCCCGCAAACCCACTAAAGATCCCGCAATCATCACGTTTTGGATTTTTTTTGATATTAGCTAATAAAATTTTTCGCTGTTGTGTACCCTCGAGTTTTTGATGGGTTAAAATCCATAGGCACGGGTAGGGCAATCTACCAAAGTGAACACATGCAAACAACACACAGCATTAGCATCACATACGTGGTTGTCGTACAACAATAGTCTCTGCCTGAAAACAAGTATGATGGTATTGATGTAGCGGCAACGAACAAACAAGCAGGTCGTCGTCGCCTAAGAGTAT
The DNA here is from genome assembly GCA_963931995.1 of Phaonia tiefii. Classification (NCBI taxonomy): domain Eukaryota; kingdom Metazoa; phylum Arthropoda; class Insecta; order Diptera; family Muscidae; genus Phaonia; species Phaonia tiefii. The sequence goes on along the minus strand of OZ008368.1, from coordinate 57,238,925 downwards.
TGAATAGTATAGAGAACTTGGCTATGCGAATAATCGCCCAAGTGAAAATCGCCCAAAACGAAAAATGAACAATGACCCAAAATTCTTGGGTGTTTTTTCATTAAGAAAAAAGACCCAAAAAAAGAGGTAAAATCGTCCAAAAATTTAAGAACATTGGCCCAAAAATATAAATCCAATTTATGAACAAACGCCCAACCGCCCAATTAAGCAAAAGGGCGAATTTACATTTTTAAAAATTTGGGCGATCATTCATCATGAACAAACACCCAAATAATCAAAAATACCAAAACGCCCAAACATAATGAACAATCGCCCAATTTTTTTCCCATATTTTTTGGGCGATTGTTCATTTTTGGGTTTTGGGCGATTTTCACTTGGGCGATTATTCGCATAGCCAGAGAACTTATGGAGCGAATTGTATGACTTAAAGGCACTGGCGACATCTGGCGAATGATTCAAAACGTATTACTCTCTTTTTGTCATAACTTGGTCCATTCATAATTTTGGTGTGAAATACTGATGCCTTTTGAAACATTTATACTTTTTGTATTGCTTTATGTGATGACATTGTCGAAATAGTGGATATACATTAAAATATTCTATGAAGAGAATAAGACTCGTTTATGCTCTTTTACTCATGCTCTCTCCATGAGAGCGGAAAAAGAGTGCAATAAGTTCTTTATAGTATTCGATACTTCTTGTCGTCGCGCTGTTTATGACAAAACAAAAACAATTATTTCAGTGAGCTTAATATCGCTTTTTACTCAATTGTATGCCAGGGTTCAAAAAAGTAGGTCGTCCTATCGCCCTTTTATCACAAAACAAAAACAATTATTTCAGTGAGCTAAATATTGTTTTATTGATGTGCTAGCACCTAGTCACGGGCAATATATAATCTAACAAAGTCAACACATGCAAACAACACACAGCATTTCGAAAATATGCAGCGTTAGCATTGAAATTACTCGTAGTATATGGTTGTTGCACAACAATAGTCTCTGCCTGAAAAAGGGTATGATGGTATTGATGTAGCTGCAGCGAATAGTTGTCTTAAAAGACAAAGTCTGCCTACTCGTAAGCTTATGAACATAACACAGTATATGTACACGTGTGTGTTGTTTTGCATTCTCTTTGTTTTTTGTGAGAATAAGACAAAAACTATTACGCAAGAAAATAATGGCACATTTGGTGGCACTTGTCTTTAAATAATTTTAAATATCAATATTATTTAAATTAAACGTTATTTGACTTGATTGACTGCTGTTTTTTATTTTCCAATGTAATATTTACCAATGTGTTCATAGAAATCGAACAGGTACCGCGTAACAAAAATCAATAAAAAAAAGAAGAAAAAAGTCAAATCGACGAGATATAGAAATTACGGAAAAAAATGGAAAAAAAATTCACATAGCCTCAATTTATGTTTTTTTCTACTGATATAGCCATAACACTTACCTTTCCAAAATTACAAAAACGAAGCCCAGAGGTCTTTCCGTTCCAAAGTATTGACAATTTTACTGAAATGCAAAAATGTATGTTTTTATTTTTGGACGCGAAATAACAGCACATATTTGTTTGTGTTTGTAAATTAACACGTTTAAAATTTTAATTTATTGAAATTTTTGGCTGAACAATCAAACACTTAAGGAAAACAAAACATTTGATGTTAAAGGAAGTTTTCAATGTGGTTCCCATTTTCTACTAAACACAATTGCAGCCGTTTGCGAACCACATCCGCCACGTTTAGTTCACTCATCTTTTCACGAACTTTCACCGGAGCTTCCTCAATGCGTGCAATTAACTGCTCACGATTGTGGATCTGCACAGAATACACACAATCTTTCATGTAGCCCCACAAAAAGAAATCAAGTGGTGTGAGATCTGGAGATCGTCCAAAATCTCACCACTGGCTCAGAAGTTAGCAACTTTACCCTACTACCCTCCGACCGGCAATCCGAAAATTTTTATCCCGCTGCCATTTCGCACCCTTGCATTTTCGGACATGGCGCTAGTGGACTTTTCTTCATGAAATGAGCCAAGGCATACGCTGGAGAAATTTGTCCGGAACTTCCGGGATCACCCTGTATTTTCCTATTCTTTTGGAACAAAATTTAAAGTTTTTCCTATGTGCCGTTGTGTAGGTATAATGAAACATAATTAAAGGTTAAAAATTATGTTCAGAAGTCATAATATTACATTCTGAACTTACCATAACTACTTCGTTCATCCTCAAACAATAATAAGGGATCGTCGCACAGTGGTTCAGAAACGATTTTCATCGGCCAAATTTAATATCTTTGGAAATAGGAAACATTTTTAAGTTCGGTAAACACCCGATTGAAGGCAAGAAGTCAACGATTATTGAGATATATCATCATTATATTTCAGAAAATTTTTGACATGACATCACCTTATCCATGGTGTAGGGTGAAGTTGGTGGTTTGTACAAACTAATTGATGTACAATCAAAAGCGATTTTGAATTTTTGAAGTTGATGTCAACTTATCCACCTGCGTAAGGGAATGTTGCATCAACTTTCATATGCATTTCGATAAGAAACGTTCATGCGGCAAGATAAGCGGCAAAATGTAAATACATGCTCCAAAAAATAAATATATTAAACATCATCGGAAAAACAAAAACTAAATAAATATGATATGCAGTGTTATTTAACAAAAAATTTTAAGGAAATTAAAATATTATTTTTTCTTAAAATTGGCTCTCGATATGTAGGTCTAAGGGACCCTTAACGCATGAGTGATGTTCAAACAAATAATCACTCATACGCCATGCTATACTGACAATAGTAAGCATGTTATAACAATTTCTTTGGTCTCTTTGTAAGGGGTCCTGAGCAATTATTCCTAACATCAATTACTTTATTGCATTTCACGTGAAATCAAATTTTGACAAAGCAACTAGCCCACACACGCGCACACTTTGTGAATCTGTATTTTTGGGAAAATAAAGCCTTGAGTTCGAATAAATACAATTACCGCAGGAAAACATTTTACACAAAATTTTGTTTTAAATTTTGTTTTTATTAATTCAAATTATTGCAAATAATTTTAAACTTGAAAAAGAAACAAATTTAAGATAAACTATCAGAAAAACAAAAAACAAACTTAAGGCCCTCGGATATGTTGAATTTTTTTCGGATATGTTGAATTTTTTTCAGGATATGTTGAATTTTTTTCAACAAAAGAATATATAAATTTGTTAAATTGTGTTATAGGTTTCACATGTTGTAAATTTTGTAATACATTTAACAAGGAGTAATCACTGTCTTTAGTCCACAGTGGAATTTTCATAGTGTTCTTAATATTTTCTCATTTGACACTGAAAATTACAATGAGTTTTTGTTATGACTCGACACTCTCAATGCTTCATTATATCTGCGCATTGTCGTTTCCTATGCAACATGTATAGAAATATATGTTATTGTGCATACAAAATAGTATATGAATATGATTTTATATACGACCTACATTTGTATATATGAATTCTATTTATGTATATTAATTTAATTGCATGAAATGCTTTTATGATAATACATCTATAGCTTTTTCTGTTTCTTCCATCTCTTTGAAAGTATCTGTTACATATACCGGCTCATAAGGTCATCAGAGAATTACATTTATATCTGTGTGGTATTCAATGTGTTTGCCTGTAATATTGTGGGGGAAAAGGGGAAAATGCAATTCGTATGACTCTGCAAACACGATTGTGGGGGGAAAGGGGAAAATGCAATTCGTATGACTCTGAAACGAAAATAAACGTACCTGCATCAGGGCAGATATTCACGTGATACGAGTAGCATAATTTCGAAATGGCTGTACTACATTAATTATATGTAATTAGTATAAAAAATGGGGCAAGAGAGATGTCAGTAAATATTCATGAAGTTTCGCTTTGGGATACTTTTTCGTAGTTATTTTCTACTGCGACTGACACAGCTCCTTCCGGAGAGATATTATATCTACTCATATGTAAACTCTAAAAGGCAAACAAATTAATTTCGTTTGAGGGCATAATTTTTCGTCTCCTATTGCAGCAGGTGCTTTATTTGAACTCGAAATAAAAAACTAATTACAAATATTCGAAATTGAATTTTTAAAACTTGTAATCTTCTAATCCTACCAATTTAATTAGACATTTATCGACAAATCTTTCAATTAATTAAAATTCATTATATCTTTACATCTTGTCCTGGATTTAATCAAAATTTCTATTACGAATTCTTATAAATCATTATATTAGCTGGAAAGCCTGTTGCTATTTTCATATAGTTTATAGAAAAACAAGAGCGCTCTCAGTAGCATCATATTACGTTCGAAATATCTTCTAATACACTTCATCATCCTTTTCATTTTCCCTTACTATTGGCAGTATTTTGTGCCATGGAGCACAACGATGTTGATGGCAATGCCCAGTAATTGATGCTCATGTTGAAAGACTTTAATTGCCCATAATTGGTTTAAGGATCTAAATATAATTGGCAGTATAATAAAGGAGGAATTTATTACATCATTTTCGCACTTGTAGCTTCTAACACACACACACACATTCTTAACCAAACAACAGTCAGGATGGCTAGCGAATGTTCTAGTTTAGGGGACGAGTTCGAAGAGTGAGAGCTGTAACAATTTACATTCTGATAAGTGTTGGGAGAAGGAAACTCATTTGTAAGTCATCATACTGTGGAAGGGATTAAATTGGTGATTTGAAATTTATATCCTAATGCTTTGTAAATGTAAGTCTAATTTAAAGATTAGAACAATTAAAGTTTGTATATAAATGGGAATTTACATACGAATTATGACAAATTCAATCGCATTTAGAATAATTCGTTCACATTTGTAATGCAAATAGAACTATCTTAAAAATGTTAGTTCGCGCTAATTGTCGCCTTAGGTATAAACCAAAATATAAAAACAGTGATAAAATAAAACGAAATTAATGCAAAAAATAAAATGCCTATCACAACTTATTGTCGATAAAAGAACAACATTAGACTAAATAAACCGCTTGCATGCGAACTCAGAAACAACAAAAGTATTTGTAACACATTGTCACCTAATACTGTTTTAGGCGTTTATTTAACTAATGCAGACAGTCGTCACTTGTACTGTGCGGAAATCAACAGGAAAACTGAAGCCTTTTTAAGGGCTCTTACAAGGGTGTCTCAGTAAGAATGCACTTTGTAATTTAAAAAAAGGAGAATTTTCTGAGAAACTTCAAGTTTTTTTAATGCATTGTACAGAAGACATATTCCCCACACGGCACTAATAACAGGCCATTTTTCTTTTTTTTTAAATTTTCCATGACTTTTTCACAGAGATGTGGCTGTATCTCACCGATGACGCCTTGAGATACTTTTTGATTTTCGATACACCTTAATGTGTATTCTATAAGTTAAAACGAAGAAGATTGGCAAGTTTTAACATTAGAAATTTGCTCCCCTAATTATTTTACAGACCTCAATATAAAAATAAGTCGATGGTGGCTTCAGTTCAAAATCAATTCCAAACAGCTGTAGTTGTTTCTCAATAATCTCTCGTAGGTTTTCTGAACCTCAAATGATGATTATCAAAGCCAAAAAATTAAATTTTTTTTTGTTCAAAACATACAGTAATGTCATATAGAACTGCCATTCTTCTCATCTAACGTTTCACTTCACGCTATTCATGGTGTGGTTGGTGCGATAGCGAGTTATTTAACGTAAATTGACTTACAGCAAATGGAATTACAAAAACTGTTGACTTTAAATTTTTCGCAGCCTTTTGATGATCAACTGTGAAATTTAAAGGTATTTTGGAATTTTTTTTATTATATTTTGCTGTTAGTATATAATTATGGTAATTTTACACAAAAATGTTAACAAAAATGTTAATGCCGTTGCTGATTTATTGTTGGTTGGTTTGAGCCATTGCCTCTATCTGGTATTACTAAAGTAAATTATATAAATTTACTGAGAGAGGTGACTACTCTATAGGTCAGTACTCTATGGTTTGTAAACACGTCATTGCTTTTAAAATATTGCTCACCAATGAAAACGCTTTGTCTCTCATTCAGAGTTCCTGTTCTACTAACCCCGAACTGTTATTTTTCAACGACAACACTTTGCCGCACATCCAGAGAGTAAAGACACCTAGTTTAACCAAGTCTCCCAATAAATTATCAAGATTAGGCTTGGTTGCATATGGACGTTGGTTGTTGAAAAGTGTTGCTTTAATAATACCAGATAGAGACAATAGCTGAAAACAACCAACAAGAAAATAACAGCGGAATTTCGTTTTAAGGTTTAAAATTTTCGTGTTAAATACAACACAAATGTATAGTAACAATAAACGGTACCAACAAAGTCAAAACCCGTTTAAATTTCAATGTTCTCAGCCAAACCCACATGACAAATTTAAGCCAACAATTCTTGTAACTTCATCTGGGTATAAGTCAATTTATCTTTCTATCTCACCGACGAAGGATGTGAAATTAAACTTCAGATGAGAAAAAGTGAACCTCTAGGTATCTGATTACTCTATGCTCAAACCTGCCGTGAATTTTTGCACGCTAAATAAAACGGCCTCTGTAAATTATTCTCCCAAACATATTCTGCAGGAACCACGTACATGTTTAGAATACACTTCAAACATTCATATGTTTGCAAGTCCAAACCCACTTGTATTTAAATGCGAACAGTGGCATGTTTACTGGCAAACATGTTTGCTTTTAGGCGGACACATACGTTCCACGTACGTTTACATGTACATACCAAACATACATATACTTACGTGGAAGCATTCGCGTGTTTCCCCCAAACCTCCGTATATTTACGTGGAAACATGTGTGTATTTCCTCTCAACCATAATTCAATATATTTCAATATATTTTCAATTCAATATTTGTGTATTGTTTATTATAATTAATAATATAAATCCATATTTGTAAATAAGACTGTGGAACACCAAGTTTGGGGAATTAAAATATTCAAATATTCTACGAAAATAATCCTTGTCAAATTTCATTGAATACATGTTGTCACAAGAATCCGTCCAATGCAATATTTATACTCGATTTATAAACTTATTTCGGACAACATCGGATAAGAAAATTCATGCTCAAGTGTAGCTACAGAGCAGCCTATTTTTTTGGGGTTTGATTATACTAACATAGTGTGATAATTTGGCTCAGGAATCGTCCACATCCAAAGCAAAAGCCTAAGTTTTGTTGCATAGTGTAATCAATACAAAGAATTTAAAGATTTTAAACGGCCCTTTTTACAGATACTTGCATTGAATACATTATTTGTTTTTTCTTTTGCTTCTCCATTCTCTGTTGTCTCTCACATTTTTGTATTCAGAAGGATTCAGCTATGCGTTAGTTATCACTAGGCGTTGGTATACAAACAATAAACTTACATACAAATCTAGTTTATGCAAGGGAAGCGTGTATAAATTACTTGCTTTTTATTGTATTTCACAAATGGTCCGCCGTTCCAGTTTTCTCAGTAAAGACTTGGACAGATAAAAGATGTTGCCCTTTCCTGTTTCTTTCCTTCAAATGGTTTCTCACTTTGGTAGCACATATATATATATATATAGGAAACACATACCCAAATCCCAAAGCAACGTCAGAAATCATTTAGCCATCCGAGCCTTTGTTTATTCGTTATTCACAGATCAAGTGCTTTTGCCAACCTCTGTGCCATGAACCATTGACGACTGAATGCACGAAACTTCATCTGAAATTTACACGCTCATTCAGAAATTTTTATGAATCACTGACTGAGAGAACCATGCAAAAATACCGATACACACACTTACAAGATAGAGTCTTTCGTTGTCCCTCTTGTATTTTCGAGAGAGTATAAGCAGTGCAACAAAAACAGCTGTATTTATATCAAAAATATATATATACTAGGTTCACAAACACTGATATTATAACCTATTAATCATTGTATCTCAAACACGTAATAGTGAATAGCAAACACAATGTGGTTGCACACAAGTACATTATATTTGCGACGAGCTCCAAACACACTTTATATTTGTATGTAAACAACAAAAAACGACAGATTTACAAACACTTATATTATAACCTATAAATCATTGTATCTCAAACACGTAATAGTGAATAGCAAACACAATGTGGTTGCACACAAGTACATTATATTTGCGACGAGCTCCAAACACACTTTATATTTGTATGTAAACAACAAAAAACGACAGATTTACAAACACTTATATTATAACCTATAAATCATTGTATCTCAAACACGTAATAGTGAATAGCAAACACAATGTGGTTGCACACAAGTACATTATATTTGCGACGAGCTCCAAACACACTTTATATTTGTATGTAAACAACAAAAAACGACAGATTTACAAACACTTACATTATAACCAATAAATCATTGTATCTCAAACACGTAATAGTGAATAGCAAACACAATGTGGTTGCACACAAGTACATTATATTTGCGACGAGCTCCAGACACACTTTATATTTGTATGTAAACAACAAAAACGACAGATTTACAAAGACTTCTATTATAACCTATAAATCATTGTATCTCAAACACGTAATAGTGAATAGCAAACACAATATGGTTGCACACAAGTACATTATATTTGCGACGAGCTCCAAACACACTTTATATTTGTATGTAAACAACAAAAAACGACAGATTTTTCAGCGCGTATTTATTAAATAGTAATATGATTTATGAAAAAAAATGTTTTGGCAATGTCAACTAGATTTAAGAATTTTATACAAATCTGAATATATATAAAATTCTCGTGTCACAATGTTAGTTACCTTACTCCTCCGAAACGGCTGTACCGATATGTATGAAATGTTGTGTGCATATCGAGTAGGTCTGAGAATCGGCCAGCATCTATTTTTCATACCCCTTAATGATAAGGGTAACCCAGGCCGTGCCACGCCCCCTTTTCAAAAATCGCTCTTACGGATTGTTATGAAAATTTCACAATGCTGTACTGATGACCTGCTGACAATCCTTGGATATATTTGGAAATGTTTGGATAAAGGGGCGTGGCACCGCCCATACAACTTTAAATTTAAAATGGTTGTATCTCATGAACTATCAGAAGTAAGAAGATGAGATTTTGCATTTATGTTGTTGGTACAGTATGAATTACAGCCAGGCTGTAAGCAGGCGGTGCCACGCCCCCTTTTCAAAAATCGCACTGACGGCTTTTCTAATGTACCGATTGTTGTGAAAATTTCACAATGTGGTACTGATGATCTACTGATAGTCCGTGGTTATACTTGATAGTGATTGGATAAAGCAGCGTGGCACCGCCCATACCATTTGAAATTTAAAATGGCTATATCTCATGAACTATCAGAGGTATGGAGATGAGATTTGGTATATATGTTGTTGATACATTATGAATTACAGCCAGAGTGGTAGTGAGATGTACCAGGCCCCTTTTAAAATAAACCGTTATAGCAGTCATAATAATAGTTTGATCGTCCTGAAAATTTCAGAGTATGTTACAGTTGGCCTACATATACGAACACGCTATTTGGAAGCAAGTTGGGAAAAAGGGCCGAGGTGCTGCCCACACGCATCAATATTTGACTATTACATATATTATATCAAACAATTGTCCGTAAACCAGGCACTTGACAACATATTTCAATGTATCTCGAAAAATATATGGCCGATTCGATTTTTTTAAAGTATAATGCTTCTAACTTTAAAAAAAAATTGAATTACATATATCGGCCATATATCTTTTGAGATACACAACTGCCAGGTGTACGGACAATTGTTGGATACAGTGTAGGATGCAAATTACTTTTTGGGGAAAACCAATAAAAGTACGGCCATTAAAAAGGTCAGACTATGACACTAAGAAAGTGACCACAAATACGAATGAATATGAATATCATTGAGGTCAGTTTCGAGAGCATCCAAAATATCGCAATCCCAATAATTAATTTTTAAAAAAAAAATTCAGAATAATCTTATAGAGGCTACTAAAGGGTCCGCCATCTAACGTTTTTTTTTTAACTAGTGCTTATTTCGTGAATGGTAACACTTAGCTCATGTCTGATTTGACAGATATTTAGTTTTATCCTTCCGCTGAACGAATATGGTTGAGTATACGCTTGAACAACGCTGGGAAATATTGCGACATTACTTTGAAAGGTAATGTTGCAGAATGTGTGCGAAAATTGCGTACGGATTTTGGAAGAAGAGAAGCACCGTCAGCTCCGTATGTTCGTTATCTTGTGAAAAAAGTGAAAGAAACTGACATCTTCATCGATAAACCAAAGCGATAATAAACCTTATCGATAAACAAAAGATAAATGTTGCGCCGACAAGCCAGAGACAATTGACGTTTTAAATGACAATATTCGTGAAGCCATTGGTGAAATACAGCTGCACACAATCGATAATGTGCTTAAAAATTGGACCGATCGTGTAGGCTACTGCATGGCCAGCCGAGGGAGCCATTTGAATGGAAAAATTTTCCATTATTAACCGGAAGGATTGTACTTTCAATTAAAAAAATAAATTTGAGAAAATATTCAGAAGTTTTTTTTTATATCATTTTCAAATGAAAAAAGTTATTTGGCGGACCCGTTATAATCACTGGAAATTATAAACGAACTGATGTTCTGATTCCACTCATTCACATGATACCTACATACATGCCCATCGATTTCATAAGATTCCAGTTTCCGATTCTGTTGCCATTTGCGATGACCATTACTAAAGCGCAAGGGCAGTCGCTTAAATTTTAAAAAATCCGTGTTTTACCACGGACAATATATGTTGCATGTTCACGTGCAGGTAAACCTTCCGACTAATATACATTTGCACCAGATGGCAAAACTGGACATATTGTATATCCTAGAGCACGTGAATAAATAGAAAAAAATAACAAAATTGTGATTCATTAATATTACAATTCAGAGGTAGCGAAGCGCAACGGGTACAGCTATTATAGTATAATGCAAAGCTTTTTAGACAAATCTAAACAAATACTTCTAACAAACAGTTATTTTACATTCTACAAGGTTTATTTGCCAATTGTCAACTAAACGTGGCATTATCCCGTGTCGGAACGCCAGCAGATATATTCATTTACTGCAAACATAATGGAACAAAATAATTTTGTTCACCCTTGGGCATTATAAAAACTTTGAAGGCAAAACGAAATTTGCCGGGTCCAGCTATATTTATATGTATATAAACATATAGATAGATATTGATTACAGGCGTTCCTCCTAGTAACTTCCCATTAAACAAGAATTTTTCCCTCCATATGTTAGTCTAGGCACAAACCAAAGCAAAAGTACCCAATATAGTTGATAATACTGGGATGTAATAAAGTTGATAAAAAAAAATTGTTTAATTTTTTTCATTTAGCCCATAACTTCGTTCCAAAGAAACATCGAAAAATATCTACGCATTTCCGTTTTACGCATACTTTTGGTGATAATGTGTTTTCCTATGTAAAATGTGTCAATTCATTTGTGCCCATGACATCATTGAATACTTTTTGTCGGCAGGGCGAAGACTGCCGGGTCAGCTACTTAAATTATAAAATCATATTTAGTTTTTTTTAAAACGCAGTTTTTTTTAAAAATATCTTCAGTGAGCCCATTATTGCAAGGCCTTAACAATTGCATTATTCTGCACCAAAACATGCTCAAAGTAACAGAGGTAGACGTGTCAGAAAATGCTTTAAAACACATATAGATAAGTGATTTGTTAGCTTGGTAGTACCAGTGAAAGTTGGGAGAAGTATTTGCTAGTTTGCTTGTTCCATATAACAGTCAATGCGTTGTTGTCGTTGCTGTTGTTTTGTTTTATTCGTCCTTTGAGCGCTAATGTTTTACACATTTTTGTTGTTGTTAATTTATTTACCTTAAACAAATAAATTTTTATTGCAATTTGATTTGAGAACAATTTGGTTTATAAATATTTGTCATGCGAAAACAAACAAATACATTATTAAATCACAAACACGTAATAACCAATACTAAAACCGGTGTAATAGAGAAACCTTTCGGAACACAAGCAAACTGCCATGCAGTGTTAACAATTGAAGGCTGGACGTGGGTTTGTGTGGATGAGACTGAAGAGGTTCGCTGTTTTATGCTACTACGTTCATGTATTTGAGTACTTTTCTTTCTTAAATATGAATATTCTTTGTCGTATTTTCATTTCCTTTTTTTGAAAAGGACATATTTCAGGCGTAAATAGAATCGTCATTATTCCGACTCGACGCTGATATAAATAAATAAATGATTTCCCAATATATCCCATGAAGGAATTGGAGAGAGCTTCTCACAACCAGGAGGTGTGCACTTTTTCGGTAATCGAACCCTAAATCTCATGTACAAGAGGCGCGTATACTAACCATTGCACCACCGGCGGCCACATGTGACGCTGACATATATGGTGCCTTTTCCAAAATTAAGCTTTATTTTAAGGCTGGCACTATTTTGACCATCTGTAAAGCCTCAGCAGCCATATATTAATTCACAACGGTCATTAGACGACCACGGGCCCGAAACCAGGTACACAGTCTATTGGTTGTATGTACTATATCTCTCTTATTAAATTAGCATAATCATAAATAAGACTCCACGTTAAAAAAATCGGTATTTTTGTTGTTGTTTGTACGCAAATATAAAGCATTTGTAGCTTGTCGCAATTATAGTGTACTTGTGTCCAAACACATTGTGTTTGCTATTCAATATTACATGTTGGAGACGCAATGATTAATAGGTTATAATATATGTACCCATATGTGGCTTACTTTGTTGAAAACTTGCGAAAGCAAAAATGTGGCAGACAACAAAAGAACAAAAACCTCTTGGGCACGCGAATGACATATGGTTTGTAGACACTAAATGTACACTCACAGAACAATTCCGTTGAGACAGCCGAATTATCCGTAACCGAATTAAGAGGTTGTCTTAACCGAATTAGAGGCTGTCACAACCTCATTAGAGGTTGGCACAACCTCATTAGAGGTTCACACAACCTCAGTAGGGGTTGAGACAACCTCATTAGAGGTTGACACAACCTCATTACAGGTTGACGCAACCTCATTAGAAGTTGACACAACCTCATTGGAGGGTGAAACAACCTCATTAGTGGTTCACACAACCTCATTAGGGGTTGGCACAACCTCATTAGAGGTTGACACAACCTTAGTAGGGGTTGACACAACCTCATTAGAGGTTGACACAACCTCATTAGAGGTTGACACAACCTCATTAGAGGTTGACGTAACCTCATTAGAAGTTGACACAACCTCATTGGAGGGCGAAACAACCTCATTAGTCGTTCACACAACCTCATTAGTGGTTGACACAAACTCATTAGAGGTTGTTACAACCGAATTTAGGTGCAGTCACAAATTAATTATTAAAGTTATTTTTATTATTAAATGATGATTTATTTTCCTGTATTCTTATAAAAAAAATAAAAAGAGAGAAAATAAAGTCATATAAATCGGGTAATCTATAGGGTAGTAAATTTGTTATACATGCCTGTTCCGACCTTTTTTCAAGTCCCGGCCATCATGGGAAACCGCACTAATTCTGACAGGTTGTATCGGTTGATTTAGGCCCTAAACCGTTTTGTATACAGCCGATTGCCGCATATCTCACATGATCGACCTTGTAAAACTTGAAAACTGTTGATATCTGCTTGAATAGTTTCTGCAAAATAAGACGTTTTAATACAAAAAAAATCTTGACATAATTTTAAACGTCAGATTTTAAATACATAGAATTATGTTGTGGGAACAGAATTGAAAACGAATTCGGTTGTACCTACAGAATTCATGAGAAATTCGGTTTCAGTAACCGGATTGACGTTAAATTCGGTCGTTGCAACCCAATTAAGGCCAGATTCGGTTATTGCGACCGAATTGATACCAAATTCGATAATTACAACCGAATTGATGCCAAATTCGGTTACTACTACATAATTTATGCCAGATTCGGTTACTCCAACCGAATGTGGTACCAATTGCGGTTATTCCGTTCGAATTAATTGCATATTCGGTTGTTCTAACCGAAATTTTAGAAAATTTAGGTGACTGAACGAACATAATTGAAGATTCAGTTGTCACAACCGAATAATTATGAAACGAGGTTGATTCCCCAATTCGGTTGTGGCAACCTAAGTTTGGAGGTAACAGCCGAAATTACGGTTGCTACAACCTCTTTTCAATCAGTTAGTTCTCTGGGTGCAGGATCCCCAGGCAAGTACGACCAAGCAAAACTCTGAACTGTTCCCCTAACTTGATATCCAGTCCTAGGCAAAATATCTATACTTTAGTAGCTGTATCCAGTGGACACTATATAATAGGCAGACATGCGTCAAGGCTTGGCTTAGCAGATCGTCATTATTTGCTGTGGAGGTAACGGGTGTTTTTTAAAGAAATGGGAATTTTTGTAGAATTGTTGCTTTTTTCGAGAATAGGTGAAGTTCAAATATAGTAAATATAGTAAAGTTTATCAAGTTTAGAAAGTTTTATCTAAAAAAAAGAAATTGTGTTTCACAAAAAGATACTCTTCAAAGAAAACAAACGGCATTAACAAGAGGCATTTTGTTGTAAAAAAAATCCTTTTTTAAGAAAAAGTACTTTGTTTAAGATTATGAATAGGTATTTTTTTTTGAGAATATTTACATTTTTTTAGAAAATGTAAAATATTATTTATTTAAACCTCTTTCACTTTAACTTTTCTAAATTTACTTTTGATTGGGTTTACAACTACAATATACTTATATACTAAGTATTGGTTACAGCTCCACCTAGAAAACTTCCCACTAAACAAGAAATTTTCCACCATATGTTAGTGAAGACACAAACCAAATTTAAAGTACCCAATGTAGTTGATAATACTGGGTTGTACCGTTATAGTTTTAAAAAAACATTGTTTAATTTTTTTCATTAAGCCCCTATCCCGCAGCGTGGGATAAAAAACTTCGTTCCAACTGTTGTAGATTGTTGGTTTCCAAAAATAAAGTCTCCTTTTCAACTATACAGTGTCCATTATTTTTATTATTTCCTGTAAATGGCATTAATGCCAGTAGCGCTTCTCCTGAATTTAAATTGATTACTCTTTCAAATTTCCGGCTTTATTTTGTACCTTGATTTTTAACAATATGTATGGAACACCTTTATGAAACACTTGGTTTCCACACTTTTATTATAATGCTCAGCAAACCTTAATGGGACACTTCACAAAGACTTTATCCTTCTGACCTGCGTTTACTTAATTTAATGGACGTCCATATCGCTTTTGTGATTTGGCATTAATATTTTAAAAATTGTTTGAACTTTATTGATTACTCACATTTCATATGCAACGTGCGATGATTTCAAATGAATCAAATTTATATGATTTCAAATATACTATATATACGATTGTATAGATTTATTGAGAGAGGGTGTGCTTCGCCACTGGTTGATTGACGTCTATAGAAATGGATTTGTTTCCACATATTTTTCATCAAATACGTTAAAAGCTGCCAAGTGATTTATTATGTTTTGTAAATATTTTGGTTGTGGGAGTTTAGTTACCGCTTTTATTTGAAATATGACATTTTGTGGTTACATGGAATTCCATTTGTAATCAATGTGTGCTATGACAAGGTGCAATGGAGTTTACCAGCATGTGTTTCGAATTCTAATTAAATGCAATTTATTGAAAATTTAAGCAAACTCTTTTCGTGTTCCATTTTGAATGGGAAGTGTCGTCCACTAACCAACAAACTGTTTTTGTTATGTTAAATTCGAACATATTATATTTATTACTGATTCTTTATCCAATTTGTTTATAAAATAAATAAAAAATTAATGGTTTCCCGTCACATCCCATGATGGGATTGGGGAGAGCTTCTCACAGCCAGTGAGCTGTGCGCTTTGTAAAATTTCACTCACTGACTGGGACCTAGAATTTTAATCCAGTTCCGAACGATATTTTGAAAATCTTTTTCATGGCTAAGTACTCAGTATTGTCGCGGTCACTAAACGAGGAGACCGGCGTCGAAACAAATTTAAGGTAGTCAGAGCAGGGATCTAACCCACGTTCTCATGCAAAAAAGTCGCGTACACAACCATTGCACCACCGAATCACACATGAATCAACACCATGTAATTTATGGTATAGAATTTTTCAATGCACTGATGAGTAAATCGGTCATGAATAACACATCCATATTTAATGTCAGACTGTCTACACAAGGTTTCTTCAACTACAAATTAGCAAGTTTCAAAATAGCTCAAAATTGCCGTAAAACTTTTCAAAATCTACACTTTTAAAATGAGCTACAAAAGTGTTTTGCAAAAATGCAACAAATTATCTTATTTAACGCCGGATAAGCAACTAATACAAAGTTAAAGAATATATCACAAATCGTATGAAAAAACCAACAGGTGACAGATTGTGGTAAAAATACATCAACAGCCTCTTTCTCTATCTCGAACGAAAAGCTAAGCGAACGAAAATCAGTCACTCACATTCGACTCAAACTGCATCCGTATTACATACCATCATTTTGTCGATTACAAAGCTGCATTCGATAGCCCCATAAGGGGAAAATTGTACGAAGCTATGTCTGAACTTGGGATTCAGGCAAAACTGATACGCGTCTGTAGAATGACGCTGACCAACACAAAATCAGCACTGTAGTTGGGGAAGGACTCTACCGAACCATTATGTATCAACCGATGACCTTAATGCCGAAAATAATGAGAATAGCTGAAGTAAATATGAAGAAGACCATTAACATGAAAAGCCATATGTTATTGACGTATACTGACGACCGAAATTTGCGAGATGTTACTGCAGTATTTTCAGGAATCAAAAAATAATCAACGAAGGTGGATCTAGCTGTTAACAAGGACAAGAACAAATTGATGCTGTCGGCGACTAGACAATACTCTGGCCTTGGTCCGTACTTAAACGTCTACAACCGACTAAATTTTTAAGTGGTAGATGAATTTATCTAACTTGGATCGACCGTGAGCAAATACAACAATGTCAGTCTGCAGACAAATATGAATATTGTGCTTGCAAATAGATTCTATTTTGGGTTCAGCAGTCAGTTTAAGAACAAAACTCTCTCTCTCTCTGTAGACAAAAATTCAGCTATACCAGACTCTCATTTTGGGTCATATCGCAACCGGATGAAAACACCTGGGAGTATTCGAGAGAAAAATTGCCCGTAAAATATAAAAAAAAAATGGTGTCCCATTACATCTCATGAAGAAATTGGGGAGAACTTCTCACAACCAGTAAGCTGTGCGCTTTCTAGTTGTATAATCATTGATTGGGACCTACAGTTTTGCACCGGTTCCGAACGGTATTTTGAGAAGCTTTTTCATTGGTAAATACTCGATAGTGTTGCCGTCTCTATGCGAGGTGACCGCCGCCGAAAGAAATTTTAGGTGGTCAGGGCAGGGATCGAACCCAGAATCTCAAGTACAAGAGGCGCGCACACTAGACATTGCACCACCGCCCGTAAAATATATGGCCCTGTTATAGAAAACGGTGAGTACCGACGTCGTTGGAAACAGGAGCTGTATAATTTGTAAAACAAATGACTGCAATTGGGTTGACTAGGCCATGCTATCAGAATGGATGAAGATAGGTTGTTAGGACCTACAATTATTTAAACAAAAGATACAAATTGTACAATACAAACTTTAGATAAAAGTTCCGCGAAGAATATTTGGCGTCAACGAATCCTCTCCATCTATTTCTATCTCTGTCAAGGGCTTTAGCTTGGCTCGAGTTTGTTTATATTCTATTTCGGAGCACCGCTTACATATTTCTGGTTGACTTACTTGCCTTATATATCACGCATGGTACCATTCCAGTGCCGCCCAAGCAATACCTAATGTTGGGCTCCGAAGTATATGGCCGATCCAAGCCCATTTTCTTCTATTTATGCCCAATTCAATAGGCCTTGTGCGTTGCCAGGGTTGTGCATCAGAAATGGTATTAGGCCGCTATACTATATGGAGGATTTGCCTCAAACATAGATTAAAAAACGTTTGGACTTTGTTCATTGTCACCTTCGTGAAGCTCCAAGTAGTACAAGCGAACAATACTACAGACTTCACACTGCATTTGAATATCATTTGTAGGGGAAGTGCTAAACAGGGTCAGGCAAAATCACCCTGTTCTAGTGGGTCACTGGCGTGTGACAAAATTGAGGTTTATACCAACTTTCTTTACGATCGGGAATACCTTACATAATTTTTTGAATGGACAACCCAGACGGCCCCTTTTTTCAGTATGAACGCACCAAAATGGATCTGGTCATAATGCTCATTTTCTATCGCAATCTACGCTTGCGAAAATTATAGTCATGGGCACCATTTACCTGCGATCGGTAAAGACTGGCTGCAGTTATCGTGTTGACCAGCCAGATAGACAGGAGCGTATGGACCAAAAGTTTTATAGTGTTCCACAACAGAGTATATTCAAAAATACCTTGATTATTATGATTAATTTATACGTTATGCCTTTTTCATAATTACTCCTAAAACCTACAAATAGTATTGATTGACTTTACACAAACATTATTGACAAATATATGAACTATATCAATACATTCTTCGTATATCCTCCTATAAGCATGTAAACTATTTCCAATATCCCTCAAGATAGTTTAATATACTATTTCTGACCACAATCCATGTTATTAAATACAATTTTACAATCTTGTAATCAAAAGAG
This sequence comes from Phaonia tiefii, assembly GCA_963931995.1. Classification (NCBI taxonomy): domain Eukaryota; kingdom Metazoa; phylum Arthropoda; class Insecta; order Diptera; family Muscidae; genus Phaonia; species Phaonia tiefii. The sequence continues at coordinate 57,220,166 of OZ008368.1, read as the reverse complement.
AAACACCATCAATTCCTTTAAACATGAACAAACTACTGAACTTCTCCCTCTTACAATATCCTTTGATATAATGTCTATTGTCATCTTGCACATTCCTGCTGAGCCCTGTTCATATTTTTTTACGATATCTTGCGGTGCATAGAGTTCTTACTGGCCCGAAGGCTTTAGTAGTTAGGGTATATCCTTCGTGAACATTTTGATATATATTTTTTTGTGAAAATATATTTATTCTCTTAGTTTTTAGGTGATATTTCTTTCCATCCTCTTACCAGCATTTGTAAAACAGGTTATGCATATAGGAAAGTAATAGCTGTAGTACTAGTAGTACATGTGTTTCCCATACACTTTTTTTCAGACTATTATTGAAAAAATAGCATGTTCTTTTTGTGAGGACTTTGTCTCACTCAGCGAAACCAACATGAGAAAAATGTCTGTTTCTATAAAGTTATTCAAGTAAAGGGTTTTCAAAAGTTTTTTTAAATAAAACAAAACCGGTTTTAGATACCAATGAAATTCTTTATTCCTGTGAAAGTACATTCGATGCTATTATGTATGGAACTCGATTTCTTTTGCATGGCCACCACGGGCACACTTGCAGAAGTCCAGACGCTGAACCCAATTTTCGACGGCTTTCAAGCATAATTCGGCCGATACTGCTGCAATTTCACGTTCGATATTCGTACGAAGTTCACCAATCGTCGCTGGCTTGTTGGCATAGACCATAGACTTGACGTAGCTCCACAGGAAAAAGCTAACGGAGTCAAATCGCACGACCGAGACGGACAAACGACTGGGCCATATCGTGAGATAACACATTCACCAAACTTGGTTTCCAATAAATTGATTGTGGCATTCGCTGTGTGGCTTGTGCCGACGTCCTGTTGGAACCACATGTCCTGTAAGTCCATATTATCCAATTGGGGCCAAAAATATTCGGTTATCATTGAACGGTAGCGATTCGTATTTACACTAATGTGCCGGTCTCGATCATCACGAAAGAAGTACGGCCCAATGACGCCGCCGGCCCATAAACCGCACCAAACCGTAATTTTTTCGGGATGCTATGATGACTCATAGATTACGTGTGGATTGCTGTCTGACCAATAACGCATATTTTGCTTAGTGACGAAGCCATTCAGCCAGAAATTTTGACGACCATAAATTGGACGTAGCGCTCTTAAATTTCAGGCCACTGACTCCAAATTTCGGTAGTACATTTTAAAAATTTCGACTCTTTGTTGGCTCGTATATCTTTCCATGATGAAATGGCCGGCCTTGCTGAAGAGAAATGTCAAAAGATCGGGAAAAAATGGCGTCGTTTGCTGTCCCTATCGATTTACAATGTCCTTGTATTTGTACTGGGTTTATAGGAAATTATTTGAAAATTTGGTCCTGATTAAGTTTCAGTATAATAGAGGAGAGAGCAGTACCACCAGCATTAGATTAGTGCACTTTATGTCATTAGGAACATTACATTCTATACTTCTTTTTGCCTCATTCCTTTTATGCTAATCTGGTGGAGAGCTCATGAAATTTTCTGGATAAAACTGGAAAAATTTAAGGCTTAAAGGGCACTACACCTGGCAACACATAATTTACACTAATTGGCATAACAAAAGTTTGTATGGCATCACCAGCTTAACTTAGAAGATGGTGTATTATCATGTTAAAGACACAGCAAGATAAGCTTAGAAAGACCTTTGTAATGAGATCAATTTCAACCAAATCGGATTACAAATGCCAGAGATACGAACGATTATATACTCAAGCTTTACAGGCCTATATCTCAAGAAATTCGACCTACCGCTGGGGGAAAACAACTTTTTGAACTCAGCGCAGAAGCTTTTGTCCGTGGTGATATTTTGATGTAAATCAGAGATTTGTCGCTAAAATAAATTTCTTCTTCTATTAGGGGCGGATGCATTCCGCTTAGCATCTCTGGATGTTCCTTGAGGAATGCAATATTGCATTCCAGCTGTGCCGTTGCATTGCGCTCAAAGTCCCTAAATAATTCCTTAAATTCAATAAAATAAAAATAAATTAAATACTTACTTTTCCTTTTTTTACCGCGTTCATTTTGTGCAAAAATCCATATGTTTTTTGTTTTTTTTGTCCCTGCTTTTGACAACCTGTCATTGCGAGGTGAATTATTTGTTAAGAGGTGAATTTTTCGTTGTCACCGTGTTGCCAGAATACCAGATATAAACAATGGTGACACTTTTGTAACAATTTTGTGGTTACAATTTGTTTGTTACCACATACACTGAATAAGGGTGTAAGCAGGGGGGTTCTATGTCACAGCTGATCAACCTTAGAGTTGGCTAAACATGCAGGTTAAGGTAGGGTTGCTCAATGCGTTTTATACACATTTGCCTGTAAATGTAATGAAGTGTTAGAGTAAAATTAGTTATAGAGATTGCATACTAAACACAAATTTATTAAAACAAAAATGTTTCTCATTATGCATGGGTTGCCAAGTTTGTATAACTCTGTGCTCCAACTTTTCCAGTGACTTTTATTGGCTTTCCGTCCAAGAAAACAGCTGTTGCAAACTCTTAGTACAAGGTGGCGCAAAAGTAATCCTCCTATCAGAAAATGCTATAAATTTTGCGATTGGCCCCTAATGTCAGTTCTGTTTTGACATTTTTGTAGTAAACACATGCGAAATACACGTTAATAAACAATATACGCTACACTGCTCCAGAACGCGAAATATTGCTGACTATTTATTTGAGCAATACGCGGTCGGTGACTTTGGCACAACGTGAATTTCGTCGCAGATTTCCTGGCCGTCCAACGCCTACTGGTGAAACACTGCGATGTTTAGCCGCTCGCCTCGAAGAGACTGGCACAACACGAGATGCTGCCAGGCGTGGCAGACCCCGGAGTAGCCGTTCTGCAGAGAATATTGCTGCTGTAGCCGAGGATGTCCTGGATGCGCCGTCGACATCGACCAGATGACGTGCCACGCAAATGGGTATCAGTCAACGGTCTTTACAGCGAATTTTGGTACAAGATTTGTAGATGTTTCCGTACAAAGTCCAGACGGTGCATCAGCTGTTAGCTGCTGACCGCCAATCGCGTCTAACATACGCTCAAGCCATCCTTAATCACCACCAAGAGGAAGATGATTTTTCATCAAAAATAATCATGAGTGATGAGGCCCATTTCCATCTTAGCGGGTACGTAAATAAGCTAAATTTACGCTTCTGGGGCACTGAAAATCCGCGTGTAACCCACGAAGAGCCATTACACCCGCTCAAAGTCACTGTATGGTGTGCTGTTTTCGCTGAAGGAGTCATGGGACCTTTCTTCTTCGAAGACGTCGCGGGCCAAACGGTTACTATGAATGGTGAGCGCTACAGAGCAATGATCAACGAGTTCTTTTTGCCGCCACTTGATGAATTGGGATTGGAAAACATGTGGTTCCAACAGGACGGTACAACGGCACACACTGCACGTGCCACAACCGATATGCTGAAGGATGCATTTCCCGGGCGCCTAATCTCCCGTTTTGGCGATTTGCACTGGCCAGCAAGATCGCCTGATTTGACCGCTCCAGACTTCTTTTTGTGGGGCTTTTTGAAGTCGCGGGTTTATGTCAACAAGCCTCAGACTCTGGCTGCTCTTAAAGACAATATCCGTCAAGAATGTGAGGACGTATCGCCGGAAGTTTTGGCCAAAGTGATGGAAAATGCCATAAAAAGGGCTCAAATGACAATCAACTGTGGCGGCGGCCATTTACATGACATCATATTCTCGACTTGATGCAAAAAAAATTAAAAGACCAAATAAAAATAATCCACAAGAAGAATCAAAGTTTTTCATTTTTTTTTTTAAATTACAGCCAAAACACATCGGAAGTTTACTTTCGCGCCACCTTGTATATTACTCTATGGGTGTAAGTGTGTCAAGATGTTAGGGGGATCGGAAAGTTTTTCCACTTGAGGAGCTCCCTAAATGTCACGGGGTTTATTGAGGGTAATTAAACACTTTAGATTTTGGATGTCACTGTTATTACAGATTCTGTTTTAAATGGGTCTGTCAACAATTAGCAGGGATCCCAGCAACCTTTAGCTTAGTATCATGTATTTTAGTACAATTTATAACAAATTCTCATTTGGGCTACTCTATCTTATAATCTACTTCCTTAAGGCGCTTGAGATGTCATCACATAGAACTACGATTTGAATTCTCGTTAATTATCAACTAATTTGGAAAAGTTTTTTTTTTCCAATATCTAATACTTTTTACTGCAAACTGAACGATTGTTCGGATCTCGAAAAGTTCGAAAATATATTGAGCCGTGATCGAGAAAAATAATTCAAACTTGAGTGCACAGTTTGGATCCGTCTCTCCAGAACTTGCATACGCGCCGCCTTCAGGCATCCTATGTTTTTGTTAGATGGAGTGAATCCAAGGTGGCATTCACGAGGAAAGCGGGGAAATCATCAGGAATTACTCAAAAATTACTCAAAAAGCCTTTAGACCAATCCGTTGTCATATTTGCTTTTGCAGCCATTGGAGACAATGCTTGATTCCTATCTGCGGTTGGCAATAGGTCAGCTGCCTGTACGCCAGCATACCTACCACATCGGCACCAGTACGAAATGGTATGCTTCTGGACATAAAACAAGAATTGCTAAGAAGGCTTCAGAAATCTCCCTGCACATACTGCCGTACAAAACCGAGCTCATACCCTTTACCAAGCAGTGCCTGATATATTCAGGCATTTCCTTAATGTGTTGGAGATATTGCCGATGGGATAATGCAAGATATTTAGGAGTGATTCTTGATAGAAAGCTTAGACTCAAGCCACACCCTGTGGTTAAGGATCAGTACAATAGGGGTTCTGTATTCACACAAAATACCAATCGGACGACGATGTAGCCTAGCTATTTCCGAAAATATTTCACTGGACATATTAACAAGTATAATAAACCGAATCACAAAAAAAAGTTTCCCTTTGTGCACACCTCAAAATGTACTTTGGGTTTGCTTTATGATTATTCCCAAAATATGTCGTTCATTTTTAAAAGAGGTATTATCTGTTTGTTATTCAAAGAAAATTGTGTACATAAGATATGGACATAGTACACAATATTGGTATCATATATTAATACACATCCAACCGTATGTAAAGCATTCCAAAGGATGTCCTGATACATCTTTTTTCGGGAACATTTTGTAAACTAAAAAATTTTTAAGTTGTTAGTACGTGGATTTTTCTGATTTAAATGTGAAATTAACATATTTAAATCTTTAGTCGATTTAAGTAAATACGAGTTTCGGCTTTTTTTTTTGAAATTCGCACTAGTTTGCGTTGTACAAAAACGTAATACTGTGAGAAAATTACGTTCTAATCACGGTAACATAGGTATCAAATCGGCTCCTTTGACAAGGACATCATTGTTGTATAGATATACTATTTTTATTTGTAATATTTTTTTCCGATATGATCTGCACCAAATTTTGAATATTTATATTTACTCCAATCTCCAATCCGAAAAACATCCGTATCTACTAAAAACTTAAAAATTAATTTTTTCTCGATTATCCCTGAAAAAAGGATGTGTCATTACAGGATTTACATCGGAACACATTGTCTTTAGCGAAAGTAGAAATTTCTTTGAAAAACTAAAAAAAAAGTACCTTTTGTAAAAACGCCCCAGTTCACGGGATATTAATGCTAGACCCGAAATATTTTGGAAATCATTAGAAAACAAACCAAGGTACTACGAAGTCGTAGTCGGCTGGTGGCGGGTACTGGAAAAACTCAATTACCCAAGTTTGTTGTGAACAGTCAATGGTGTGTATCATGGGTGCCCTTCGCACAATTCCTATCGGTGTCTTCGGGGATAACTGTCGTATGCAAATAGATGTATCGTCCTCAGTCTGCCTAAGATATTCTTCGCAACGGATATCCAGCCCAAATGAATATTTGGATGATATGAAGATTTTACGGGACCTGTGGATTATATAGTGGATTACCCACAGTCAACCTTTAGAGAAACTTCTCCCCTTACATATATACCGGAAAGACGGGACTGAAAGAGACCCATACAAAGCAAAAGTAAATATTTAAGTTTCTACACGGCCGACCCCACACTCGATGCTAAAGTGGTATTGAGAGTGTATTCCAGAGATATGGATCTAAATCTTTAATAAAGACCGGACAATTGTAGCGATTTTCAGGCCGAAGTAACAGCAATCTGAGTAGATGCCCTTTGACTCGGCCTAAACGTCATCACCAACTGGGTATAAACATCTACTCTGACAGTCAGGCATCTATAAATTATTTGCAATCTTTAACAATCACAGACGAGATGGCCAAGCAGCTTGATATCCTTCTTATATAAGTGTCAGAGGGCACAGAAACATTCAGGGAATAATAGAGCAAATTGTCTGTGAGATTAGGGACTACCTCATCTGATCCACTAGCAATGTAGCATGTGGGTATCTCTTTCTTCATGCAAGCTCATGCTTTACACCGGAGCTCTCAGACATGCGACTGATATCCTGATATCGGTGGCTGGATAAAATATATATCAGTAAGTACCTGTGTGAGTATAAACCTAGTGAGCTCAGTGAGTATAAAACTAGACAGCACACAGCTCAATGGTTGTGAGAAGCTCTCACCGATTCCTTCATGGGATGTAATGGGGAACCATTTGTTTACTTATTTTAAGTATCTGTGATCCCTGGGCACAGTGTCTGTTTAATAGTGCCTGCGTCTAGACTTGGAACCTTATCTCATGATTACTACATACGCTGCAGGGATGGAGATAAAGACAGGGTTGTAAATCAATTCATATGCTCTTGCCCGAAATTTTGTGTAAGTAGAAGAAAATATCTAGGACCTTACTCCATGTTGGCACTAACAGGAATTCAGGAAACTGAGCTTAATGAATATTGGACCTTTCGGCAGAGTACTAATTGGTTCGCCAGGGCCAAATGTACGTCGTTTCTTCAGCTGCATCCTAAAATATGAGGATGAGGTCTTGCATTGCTTGACCGCCTCTTAACCCTATTAATGCAAAACTTATGGGTTCAAAGAGAGGCACGGAACATGACGTCCCGTGATATCAGAATTGTCCTCATTGGACTAAATATGTTAATTGTAACCACCACTTTTACCGAATGTCCACATGCCGGAATAGTCTGAACGCAGCTTGACCATCAAGGTCTACTTATGATATCCCTGTGTATTACAAGGGTCATCTTTGCCACAAGTTGGCGAATAATGACAGGCGCTTCTACATAACCTAACCTTCTCTTTATAATAACTAGTATGCTGTGAAAATTCTCAGAGTCTGCAATGTGTAATTATAAATAGTTTGTTCGATGAATTCTAGGACTTTAGTTGATAAAAACAACATTAGTTGATCAAATCAACAAAGTGCCAGTGAGTCTGAAACCCCCCAGGTGACCATTAGCTTACATTTTGAGTTCGATTTTTCAGACATCATTTATTCTTCCTTACTTGTCAACAACATCGGTCTCACATTGTGTTTAAGAATACTTCGAGGATTGTGTTGCATCTGTTTGTTTTATGGGTTATTATTTCAAGATATCATTTGAATAGGGAAAAATTGAGTCCCTTCTCTGTAGCACAAATTTAATGCTTTAGTTATTGTGAAAGTTGGCTGAAGTCTGCTGGGGATATCCCTGGCAGTTGGTCCCATTGATTGCAAAGACCATTTTAAAAGCTTTGCTTGGATGTAACGTTATAACATAATCGATAACTATCCTGTTTGATCTACTTCGAAATGTTTGTTAAAATCCGTTTCCATTTAAATATCAAACCATTAAAGTAAAACTAGATTATGTAGACTAGTGTAATGTTTACCTTTTTTTCAATAGAATCGAGATAAACGAGATAAACTAGCGAAACCGGTTAAAGTGTAGTAAAAATGAAGGAGCCACAAATTTAATAGAACGAAGCAAATACCGAGAACTGGAAATAGAACGAGAAAGTAAAAGGAGATTTTCAACAAAATCTTGTATGCAAATGACGAAAATAAAATTACCTGCTTTATCAGCAGTTTAGGGAAAATTGTGTGCAAATAAATGTAAAAGGCAAATATAAATTTGACCACAGTGCATACTAGCAACGTGAGAATTTTTGCAATTGTCCTAATTATTATTTTTGCTTTTTGCGCACCATCAAGGGAGCGTCATTCAACAGCCTCACCTAGTAAATTGTGCTTTTATATATTCTGCATTTTTTTTCTTATCTGTTTGTCGGTACTCGCATTGTTGGCCGATCCGTTCGCATTGTTTTTAAATCCATTGGCATCGATAAATATTTTTCATTTCCTGTCAATCAACAATGGCACCACGGATGATACGTTGGTTCATGGTCATATTGATTTATGCTGCCTACTATGATGATGAACATGTTGGTTGGTTCATATGTTTTTGTTTTGTATGAGAAATTTGTAATCACGAACATGGTAAACGAAATCATTGCAGATACTGGAGGATATATTGCATATAGGTTACGTCCGTCGATATATTGTTTTTGCATATCCGGTTAATGCAAAACGCAAAAATGTATCATTATTGAAAACAACCCAGGTGGTTTTTCTTTTCACCTACACAGTAAAAACCAATTGTAATTGGAGTACGTACACTAGTTTTGAAATGTGAACCATTATTAAGTCATGATGCGTATAAAACCAAAATAATAAAATATAAATTGACTAAAAAATATTCGAATTTTTTATTCACTACACGCTGAAAAAAAAACGGTCTCTGTAACATATTCTCCCAAACATATTCCCATATCAGAACATATTCTGCAGGAATAATGGATGAATGAACTTTTTTATTTAGAAGTAATTTATCAACGATTTTCCTAAATGAAACTGCGTTCAAATAAATTCAGTGGGTAGCAATTGTCGACGATAGTATCGTAATCGATACAACATATATTTTCTGAGAAACAAAATATGAAGAAATCTTTACAACGGTTTAATTTTGCCTACAAAACCGTTGATGTAACCTCTAATACTATTACACGTCACTGCTACAACAACGATCAAAAACTAAAAATATATATTCTTACCTGGGAGGAGGCAGAACAATATTCTTAGGCTGGCCGTAACATGGGAGCAGCAGCTAGACGGCCAAGTAAATAAACTTGAAATTCAGCTGCAAAAAACGTTGTCAATAGCAAAGACTTGGTTTCAATTCCCTTTAAAGATGGGAGACATTGTTGAAAAATACTTAACAAACCTGAGATTCCTACCGCAAGAATTTTTAGAATTTCCACTTGAAAGACGTCTAGGAAAACACAAAAATTGTCGAGAAAATAATATGAAAATAACGCCGTTATATTTTATTAACTAGTTTCAGTTCTAAAGCCTCACAAAAAGTTGATCATCTCCTTGAAACTGTTTTTTTACACAATACTAAAAGCTATTTTCATAATATTTGCAACACAGTTCATGTGTTGGTTTTTCCTAGAAGTCCTTGAAGTGCAATGTGCCTGTACATCGTTTATTTAAATATATTTTCTGTTATTTAATTGCCGCTGGGTTTATGCACATATCATCTTAACAAATGCTTGGAATATTATAGATTTGTTTAGACCTTTGAAGCATTCCCCAATGTAATGGAATAGAAATTGTGTGAGGACACATTTTAAGACACAATTTTGTTTATAGTGTTAATAAATAATATATTACTCACTTACTTATCCGGTCTCAATCAACCCCGGGGGGACAGCGAAATTACAAAACGAAGATAATAAATCTCGCCAAATGGCTAGATCTTTTGCCTTATCTCTCTAGTTGGCAATACCAAGGGCACGCATAGATTCATCAACCTGATCCGTCCAAAGGAATCATGGTCTTCCTAGTTGTCGTACTCCTTCGATTTCGCTTTCGAAAACCATTCGTACTGGTTTGTTCATTCTACTGGCATTGCCTAGGCAGCGCAAGATATACCTCATACAGCTCATGGTTCATGCGTCACCGATACTCGCATTGTGCACTATAGGGCCATAAATATTTCGCAGTATTTTTCTCTTAAAGACTCCTGGCAATGCTTCGTCTACTTGCGATAAGACCAAAGAGTATGTGCCATTAAGCAAGACAGGCAGTATGAGTGTCTGGTATAGCTGAACTTTTGTTCCTCGAGAAAGCTTTATCTCTAAAGAGCTTGCTTAAGCCAAAATAACATTTTTGTTTACGATAGATCTGAGGTATAAAAATTCGTTCAACACCTCGAAATTATACCCGTAATCAAAGTATACGCGTTGGTCTCATCGCGTGTTCTTCAAGATCATCCTGCAAAGGCGTATGAGTTTTGCAGGTATACCAAGCTCAGACAATGCTTCGTAGAGTTTCTCCCGTAGCGGGCTATAGGTGTCGATTTGATATTCGTTCTCTCACATGATTGAACCTAGACTAGATGTTTCAGTTTTTCCCCAACTACAAATCCGCAAAAAAAGTTTATGTATTTTCTCATGGCAACTGCAGTATATGTGACAGTGTTTTTTCTTCTGCAACCATGTTCTGTCTATCGCATTTTGTGGATAGCGGTAATGTCAGCCTTATAATTTTTGATGATATCTGCCAATCGGATACTTGCACCGGATCCATATACTTGTACAGTTCTTACATTGCAAGTTAACATACTTACATTGCAAGTGCATATCCTATCCTACAGTCTTACATTCCAAGTGTATAGTGGTTGTTAACGTTTTCTTTATCGTTTATGCATATTCACTCTATTATTAACGGTGGCGGGAGGTGAACCCAGTCCACTGGGATTTTGCATTCCACCTACTGCCAGGATATTTTATTGGAGCCGCCCATTATGTATCAGATGCTGATCAGGATGCAATGTGTCGAACATGGGTTTAATTTTTTTGTTTTCTATCCGCCGTTGGCCCATCCGCATTCTAAGGACAAAAGATTATGCCCGATAGCTTGATGAGCTTCAGTGACATCAGTCACGTACTAAACCTGAATCGAATCAGTGATCGCATAACCAATAAGGCTGTTCAGTTGTTCCGCCTTCTCACTCTAGCTAGCTAACGGAGACTTCCCATAAAGCCATTTCCCAGGACAAACTGCGCAGAAATAGTGAGCTGGTTGGACTGTCCAATGAAAGAATAATTTCTGGTCAATCTTAGGTGATTGGCTATCAGAAAATTTTCACCTCCATGGACAGTTATATGTCCCGATAATATACATTGCTGTGGGGAGTAAATGCAACATTAAATTATTCGTACATAATTAACCATAGAAATGTACTGAAGATTTTTGTATTTTTCGAAATTTCAAAAGACTGGAAACACAATATTCTTCCTTATATCGTTTGCATATTATTTCATCTGATGGCATTCCCATCATTTCGACAATATGATCTAAATAATAATCTAAAAATGTTGCTTATCCCCTCTTTATAACAACTGGAGTAATAAATTTGAACGTACGGACTTGTTTTGGTCGATTAATTTGTAAAGAAGCAAACTCTTTCTTGCGCACACTTTTGTGGAACTTAAATACTTGTCAGTTTCATATTCAGTGACACAAGTCCCTTTTGTTATTGTATAACATTTATATTTGATTGAGTAATATATAATAATGTTAAGAGTTACGCTCATCGCTGATTCACTGACTCTGTCACACTTTTGTGTCACACTTTTTGAACACTTATATATTATACATACAAAAAAACGAAAAAAAAGAAAAAAACGAAAAAAAAAACCAAAAAACCAAGAAAAAAATCGAAAAAGAAACGAAAAAAAAACGAAAAATAAACGAAAAAAAAAGTGAAAATAAAGAAAAAAACGGAAAAAACAAAAATAAAAAAACGAGAAAAACACGGAAAAAACAAAAAATTTCATAGATTGTTGTGCTAAAAAACGAAAAAAAGGAAAAAAACGAAAAAAACAACAAAAACAAAAAATTTTATAGATTGTTGTGCCAAAAAACGAAAAGAAGGAAAAAACAAAAAATTTCACAGATTATTGTGCCACTCTTAAGCATGCCACACACTGTCAACAAATCGTTTCGATCGGTCGAAATTTCGACAGATTGTCATGTGTGTAGCGTGGTTTGCATACAGATCGAAAATTGACAAAAATTTTTGTCTTTCTTGCGATCGGTTGCGTGTGTGTGGCGTAGTTGACGATTTTCTGTTCACAGTTTGCAATCGGTTGTGTGTGTGTGGCGAAGTTGACGATTTTTGTCATTTCTTTTGTTTTTTTGAAGTGTTCACATCGGCGGAAAAATGGCAACAGCCAGTAAAGAATTTTATGTGCGAAAACTCATCTCTCCTTTTTAACCACTCCTGCATCCAAACTGAGCGATATTTTTACCTCTTCCTCTCCTCACTTCTTCTTTCACATAAATAAATACCATACATGACTATTATTCTCTGTCCGCGTTCCATCTTCACTTGGCGGCGAACAACGTGCAATTAAAATTGTCAACCGATCGACAAGTGTGTGGCAAAACGACTTTCGACCGATCGAAACGATTTGTTGACAGTGTGTGGCCTGCTTTAGTTGGAAGATCCAATTGAGCTGCTTATTCTCTGTGCATGAATACATACATATAAGGTACAAGCTGACAAATCATTTATACGTTTGTTGTAATATCAAACAACAACTATGTCTCTCTAATCTTACAGAATTACCTTTTATTATAAATCGATTAAAATTAAAGCATGTTTCCACGGGCGCCATAGTCGCATTCCAATCCACTAGTATATAATGTTAAAACATTTATCTATGCTTGATCACATAAATTAAAATAAATATTTTGTTTTTAATTCTTTATTGTATTCAGGGTTTTTATTTAATTATCCATTGTTGTTTATCTCTCATTATTTGGAATTGTCCCATTGAGCCCTACCAGTCGTAGCTATGCCTAAGCCCTTTTTAATGTCTTCTTTAGCAACGACTAGTTGTAATTAGGGAAATTTCCCTTTCAGTTTCCGTGCCATACCGTTTACATTTCCCTTCTGTTCGTCAACCAATTCACTTGTACGACTAGTCAGACAAAGTATTTGCAACTTCCTTCGACCGACTTAAATTGTTGAATCTGCCTAGCAAACTAATTAAATATAAATATTAGATTTAGAATTGGCAAGAATAAAAAAATCGAAGCCGCTGGTGCCAAATATTAAATGTTATTTATTTAAGCTCGCGCATTAATAATATCCAAAAAATTGTTACAGGCTTTTTGCAGTTGGGACGGGAATCCGACGGTATGATGATATTTACACTAACAATTAGGGGAATTAATTGTTAATCTTGAAACTCCTTAATCTGCTTGTTTCCAACTTATAGAAGACCACTGTGCTAAAGATTGACGTCGAACATTAAGGTGTATCGAAAATCAAAAGGTATCTCAAACTGATGTTAATGTAGGTTAGAGTGTCCAAAAACCGTAATTTTTAAGAAACTGGTTTTCGGTTTGTTCGATTAATGAATTCTTCAAAAAACCGGTTTTCGGTTTGTTCGAAAAATCAAATATTCAAGTAACCGGGTTTCGGTTTTTAATTACGGTAAAACCCGGTGGAACCGGTTTTTCGCGTTTTTTGCTTTAAATTAAATTACACATGTAGAACTTAAATGTATTGTAAGTTCTACTTGTGTAATTTAATTTAAAGCAAAAAGCCTGAAAAACCGGTTTCCGGTTAACGACCATTTCATATACTTATTCGTGCTGAAAACTAAAAAGTTCACATATGTACTTAATTAATTATGTGTTAATTTAAATTAAAACTATATATTTATTATATTTATATAAATTATTTTATTCTTTAATAATTCGCAACCCTTGGGTAGCATCTTCGGGAAGATAAACGCAATTATTAATTAAAAATTAAATGAAAAAAAACAATGACATTAAAAATTTAAATTAAATTTTTAATCAATAATTGTTGTTATATTCCTGACGATGCTACCCAATGGGTAGCAAAATATTGAAGAGTAAAATAACAGAAAATAGGCCTAACACTTTAATTTTAAATATAATGTGAAAGGTCGAATAAATCATCACATTTTAAAAAATATATAACATATTGCAATTGGGAATGTGTATTTAATATAAAATTTAAAAGTTTTATTCAAATTCGCGTTAAACTGATTTTAAATCGAAAATCATACTAAAATTCGAGAAAGATTTTCGTGTATGAAAATCTTATTCAGTTTAAAACATTTAGTTATCAAATAATTTTAAGTTTGAAATTTTATAAAAAAAATGTTTGAAAAAGCTAATTTTTTATTATCTCTAATACAAATCATAAAATCATTTTGAAACATTTTTTTTTGGATATATCATTTAGATCGTATTTCAAAATGGAAATCATCTTTATAATTCAAAAATTTCACTAAAATTCAAAATTCATATCATTTATTATTAATTTTAATAAGTATATTAACTCAAATTAAGTATAATAAGATTTACCGGTTAACCAACCGGCATACTGTTAACAGATTTACCGGTTAACCGACCGGCATACTGTTAATAACCAGTTTCCACGGCTTTTCGGTTTTGGGCAGTCTAATATCGGTGGCCGTCGGTGCTGCAATGGTTAGTGTGCGCGGCTCTTGTACATGAGATCCTGGGTTCGAACCCGGCTCTGACCACCTTCAAACTTTCTTTCGGCGGCAGTCACCTCGCATAGTGACGGCGACACTATCGAGTATCTAGCCATGAAAAAGCTTCTCAAAATACCGTTCGGAATCGGTGTAAAACTGTAGGTCCCAATCAGTGAGTGAAAACTGGAAAGCGCACAGCTGAGTGATTGTGAGAAGTTCTCCCCAGTCCCTTTATGGGATGTAACTATTATTTACTATTTATTTATTTATTTAATGTCGGTACATCTTTTTGAGGAACTTCAGAAATGGTCTTCTATAAGTAACCAGCGGTAAGATCAATGAGTAGCAAAAAAAAACACGTCTTGTTTTTTCCTGCACTTGAACTTCAAAAAGTTATTACTGTTGACTTCCGTCCCGAATGCAGTTATCGTACGTAATATATTACTGATATATATATTACTGATGCGCTATAATGTCAATTACCTCTTCCATAAATCAGAATTCGGAATGATCAACGGTTTGTAACTATAGTTTTAGAGAGGAAAATCCGCAAAAATTTACAGGTTCTACTGCAAAATTTTAATTAAACTGCATTTATTGCATAGTTATAATGCTTTTCTGCAAAACTTTTAATGCGCACACCTACCAACATGGCACACGCTACATTTCACCATCCTTACAATTTTGAAAATGTAACCCAATTATATTAACATTTTCCAAAATTTGAAATTGCACCTCGTTTTTCCTTCAGTACATTCTGGAACGTGAGGAGCTCAATTGTTTTTCTGAAATTTTGTGTGGGTATTCTACTTGACCGATGGAATGATTTTTTGGCTAACCAAATCCAGTATTTTGAACATATTTTCGTCCCAGCCTACAGTACACACAATAAGGTATATGGGTGATTGTTCGGAAATTGTAATTTTCTCGTCCTTTGAATTTTCCCACCCTAAAATGGTCGAATGGTGATTAAATTGCGACATGTTCCCGAAGCTACGATGGTACTCTATTATTTCCATGAAACACATTCCATTCTGAACCGTGTCAGTCGGTTTTAGGGAGAAAAAACTGTTCAAAATGTCACAACCATGGCCTGTCCTCCGTATCGAATTCAGGACTTCAGCAGTAATATCCGTCAAGGACGTGGCTTGAAAGAAGTTACCTGCATATATATTCTAAGGGACATTTAGATTTACAATTCTACGCAAAAAAATTGGAGGAATATGCACGCCATGGTTATTGAACGGTCCACGAAGTCTGTCCAACAGTTTTGTCAGAATTTTGTACAATTTGAATTCGACTGTGATGGCGCCATCTCCAGGGTTTCAATATGACCCACTTGCTGGCATTTTGGAGTGGAGGGGGTAGTGGCAGTGTTTACACCGGCAGAAGTCAACACATGCACATGTATACGAAGGGGAATTCAATTCGAAAAATTGAAAAGCTAAGTCACAAAATAATACGTCACAACCGTTCTCTTATGATTCACATATGCCTTACGATATTTTGGCTTGATTCCCGGTTATGAAAGTAATATTTCATTGCCTGAACTTCATTGTCTTTGGAACTTGTCGAATTCCAAACCGGTCTGGAGCACGGTTAGGTTAAACACTGAAAGTCACAACCGTGGCTGTCACAACCGTGTCATATAGTTTCCAATACTGACTAAAATTGATAAATAATGGTTTCTTGACACTGAATGATTAATGTGGAGTAGGCTGTTGCAAAGACCTGACAACATAGTAGGTTTTTGCGAAGACCTGACAACACAGTAGGCTTTTGCGAAGACCAGGCAAAACGAGAGTGAAGTATTTGACATATCTTGTGGCAATCGTCAGTCGTGTGTAGGTCGAGAAAGGTATTAGTCTATGGGCGAAGTTAACTAAATAAATTAGTTAAAACATTAAAATAGTGCGTTTTATTCAATTGATATATATTAGCGGTCATTACAATTAAGTTTCGTTCAGGCAGTCACTACCGTGGCATCGGAATACCATCAATGCTCCATAACTTCGATTGCGTTGGTGTAATAGTATAGTGATCTTCAGATCATACTTTTGGACCATGATAACATTCAGAAACGTAAAAAAATGGTACTGCAGACATTTCGAGGTTTGGGAAAATTGCTATCTGAAAAATAACAATTTCCGAACAATCACCCATATACATACTTATATATTTCGTAGACTTATATATTCGTTTAGAAGTCGAGCCTCATCGCACCGTAACTATTCAGTAATTAGGCATAAAAGAGCATTTTACTACTCATGAATACTATGACGGTATATCCAGGACAAAAACTACATTACATAAAGATGTTCATATGTATGAACTTGTTTCAGTCCGTGCTCTATCCACACCCCTCTCCATTGCTGAATAGTCGACAATATTAATTGGTGATAATTAATGAATGGATATCGACTAATTGGCTTTCAGTATAACGACAATTAATGTGTAGCCTATACCAGTATGCTCCTTGAAGACAAGCAAGTTGAACATTGAATATCAAATGGCTTCCAATTATAACCAATATGTGCTATGAAAATTAAAGTGCAGATATCTGTAAAAAGAGTATAATGAATAGGTATGCGAATCGTTTGAAAATGTATAATTAATTTCTGTACTGAATTTGAAATGTTTGGGAAATGTTGTAATTTACCACTGAGATAAGAAGTAAGTACATGAAACATATGCGTCAAAGTCACTATAGTATAAACTAAAGAATAGAGAAAGTCCATACACAGTGTTCGTAGAAGACCCCAGAAATATTGATATTGACTAAAAGAAAAAAATAACTAGATTTAAATCTGTAGCTAGTAATATGTTTTAGTACATATAATTTCAGGTATACCATTTGCTAGTTTTTAGTATACAGTATAATTTTTGACTTGTGTATAAAAAATACATATTATTATATATATATATATTGTAATTCTTGGTACAATTGTTTGTAATATTTATTGAAGTTTTCAGAACATTCGCTGCTATACAATTTTTGTATCGCATTTTAAATTGTTTTTTAGCATAGTGTCCTAAATTGTTGTTGTTGCTTTAATATTTTTGGAACGAAGTTCCTCATCGCACGTTGCGGGTTGGGTGATAAACGAAAAAAAAATTAAACAGCGTTTGTTTTAACACTATTATGCTACAACCCCCTATTATCTACTATATTGTTTACTTTTTCTTTGGTTTGTGTCTAGACTAACGGCTTGGATCATAGACATAGACATAGATAAAAAACAACAATAGATGTCTCATTTTCCTAATTAAAATTTTCACAAGAGGGCACATGCAGTTTCCGTTCGAAGAAGAATTTAAACATAATTTTTATTTCGATTCTGTTGTTTACATTTGAAAATAGAATATAAATAATAGAAAAGCGTACCCTCTTGATATTTGTTCACAATACAGAGGGAAAAAAGCGTGGTTATATAGTTTTTTCAATAGTTTTTGTTTCCATGGAAATTTTCCCATATCCATAACTCCGGGGCCATCTAGAAAATTTCCCTTCACTTTCAAATCCACCACTTATCTTTCACCATCTATGGTTTTATATTTATCTAGGAACATATAGAATGAAATTAACTAGACGTCTCACATATGTTGGGAAATTTCTTGTTTAATGGGAAGTTTTCTAGGTAGAGCCTGTAACCAATATTTAGTACATGTGACCTGGGCCCTATTTCACCAACCACTTTTCATTTGCAAATTTTCAGCTTTTCAATGTGTCAATATTTTGTGTTTCACCAACTAACTAAATGATGCAATGTTGAAAAAATGCAAAGTGGCTGTTTCACCAAACTACATTTTGCACTTTACTTGCAAAGTCATTTTTGTTGAAAAGTTGCATAATTTATCATGTTTCTGTTTCACCAAAACTATTTACTCCGTATGTACATTGCCAATTTCGAGTTAAATATGCATAGAGAAATTTCTCATTGCAGTTTGTTTCAGTCGTTGATAATGCATCGGTTCGAAAGGTTATTCGAAGAAAGTGATGGGGAAACTCATAATAGGTGTATTCGGGATAGAAAAAACTATGAAATACTCGAAAACTATTGAGCGGTTCCGACTTAATAAAGTGCAAATTGAATTTGTTTTAAATAAAATCGGTGACAAGTTACTACAGAGCGAAAAAAATTATGCATTAAGTCCGTTGCAGCAACTGTTAACTGCGTTACACTGGATGGGCAACGGGGGACAATATCATGGTGTTGCGGACATGCATGGGGTAAGCAAGGCAACTGTATGCAGAGTTGTTCACCGCGTTGCAGAAGCATTAGTAGAAGTAATGCTTCAAGACACTGTTTGCTGGCCAATGAACAGTAGCGAGAATGCTTCACAATTTCTGAGACAAGGTGGATTTCCTCAGGTTGCTGGGTGTATTGATGGCACTGTTATAAATATTGATGAGCCTATTGAAAACGAAGAGCATTTCGTTAATCGACATGGAAGGCATTCGCTTAATGTGATGATGGTATGTGGACCGAATCGTCGCTATTACAGTGTGAACGCTAATTGGCCAGGTAGTGTCCACGATGCTCGCATCCTACGTAATTCGCAACTGTTTGCCGACTTCGAAAATGGATTTCGCCCCTTTCCTAATGCCATCATCTTAGGCGATAGCGCCTATCCATTGAAGGAATGGTTGATTCCGCCGATTCGAAGAAATCCTAGTGACATTCGTGAAGTTAGGTTCAATAGAGCACATAAATCGACGAGGAGAATAGTAGAAAACAGTTTTGGTAAGTAAACTTTATATTTTTCATGACTATATTGTTCCAATGCTTTATTTTCATTAAAGGCGCCTTAAAGGAGAAATTTCCCTGTTTGAACCACTTGCGCGTTCAGCCAATATTTGCAGCAAAAATAGTGCTTTCATGTGCGATTTTGCATAACGTGGCCATAGATAAGGAAGAAGTTCTGGCCAACCTAGGTGAAGTAAGCGAAGAAGCAGAAGAGGAGATAAATGCAGAAGAGAATTTCCCAACTGAATATACTAACAGAACTCTTGAGAATTTAATTAATTTTTTCTACATCTAATAAATAAAAACACATAAGACAGGAGATACATTGCTTAAATTTATTGAAAAATAGATAAAAAATTTCATTAAACAAATAAAAAAAAAACAAAGGAATAATTATTCAGGAATACATTCATATGTACATAATGTTCTTTTCAAAATGCATTTACATGGAGTTCACGTTCTTCAGTACTATTAACGCTGACACTTTCTTCATTGCTTGCATTTTCAAAACTTTTTGTATATTTCGAACACTGTAACCCAAGTTCATTTTCAAGTTTCAAAATTTCTAATTTATTTTTATATATTTCTGTTCTTAGCAGCTCTTTTTTCAAACTATTCATTTCGCTTTCATTGGCAGAGACGTTTCGTAGTTTTTTCTTTTTTGCATTGATATTTGTATGCGTAAGTAATCTTGCTTGCCTATCACGTTCTGCTTGCGCAACTAACCCAGGGTCCCCACCTGTTTCAGGCAAGTCTAATCCATTTACTACAGGAGAATCTGTTCCTATAATGTCGAGTATCGATTGGTCTACGTCATCAAGTTTTGCTGCTTTTCCCCCACTTGTCCCAGTCTTTCTGGCGTTATCTCTTTTGGCCTGTAAAAGATTTGTGATACAGAAACACTCACAAGAAAAATATTTATAAAGAGCCATAATACAATTCAACTTACTAAAGTTCGGCATTTCCATAGCCCGAATAATTTGTCTCAAGCGTACATCCAGTCATGTTTGTCTTTTGCTAAGCCAACAGCTTGCGCTTTTATTAGAACTTCCCGCCAACCTGCTTCCTTTTGTATCTTAGTGACAGCATTATTTTGAAAGGATGCAAAAAGAGTTTCCTAGTAATGCAAACAGAATTTTCAATAAAATATGCAGTATGTGTACTATACAATATGTTTTAATTAAATTTACCTTTTTGCTTTTAATTACCTCCAAAACTGCCAATTTTAGTTGTTGTTGAGACGCTCGATTCATCTTCGCTTCGTACCACTTCAAACACAATAATGATTTTATCTGAAGACGTTGCCAAAGCTGAATGAAGGGCAGCACTGGCACCAAGATAGTTAGCAGTGTTGAGAATCATAAGTATTATACAATATTTTACAATGTTTCTTATAATTTAAATGGTTGGAAGTTAATTAGATGTATTTTACATGAATATTTTCTCACACTATGTTACATTTAGGTATGTTGTGTTGTTATTTTATTTATATCTAGTTGAAAGTATGGGAGAATTGTATGCAATGTGTTAACTTGTATGCATAGACTTCATAACGGGTATCGGTTGTCGTTATGTACTCCATAATTTGAACAAATGCCAACAATACATTATAGGTAAACAACAACAAATACATGTATTACAGTAGGTGCTCGATAATATTTATCCACGTCAATAGCAACGCTCGGAATAGTAATCAGCTAAATTCTAACATGTTTATTTTTTCCTATTTTTTTAAAAATAATGTACTCTATTACAAAAAATTGTCTTACTGATTATTTTAACTTATACGATTTCATTAAAATTTAAATGTGTGCATATTTACCTTGTTTGAATTAATTCATATGATTGAGTTGCTACTGTAGTACATTCTTTTTTACTTTGCAAACTAGAACGAACAACAAGAATTTGCAAAGTGTATGTGAAACGCTTTACATTTGCAAAGTGAAAAGATGAAAAAGGAATTTGAAAAGTTGAAAAACTGCAATTGAAAAGTGTATGTGAAACGTAAGATCTTTTCACTATGCAATATTCACAACTGCAAATTTGCAAATGAAAAGTGGTTGGTGAAATAGGGCCCTGGTCTACGGAAAGGGGGCTTAGGTGTCAAAAAATCAATTTTCACTTTTTGCTTGATTTGGATGGAAGATGAGATTTTAAGAGAAACTAACAGCTTTTTCACAGAAAACTAGTTTTCGCACGTAAGCTCCCTTTTCGTAGACCAGGTCACATATACAGGGTGACTCAGTCACGATTGGACAAATTTCACCAGCGTATTCCTTGGCTCATTTCATGGTAATATATCGACCATCCCCGAAATTGCAAGGGGGCGCAATGGCTGCGGTTTGAAAATTTACGGATTGGTGGTCGGAGGGTACAAGGTTTTAAGACACCATTCAGAATCATTATCTAAACGAAGCCCAGAGGTCTTACCGTTCCAAAGTTATGACCATTTGACTGAAATGCAAACATTCTTTTTTTGTTTATGTAAGCGAAATAACAACACACATTCATTCGTTTTTGTAAAATAACACGTTTAAGATTTTATTTTGTTGAAATTTTTGGCTGAAGAATTGGGTAAACTTTGAAATGGTAAGACCTCTGGGCTACGTTTAGGCCATTTTGGAAAGGTTAGCGATTTGGCTATCTTTTTGGAGACAAAATAACAGAAGTTATCTGCCATCTAGCTGAGCAAATTCAGGTAATGTGCACATTCTTACGTATATTTTTTTCAGTGTTTTTTTAAACATCTGTATATCGGCGATTTCACTTTTCTAAAATTTTTGATGTATTAACATCTATAGGCGCGGGTAGGTACTAAATTCACAAAGTGAATACATTCAAACACACTTTGCCCGACTGCGATCACACAGCTTGTCATAGTGCGATCACACAGACTGTCCGACTGCGATCACAGATTGTTTGGTGTTAAACTTCTCCGAGACGGCTGGACCGATTTGTATGAAGACTTGTGTGTATACCCGGTAGTTTTCAGAATCGGCCAACATCTATTTTTCGTACCCCTAAATGATAAGGGTGACCCACCCCTATATAGAACACAGAATTGTCCGCCTGCGAAACACAGATTGTCAGACTGCGATAAAAAAAACTCACACTGATGTAGGGGCAGCTAATAGTTGTCTTGTTTGGGCGCGGAGCACTCTCAGAGCAAAGAGAATAATGACATGGTTATACCTATATAAAAATGAGATAGCCAGTGACCAAACTTGTGTGAACTAGTGTAGCGTATGTGCGTACATAACAATGTATTTATGTACATGTGTACGTTGCTTTGCATTCTCTTTGTTTTTGTTTGAATAAAACAAAAAGTATTAAACAAGAAAATAATGACACATGTGCTTGCACTGGTTTTTAAATAACTGCACGTATTAATATTATTTAAATATAACGTCATTATATGATTAAACGCTGTTTTTTATTTTCCAATGCAACATTTACTAATGTGTTCATAGAAATCGAACAGGTACCGTGTAACAAAAAGGTGTTAACACATCGCCCGTGAGCTCGAACACTCATTGGATTTTTTTTAAAGAAGTACAATCTTAAGAAAGTAAATACTCTTACAACAAATTGCCTTATTTTAAAAAACTGGCTTTTATTTAAAGAGTACCTTTTTAGTAACTTTTCTTGAGATAAGTACCAATACTTAGCAATGCACATATTCTTGAAAAAGGACCAATTGTAAAAATAAATCCCATTTCTTGAAACAAACATTTTCTTCAAAAAAAAATATCATCTTTTAAAAACCATGACTTTTCTTAAAAAATTCCTCTTCTTAAAAGTACCTTTTCTTAAAAATAAAATGGCGCCTTTCTGAAAATAAGTACATTTTCTTAAAAAAATAACCTTTTGCTAAAATGGGTACCACTTCTTTAAAAACTACCTGTTCTTGTCAAAAAAATATTCATCCTCTGATGGCTTTTTCTTACAGAAAGTATTTCTTCTTAAAAATATAACATTTTCTTTAAAAAAATTATATTAGCTTTTAATAAAGGAAAGCCCTTTCTGGAAAAAAGGGCCTTTTCGGGAAAGTTTAATACATATTCTTACAAAAATGACCTAAACATATAAGGGGTTGTTCAATAACAGCGGTACAAAAGTTTTTTTTTAAATAAAACAAAACCGGTTTTAGATACCAATGAAAATCTTTATTCCTGTGAAAGTACGTTCGATGCCATTATGTATGGAACTCAATTTCTTTTACACGGCCACCACGGGCACGCTTGCAGAAGTCCAGACGCTGCACCCAATTTCCGACGGTTTTCAGGCATAAATCGGCCGATACTGCTGCAACTTCAATTTCACGTTCACCAAACTTGGTTTCCAATAAATTGATTGTGGCATTCGTTGTGTGGCTTGTGGCGCCGTCCTGTTGGAACCACATGTCCTCCAAGTCCATATTATCCAATTGAGGCCAAAAATATTCGGTTATCATTGAACGGTACCGATTCGGATTCACAGTAATGTACCGGTCTTGATCATCACGGAAGAAGTACGGCCCAATGACGCCGTCGGCGCATAAACCGCACCAAACCGTAATTTTTTCGGGATGCAATGATGACTCATAGATTACGTGTGGATTGCTGTCTGACCAATAACGCATATTTTGCTTATTGACGAAGCCATTCAGCCAGAAATGAGGCTCGTCGATAAAGATGATTTTCCGATGAAAATTCGAATCAAAGCTGAGGCCACTGACTCCAAATTTCGGTAGTAAATTGTAATAATTTCGACTCGTTGTTGGCTCGTATATCTTTTCATGATGAAATAGCAAACCTTACTGAAGAGAAATGTCAAAAGAGCGGGGAAAAATATGGCGTCGTTTGCTGTCCCTATCGATTTACTTTTGTAGCGTCGCTGTTGAAAAACCCTTTACTTTGTTTAAAAAATAATAATAAATAAATAAATGGTTTCCCATTACATCCCATGAAGGGACTGCGGAGAACTACTCACAATCACTGAGCTGTGCGCTTTCCAGTTTTCACTCACTGATTGGGACCTACAGTTTTATACCTACTCCGAACGGTAATTTGAGAAGCTTTTTCATGGCTAGATACTCGATAGTATTTTGAGAAGCTTTTTTCATGGCTAAATACTCGATAGTGTCGCCGTCACTATGCGAGGTGACCGCCGCCGAAAGAATTTTTTTTAAGGTGGTCAGAGCAGGGATCGAACCCAGGATCTCATGTAGAAGAGGCGCGCACACTACCCATTGCACCACCGACGGCCAATACCGTTCGGAATCGGTGTAAAAATTGTAGGTCCCAATCAGTGAGTGAAAAATTAGAAAGCGCACAGCTCACTGGTTGTGAGAAGCTCTCCCCAATCCCTTCATGGGATGTAATGGGAAAACGGTTTAGATACTCGATAGTTTCGCCGTCACTATGCGAGGTGACCGCCGCCGGAAAAAAATTTGAAGGTGGTCAGAGCCGGGTTCCAACCCAGGATCTCATGTACAAGAGCCGCGCACACTAACCATTGCACCACCGACGGCCACCAAAAAATACATTCTATAAAAAAAAAATTTCTTACACAAAGTTTATCATTTTAAAAAAAGTATGTATCTTTTCTTAAAGATCCATTTAAATTATCGTATTTTGAACGGGCACCTTAGGCGTGTTGGAACTAGCTAGCTAGTACATAATATAAAGCGAAAGGAACTTCGTTCCAACCGGGTGTCACCTGGCACCTCATATGATTTTTTTCCAATTTTTTTTAATTTTACAGCTTACAGTTTTTTTTATATTATTGAGAAATGCAACTTTGCAGCAAAACGGTATAGTATTATGAAAACTTTAAATCAATCATCCAAAAACCATAATAACGTACCACACGAATGCAAAGGATATTTAAATTTCACCATGGTATTAGAGTAATATAGACAATGTATGTTCTTAGATTTGTAAATGTGAGTATTGAATCATTAGAACATTATTTACAATATTTGTTGCAGCTTTCGTGTGTACTAATACACAATTTTGAAACATTAGTTAGTGGCTGTATATCCTCAAGGCTAAGTTTAGTATTTAAAGGATATTGCGGATTCTCTGAGTAGAATGTGTCTACAATGTGCATGGAAATACGATTCTAACAATAATTTATTTGAAGCAAGGTAACAAACCCAACAAATGGTAGCCTAGTCACACTTAAGTGATTTCTAAAATGTGTTCCATAAAAGTTCTTTGGAAATTATTTTCTGTA
Source organism: Phaonia tiefii (assembly GCA_963931995.1). Taxonomy (NCBI): domain Eukaryota; kingdom Metazoa; phylum Arthropoda; class Insecta; order Diptera; family Muscidae; genus Phaonia; species Phaonia tiefii. The sequence continues at coordinate 57,194,630 of OZ008368.1, read as the reverse complement.
TAGAATTTGCCTTAGGGTTTGGCACTTAACTAAAATTCATTTGTTCAATTGTTTACTTGCAGGACATGCATGTAGGTAATAATTTACAATGTTCAGTTTTACATTATGTATAAACCCGCAAAACCTCCCCAAATAGAAGACACCAGATTCAATAAAATATTTACGTTAGGCTTTTATTAATTACAAACTCAAACATTAATAGTTTCTTGCAATGAAGAAACGATTTATAATATGTTACTGACTCGGCTACTTTCATTGCTTTTTTCTGACTAACACGCGATCAACTGTCCAACTCCCACAGCGTTGCCACCACCTCAGACTTAATCCGAGTTGCCAGATCTCCACACATTACATATTAAATTTTAATTAGTGAATAATATTTTAAGTCTTCGTCTAATTTTACTAATAACTCGGCATTTAAACTGCACATGTGTGTAAACCTTTTAAAAGTACACTTTAATAATGACATCATATTATATATGTCATGTAATAACCATCAGTTACTAGTGCCTACTATTAGGAAAATAACATGCAATGGGTCTTTTCCGATTAATAATTTTTTTCAAATCCATTTTGGTTTATTATTTGTTCGGAAGTTATGGTTTTTTTTGTATTTACTGGTTGTAATTGTAATATTGTAATAGTCAGAAAGAAAACTAATAAATTTAGTAATACAACACAATCTGCTTGACAGAATTTAGCCCCCAAATTGTTATACACAAAATAATTCTCTACTTGGTTGAGAAGTAATGGAGAGAAAGTCTTCCCTTCGCAAACAAATTCAAAAATTAAATGGCATTACTATCGGACGCTGCTGGAATAAACATCAATGCCGGTTAAACTCAACAATAAGGAATTCTTACAAAAATTTCAAATAAATAAACCAACGCATGTAGAAACAACAAGAGCCGCGAATGGTTAAGGGATACCAGAACAATAAGTGTTAAACCGGAATAGTTAAAGAGCAAACAGAAACACACACATGATACCGGGTGTATTGAAGACTTTTCGAGAATACGATAAAACTTTCCTATTTAATAGGAAAGAGAGGCGGTAAATCTGCGTAGAGTTGAGGTAAAACTGATGCTGATGACACAACGCAAATAGAAAGTAGACGCTAAAGGTTGAGCTTAACAGCTTTTCGAAGTGGAAATGGTAACAGTGCTAATACCACACATTTTCATGGCTTCCCATGTATTGCCAACCCGTGAATAACCCTTTATGCCAATTAATGGCTGGTTTTGTATGCGTTTCTTTGGAAAATAGTTTCCTGCTTTTCGGAAAGATTGATCTGTGTTAGATTCTGTAAATGTGTGCACTTGTATTGTTTTTTCATATATGTGTGTCTTAGCTGGTGAGCACATACAGTTTGACGTTACTTTTGCTGTGATATCCGTTTCCTTTTACTTACTGATTACACTCGCAACGCTGCATTGACTTCGTTGACACACCACTATTGTGGACTTTTAATATTTGTGTTTGTGCGTTTCTAAACCATTTCGTCTACGTGCTATAAATAATTGAATGATGTTGTGGGGTTCTGATTGTAAATTATCTGATTTCTAATATGCAAAATCGTTAAAATTTTTCGGTTGCCGGATTTAGTCTTTATAATTAAGAATTGAATATCACATATATTGATTCGATTATAAAACCCAATTTTCACAAGTTCTTTATATAGTTCTTTATAAAAACTTAAAAGGAAACAATATTGAAAACATAATAGCAATCTGTAATCTTAATACAATAATTCGTGGCATTCAAACTCATGTTGGGCGTAGTATAAATGTCGGATTAAAAGACGGAGCCGTTGAAGGAATATTAGATATCATAACATTCCGTGTCCGATTTGTGTCTTTATATTTAAGAATTGCGGGGTAATAGTTTAAAAAGTCTTTGTAAAACCAAACTCTATTTAAGAATATGACGTATATAGATTTCATTCTAAATTATTAAAGGAATAAATTTTCACATGTTCAATATATAAATGAAGATAAATATAAAAAAACCAACCCGTAGAAAACATAGTTCTTGACTATAAGTTCTTTATATATGAACACGCCTCTTTGTCCAATCCCGCCCATATTTGCAGCAGATCTTAGAATATGCACACCTAACCAACCAACGTGTTCAAATACCGTTAACAGGAGCAGAAATAATGGATTTTTTAATCCGTGATTTGTATGGGATGGATTTTGGTTGTTTATTTTTGTCGTCGCCATTAGTTTGCCTGTTAAAGGCCAACCCGAAATTCTTTCGGTGCGGTGCATAGATACATGCATACAGACAGGTGACGTTAATATAAAGAATTTGAAAAGTTCACAAAAACATCGAAGGGAACAATATTGAAAACGTAGTTGCAATAATTAATCTTAATATAAGAATTTGGGGCACTCATATATATAGTAATATAAAGATGTGATTTGTAGCCGGAGTCAATGACGGAATATTAGAGATTCTAACATGACGTTATAACCCGTCAGTATATTTTTAAAGTGAACACTCCCGTACCCGTTAATCGTTCCTACATTAACATAAGAAAATACATACAGCTACACTTACGGACAAATTTACAAACCCAATGAGCAAAACTCACGGAACAACACAAGCTCTACTAACATACAGACCGATTTCCCAACCGATTTCAGAAACAGCAACGACTACCAATGCTGTGTGATAATTCTCGGACAGGTCTTTGATGTCGGAGTATACTCGTTTATACTGATATTATATTTATAAATATTATATCTACAGATTTCTTTTGTTATAGTGAAATGTTACGTAAAATATTTGTTCAATACACACCAGCGCCTTAAAATTCAGTTTTCACCCCCCACCCATAAAAAAGAAACTCAGCTATAAACTTTCAAAACAGGATACGCGTTTATTATTTTACTCCTCGTACCAGAATCCGTTGACAGTGTTATTAGCAAACCAAATAGTAGTACATGCCGTATGATTGATGTTAAATTAATTAAATAATACTTATACGCATACATTTTAAAATCGAGCAATTCTTTAGTTGTCTCTAAACTATTTAACCCTGCTGTTAGATTAGAAAAAACTTACGAATCTTAGATTGAGGGACCATTTGGTCCATACTGCAATTTTCATCCAAAATAATAATTTTATCTTATTCTTTGTAACTATTTTGGTTCAAAAATTTCTAAAGCAAGTATTTGACATATCAAAAACATCCGCTAACATATCAAAAACATCTTCTAAATATTTGACATGAATTTACATTCGCTTGGTAATGAAAAAACTTACGAATCTTAGATTGAGGGACCATTTGGTCCATACTGGAATTTTCATCCAAAATAATAATTTTATCTTATCCTTTGTAACTATTTTGGTTCAATAATTTCTAAAGCAAGTATTTGACATATCAAAAACATCTTCTAAATATTTGACATGAATTTACATTCGCTTGGTAATGAAAAAATGTACTATTGACCAAATGGTCCTCTAATCTAAGATTCGTCATTTTGTATTTTTCTCAGTCCTGAATAAAGTTAGAAAATTTAATTTTCGCACATAACATTGTTTTATTAAAAGACCCCATTAGCAGAAAAATTTAGTCAGTATATATCACCGTTCCAAAGTTACAAGGGAAAACAGAAAAAATTTGGACCAAATGGTCCTAATCTAACAGCAGGGTTAATAACCCCTACTTTTTTATTGGTTCACATGAAATTAGTAAATTTAAACCAGAATCAACATATGTGCTGGCGTGTTAATATTAATAATGGTCAATGATCTTTTAAACACGTATAATAAATTTAATTTTCAGATAACATGCAGTCTATAACATTGATTACATTACATGTTTAGGCAGGCAATGGGCACACAACTTGATTACTAACCCAACTTCAATAAAAGGAGATTAATCTACAGGAGTGTGGTGGACTGGGGGACACTAGTAATCAGAGCGGTGCTGAGAGTAAAGTTTAAGTGTGGTATGTAGTGGTATATTAATGTTAGTAAATATATATGCATTTTGGAAAATGTTCGAATGTGTCGTGTATTCGGTAGTGCACGTTTGAAGATTGTGTTTAATTTCTGAGATACACTGCGATAATTAAATTTGATATAACTGAATTGCTAGTGCAGGGTGTTCCCTATCCTCTGAATAGAGTATGGAGTTTCCACAACTTTGATGGCATTCGAAAAAGGTCTTAATTTTCTTTATGACGGAACTAACAAATAAAGCTGGGACTCACTACCTACCTCGCTGTTTGATGTTTAAAATGTAAAATAGTCATTTATTGTGAGAAGCTTTTAATAAGTTGTTAAAGGAAACTCATGACTGTGTAGTTATAAACTACGACATCTGTCTTGAATACACAACTTTAATGTAATAGTAAACTTTCAACTAACAGACAATATCGGCTTACGGGTTTCGCTTGATTTAGACCTTACCAAAGACCCACACTTAGGAATATATTCATTATGCCTACTCGAGTGGGAGTCATATCCTAGTTCTCAAGCTTATGATGCGTGCATCTGAGAAATACTAAACTTTTTTTTCGTGCACCCTACATATAGCCAAATTTTTACTTTGTTACTTTTTATTTGTCTGACATTCGATCGTTGAACTTGTCTCGGACAGTGCTACAATTCGTCCTTACAGTAAATTTATCTCCAATAATTTTGATTGCTGACTTCAGTTGCACGGTTGTATACCACCCTACTTCGAAGGTATCGACCCTGCTTAATTCACACGCATTTAGTACGTATATATTATTATTCGATGGTACAACGGCTCTTGTTAGGAGGTTCAATTTCTGCTCTGACCACCTTATATTCCATTCGACTACTGCCAGCACGCATTGTGACAACGAGACTATCGAGACTGTTCGAAATCGGGATGGTAAAAAGAGAAATCGCAAAGCTCTCTAATTGTGAAAATCATTCTCCAGTCCCTTCATGGGATGTTATGGGAAAGTATATAATTATTTATTTTTTATTATTATTATTCATACGTTACCGCCCAACTATATATGATCAAAATGGGGGATTTTCACTAACGGCGTCAAATCGCACGACCGAAACGGCCAATCGACTGGGCAATTTCGTGAGATAACTCGTTCACCAAACTTGATTTCCAATAAATTGATTGTGGCATTCGCTGTGTGGCTTGTGGCGCGTCTTGTTGGAACCACATGTTCTCCAAGTTCATATTATCCAATTGGGGCCAAAAATATTCGGTTATCATTGAACGGTAGCGATTCGCATTCACAGTAATGTGCCGGTCTTAATCATCATGGATGAAGTACGGCCCAATGACGCCGCCGGCCCATAAACCGCACCAAACCGTTTTTTTTTTTTTGGGACTCATGGATTACGTGTGGATTGCTGTCTGACCAACAACGCATATTTTGCGCTTGGACGAAGACATTCAGACAGAAATGAGCCTCATCGCTGAAGATCATTTTCCGATGAAAATCCGAATCGTAGCGCTCTTAAAGACTCCAAATTTCGGAAGTAAGTTTGAATAATTTCGACTTGTTGTTGGCTCGTATATCTTTCCATGATGAAATGGTAAACCTTACTGAAGAGAAATGTCAAAAGAGCGGGGAAAAATATATAATAATATAATATCGTTTGCTGTCCCTATCGATTTACTTTTGTAGCGTCTCTGTTGTAAAACCCTTTATTAGATTAATATGAAGAAAAATCGACAAAAACAACTATCAAATTATTTCAGTTAATGACACATTCAAACAGATGTCAGTTGCATACAACTAAGCCTCTGATGATGAAATTAACGAACTTTGAATCGATCCTCTGAAAATATGAATTCGATTCCTGCTGGTGACTGATGAAAATTTTATATTTCAAAAATATTACTTTCAGCTAAATTATACTTTACTATGGTAGTATGCGCGCCTCTTGTACATGAGAGCCTGGGTTCGAACCCTGCTCTGACCACCTTAAAAAAAATTCTTTCGGCGGCGGTCACCTCGCATAGTGATGGCGACACTATCGAGTATATAGCCATGAAAAAAGCTTCTCAAAATATCGTTCGGAATCGGTGTAAAATTGTAGGTCCCAATCAGTGAGTTAAAACTGGAAAGCGCACAGCTCAGTGATTGTGAGAAGCTCTCCCTTGTCCCTTCATGGGATGTAATGGGAAACCATTTATTTATTTATTATTTCTAAAGTACTTACTAAAGTAAAAAAGCGGGATTAATATCTAAGGTGGGATGAGACATGGAAGAGTAGGATAATTTCGCCAAAATTGGGATAGCTGGTCAAGTTACTCATACGTAACCAGAGCAACCATCCCGCTTTTTGTTGTGTTAATCTGCCTTGGCTTCCAACCCCAAAGTTTAAAACGAAGTCCCGGTTCACAAATAGTTTTTACAATAATAAATTATAAATTAGCCGGGAAGATATATGTTTTTTTGATTCAAAACTGCCAACCGTCACACACAGGATTTGAAGTCGCATTGTGTGACGATCGTTTCGAAGTTTATGAACTTCATCATCACAGGCTTAGGTGTAGGTTACTGACATCTGTATGTGTCACTAACTCAAATAACTTGATTTTATTTAATATTAATCGGATATACATATCTAATCTTTTTACCGTAGTACGGGTCGCTAAACTAGCATAATCAGATGCCTGTTATAAGCAATATATTTAAATCGATCTCACAAAAAATTAATTTCAAATTACACGGGGTGCGCCGCATAGTTAAGAGGTTAAGAGCACCATTTTATCTATGATTATAGTTTAATTTTTTAGACGACTTTTATAAAACTAAAACAAAACTGTTATAAGAAAGTTTGATCTATAAATGGATTCCATTTTCGCGACATAAAATATATTGACATTTCATATCATCTGACGCTTCAATAGTCTGCATATTCCTTAATGACAATACGGCCTTCAAAACCGCAAAATTATGAATACATATTTGTTATAATTTGTGTACTCGTATCAATAGCAGTGCGTCGAAATTAGAGTGTCCAAAACCGAAACAAGAAAATCGGTGAATCCGGCTAACCGTTTTTTGCTCTTAACCGTGTGCCGGTTTTTTAAAAAATTAATTTTCATACAAAGCTAAAAACGGTTATTTTACGTCGGTTAAACGGTTAACCAAGGTTTACTTAATTTGTGCGAATATTCTTAAACAACTATATAATAATTTATATGTTTTCGAATTTTAATGAAATTGGGAATTAAGAAACATGATTACTCTTTTTAAATACGATTTTATGATCCAAGGAGTTCTAAATGATATTTCAAAAACATTTTTGTAATCAAATTTAAAAATTATTTTATGACTTGAATAAGAAATCACTACAAATGCTTTAAGAATTAATTGAGTTCTCTAAAATTTTTTAAAATTACAATTACTTTATAAATAATTGTTTTAAATTTGTGATGATTTATCCGACCTTTCCTATTGTATTCAAAAATTAAATTGTTCTAGCGTTTGGTCGTGTTTTTAATTAATTTTATTCTTCGATATTTCGCTAATTGTTTTAAACTTAATAAGATTTTAATACATGAAAATCCCTGTCAAGTTTCCATATCATTTTCGAATTTATTTCAGTTGAATGTGAATTCGAATAAGACTTTTAAATTTTATATTCAACACGCATTCGAAATTTAAATATTACATAGTTGCTTTATTTAAAACTAAAACGTAATTTTCAGATTTAAGTAGAGTTGGGAAATTTTGAGATTTAAACATGAAAAAGTATATAAAATGAGCGCTAAACGAAAATATTGTAAGTGCTATATGTGTAGTTTAATTTAAAGAAAAAAATACCAAAAAACCGGATGCATAGGTTTTTGAGTAAATTAAAACCCGAAATTCGGTTTCTTGAAAAAATTCTTTTTCGAACAAACCGAAAACCGGTTACTTGGAGAAATGATTTTTCGAACAAACCGAAATACAGTTTCCAAAAAATGCGGGGGTTTTGGTCACTCTAGTATCAATACAAATAGTGTAAACACGTATCTGCATTAACATTAATTATACGCTATCAATTTACCCACAAATATTAGTAATCATAAGCCCTCTGGTAGTTCATTTGCATTTTGTTATTAATAATAATCAAAGGTTGTATTTTTAACATAGTTATACACTAAAAAAAATTGTAATACAGAACATTTACACACTTGCATTAACACGAACAAAACGCCATCATTTGCACATAAATCTTAGTGGCCTAAAGCATTTACTTTACTTATGCTAATTTTAGTATATTAATTTATTATGTTAGTTTTGTTGTTGCTTATTTTATTTATGTTACATATTTAAAATATTCAGTGTCTAATAGAGTCTTAATTATTTTGCCACTTAATTAAGAAAATTAATTTTCAAACTTCATCACTGCTAACTTGAGTAAGTTTTATGGAAACCTAGAACAATGCCTGGCGCCACTGAAGCCATACATGCACATACATTTATCTCTAACATATCTTTTGCCTTCCTGTGGTTGTATAAACGAACCACAGCAAAAAGTTCATTTGAATTTAATCGTTCTGTAATTTAGTATAGAGAACGCAGACAACCTCTACTTATTGACGACGTCCGCAAACGTTTTTCGAACCTCTATTTACGGATATGCTCTTGGTATGTGTGGAGATATGGTGCAAGTATCCAAATGGCAGATATCCTCGAAACTTAAAAGGCTGACGTTACCGCTATCCAGGACATGCGATTGAGAGGACATGGCAGCACAAGAAAAAAACTGAGACGTATACTACACTTACCATGAGAAGAAACATGAATTTAGTTGCGGATTTTTAGTTGGCACAACACTGCGACATCTAGGCTCTAGGTTTGATCATGTGAGTGAACGTATAGCCACAATTTCAATAAAATCGATTTATTTGTATATTTCTCTAATTCGTGTGCATGCCCCGACAAGTGGAAGGGTGATGATATCGGGAACATATTCTATGGGCGCCTAGTTGGAACGTATGACCGATGCCCTGGCCATTTCATTAAGATTGTACTTGGGGATTTTAATGCTAAAGTGGGCAGGGAAAATATATTAAATCCAACTATTGGCAACTCCATTTTACACGCTGGTGGTTGCGACAACGGTATGAGAAATATTGACTTTACCGTGGTATGACAGATGGTCGTTGGTGATACAAAACTCCAGCATAAAGACATCTAAAACATTACTTGTGTATTCCCTGATCAAAGAACGAGGGACCAACTTGATCATGTAGTATTGATGACACTCATCCAGTGTATTGAACGTTCGAGAGATCAGAAGAGTTAACATCGATTGTGATCACTACCTGGTGGCGGCAAAGGTTTTCGCAACACTGAGTGGGGCGAAAATCGTACGAAAGCAGACGCAGGGAAATGTGGACGTGGGAAAGCTGCAATTTCCAGAGGAAGCCACAGCCTACTCAAGGAAGCGCTCGCAACTTTTGGGACAGGACCCCCACCCCCTCCCGATAATGATCCCAAATCGCAGTAGAAACCCATTTCCAACTGCCGCAACAACCGTATATGACTTTGAAAAACCGCTTCGCAACAGACTCTGGTACGACGAAGAGTGTTGCATAGCAAATGATAACAGAAAAGCTGCACGTATGGCCATGCTTCAGTAAATTTCACAGTGATAGAAAGGAGGTATACGCGCTCTTTAGGCTTAAGAGATGGCAGTGGTGCGCGAGAGTAAGAAACTGAGATATACAAGAGGAAGAACAAAGCCCCTGAAAAGTCAAAAACGCCACCTACTTAAAATTCAAAAACGGAGCGAACATGGCTCTGTGCCCTCCTTCTGTGAAGACAAGGACAATACCATCGTAGATGTCCAGAGCATGTTGGGTATATGGGGATATCATTTCTCTGCGATACAGGTACCTGAGATATCCCATAACAATGAGATTATCGATCACAATTTGGACCACGACTTCGATTGGGTCCCTCCTAAACAAGACGAGGTCAGAAGAAAACAACTTGTTTCAGCTCATTAGCAAAATTTTGTTAGATGAATGTATGCCCAGCGATTGGAGACTCATTGTTCGAACTCACGGGCGATGTATTAACACCTTTGTGTTACACGGTACCTGTTCGGTTTCTATGAACGCGTTAGTAAATTTTATTGGAAAATAAAAACAAAACAATAGTTTTTGCGCTGAAAGCTCTTTTTCTGTTGTACTTTCTTTTTTCTTACATCTGTATAAATAATATTGTTAAAATAAATAAAGCAATATTTAGCTCACTGAAATAATTGTTTCTTTTTTGTCATAAACAGAGCGACGACAAAAGGTATCGAATAGTATAGAGAACTTATGGCACTCTTTTTTCCGCTCTCATTTAGAGAGTCTGAGTAAAAGAGCATAAACGAGTCTTATTCTATGTATAGAATATTTCAATATAAATGCAACATTTCAACAATGTTATTACATAATACAAAACAAAATGCATAAATGTTCCAAAAGGCATCAACGTTTCACATCAAAATTATGAATGGACCAAGTTATGACAAAAAGAGAGTCATAAGATTTGAATCATTCGCCAAATATCGCCAGTGCGAATGATTCAAATCTTATGACTCTTTTTTTGTCACAACTTGGTCCATTCATAATTTTGATGTGAAACATTGATGCCTTTTGGAACATACAATTGCATTTTGAGTCATATATTCGTTCCATGAGTTCTCTATAATATGCAATACTCTTTGGCGACGACCACCTGCTTGTTTGTTCGCTGCCTCTGCATCAATACCATCAAACATATTTTCAGGCAGAGACTATTGATGAACAACAACCACGTGTGTGATGCTAACGCTGTGTGTTGTTCGCATGTGTTCACTTTGATAGATTGACCTACCTGTGCCTGTAGATGTTAACACATCAACAAAAACGTGACCCGAGTCTCTGTGTCAAATACCGTAGAATAAGCATTTTAGCCATAGCATTTAAGGTTCTATCAAGTATAATATGCGAACGGCTAAAACCAATTACTGCCGACCTAATTGGACCTTACCAGTATGGATTTTGGGCCTGCAACATCGACAAAAATTTTCACGCTCCTTCAATCGTAGAGAAGACCCATGAAAAAAAAATCGACACCTATCATCTATTTGCCGATTATAAAGCGGCTTTCGATAGCCCGATACGAGAGAAACTCTACGAAGCAATGTCTGAGCTTGATATTCCAGCAAAACTCTTACGCATTTGCAGGATGACATTGGCGAACAACAAATCCGCACTGAAAGTTGGTAAGGATCTTACTGAATAATTGGTTAAGTTGTATTAAACAAAAAACTGTGTCAAACAAAACTTGAATACTCAGGAGGCTGAAATTTTGCCATTTATTGTTTTACAAAATGGTCGCAAATTTTTTTTTTTCTACATACAATTAGTGTTTAGAATGTTATGGTTTTGAACATTTTTGCATAGAATTTTACTGGTGTCTGGGATTTTCCTGTTGCCGCTTAGCTTCAATGTACTGCAAAATTTGAAAGAAATGAAGAACAAAAGCACTTGCAATAACATTCCGGGCAAAATTATGTGAGCCGCTGAGAGGGAAGAAAATGCAATATGTTTGCACTTTTTCAGTGGTGTGTTCTCAGAAAATAGCACAATACCTTGAAATATGGTGGCAGTTTTTGCACAATCGAACACAAAAAGGCACTTCTAGGGAACAGGGCAGGAAAAATTTTGAATTTTTTCTCAGAAACTTAAACGCCATTAATGATACTGCGGAACAAAAAAACCCGCTTTATCTTGTGATGGCAAAAATCGATTCATGAAGCTAAAGTACGATTAAGGAAGTTATTGCAAGGCCACCAAATATTTGCAGTACAGTATTTTAATCCATCAAACCTATAGAGTATCATTTGGAAATTTAAACAATATTTGAAAAGTTAATCAAATTTGGTTGAAAATTTCACAACTCATACATTTGGGAGAAATTTTAAGCATAACAAACATACAAACTATACACCTGGGATTACAGACTGTACCCCAGCAAAAAGTTATCAACGGATCAGATTTGTTAATAAATATAAATATTATTCTAATTACTTAATCTACCAACATTTGCATTCTACTCATTTTCTATATAAACCCACATACTGCGTATACGCACTAGTGCACAACATTATACCTTTCTATACTGAACCTTATACCAATCTTTTATTTCAATTTCTTGATCAGTGTAATTATATGACAACAGCGAAGGAACATAATGAACAATCCTCTTAAGAACTATTTGAATGAAAATGCATAAAAAAAGTTTAACAAAACGTAACAATGTAAATGTTTCTTATGAATGCCTCTTGACATATTTTAATTGCCGGCAACATTTGCAGTATTTGTTCCCAGCTTGTGTGAGGAAGTCAAGAGTTTCAATGAAAATTAAAGTTTTATTGCTGCAGAGTGGGACAAATTGAAGACTTATTGTAATACTTTTCATAAATTAAATAAATTCATAAATTAAATAAATATTAAAAATTTAAAATTTTCTTAAAAATACTACACGCTGAAAAATAGGTATTTTTTTTGTATGGATGCAAGCACAACGTGTGTTTGAAGCTTGTCGCAAATATAATGAACTTGTGTCCAAACACAATGTGTTTGCTATTCGATATTACATGTTTGAGACACAACGATTAATATGTTATAATATATGTGTTTGCGAACCAAATATATCTATGTTTGTGGTGCAAATACAGCCATGTAGGTTGAACTGTTTATGCTCTCTTAAGAGCAAGAGAAATAAAGAGGGACGAGAGAGTCTATCTTGTAAGTGTTTCTGTATTTTGCCATTATTCTCTCCGTCTGTGATTCATAAATATTCTTGAATGGGCGTGTAAATTGAAGATGAAGTCAATGATTAGTCTTTTGGCTGATGTATTGCGTTTTAGTCCCAGTCCTTAATGGTTCATGGGATAGAGAATATCAAAAGCGCTTGAAAAGTGAAAAGAGAATAAAAACAAACGCCCAGACGGTTAAATGGTTTGTGATGTTGCTTTGGATTTTGTGTATGTGTTATTTCTGTATGTGTGCTACCTAAGTGAAAAACGATTTTGAGGAAAAAAACTGGAAAGGGAAACAACGTGAAGCCCTTTGTCTGTCAGAGCGTTTACTGAAAAAATCGGAACGGAGGGTAATTTTTGAAATATAATAAACAAAATCACAAGTTCTTAATCCACACTTGGCTTGAGTGGACAAGATTTGTATATATATATAACCATCCAACTTATAGTTGAAACCTTCTGAAACAAAAAACGAGAGAGACAACAACGAAAGGAGACACAATGGAGCAGCAGATTCTCATATCATGGAAAAAATAAATAACGCATTCAATGTAAGCAACTGTAAAAATGACCGTTTCAAATCTTTTAATATTTTGTATTAATTATTAATAAATTTGGATTTATATTGATAAAATTAATTATAATAAATAACACATATATACTGAAGTTAAAGAATAATTGTTTTCTAAATATTATTATTTTTGGGAGCAAATACGCATATATTTCCATGTAAGTATATGGAGGTTGGGGAGATGTATTCATGTATGCGTGAAGAACGCATATGTGTCCACGTAAAAGCATACATGTTTGCCCGTAAACAAGCTACTGTTTGTATTTAAATACAAGTGAGATTAGGACTTGCAAACATAAGAATGTTTGAAGTTGTTGCAAACATATACATGGTTCCTGCAGGATATGTAGGAGAAAGTATGTTACAGAGGCTTATGAGATGTTATGCTCTGCGACATTGTCCTTTAATTAAGTTGACTGGAGGATATGTTAATACAGTTATTCTCAACGGCGTCCTTGGAAATTTATTAGTTTGCATAGTTTGTGATGACATAACATGAAACGTTTACTTTATCAACTTATCTCCACTATTTATCTACAGTAACCCAGTGTGTCATACGAATTCGTTTCAGTTTCAGTTACAAATTCATATCGATTCCGGTTGCGTGCGAAATTCCTCTCTGACACGCGAGTCGTGTTTTACCTTTTCGAAACCGTCTCGTACTCGCAACGGAATTCAGCTTCGTGTCCGTTTCGAGTCAGATTTCTGGAAATATACGGAATCGCTTTAATCAAATTAATCAAGGCTTATAAACATTTCGCTAAATCCCAATTTCACTGATTCGCTTTCTTATGAATTTTTGGACTTGTTTGTAATGGCTTCGAAACGGATCCGGCAAACCGCAACGTTATGGTTTCACTGTCCCCATTAAGAGGAAGAACCACCATCGTTGATTCTTTTTCGATTTCTGAAAATACTAAAGTAACCACTTGGAATTTTTTTAGGACTCGTGAGAAGCGCGAAACTGATCCTTCTTTCTTTTCTTGGATTATATTTAATTATTGAAAAAACATAGTAATTAAACAAAGAAGTGAATTAAGTAAAAAAATTTTAACACACTCCTCCAACTGGTTCTATTATTCGTCTTTTCTCGCCTGTTGCTAACTCCAAGTGTGCGGAGGGATTATTCGGCCTGGTCTTTCCATCTTCATTCATTCTGATAACATGGCCTAGCCACCGCAATGGGCCTAATTTGAAACGCCTAGAGATGTCCACATCAGAATATAAATCATATAGCTCTTGCTTCCAACGACGTCGGTACTCGTCGTTTTCCTTAACAGGACCATATATTTTATGGAGAATTTTCATCTCGAATACTCCCAGTTGTATTTCGTCCGCTTGTGATGTGAGCCAAGTTTCGGAGCCATATGCCAGCACAGGTAAAATGAAACTCTGATATAGCTAGGCATTTGTTTCCCGGGAGAGAGCTTAGTTCTTACATTTATGGAGAATTTTCATCTCGAATACTCCCAGTTGTATTTCGTCCGCTTGTGATGTGACCCAAGTTTCGGAGCCATATGCCACCAAAGGTAAAATGAGAATCTGATATAGCTAGGCATTTGTTTGCCAGGAGAGAGCTTAGTTCTTAAACTGCTTACTGAACCCAAAATAGCACATATTTGCAAGCACAATTCTCCTATTTATTTACAGGCTGACGTTTTTGTCTTTGTTCCCGGCGCATCCAAGGTAGATAAATTCATCTACCATATCAAAATTATGTCGGTTGTCGACGCTTATGTGCGAGCCAAGGCGAGTGATTAGTCTGTTCGTTGACACCATTAATTTTCTCTCTTCCTCAACAGCAAGACCCACAATCGCTGATACTTCTTCGAATATTAAAAATATTTCAGTAACCTCTCGCAAATTTCGAACAATGATACTCGTCAGCATACGCCAGCAACATATGGCTTTTTGTGTGCATGGTCTTGTTCATATTTACTGCAGCTTTCCTTATACTATGCCCGTTAAGATGTTGAAGAGATTGCATGAAAGTGTGTCATCTTGTCTCAGTCCTCGTTTGGTGTAGAATGGTTCGGTGAATTATTTCCCCACCTTCACTGCAGATTTGGTGTTGGTCAGCGTCATTTTACAGAGGCGGCACAGTTTTGCCGGAATCACAAGTTCAGACATAGCTTCATGCAACGGATCCGACAATCTCCTGATTTGCTTCTTTTTGTTTTTAGGGATCCGTAATGGGCTCGAAACGGATCCGCCAAAACGCAATGTGACTGAATAGATATGTTATGTGTTTGTTCGAAACGCGTTCGACAACTTGCGTTTCGTTTTTCGCTATAGCGGACTCAGAACGAGGTCGAAATGAAACCGGATCCATTTTTGTGAACATTGGGAATAGATATCGAACTATTGAACTATAGCTTTGAGCAAGAACTCGTTTCACATCTAGTGTTACAATTTAGTTGAACCAACTTTCACAGTGTATATGACAGTGATATTTTCAGAAGTGCACGATGAAAATATTGGCCCCACAACATATTGCAAGAACCATGTAAATGTTTGTAAGCACTGTTTTCGTGAATTGAACATCTACTCCTTTTTGTTTCTTTATTGTCTGTCACGTTTTTGTTTTCATCAGTTTTCAACAAACAAAGACGCATTTGGGTAACAAAAACATATACTATAACCTATTAATCAGGGTATCCCAAACATGTTATATTGAATAGGAAACACAATGTGTTTGGACACAAGTAGACTAAATTTGCGATAAGCTACAAACATGTCATGTTTGCATTCAAACAGAAAAAAAAGAAAAAATTTCATTTTCAAAGCTGAGACCGTCGATGGTACAACAGTTATCATGTAAAACTTTTGCATATAAGAACAGGGGTTTAAACGATACTCCGACTCGTCATCATGGAATTTTAGTAAGATATACTAAATCGAAAGTATAGTAAACTAAAAGCTAGATAGTTACAAAAGAGGCCTGAAACAAAGTATACAAATTGTGCAGCTTATTGATTGTACAAGTTTGTAAGGAGTTCTATTGGAAAAGTATAAAGTAGTCCAGTTGTTTAAATCGAATGGTATCAATGTTGAGATCAAATGGTGCTAAATCCGTGTTCCTTTTATGAAGCTCATGTTTCTTTTATTCTACGAGAAGAAATTCAGTGTCATTAGGTTAGCAAAAAATATCTCGACCTTATGTAGTTTTAAACCCACTGTGCCATCGTTTGCATGAATTAAATGCTACAACTTGTGGGCCGGAAACACAGTTAAAAGATAAAGAGGTAGTAATAGATGTAGAGAGGGAAGGAGAGGACAAATTCAGAAAAACAATTCTAACATTAAACAAAACAATGTGTAAAATAAAACTTGAATTCTCAACAGGCTGTCATTTTGCCTTTTATTGTTTTACCGAATGTTAGCAATTTGAATTTTTTTCATGCCACATTGAATGAATATTTATAATGTTATTATTTTGAGCATTTCTGCATACAACTCTACTGGCGTCTGGAATTTTCTTGTTGCCGCTTTGCTTCAAACTATTGCAAAATCTAAAAGAAATGAACAACAAAAGCACTTGCAATAAGTCTAGAGGTTTTGCTGTTAACAATTATGAAACACTCACTTCAAATCAATTTTCAAACTGACAAGAGCCAAACTTTATAAAATTATATAGAAGTTGAAGTGTTAATTGAACCGAGAAAATACAAGTACTACTTTTATGTTAAAATGTGTATATTAATGTGTAAATTCAGCTGTAAGTTAATGTGAAAGTAAAGGGTGATTCGTTTATAGCCACTTTTTCAAAAAATAAAAACAAAAATAAATATCAAGAATAATATAAGATTTACAAAAATTAATACATTGTTGTCCGTACGGATATTTAATAATACCCGTATCAGATATTTAATCACGGAAGAATTTTCCGTGGACGTCGGTGGTCAACGGTTAGTGTGCGCAGCTCTTTTACATGAGAACGTGGGTTCGTTCCCTGCTCAGACCACCTTACATTTCTTTCGACGACGGTCACCTCGCTTAGTGATGGCGACACTATCGTGTACTTAGCCATGAAAAAGCTTCTCACAAACTGTTCGGAACCAGTGTAAAGCTGTGGGTCCCAATCAGTGAGTGTAACAACTAGAAAGTGCACATCTCACTGATTGCGAGAACCTCTCCACAATCCCTTCATGGGATGTAATAGGACACCATTATCAAGAATTTTCCTGAACCGGTGTAAAAGTGTAGGTCCCAATCATTGTGGGTAAAACTAGAACGCGTTCAGCTTACCGGTTGTGAGAAGTTCTTCCTAATCTCAACATGGGATATTTCGGGAAACCATTTATTTATATTTTTGTATAATACAAATCTTTAACGAAACTTCGCTGAATATTACCGCTGAGATGTGAAAGGTTTGTTAAATGGTGATGAATTATTTTTGCACGAAATATTAGTGACATCAAGAACAATGACTTTACTCCTAGGGTAAAAACTTACAGTACTTTTAGTGAAATTTATTAGTTGTTTTGAATTACAGCTACACCATACAAATATACTTACGCTTTATATATTTTAATGACATACAATAGGAAGTTGCGTTGCTAAAAGAGGTTCTCGACAACTGCCCAGATTTTCACGCTATGCCAAAGCCACCAAACAAAATCGACATTTAATATATATTTTGTCGATTATAAGATGGCCTTCTGTAACCAGATACGGGAGAATCCCTACCAAGCAATACCTGATCTTTCAATTCCTGCAAAGGTCTTACGTTTTTGCAGGACTAACTTAACGACCATTAAACCCACAGTGAAAGTTGCTAAAGACTTTATTGAACCACTCGAATCTAAGTGAGGCCTCAGGCAATGCGACACTCTGTTGCGCGATCTCTTAATGGAGATCATCTTAATGGAGATCATTGTTAGAAAAGCTGCGGTCAACATGAATAAAAGAACCAGCAGCAAAAGCCACTTGCTGCTCGCTTATGCTGATGATGTAGATATCATTGGGCGCACATTGAGAGAAGTTTCTGCGGTGTTTCCAGAATTTAGGAGTCAGCAAATGTGGAGCAGAAAGTAAATGAGGACAAAACAAAAGTACTGGTTTCAACGAACATGGTCTCCACGCGATTATACCAAATCGCGCACGTTGATAACCGCTATAATTTCGAGACAGTGAACGAATTTATATACCTCGGATCAGCCGTAAACGAGAACAATAACGTCAGCCTTGAGATCAAGCGGCGAATTGTGCTTGGGAGTACATATTATTTTGGGCTAAGCAAGCACTTTGGAGATAGAGACCTCCATCGAGTAACAAAAATCCAACTATTGCAGACTCTCATACAACCTGCTTTGCTTTATGGCACAGAACCCTGGGTTTTATCGCAAGAAGTTGAAATATCTGTGGTGGTCTTCGAGAGAAAAATACTCCGCAAAATGCAAAAAGGCGAGTATGGGCGATGCATGTACCATGAGGTAAGAGCTATATTCAGAAATTGACATAGTTAAGCGAATCAAGATAACGTTATTACGCTGGCTAAGCCATGTTAGTAGAATCAATGCAGACGAACCAGCACGAAGTGTTCTCGAAACCAAACTCGAAGGAAGACGAAAGGGATCAGTTTGACGTACACTTGGTATTACCAGCTGGAGAGATAAGGCAATAAATCGAACTGGTTGGCGGAGTATACTATATTCTTTTTGTAAATCCTTGATCGAGCCCGGATAAGTAAGTTAGTAAGTATTTAATATTTATGAAATATCCGTAATTTGCAACATTTGTTGAATTGCAAATATCCTAAATTTATACTCGCCTACTCGAAGTTCGCATACTTTACCTGTAGCACGAAACTTCCAACGATGAATGTCATTTTACATACCTCTCGATTAATTGAATATACATGCCATACACTTTAATTATGTTCGAGTATTTATTTTAAAAAAATTTATACACTCGTTGTAATAATAATTTCTTATTTTCATATAAAACAAATTACAAGTTTATTTGGTTTATTATCATATGTTTAGATATATTAAATATATTTATATTTGTCTTGAATTTATTTTTTTTCTCTGTGATTTACGCGAGCTTTTAACTATCGTGTGAAGTTCTTGCTGTTCTAGTTTTTGGCAAGATTTTGTAAATTATAAATTATTTACCTTTGCCTCTAGCATTTACCCATCACCAGGTCCGTATTACAATTCGTAATTATATTTATATTTCATTCATTTACAATTTTGTTTGCATTTATGTATTATTGTCAGCCATACTTTTTATTTATTTAATACTATTTATTTAATTCGAAACTGAAACTGTGAAGGCCAAAAGGTGTTGAAATAAATCAGGTGTCCATGATCGCTGTAACTACGCTGATAGAAGGAATTGTTTGAAAAGTGACTGACCGTAAATTCGGCTGGTGCCACCAAATTTCATTGCCGCATCCAAACATCGATGTCATGACTGAATAAAGTCCCCCCAACTGAAAGAGGTTGTGACAACCTCTAATTCAGATATGAATCGTTACTGTTAATTCTATGATTATTTCTATGGACCTTTTCATTGGTGTTTTTTATTGATTCAACTCTAGTTTGCGCTTTATGTATAAATTCTTAGACATCACATTCATGTAGTTTATATTGTTGTTTTAAAGCCAATGATTTTAAAGTTAAATTAAATTGTAAACATTTCATGGGTAATTTGCGGGAACAGTTATTAAGCGCCAACAAAAATTCCAAAAAATTCCTATCGTGGAAATCCTACTGTGACGCCAGTAATCCAGGTAAGTTGTTGAACTTTTGGCACACCAAGCCGAAATCCCAGGGTGATTGCTTGGTGTTAGTCTGTAGAAGAAATCTGGAAAAACACGTACAAAATATGGCATTATTGTAAATTGTAGGCGCAGGCAGGAAATAGAGGATATTAATATAGAGTATTCTGACGTTTTATTTCATACTATTCGTCTTGGATTAAGGGAGTGTCAAAAAAACCTAATATTTTAAAAACAGGTTTTCGGTTTCTTCGCAACCAAGGCAATTGGTTTTTGGAATATGAACCCTGTAAAACGATGTTTTTCTATTTTTATTTCAGCTTAGGTCTCAAAATTTCATAGCTGAGTTTAAATCTGACAGTCGCGTTCAAGTTTAAAAATAAAATTAAAATTATATTCAACATTTATTCCAGTCATAGACTCATATTCGAGAATAGACATCATCTTTCTCAAGCCATGTTCAGTTTTATTTTTAAGGATATTCAACTAGAGAAACTAGAAACTGGTCGATTAAAGAAACCGGGGGTTGGGTTGCTTCGAAAAATATCATTTTTGAAAAACTTGTGCCGCCGGTTGCCCTCGTTTTCAGTTTTTACAACTAAGTTTTACAATTTGGGTTTTTACATTTAAAAAACTATTAAAAAATACGAATAAAAACAAACGTGGTTGAATCACACCCAATATAAAATGTTTATAAACTTTTTCACCTAAAAATAGGCAATTTGTTTTGTTAAATTTTATACAAAAACATCTGAAACAAATATGATTTCTTTTAATTTCTTTTTGCAAACTAAATTTTCTATTTTCAACAGATAAAATTAGAACAGCTGATATTGTTCCTCCCATTGTTTTTAAATTGGGTGTATAAAAAAAATAAGGTAGGGCAAACAAACCATTTTCATAAACTGCAAAAAATACTGCGAATGCCTAGTTCCTACCAACTGTGCCTTCACACATACCGACGCAAATAGTGTTTCCGTTTTCCTACCATAAGTTAGAATGATTTCAATACATCAGAAATTACCAACCATTGCCATTGACATTCGTCACCATCACCATTACTACCAGCAGAACTTTCCTACAATTCTTTCATTAAATTCTTTCTCGTAATTTATTGGATTTGTGAAGGATCATAGAAATATGCAGACCGACTCCAAACTCATTTGATATCAGGACCTACCGTATGTACCACCTATGCCTATACTGAGTTCACAAATCCACACAGAGAACAACGAACAATTGATTTGTTTGTTCGACAACATTCACTTGAGTTTGTCAACATATAACAGTTCCTACACACGCATACAGCTCTCAATTATACTATTTATGGCCCACGCACACACCCTTGATTGGATATAATTAAATTGCACGTGAAAGCAATGACGAACAAAGTCAACCTACGGGGCAATGCTACAGGAATTTTGTATAATCCTATATTTGTTGCTTGAGGAATACTCGCGCTGCGAATTTTGCGTACGAAAACTATATAGCAGTGCCACGACCATAGGAACTGAATGCTGAACTTCCAAATTTGACCACGCCACCCCAAAAACAGTGGTCCAAGATTTGAAGGTGGGGAAATTTTTTAGGTTGGTTCGATTTTCGTCATGTTTCTCTAAAGCATACATAAAATTCAGGAACAATGTAAATGTTTATTCTCAGCTAGCAGTAGGTTGGTTCCCAAAGTAGACATCCTTCAGCGCGCTAGTGCTGGACACGCGCAAAGAAAATGTTGAGTGATTTTGTCTCCTTCTTCATGGTTAGAATTTCGCCGACCATTGGTTTCGTTGAAAGGCAACAAATCATGTTCTGACAAAAGTGACACAAGCCTTGGTAGCTTGGGCTTGGTTACTTTCTTATCCGGTCTCGAACAACTCCGGGGGTCAGTGACCTTACAAAGGAAGACAACATATTTCACTAACCAGCTCGATCCCATGATTCTGCGCCATACAGCAAGATAGGTTGTATGAGAGTCTGGTATAGCTGAACTTTTGTTACTCGAGAGAGGGCTTTATCTCTAAAGTGCTTGCTTAGCCCAAAACAAACATCTATTCGCAAGCACAATTCTCCGCATGATCTCAAGGCTGACGTTGTTGTTCTCGTTTGCGGCAGATCCGAGGTATACAATTTCGTCCACTACCTCGAAGTTATGACGGTTATCAACGTTCGCGCTTTGGTTTAATCGCGTCAAGGCGCTACTCGTTGAAACCATTAATTTTGTCTCGTACTCATTTACTGTCAGACCCACTTTTGCTGACTCCTGATTAATTGTCGAAAACACCGCAGTAACTTCTCTATGCCCAATTATATTTTATTATTTATGTTGATGGTTTATCTTTTAACCATGTCTTTTAACCATGCAGCCTGGTTAAAGACAGAAAATTCAAAGATCTTCCGCTATCCATTATGGGTGACATTTGTTTTGAATGTATACTATCTGTGCCCCTCGTCAATTTTTCCTCTATCATCATCCAGGAGCATTTTTGCAGGATATGCTTACACGTACCTAGGAGCATGCCAACGGTCTATAATTCCTGTGGAACCTGTAAGGCAGTGCCTAGTCTGACCAGCTCATGCAGTGTGCTGGAATGCTTCTGCGTCCAGGCACTAACATGAGGTGAATATCGTACTACAGTGCCATTTGCTTAAGAGGTCTGCGGTAATTCTGGGCAAATGTTAAATACAGGAATACCGATTCCAAGTAAACATTGAGCCTAAAGACTACTTGAGTGTTATCCGTCAGCCACTCGGTCACTTCTCTAATAACCAAACTTTCAGCCTGAGACACACTACAATAATCAAGTAGTCTATGACAAAGGGGCAATCATAGCTCCCTAGAGTAGATCCATACCCGACCTGGTCTTTCATCTTCGAACCACCTGTATCGAAATTCACATATATCTCGTTACCAGGAACTCCTTTGTTCCAGCAATCCCTATCGGATACAAGAGTGTGTTATTTCCGATCGGATAGTGGTTACGCTTTCGAGTAGTCGGCAAACGCAGAACAGTTGGGTTGACCTTCCAGCCCCGTTCCTTATCCTACTCTGTCCATGCCACATTGCGAGAGTTGTTTTAGCTTGATGGCAGACATGAAAGCAGTCTGCTTGCCTATAATGTTTACCGTCAAAAGGTATAACATTACATTGAGTGCACTAGAGGGAGTGGTAGGCAGAACCACCGTTATACCCATCAGCGGGATTCTCTGAACCCTAGCCAGAAGTGCACAATAAGTTGGTTTCTCCATATGATAAACCCGTTGAGCATTATAGATCTCACCACCTCTGTATAGGTCCAGTGAACAATTATCGGGGAAAGTTCCCATTTACAACCCATAAATCTCTTGCAGAAATATATGGCTTTCGTCGGCTGTTTTTCCCCTTCCCACAATATTGGCGGTGAAACTAAGGGTGGTGCCCGAAACAACTTCCAGGTATTTGACACAATTTGCAAGCTTAATAGCAGAACTATTCAAAGTGATAGGTTCTACGGTAGATATTTTACTGGTAAAAAGGATCATCTCGGTTTTGGCCGGTTTGGAGAATGTTTTTTAGGGAACTGGGATACTTGCCTCTCATAGCAGTTGCCAGAATGTCAGCATAACAACGAACAGTATTCCTTTAAGCGCAAGGTTGCGTAGGAGCGGAGACAATATCCGCTTTCGAGGTGTACCTCTGTAGAGGTCGAGATGCCCAATTCGTCTGTGTTATTAAGACTTAAGCATAGACTTTTTTTCCAGACAGTAATCTTGAAGTCTACCTTTTCATTTCTAATTCCTGAGTTATTCATTCTAATAGTCATTGTATGTATTGTGTCCATGAATTGGTATTGCAGCAAGTATTAACTATTGATCTACCCTAATTCAGCAATGCGTTGCATACAACACTTACTTCGGCAGAATTCAATGTCCGTGTGAGATTTGCTGCTGGTTCCGCGTGCTCACAATGTATCAGCAATGTGGTAACGTGGTTGCATCCCAGCGGTAACTGGGGGATGGTGCGGGAATTATATTCAGGACACCATAACAGCAAGATATAGGGCCATATTGATAGGACTATGCAGAAACAAACAAAATTATCGAATAGAAAGCATTAGTTTACCAAGAATTGTAAAACACCAGCTACATTTCTGCTAAAAGTTAAAATAAATATTTTTCCAAATGCACTCACCTACTGTTTCTAATGAACAAGAATTGGCTGATACTTCGCATGAGTATTTGTTTACCAGCAGTGAAATTGGTGTCGGTTTCGAATGGTAGTTTTGTTTCATCCGATGTTTGGCGCTGCTACAAATGGTATGGAGTGATGAAGATTTTTTTTTCAATTCCCCTCTATTATTTCTGTTCAGTTTTGTTCAGCTTGTTGATTGCTTCACTTACGTCTTCTCTTAATCATGGCATTTTAAACAGTTCAGTGCTGGCGTTTTACGTGTTGTCTAACGGGGTACAAGTTGTCGTGTTCAACGTCATAATGACATTCCATGATAATCCTCTGGCCACGACGCTTAGCATGTGGCATCCCACCGCTAACCACGCGCAGGTAATCTGGAAATAAAGTGATTTGTGGGAAGGAGACTTGATTAAAATCATTGCTTATAGAAGATTTTAGGGATTGTTGGTAAAGATTAAATGCGCATTGTTTAAAACTGAACACGAATTATTTTTAAAGCAGCAAATATTTTATAAGAATGTTAGGAAATTTTGTTTTTTCTGTGAATAAAGAGACGATTCGATATGACTGTAAACTAAAGTGACAGCAAATTGTCGATTTGGCTAAGAGAATCCATACCGTGATTTAAGACGTAGAGGGTTTATTATAGTTGTTATTTTCAAACTAAGATAGGGTTATAATATTAACACTTCATACAAGTAAAAGTCTTGCAAGTTCTTGTTTCAAATTCGGGGATAATTTTAATGTATTTGAAACTACTAACCTGGCTCTTGAGAAAGAGTTTTGGAAATCTAGGACCATAATTATAAAGGGTTTTCTAATCAGGCCTTGACAATTTTGTTATTAAATAAAACGCAAACCATTTGAGATATTTCCAAAACTTTATGATTGACTTGAAATACAATCAAAACATTTATGAATGGAACTCGACTTCGTTCATATGGCCACCGCGGGCACGTCGGCAGCGGTCGATTCGTTGAACCTAATTTTCGATGACTCGGTTGCACATATCGGCCGTAGCGGCCGCTATTTCGCGTTCAATTTTGGATTTGAGTTCTTCCAACGTCGTCGGCTTGTTGGCATAGATCAATGATTTGATTTGAAAAAAGTCTGAAGGCGTTAAATCGCACGAACGAGGCGGCCAACTGACTACTCCATTTCTTGAGACGGATTGTGGCACCGTCCTGTTAAACCACATGTTGTTCTAGTCCATGTTGTCCAATTTGGGCCAAAAATAATCGGTAATCATGGCGCGATAACGATCGCCATTCACAGTAACGTGACGATCGTTACTGGTGACGAAAAATTATGGTCCAATGATGCCGCCACATGCAAAGCGCACCAAACTGTAACTTTTTGTGGGTGAAGTGGTAACTACTGAAACACATGTTGATTTTCACTGCACCAATAATACATATTTTGCTTATTGACGGACCCATTGAGCCAAAAATGAGCTTCGTCACTGAAGATAATGTTGCCATGAAATTTATCTTCTCCAGAGCCCAATCGAAGAACGTACGTCGCGTAAAATGGCTTCAATTCTTGAGTCAGCTTGATCCTATATAGGTGTGAACCAAGATCTGTACGCAAAATTCGCCATAAAGTGGCCTTGGCTTTGGACCGTTTGCTACGGACGCCTGAACGGCATCTATATTATCGTCACTTCGACCAACCTGTTGTCTCACTGGCACGTTTGCATCACACAAACAATATGTAGACTCAAATTTTTGCTCTAGACTTGTTATTGCTTGTCTGCTAGGGCGAGAATAACGACCGAAAATTCTAGTTAACGCTCTTAAAGTTGCTGTCACCGACTCCGAATTTCGGTAGTAAATTTTTATAATTTGCATAAGTTGTTCGTTCGTGTACTTAATCATGATGAAAATTTTGAGTTCACTGAAAAAAAGGAAAGTAGCAGTTAGGTGATCAGCGAAATTAAATTCAAAGTTGTCAAGTATATATTGCAAAATCCGCTACAATACCTAATTATACACTGAAATCAAAATTTTTCTACTATATGCCATTTATGATTCTTTTACCTGCATCATTAAATAGAAAAGCCTTTAACGCTACACTCTAAAAAAATCTGTAATATTTTGTTAGTTGGATGCAAGTATAACCTGTGTTTGGAGCTTGTAGCAAATATAAACCAAACACATTTTGTTTGCTATTTAATATTTCATTTTTGAAACACAATGATTAATAATGTAATATGTGATACAAACACAAATGTGTTTGTGGCACTGTTTAAGCTCTCTCGAGAGCAAGGGAGTAAAAGATGGAGCGAGTCTATCTTATAAGTGTGATAACGATGCTTTTGCAATTGTTTTTTAAGTTTAGCCTTCGTTTAATATTTTTAAAAACTACAATTTCTCGAAGAATATTTTATAACACAAGTTACACATTCCTATTGACTAACAGCATATAAGCTGTTGATTTTCTTCTGATAGGTTTACTTTGTATTCCGCTGAACAAATAATAGAATGAAATAGAATACAAACTCAGCTTGTTGTGATGCGATTGTGATATCAAAAATATTGGGCAATTTTTCATCAAAAGAATGGCCCAAATTAATTGGCCAAATTTTCATATGAAAAATAGCCCAAAATCATTATGAGAATGAAATTAGAAATACATGTAGGAGTCCAAAACTTTAATATTTGATAAAGATTAATTCTCAGCCAGTTATAGCCATTTTATATTGAGTTTAAAGAAGCGCTGCAGTCAAAAAATCGCGCGATTTTGGAGAACTAATTGTTTGATAGTATATTGAAGCAAGCGCTGCAGGCGAAGAAATGATTTCTCAAAAATCGCGCGATGTTTTTGAAATAATTTTTCATATTTTGTTTTAGCGAGCTTCGCTAGAGTTGTCACTTTTAGAAAATCATGCTATTCTTTTTCAAAAGAATTTTATATTGTGCAGTCAAAAAATGGCTAAATTTTGGAGATATAGTTGCTTCATAACGTATTGGTGCAAGCGCTGCAGGCGAAAAAATTATTTCTCCAAATTCGCGCGATGTTTATGAAATAATTTTTCATGTTTTGGTTTAGCGAGCGTCGCTATTGTAAAGTTACTTTTACAAAATTATGCTCTTCTTGCCAAGAGCGTTTAGATAAATAACGGTTTCATGTGGTCTCGCTTCAATTGCAATATCAGTTTCTCTTAAAATAAGAAAATAAAAATCGCACACAAATTTCGGAATTATTCCGGATTATTGTTGGCTATTTTTCGTATATGTAATTATCAAATATGGCCAGCAATCGGTCTGTTTTCATGTTTAATTTGATGAAAAAAAAACATCCAAATGGGAAATTCTTCACAAAAGTACGAAAAATCGCCCAAACGATGAAAATGAAATATTGCCCACAATTTATGAAATAAGACCCACTTTTTCTGTCCATATATCCCATTGCTAACGTTTGGACCATCTGTCCACGAAAACTTTTGCGGGAACTAAGTTGTTTGTCAAAAAATTTTTAGCGTTTTGTTTACTAACACCCCTATTCTGTGTATGTGGTAACAATCAAATTGTAACCACAAAATTGTTACAAAGTTGTCACCATTGTTTGTATCTGGTATTCTGGCAACACGGTGACAACAAAAAATTCACCTCGTAACAAATAATTCACCTCAGGGACAACAAAACAACAACATATGGTTTTCTGCACAAAATGAACGCGGTAAAAAAAGGGAAATTAAGTATTTAATGTATTTATGATTTATTGAATTAAAATGAATACATTATTATTAGGGGAATTTGAGCGCACCGCAAACGCACAGCTGGAATGCTATATTGCCTTCCTCAAGGAACATCCAGAGATGCTAAGCGAAAAGAATACACCTGCGCATCCGCGCCAAATAGAAGAAATTTACTTTAGCGCCAACTCTCTGATCTACATCAAAATTTCACCACCGACGAAAGCTTCTGCACTGAGTTCAAAAAGTTGGTTTTCCCTCCGGGGTCGGTCCAACTTCTTGAGATATAGGTCTTTAAAGCTTGAGTATATAATCGTTCGTATCTCCGTTATTTATAATCCGATCTGGTTGAAATGGGAATCATTACAAAGGTCTTTCTAAGCTCTATAAATCAGTGCATAAACATATTTATTTTTATTAACCCATTGGGGAGCTAATTAAAAAAAGTTGTTTAACCTCACTTTTCTGCTAAAAATTATTATTTTTTCCAACAAAATTACCCATTATACTAATTTTTGGCAGGTCCGATAAAATACATAACCTAAGGCTCTTTTAAAGGTACATACATATATTACTCACCAGTATGCCTTCAAAGACCGGAGATATTTACGTTAAAATTTTGTAATACATTTCGCGCTTTTTCAATCTTTGTAACACAAAAGCAAATTCTTTCTTCTTTCTGCTGCATTTCCATAGCACAAAGTAACAAAAGTCCTTCCTCCATTTAATTATGTCCTCTTGTCGTTTTGGTACAAAATATATTATTAATTTTCCCGTATACAGTTTTATTTTTTTTCTTTCAGAATTTATAAAATGTTTTGTATCAAATTTCCGGCAAATAAAACAGCTGTTATGCGCTGTTACCTCCTCTTTGGCAGATAACAGTTTTTGTTACTTTTGTCACCAAAAAAATGTGTCAGAATACCGATTTGTGACAATTGTCACTTAGCTGTCGAATAGTAACCATGGTGACTTTTGTAACCCTGCCAGAATAGGCCTGTAAATGTACGTTAATTTTATTTATTTTATGTTTAAAATTAAATTTAAATTTTAAAATTTTATTTTATCATTTATATAACGGGTCCGCCAAATAACTTTTTTTTTTTGAAAATGCTATAGAAAAAAAAAACTACTGAGTATTTTCTCAAATTTTTTTTTTATTTTGAAAGTAGAATCCTTCCGGTTAATAATGGAAATTAATTTCATTCAAATGGCTGCCTCGGCTGGCCATGCAGTAGCCTACACGATCGGTCCAATTTTTAAGCACATTATCGATTGTGTGCAGCTGTATTTCACCAACGACTTTACGAATATTGTCCTTTAAAGCGTCAATTGTCTCTGGCTTGTCGGCGTAACACTTACCTTTGAGGGTACCCCACAAATAATAGTCCAACGGTGTCAAATCGCAGCTCCGAGGTGGCCAAAAAACATCAGCTCTGCGGCTGATAATGCGATCTTCAAAAAAAGGGCGGAAAACATCGAGTGTAGCTTCGGCTGTGTGGCACGTAGCGCCGTCCTGTTGAAACCAAATGTTGCCAATATCCTCCTCTTCAATTTTTGTGAACAAAAATTCGTTCAACATGGCCCGATAATGATCGCCATTGACTGTAACGGCCACTCCTTGCTCATTTTCGAAGAAATATGGCCCAATTATGCCTCTGGACCAAAAGCCGCACCAAACAGTGACTCGTTTTGGGTGCATCGGCTTTCAATGGATGCGTGCGGGTTTTCTGTGCCCCAAATGCGACAATTTTGCTTGTTTACATACACGCCACGATCAAAATGAGCTTCATCTGAAAACATGATTGTTTTGGAAAAATCGGCATCTCCTGAAAGTCGATCGCAGGCCCATTTTTCTCATATTTCCCAGCGTTGTTCAAGGGTATACACAACCATATTCGTTCAGCGGAAGGATAAGACTAATTATCTGTCAAATCTGACATGAGCTAAGTGTTACCATTCACGAAATAAGCACAAGTTGAAAAAAAAACGTTAGATGGCGGACCCTTTACTTTGCGACAATTAAACCACTGTTAATTTTATTGAAAACAACACATATTCTATTTTTAAAGATAATCAGAAATTCAATTGGTTCAAAATATTGGTTTACACAAGAACTTTTCTTCATTAACAGTGAATAAAACTTAAGTTTCAACATCTAAACTAACCCAAGTCTCCACACCCTGACTTACCATTTCATGCTCACCATTGCCTTAATTAAGAATAATTTGTAAGTTTATTTATACAGTCATACACTCGAGTACAGTTCGTAGGAATTTCCATAGACTCCATAGATATGTGTGTTGCAACAAATGGACTATTACTAATTTCTATCATATATTTATACGTCATCTCATATTCGCTCTTATTGTACTGCGTCATCAATGCCTTCGTAGCCTTGGCATTGTCATGCAATTTGTGACAATAGAGAGTACAAACTTTAAGTTGTTGTAACGCCAAGTACAACTCCTGAAACTAAAAGACGGAGAAATTCACATGGGAGCCTTACGATTGATGGTGTTCGCATGAAAGTACTCCGAAAAGTTGGTAAATTTTTTAAATAATTTACTATTCCATAATTACTACTACAGTAATTGAATCAAGTTGTTGTCTATTCCACTCACTTTATTTTCCCAAGTGTCCTTATAAAATTTTTAAATATTAAGTAAACAAATCAAAAACTTTGTTACGCATTCTTTAAAAGTTTTGGCCAATTTTCTGGCGCTCTCAGTCATTCTGAGGTGCGGCGAGTTTCAAATTATGTTAAAAACTTTTTCAAACGTGAAACAAAACAAGGAAAAAAGAAAAGTGTAACCTAAAAGGGAAGATAATAAAAATAACTCATACATTAACTAAAATAAAATAAATAAAAAAAAGTTTCTGTTGTTCCCTGTCAATTTTGAATCGTCGATTGTCGTTTGAATTTGTTCCTTGGCATTCCTTACAGACTGATGTGATTTGTGTTTTACAGAAACTTCAATAGACACAATATTTCCTATTTTCTCTGTTTTCAATAAAAATCATTTAAAATTGAAACAAATGTTTAATAAAACATTTAGCAACTCCAAAAAAAATTGAATACAGTTTCATAAGACTAGTCAGCCGGTGCGACTATATAGAAATAGTCACCCGAATCCTACATGTGTATCCTAGAGCATGGTAAACAAGATACTCTTCATTTCTAAGAACATGAGCCCTAGGATGATGTGAACTAAACGATCTGTCACGCCAAACACTGGTAAGTGACTGATGCTGAGGCTACTTAAAATCATCTCAATGTATACTGGCATCAAAGACCTGAACGAAAATTTTATCACTCATTGTGAGCGGTTGTTGTCGCCACTGAAAACCAGGTTGCCGCTTCAAAGTGTCACACCGTTGTTTGTCAGGGAGATTGTTCCTGAATGTGATTGGTTGTTTACCATGTATTGCGTGTACGGTTTCTCTGAATATTGTGGTATCATTATGGATGTTCTATGCAAATGGAACACGTACGGACTGTTTATGATATCATGTTACAAAATTTATCATATTTTTGCATTGCCGTCGGTGGTGCAATGGTTAGTGTGCGCGGCTCTTGTAGATGAGATCCTGGGTTCGAACCCGGCTCTGACCACCTTAAAATTTCTTTCGGCGGCGGTCACCTCGCTTAGTGACGGCGACACTATCGAGTATCTAGCCATGAAAAAGCTTCTCAAATTACCGTTCGGAATCGGTGTAAAACTGTAGGTCCCATTCAGTGAGTGAAACCTGGAAAGCGCACAGCTCAGTGATTGTGAGAAGTTCTCCCCAGTCCCTTCATGGGATGTAATGGGCAACCATTTATTATTTTTTTATTTTAAATTTTTAATGAATATAATTTCCTCAATGTTTTTCAAAAATGGTCAAATTAGGTTTAGTATTATTGAAGTGGTGATGTAGATTTAATAACGAACACAGCAGCACGAAAGAGTTCTACCATTTCGATGTTCTCCTCATAAGCAGTTCACTCATTTACATGGCTTTGTATAATTCGTTTACTCCTCATATGCAGTGGATTTTTTGTACCAACTGGTGTCCATTTAAAATATGTTAGTCCAGTGTTCGGCATTAATTAGTTCCGTATCATTAGTTTTTTTCTAGTGCAAATCACACGCCATCTTTGATTTTCTCCTCACGTCTGATTCTTGCCTATCCTAGAAGTTCAGTCATTATTGTTTGGAAAGCTTTTTGCTGTCCAATCATACTGCTCGCAAGTTGAATCTCACTAAGGTAAATTTAGTTTCCTTAGTATTATCAATGACATTTAAAATAAGAAGTCTCAATAAATTATACTGTGTGTAATTTTTTAAGTCATGGAAATATAACCACATGCGGACACCACTACTTGACAAAAGACCAAAGAAAAAGGACCCGTGCCTCCCAGTTTTGCCCAAAGTCATGCACTTTTTTTTATGGTCCCCCAAAGACTAGGGGCCTCGGTGTAATTTTTGCAAAAAAGTGACCATTTTGTCAGACTCATACCTTACAAACCGTTCACAATTTTGCTTTACTCTATGAGTGAAAGTTGTAGCTCTTGTCATAGAGGACAAAACATATGTGCATTGTTTTGCATTCCTTTTTTTTATTTTTTTCCTAATTCATTTCAGGTATGTTGGTGGAATCAGAATATCACCATGTATGACGTTAATGAAGTATTTGAAGAAGAAAAAACTGATGATGGAGAGCAGTCTGGAAGCAACGTGCCTGTAGACACCATAAGTTCTGAATCGGAGTCAGATTCGGACGACGATTTGGATTCACAACTTAAGAGAGTGTGATTTGCACGTCCAGGGCCATCAACCTTATAAACATAATACGAATATTTTTTTATTATTTTTGTAATCTCATCTCAATGTTGAAGTAAAGAAATAACAAATGAAATTAAAAAATTTTCGGGAAATTTTTCACTTTTGCTGCTATTTAAACGCTACTTAAACGGTATTAAGTTATCCGGAGTTTCATGTTGATATCTTCAATAATAAAGGAACGGCAGCACTTTAAAGTTCAAAAAAGTACCCGGGTACCTGGTTAGGGACCGTAGGGTTAAGAATCATGCCTAGGAAGTTTATATGTTCTAGAAAGTTGTTTACTAAAATCTTAGGTACATTTTTGTACTTCATTGTTTCCTTGAGTTTTGAACAGTTTGCTACCTATGGACCTAAATAGGGGAAAGAAGGTAAAAAATCGATTTTTTTAGTTTTTTGCGATTTTGACCTTGAAGATGAAGTTGTTTGGATTTTATATGTCCACAATTTTTATTCTTTATGACAAGAGCTACAACTATCCCTCAGAAAGTAAATCAAAGTTCCGAATGGATTGCAAGATATGAGCGTGATAAAAGGATAATTTTTTTTGCAAACATGACACCGAGGTCCCATAAAAAAAGTCCATGACTTTGGGCAAAACTGGGAGACACGGGTGTTTTTTTTTTTTGTCTTTTATCATGTAGTGAGGTCCGTATATGGTTATATTTTTTCGTGTTGCACTGTGTTATTTAATTCAAATCAATTGGCTGCTTCGCTTACCCTTTCATTTCCAGCGATGACGCAGGGTTTTTTGCTAAAATATCTCTGTGAATAAAATGAGTTTTGTTATCAAATCATAATGTTATTTTAGAATATGACACTTAAGTAAAAGAATATCATTGTGCTTTGACACTTTTAAAACTAATGACGAACCTCCCTTATGCCTAAAAACTTTAAGGTGATGACAAAAACATATTCGCAATGGGAAAGTATTGAGAATAGCCAGAAGCGAATAACAGCCTTTTAACACAAAACCATCAACAATTTTAATATAAACACATTTTTTGGCAATGCGAACAACACACATTTGAGTTTTCCTAATTTAATTCCTCATAGCACAAATAAAACAAAAATGTTAACAATTTTTCAAAACAGGAGACGGGCAGGTCTCCTAGCTTATTTCCGACGAAATAAAAATTAATATTTTGATACAAATTTGATATCGTTTAGATTAAATCTAACCAAATGGATTGTTGTTGTGGAACTGTGTATCGGTTCTCTTGACCATTTAATCGTCAAAGGCTGAAATAATTTTTAAAATTGCTTACTCTATTTCTTTTTATTGCTTCTATTCTCTCTCTCGTTGTTGTGCAAACAGCAACGAGAAGTGAAAGCGAATGCAAAGAAAAGGTTCTGGTGAATGAGTATTTGTATATATATTGAAATGGAAATTTGATATGGTCCTAAGAGAATCACCAAAACATATCGGGTTGTTAGAGTTTAAATGCTTTTTATGTTAAAATAACTTTGAAATGGTCTGAATATAAATTGCGACAATCGTTTCTTGGTCACAATAGCCTACAAAAGTTTTAATCATCTTATCCATCAAAATGTTTTCATCATCAATAAAATATCCAAATCATCAATTAATAGCAGACAGTTTTTTAAGCCTTGGTATCACTTGAAGGGCAAACTTGAAGGGCAAACTTTGCCTTGAAGGGCAAACTAGTACTATCTTCTTTTTCTCTTACAAAACATTCCTTTGGATTCAATCAACATGTCAGTGAAGTTTATATGTTTCGCGTATTGAACGTTGTATCGTCTGATGTGCGACAAACGTTTCCTCATGAGTAAAACGCAACTTTGTTTTTAAAAAGCCGGTATTAGTTGACTGAGTTATTGAAGTTTTTATTAAAACAAAAATTAATCCTGCTTTGTTTTTATAAAATTTTTCCAGCATCATAAAGCTTTAGAAAAGTAAATTAAAACTTTAGTTTTAATAAAAACTTTAATAACTTAGTCCATTAATACCGGCATTTTTACTAGGAAAAGTCAATTTTTAATAAATTCAAGAGAATTATATTTTCTTTATCAAATAATATGTGCAATCGTCGGCATAGTTGAAAAATGGAGAAAAAATTTTAAAATATCTGTTTTCTGGATAAATACGCACAGACTTCTCATATTTTCTTAAATAAAGTTTTTCTTAAAATTTATTCTTTTTTAATTCGGTGAGAAAATGATAATCGGTGGATAATCAACGAACTTACACGCTAAATAAGTGCACAATCGTACGCAAAACCGGGTTTTTAAACGGTTTTCAAGATTTTTGGGGGTGTTTGGCAAATTTCACAAGGAGATTTTTGTTTCACTCGGCAATACCTACAAGACAAATAGTATCACTTACCAGGTATTTCTACTTCAGTATTTTTTGGCGTAGAATACTTCTTACCTTACGGTATAGGGAGTCATGTCAGATTGATATTGTTGTAATCTTTATTTCATTGATTATGAGGGAACGGCGAGATAACTGTTTTTAAAAAATTTTTTGTAGGTAAATGAAGATGTTATCTTTCGTTTGATATACATTTCATATTGGTTGATATCTTCCTAATATTTAAATTTCTCAAATGAAAATTGTTTAAACACATACACTCAAACATATGTGTGGTGTTTGGTTGAGTGTTTGAGTTTGTAGCGTCAACACAAACTATGCTGCTGTTTCAGTGTGGACACAAACCTTAGGCTGTTGTTTTGATTGATGAAATATTGAAATTTCGTATATTTACTTATGTATTTAAGTGAAACAAAATATTAAATGTGAATTTGAATTTAACATGGATATATAATTATAAAAAATATATGAAAATATACATTTTTATGTTAAATGAAAGTGCTGCCAAGTAAGCAAAATAACAATGCTGCGTGATGCTGTTTGACAGCAGCTGACAGTTGACGTTTAGTAAATTAAAATAAAAACAATTCTATTGGACTATTGGATTTCGAATATATTCCAATACATTTTATTTGGATTATATTCGAAACGATGCTCCCACAACATTGATAACACAACCATTGACTTAGTTTCTGCGAGAAATTTGAATGTTAATTTAAAAACATATTTATCCTATTTTTCCTATCATATTATCAAAAGTAACTTTCAACTAATCAAATTGATTTGCGTCTGTTATTTATCATTTATCCTTACTCTTTTAATTTATTAACATATTTATCCTATTTTTCCTACCATAAGCTTATGTATATTATCAAAAGTAACTATCAAATAAATAAATCCATTTGCTTATGTTATTTATCATTTACTATTATATATGTTTTCTGTCTTATCGGATGGCGTATTCAACGTTAAACTTAATGGCCGTATCTCTGACACAGCCTGCAGGGACAGTCCGTGGCCGAAGGCCTCGGACAACTGTCTGCTGTATTTTTTTTTTGTAACTGTGGTATTAGTCACTACTTGATAAATCTAAACTAAAATAGCAAAACTTGAGCAGTCTATACCAAACATTACGTATCTATTGATACCATGGAGATCCCATTATGAAATTTGGCTATGATGTACAGAAAAAGATGGACTTTCTTTTAGATGGGGGGAAATACAAAAATTAAGATACGTTATGCCAGGATATTCAAGGATAAAGGATGCTTTGCAGGTTTCAATATCATTGAACCACAACGACGTGATTGTTTTATAAACTAGTATTAAAGGGGTTATTGCATGCTTTAAAATGATACCCAACATTTTTTAAATCCATTAACGCATTCCAAAGATACACCGTTTTTAAGTCAGGTCCTTTTTTCAGAAAGTGCCATACAACACCTACTTCAACGAACGTTGAAATAAAAACTACTTTGAATTTTGACTCAATTCTGGTGTGATAGAATTCGTATGGACGAGGAGAAACTAGTGTCTAAATTTTATACCAATCAAAAGTGTTCGGGTTCGAAAATACTGATTTTTGTGTCGATTTTTTTGGAATTACCCTACACAGAAAAAAGTAAAAAATATACATGATTGTTTTATGAACTATTATTAGAGCTGTTACTGCAAGCTTTAAAACGATATCCAACACTTTGAAATCCATTAACGCATTCCAAAGATACACCGTTTTTAAATTAGGACCTGTTTTCAGAAAGTGCCATACAATACCTTCTTCAAGGAACCATTAAACAAAAACTACTTTGAATTTCGACTCAATTCTGGTGTGATAGAATTCGTATGGACGAGGAGAAACTACCGTCCAAATTGTATACCAATCAAAAGGGATCGGGTTCAAAAATACTGATTGTTGTGTCGATTTTTTTGGAAGTACCCATACAGAGAAAAAAGTAAAAAATATATGCCAACAAATTGTCTAAATGTCAAGGAAAATATTTAAATCCAAATAGCACTCTTTAGCTATCCCTACCAACTACCAATAAAAATCAATTATTTGAAACAACTGCAGGTAAATGTGCCAAAAGAACCCAGCACTTATGGTTCCAGAGTAGTCAAGGCTAACGTGAATTGTGATAATATAACTATAGTGGAAGATACATCCTGACCACAGTTACGAGTTATCATTGAAGTGTAAGAGAATTTTTAAAGTCCACAGACAATGTCAAGGCAATATTCATTATGAAGAGGAGGTTTCCCACGATGCTTTACATTCATTTCCGAAAACTATTTTATCTGTTCCAAATTTTTCGCTTATACCATTACTTCGATTGTATTTCACCATTAATCCTCACTCGGTGATATTCTTTAAACTATTATTCATTCACATGCACGTCTTCATTTCAAATTTATTTAAAATTCATTACTTTATTTTGGAACTCGAGTCATGTGTGTCGGATCTCAATCATGTCGCAATAAATGCAAACATTTCATGCACTACGAGTACAACGGAACAACGATGAACATCCAAAGCAGGTAACTGTATAAACATAAACAGACCCTCCTACATATATATCTTTATCCTTTATATCGCCCTAAACTCGTTATTCTCGTGTAACCATTGATACAAAGGGAATACAAGTTATCCCGCGCGATGAATACAGTCATATCAAAGAAAGATTAAATGGAAAAAATGCACAGTAGAAGCAGTTAAATTCTATGAAATGGTTGTGTCAGTTGCCAAAACCATTAACTCCATTACATAAAACCTGTGAAAACTGAAGTTTCCAGTGTGTTTTAAACCTCCACTTTGATTATAAATTATAAATTTTAATTATAAATTTTTGTGTTAGTATTCCAGCTCAAGACCGTACCTAAATCTATTTAAATAGAGATAAAGTTTTTATAAAAGACGTTTTTGCAAATGCATTCTCAATATAGCCACAGATTTTCGTCAGCGGTTGTTTGGAATGCTGCTTTTGAAAAAATCATCTCAATTGAGAATTTTCCACTATGGAAGTGCTCGACAAATATCGCAAGCAATATCGAAAACATTTGCATATATATTATTTTACTACAGCAGAATTTATTGCATCATCTGCCAAGTATTGGCATAAGTCATGACTATGCTAGTTATACTAGAGTTATACTGGGTATACTTTTTTAAGTCATGGAAATATAACCAGATACGGACACCACTATGTGATAAAAGACAAAAAAAAACCGTTGTGTCTCCCAGTTTGGCGCTTTTTTATGGGTCCCCAAAGATTTGGGGCCTCGGTGCCAATTTTTGCAAAAAAGTGATCATATTGTCAGGCTCATATCTTGAAAACCGTTCGGAATTTTGATTTACTTTCTGAGGGAAAGTTGTAGCTGTTGTCATAAAAAACAAAAACATATAAAATCAAAAAACTTAATCTTCAAGGTCAAAATCGGAAAAAAACTTTAAAAAATTCTTTTTTTTATTTTTTCTCCCCTGTTCAGGTCCATAGGTAGCAAACCGTTCAAATTCAAGGAAACAATCAACTGAAATAATGTACCTAAGATCTCAGTAAATAACTTTCTAGATCATATAAACTTCCTAGGAATGATTCTGAACACCGTTTACTTCAACTTTGAGATACTATGCTATCTCACCGACCGCAGCAGCACACGCAAACCAGTAAGTTCAGCATACGCAACACGGGACGCAGCACACAATAAAAGAATCATTCATAGTATCAATCTTTTGACTTTTACTGACTTTTGCATATGTAGTGTAATAGTGAATCTGTGTAGGTCGGGTGACACTCAGCCGAGTTTTAACTGAAATTTATGACAATGGACTCAGAGGAGAACTCAGATAGTGTCATCGTTGTATAAACAGTTAAAATATTATGCTTTTAAATCACTCCAATACTGAGGTGATGGTACAGTGAAATTTTAGACATTCTGAGTAATTTACACCACACCCACACCTATATCAACATTTTCAAAAAGTGGAGTTAACCTATTTGGTTAACTCGGCACCTGTCTCAGGATGCACTAACAGTATTAACAGCAAGTGGTATGGGTATTCCATACTCAACCATATATATAAATATGCAGATTCGTCCACCTATCATACAATATCGACAAGGTAATCACATTTGAGTCACTGATTTAATTTGTTTCTTGCCCTTTTTCGTTTCAGTTGATAACTTTGTGAGTCTATTGTTTGTGTTTTTTTCTGGGTTGAGTAAAAATATTTGTGTTGAGTTTGACAACTAAGCCGAATGAAATAAAAACAAAATGTCTGATATTGCTGTCTACAGGAACAACAGCACATACTAATACCTTATAGCTATTGTATCATGTACCTAATCGTCCCATAGTGGGGGATTTCTCAGACCGATCCAGATGGACTTCCATGTGGGCATAGAAGACATCTTACGCTAGAGGAATTGACATGTTTGAATCTAATAAATCTCTCTGGAG
Organism: Phaonia tiefii; assembly: GCA_963931995.1. Taxonomy (NCBI): domain Eukaryota; kingdom Metazoa; phylum Arthropoda; class Insecta; order Diptera; family Muscidae; genus Phaonia; species Phaonia tiefii. The sequence goes on along the minus strand of OZ008368.1, from coordinate 57,155,095 downwards.
CAGCAGAGACCGAGCCTACAATTGACTACCTCGGCCACCAAAATAGCTTTTACTCCTATAAAACTTTGTGAACTTTGTTTTTATTGAAAATATTATTATTTTATTTATAGCGCTATTAATGATATACAAAAATAATGGTGGAAGGTGTAGACTTGTTCTTATGGTTCTCGAGATATATTGGTTCTCTAATATTAAGACATCATATGGTAGGGCCATAACAAAAAACGTCAGTAAGAATTGTTGGTTTGTAATGGCTTGTCCCATTTGAGTGATATGAGTTTTTGGTTTAGATATTATCAGATAATTAACAAGTCTCTCCTTGTCGTATTTAAAGTCACTCGCCTCCGTGGTTCTGTGATGGCGTTTTAACATTGCTGATATGTACGTCACATAACTCTTATGAACCCCCAACAAAAAAATAAAGAACCACCTTGCTGCACTTAAATGTTTTAACACATTTTCAATTAATTTCCTTTATTTCATTCCACAAAGCAATCACAAATACACAATCGCCCCACATGTAGGGGTTGCAGTTTCAGCTTTAAATTTATGCTTAATTAAACTTTCATTAAAAATCACATTAACCGTCAATATTAACAATGAGGGGATTACAACTGTGCCATTATTTTTACAACCTGTAAAATTATAAATGAGGTCGCAGATTTATGCAATCTTGAACTTAAGGTCTCAGAGGTTTAAGGAGAAAGAAAATGTGGAAGAATAGGAAGTAGCAATACAAAACAAAAATGCATGATGAATTACCCTAAAGGTACAATGTGCTGTAAAGCTCAAAATGAAATGAATTCACTTGACGTCGTCCAAAAATCGAAACCAAAAACAAATATAAAAATATGAAAATAGGAAGTGGATGAAAAGACTGGGATGTTTTGAAGAAATTTGTAAGTTCTAAGAGCAAACATTTAGTTTAATTGACATTTAGTGTGGATCATTTAAGAGATTTTAAATGTAATGGGGATTTATTAGAAAAATGTAAACAACTCCGTCGTTTCTAAATACTCTGAAAATAAGGTACCAAAATAACCGCATATAGTGGACTATGATGGTACTTCCTTTCCTTATATGATAACTCATATCACATACTTTCTATTGATTTGCGTAGCATTGCTATGAATCTCCGTTAAGTGTTAAAAATGCAACAATCTTGCGATTCAGTTTTTTCAAATTTCTGCAGTACGAAAAAACGATGTGTATTTTACTATATTATCGAAACTGAAATTCGGTTGAAGCAACCTCGTTTCATAATTGATTCGGTTGAGACAACTGAATCTTCAATTATGTTCGTTCTGTCAACTAAATTTTCTAAAATTTCGGTTGGAGCAACCGAATTCGGAATTAATTCGGATAAAACAACCGAAATAGGTACTAAATTCGGTTGAAGTAACCAAATCTGGCATCAATTTAGTTGCATCAACAGAATTTGTCATCAATTCAGTTGTAGCTGTCTAATTTGGTATCAATTCGGTCGCAACAACCGAACTTAGCCTTGAGCCAGTTGCAACAACCGAATTTGGCATCAATTCGGTTGCCGTAACCGAGTTTGTAATCGATTCTGTAGGTGCAACCGAATTAATTTTCTATTCTGTTACCACAATACAATTCTAGGCATTTAAAATTATATACAGGATGATTCAGGAAGTTCCGGCCAAATTTCTCCGGCGTATTCCTTGGCTCATTTCATGAAGAAAAGTCCACTAGGACCATGTCCGAAAATGCAAGTGTGTGAAATGGCAGCGCGTTCAAAAGGGTAGTAGGGTAAAGTTGCTAACTTCTGAGCCAGTGGTCGGATTTTGTGTTGTTGGAAAGGTTTTTAAGAGGCCTTTCAGAATCAATAAAGAAAAGTAGAAAAAACTCAAACCGCCGAGATACAGAGCTTTGCACATAACATCAATTTGCTCAGTCAGATGGCAGGTAACCTATTTTTTTCCGTTGAAAGATAGCCGTACCTCTTACCTTTCCAAAATGACCTAAACGAAGCCCAGAGGTCTTACCGTTACAAAGTTATGACTAATTTACTGAAATTCAAAAATGTTTATTTTTGTTTTTAGAAGCGAAATCCGACCACTAGATCAGAAGTTAGTAACTTTACCCTACTAGACTCCGACCGCCAATCCGAAAATTGTTAACCCGCTGCCATTTCGCACCCTTGCTTTTTCGGACATGGCCCTAGTGGACTTTTCTTCATGAAATGAGCTAAGGAATACGCTGGAGAAATTTTTCCGGAACTTCCTTTATTATCAACATTTTTTTGCAGTTATTAACAAACGTGAGTGCAAATATTGTAATTATAGTTTGTCTTAAAACGGATTTTTTTTGGCTGAAAATCGCCAAAAAAATATCAAATGTTTTGAAATTTTTCAAGGTCGGGCATTTGCGATGTGCTGCAATCGTCTGTATATAAAACTGTTTAGGTAAACCAACAGATAAGACACGTCGGAATTGGTGCGATGGCCCGCGATATCCTGAACTTGAAAAAGTCAGAAGTGGCAGGTATATCAAATGTATCACCGTAAAGATTATCCTATATAAATGACTTGTTTTTTTGTCGTTTTGTAAGTTTTTTATAAAAATTCCTGAAAATAAATAATCAGTTAATAATTAAAACAAATTTCAAAATTCATTTGTGAAAATAACAACCCCTAATAGGGTAGCGACAACCTCTGATGAGGTTAGTTCAACATCCAATGAGGTTGTGTCAACCTCTAATGAGTTTGTGTCAACCTCTAATGAGTTTGTGTCAACCGCTAATGAGTTTGCGTCAACCTCTAATGAGTTTGTGTCAACCTCTAATGAGGTTCGGGCAACCTCCAATGAAGTTGTGTCAACCTCTAATGAGGTTGCGACAACCTCCGATGAGGTTACGGCTAATTCGGTTGTCTCAACCGCATTTTTCTGTGAGTGTGAATGGCTTAAAATGGGGGAAGTAATAAAAATATCGCCATAATATTTATATATTCTAACTTTATAAAGTGTATAGGATACAAATTCACAATTTGTGCATTATTTCAGATACTAACAGTTATGAAATAATGCAGGGAGTAGGTTTGGTCGACATCATGAATTATAGAAATTTTTGATTTTCGGCCTATATAAAATTTAATAAAATTTAAAAAAAAAAATTAATATTTCAACATATTTGGGAATAGGGATATATATTAATATTTTTTAATATATCGTTACGTGAACGAACACAATTTAATCATTATGCAATTTTGCCAAAATAACAAAAAGTATTTGATGAGTCACCCTCCCAGTAGCTCCCAAACATGCATGAAATGAAATGAAATGAAAGCATCATCTTCAGGCGTCAAACAATGGTGGCAATACAATTTGTTTTTAATATTTAATATTTATCAGTTTGCATTGTAGCCAAAATTCTCCAACTTACAATATTTAAAACTCGATGAGCAACATAAACAGGAGCGGGGATTCGGAGTTGGAGTTGAGGAGTCAAAATCACCAATAACTTGAAAAATGCCAAAGTAGAAGGATTATAATTCTAACTTAAAGAAAGCAATTGTTTGCATTCCTAATGACATCGCTGTCGTGGAACATCCAACCCAACTCAATGCTGTATAAAGTTGCCCGCGATGTAAAATAGAGCAAAGTTAAGATTGGTAGAACTATTGACGCACTTACTCCAATGTTAAAAGATGATCATTGTGATACCACCGAACGTCATATTGCGTCTCCGGTAAATTGACGTTGTGTGCTTAAGAGGCGGTTAAGCTATATGGGTTTCGAAGAAGGGTCTAAGGAAGAGGGGTGTATTAGACCCTGCAGAATCAACCAATGCTTGGCAGGAGTATCATAACATCAAACAGCTTAAATTTCTGAATGTAAGTTTGATCCGACAAAAACTAAGACTGTTCATATTGTCGCCTACGCACCAAAAAGACAAAGCAGAAGCATACTAGATGTTCGATGATTCCATGCTCCTATTCAGGTCATGCGCTCGAAAATTCTCTGTAATATGCATATGCCCCGTCATCCACATATGGGGGATATTAAATTGCTTGGCCATCTTATATACACATGCGTGGCAATTACGCACAATTTTCAGGAATATAGATACTATAGAATCGACGATTTAAGGAAAATTATTTACTTTTTCGGTACAGGGAACAAATTCGCGCGATTAATTAGGTAAAATTAAAAAAAAAAAACAATAAAACACGTTTAACACATTCCTGCCTAATGGGTATTTGAATACCCAAGAAAGTGGTGTCACTAAATAAATTCTAGCTCGGGCTAAGAAAGAGATATCGAAGTTATATTTTTTTTTATTGAAGAGGAAGAATGGGCCTTAAAAAATAAGATTTTGTCAGTATATTGTTTTCGTTAAAAACTTTTTTTTTTTTAAGCCAAAATCGAGGTTTTTTTTTATCGGAAAATGCTTACGAAAAGCGCTCCCAAATATAGGGAAATGGGAAAAACGAAAAAAGCTCTCCTTACCAGATAGCTATAGCTCTAGAGATATCTCAACACACCTGGCCGTTACACCTGGTTAAATGAAAATGGGTATTTAGTGTGTGTACACAAATGTGTGTACACAAAAAGTCTTTTTTTTCCTATATGGAAACATTTAATTTGCAGTGAATAAAACGCATAATTAAATAGGATTTTTTTTATTTTACTGAGAAATTATTATATTTATAAGAAATAGATTACTTAGCCTTGGCAATCTTTTTTTTATCTGGTTCAACGCCGTTGTGGTAATCCAGAAAGCAAGGAGCGGGATGCAAGTTCACTTGGCACTTCAAGCAACCATATTCAGTTTTGCCACCGCAGTGCGGACAACGATGACGAGTATTAAGTTTTCCGATGAAATGATCCATACCGTCGTAATGCATTGCCAGTTGTGAACTTGATCATAATCGATTCACGCACCTCCACTCCAAGTTCATATTGAGACATCGGTGGCTTCTTGTCATACTTGCGACAGAAGCAATGTAACTTCCATGCATTTACCATAGCCGCGTCAAACGCATTTGTTATTAATGGCCAATACCACTTTTTTCCCCGAATCCGAATTCGATAATTATTCATTGCATTGTCAAAAAGGTCCACACCTCCCATAAGGTGATTGTATTCGTTGGCCAAATTCGGCTGCTCAATAGTAACCATTTTCCGTTGCTTTCGATCATACCGTTTCGCGCGGACCATTGGTGTATGGCTTAGGAAATTCGATAATAAAGTCACGACCTGAAAAGATAAGAATGAATGAAGAACACATCAACGATGAACGTAAAGATCAAAATGAACCGATAGTCAAATTGAAATGTTTCCTTGCACATATAACTTACCGCATTATCATTCCAACGCACCGCCAAAATAGAATTGTTCGTGTCGAAACGAAAGTCAGACGTCCCGCGAGGCTTCCTTTTCATTTCCTTGATGTCCATTAATGGGGCATGATTGGTTCGATTATCACGAACAGTTCCCAAAGCGAAGAATCCATCGTTCGACAAACGAGTCATAAGTTTGTGACCTGTAAAAAAGTTGTCAAACGTAACCGTGTGCTTGGCGCGAGCCTCCAGATGTGAAAGAAGTGATAGCACAACACGTTCTCCCAGTCCGAAACCTGGGTCCTCCTGTTCTGATGCACCAGCGTATGGAAGTAGTTGATACAAGTAGCCTTCTGACGAAGCCAAACACCAATACTTGTACCCGAAACGAATTGGTTTTCCCTTGTTGAACATTTTGCACGAATGTCGGCCGTAGTAGGCCATCATTTGTTCATCAATGGAAAGGTTGTGAGAGAAAACACCAAATTGAAGAAATTTTTTGTTCAATAAGTCATTCAATGGTGCGACTTTTGCAAATTTGTTTTTCATATCCAATGCTGAGTTGTCACACACGTGAAAGAACTGTTTGATTCGTTTGAATCTGTCTCTTGAAATACGTTCTTTTATTAGCGCGCATCCTAATGATTCCCGATTTGACCAATAACTATGTATTTGCGGCAATGTCTGGTAACCGGTTATATACAACACGCCCAAAAACGTTTTCATTTCGCTAATTGATGTTATGAACGAAGGACAATTGTTGGTCGTAGCATATTGGTTGGTTGAAGTAACCAACAGGTTCAACACCTCCTCATCGATGAACATTTCCCAAAGCTGCACTGGATTCATATCACCAATTTTCTCATACAAAGCTTTGTGTGAAGTGGCCGAATCATCGAATGGAATCTTAGTGAATTGATAATTTTGCGACCGAGACCATTTTGGTTTCATGCCCTCTTCGATTCTGTATCATCTTCTTCTTCTTGTTCAAAATCGGGTTCATTTACGGTATCACCATCACAACCCGTTGGCAAGTGCTCGTTGCTGTCATCGTAAACGCATTGAATTTCAAATTGCCCTGCAATCTCATGAGGCAGCTCCGGGTCATCGCGCAACAATTGAATATTGTCGTCCAATTCCTCATTGTCACTCAGATTATCGACGACATCGGGTGGCGTTATTATAATATCAACGTCATCTGCGTGTTGGACAAAGTTATCCTCTCCATCACTATCTCCATCAGACCAACTATCTAAAATAGCTTGCAGCTCGATAGCAGTGAGAACTTTCTGCCTACGAATCATTCTGAATATTCTATAATATATTGAGACATATGTATATTTATAATTATACAGAAAGTATAACGAAAAAAGATCATGTGTACTTACAATTGTTTATAATCAGCCAATTTATTTCTTATCACTTTTTTCTTGTTTATTTTACCTTTTTATATCACTATAAGTTTTTTTTTTACATGTGGGATGATGGTGCATAAAAAAACATTTGGCAAATGTCAATAATGCACAAAACGTCAAAACTATAGCCAATGGTGTTTTTTTTTTTGGAGTTATTTCAAAGTTAATGTTAATGCCTGTCGGGTATTTAAATACCCATGTCATATATAAGGTGTGTTTTTTTTATCAACTTCACACATAGTTAAAAATTTCATCAAAATCGTACCAGCTGGTCTATGGGCAGGCATTAATGGGTTAAACTGAGGTACAAAGGAAAGAGCAGTACTATATGTCAACAAATCTATTTGCATACAGATTGCCTGGTTATGATGCAATTTTTAAAATTTTTTTGGTTATTCGTTTTATTTATTCAAACTCAAGATAATTCTAAATCTCTATTATTAAAGATATAGTGTCCAAAAAGTAAGTTTATCAAAATCCTTATAGTTCCTGCCAAACTGTAAATATACTTCAACTCTGGCCACATATCTGCATCAGTGGTTGTATAGAATGATGCTGTTGAAAAATGCATCAAACTACATGCAGCCGAAAACCCAATTCATATGTGAATCCTTTACAATAAAAGTGTTAGCAAAATGTTGCAAGCATAAACACAAAATACACCATCCTAAACATTTCTTTACATGACCAGAGGACCTGAACGTATCCTTACCAACACCATAGATATATAAAGGCCATAGATGATTCATTTGCTTAACCCTCAGAGGTATACGAAATTTGTGTCGGTAAATGGCATACACAGGTCTGTGCAGACCTACATGGGATTTGTATAGAAATGCATAGTCGAATGTCATAAAAGTGTCTGTAAATGCATTTTATGCTATGAAAAATACAAAATAAATAATTGATACGAATTTTAACACATCTGTGTTATCTATTCAAGTAATTTTATTAATAATATGATAAACAAAAATATTTTATATGCGGCAATCAAGGCAGGAGTATCTGGCATGCGAGTGTTGTTGGTATACCGGCTTTTTGCAATGCATGCAATGATAACCTGTTTAAAGCACAGCGAGCATGATGGTATGCTGGAAGAGGATGCGGCATGGAGTGGTTGGTCATCAATGGGCGGGCCTGAAGCTACCTGCAAAAAAACTAAGTTGAAAAATTGATTTAGAATTTGAATTCAGTGAATGAATGAAGAAATGAAATGCCGAATAACGCCATGGATTGTTTCACATGTTGCATGGCTCTTGCATGTGGATTTTCGGCTCTCTGTTCCATGTGAGGGAGCACGAGCTGTATGGCCAATTCCATAAGGAACATACGTCTTCTGTCAGTCCTCTTTACATGCCCCAATTTGTCATGTATGACAAAAGCAGTCAATTCCGCAACATCCAGCATATTACAAAACATGGCCAAAGGCCATCGCTTTGTGGCCCGTTTGCAGGTGTAGCCACAACCATCTGGTCCACGGTGTCCACTCCTGCTTTATAGATGTTGTAGTCTAATATTTGGAACGGCTTCTTTGCTGGTTTTGAAGACTCGACGGCAGAATTATAATGTTCCGTAGATATGAGAACGACTGCTTTTTTTTTTGTCACATATGAGCACAGTGCGACATTATCATTGTGGTAGGCGAATAATGTGCTCGACACCTCTCTTTTTGGGTCCAACATCTCCATCGGTATGCAGGCCTTGTTTTCCTTAGGGTTCCTACATAAGCCAACCGTTTTGTGATCAAAGCCGTGACCAAATCATAGGATGAAAAAAAGTTGTCGGCATATATTGTTCGACCAGAACCTCTATATTTATCTACCAATTTCAGAACAACGTTCTCGCCAAGGTTTGCCGCACGTGGTTCATTTGGTTGTGTTCATATATAATTCCTTTTAGTGGATAATTTGATTTGGCATCGCACAACCACCATACTTTTATGCCGTACCTGGCTGGTTTCGAAGGTATATATTTGGTGAATCGCGTGCGGCCTCGGTACGGAAACAATTGCTTATCCACAGTTATTTGGTTACCCGGAACATATCGACGCTCTAAATTGCTCACGAGCATATTCCAAATGTCGTCGATGGAGGCAGATTTGCTTTCTACAATGCGAACAGATCTCGTGGTACCGTTATCAAATCTAATATATTTTAGAATGAGTTTATAACGGTTAGTACACATCGTCGCCTTGTAGATAGGGTTACCATTGTGTCCCCAAACATGGTAAGGCCAATAAATGCGTATATTTCTGCTTCGGTTACAGGTTTGCTCCACACTCGCAGTGTATGGTCAGGATGCAGCGCAGACCATTTACGGCACATCTCCTGGGCCTTACGGTTTGTTTCCCGTACAATTATGCTGATGATCTCGGGTGGTACAAGTGATTTAAATATGGAGATGGGATTTCGCAAAGTGCCTGTAACCGGGCCTTCACGACACATAGTGACGCAGTTATGTGCATGAGGTCTACCAGCGGGCGGCAGAGCGCTTGTCCACATCTTGCCATCCTTTGGCATGAACGATGTAGTCGAGCTCGACGAACGTGGCCCATCGTCCATACCAACGGCTTCAAGCCCTTTGGGGATAGCTGCAGCGCCTGCAAACAAATCTGCCAGTTCCTCGTCATCGTCATATAGACTTTCCGTTTCAATTGACATGTCTTCTTCAGCATCGGAAGCCGCTTCATCTGACACTGGCAGATAGTCTAGATCCGCTTCGTCGTCGCCTTCGAAAGGAGTACTTTCCTCCCGCTGTTCTTCACCACCAGCCAACCACAATTCTAAATTTTCTTCCAATTGCCGTCTCTCTGCTTCTGGTAAGCTTAAAAATCTTGGGGTGCTGTTCACCACGTCCATCATATTATCAATAGCAAATGCAGATGCCATTTTTTAAATGTTTCGCTTCAAAAGATGTTGAAATATTTCTTTACACTTCAAAAGATGTTGAAATATTTCTTTACACTTCAAAAGACGTTGGTATATTATTTATACATTGTTTTTGCAACGACCTTGTATTTTCTGTGACGTTGGTATATTTTTTATATGTCTGTTTTACAACGACTTTATATAATTTTTTTTTTATATGTTTGCACTTCAAAAGATGTCCGTATCATTATTTTCTATGTTTACACTTGAAAATATGTTGCCTGTATTTTATCGAGCCTGTACTCTATTCAATACAAGTTGTATACACAATTCAAAAACGGTTTCAATATATATAATATGCAAGAGTTGTACCTTAACCAACAGATATAGTTACTATCATTTACTTCTTATTTTTGTGGCATACTTCAAACAAATTCTCTTCAAAAAAATACATATGTTTAGACTTAAAATTTTGCTGATATACTAATATTTTGTTAGCGCTCTATTCAATATGTACATTTTATATACATTCCTTCCACAAACCCTCACTCAAATGGTTATATAGTTTTTTCAATAGTTTTTGTTTCCAGGGGAATTTTCCCATATCCACCACTCCGGCGCCATCTAGAAAATTTCCTTTAACTTTCAAATCAATGATTTGTTTTTCACTATCTATGGTTTTTTATTTAACTATGCCAACACTGATAAATTCACATAAAGCCTGACCAGAGTGAAGAGGGCGTAGAAATAGAATGATTCTAAATGTAACCTTTCCAACACTTACACAATCTCAGAAAGCCCGGCCATAGAGTGTGCATTTACAATTTCCAAAATAATTTTCAAATATTTTGCACTAAAAACAATCAAAACTCTCAGAAACATAACACAAGAACAACCTACACTTAATTAACAACAATATACACTTAACGTAATATAAACTAAAACAAAAAGCGCCAACCAAATTCCAACAATTAAATTTAAATCAAATAAAGCTTACAAGCAATTAATTATAATCAAGGCAACAGTGTAAAAACCCATTCATCATCTTCCTCCTTTTGTACTGAAATGAAACACTGTTAGCCTTAGCCAACATCAAAAGTCATCGCCCTCAAATACGAAAAGGAAGTGACAGCAAAAACAACAAACACCCAGCGTGACAAATAGAAGAAATAATAATAGAGACTACAATATTAATTGTAGCAACAATAACAACTACTTCTATAGTCATGACGATAAAACTCATAGGGTAATGACACCCAGAGTTGCCATCCTTCTCATCTGACGTTTCATTTCACACACTTCTCGATGAAGTCGTTGCGATAGACGTAAAATTACTTACACCAGGTGGAGTTACAAAAACTTTTGTCTTCAATTTGTTATGATGTTTTGGTTGAGAACCCTGAAATTTAAACGTATTTTGGTCATATTTGTTAACATTTATTGCTGGTATTCATTTGTGTTGTATTTTGCACAAAAATTTTAACACACGAATCGAAATACAGCTGATTTTTACTTCTTGGTTATTTTGAATCCATACTTCTATCTGGTGTTATTAAAGCACAACTTTTGAACATGAAACGCCCATATGCAACCAAGCCTAACCTCGTAAATTTACTGAGAGAAGTGGGTGGTTACTCTAGGTGTTAATACTGTGTGAGAAAAACTAAATAATATTAAAATATTAATATAAATACAGACATTCGTTTGTATATCAACTAACACAAGAAATACACACACTCCTACGCATATTGTCGACATTACTGACAGAGTAAATGTCGGCAGAAGCACCTATTTATGTCAATATCTGGGGCTTTCCAATACCACCTTAACTCATTCACGAACACACATTCATATCACCTCCCCCCCCCCCCCCCCCCCCCAAAAAAAAAATAAGACATGTGTCAAGTTTTTGTTGATTTGCTTCCTTCACTCGCTAATTCAAACTTACACAAAATAAGTTCGTAACATAGAGAAATACACATGTAGATAGAGAAAATATCTCGCTCAGCAAATTTCTGATATTTGGTCTGGTGTGATATGAACTTTGGACGTTGGAAAGAGATGCTTTAATAATATTAGATAAAGGTAATGGTTCAAACCAATCAGCAATCACAGTAATCACAGTAATATGAAAAATTGAAGTCAACAGTTCTTGTAACTCTACCTGGTGTAAGCCGACCAGCTCCTATCATACCGACCTCACCATGAAGAGTGTGAAAGGAAGGCACAGATGAGAGGAATGTCAACTCTATATAGTGTGTATTACTCTATTATTCGTAAGGTCACTTATATATTGTTAATGCACTAATACATACTAGTTTTTATTATACCACACGCACACATACTGACAAAAGGTTATAAAAACCCTTGTAGGCATCTAGGTGAGTATAAGTAATTGGAATTTCTAAGAGGATGGGAAATTGGTTTGTGTTTAGTTGAGTGTGTAATTTAGTTTAGTGTATTAGTTATTTAGTTTAATAGCTCTAAGTAAATATTTGTAAATTTTGTGGAAAATATTGCTAATGCAGATTATAGATTTAATGGTGAAATTTTTCTAATAAAAATTTTACATCAATAAATAATTTAATCTTGGTACACGAGCAGTAGATTTGGTTAATGGTTAAAAATGTACTAAAATTAATATTTTAGAAAATAATGAAGAAAATAACCAAAAAAAAAACCACACAAAATTATATTTATATTTTCTTCATTAGTTTGTAAAAAAAAAATTTTAGCAAAAAACTTTCTTTGAAGCTAATGTTGTTGACTAGAAGATCTAAAATATTACCTTACATCATATTCTTGTGAAGTGTTTTTTTTAAAAGATACATATATACAACCAAATTACATTTGAATAAATGGGCTGGAAGGGAAACTTTGAGGGGCGAAATCACCTCCTAAAACACAACTTATCGCTATAAAATTGTTCACTATTTTTTTCCATAAAACTAAACCGATTTGGGGGAGAGAATATAAGAAATCAAATTGTATATGTGTATAAATGGTGTATTTTACAATATTGTTAAGGATATTAAGCACTAAAACTTTGTTCAAGATATTAGTTCGAAATTTGTTTAAAATTGAATACATGTAGGTTAATATTTAAAGACTATGGTTAAACGCTGCAATTCTACACCAATTATGTAGCTCTAAATATAATTTTTGTTGATTAGTGTATTTAGAAAAGCTATCAAGAAATGTATAAGCTATAATTCTTTTGAAGACTGCTACCGCAATTTATTTACCGTTAGGCCAGAAATCTCAAAACATATAAAATATGTGCAATTTTTCGTAAAATTTCGTGAAATAACCGATTAACAGTGTACTTTTCCTTACAAATACATGAGAGAGAATGGGAAAATATCTACAATATTTTCATAGGTCATAATGCAATATCTTAAGCTGTTTAGAATTTATTGAAGTAAAATCAAAAAATTGTTACGTATAGGTGCAAAACCAAACGAGGTTTTGTGGTACCAGGTCCAAGTACTTTCATAATTTTTTGGTTTGCTTGAGGCCCGAAAAAAATTCATTTCTTTTGTGTCACAGTGTTATCAAATATTCTTGAATTTAATATACAAATGTATGGCATACCTACAGACAATTCAAATATACATCTTTCGGTTTACAGTTTTTTGAACAACTTGAAAATCTACACACATGAGTCAGCTATGACATAATGCTGCCCAGTCAATAGGACAGCTTTATATATATTGGCAGCTCCTTCACAATTTATGTCAAGTAAACCAAATTAGTGGAAAGTCAAGAAAATACATATGCAAAGTGTCAGTACCTAGTGACATTGTCCTAAGGAAAATCTACTGACAATATCTCCAAGACAATTTTTGGATCGGGGTTATTAGTAGTACTCCGAGTTTTATGTAGTTAATGAATATAGTTGAAATTCCCGGGAGTGGGTGCTACTTATAAGACGAGGTTCAAAGCAGTCATACGGGATCACTTACTTTCACTCCGTATAGAGTTTCAAAGAGAAGGTTCCTATTGACACGCAGACGGTGTGAAATTTATCATTATGGTGGATGGTTGGGAATATAACTATTTCAATGCCCAACAACACATATCATCGGCTCTCTTCTCTACAAGTATTTGGGTATATCACCACACATTATAGTCATAAGAAATGCTCAACTTAGCGAGAATTGTCTCAACACTCCTACTTGTGCGAAAACATCCACAACAATTACTTTGCCACAACCACCAATGTTCACAACATTTATTTTCTATGCATGCTTGCATCGAAAGCCATTACATAGATGCCAAGAAACAACGATTGCCATGAGATTGGCGTTAAAGTGTACCGTTTTCAAATTATATCCGTTTAAGTTTGTACTGTTGGATCTTTCGGTTGTTATCTTTTCTAATATTTCCTTCAAAAATTACTTTTTAATAGTTATTGACTTTGAACCGAACAATTATTTAAAACGAAACACTGAATTGAAAATAATTAAACCTATAACCACGCTAGTTTGTCGGAAACATGTTAGAGTACACTGTAAATTCATATCTATTTCAAATATTATGCTAAAAACTTAACACCTATTCCGTTTGAATATCAATCGAACAGTATCCTGTATTTTTGTCCTGCAGTTATCCTGTCCTCTCCTTTTATTTCAAAATCACTTTAGAAATGAATTCTTTAGCTCATGTGTACAACATTCCTTTCCACTTCGATACTGTAAATTTACACGTTCCACACGGTTTTCTTAGGTCTCTGTATAGATATTTTAACCCTTATGCACTCCTTGGGTCAAAATTACCCAATTTTATAATTCAAAAATGCAATTTTTTTCCCTAAATTTCAAGTTACCGAGCTGAAACTTTATGATATCCACAACGGCGTGGTATACTATGGTTTTGCAAGAAAAATATGTAGTTAGTTATTTTTCGGGTGTATCTGCATACAAATATATAACATATATACATCTATTGTCCTGTGGGTCAATTTGACCCAAAGGTTATTACGATTAGTTATGCTATATTTAAATATTTTTGTTACCAATTTGAATGAGTTTGCGTTCGCGAAATAGGAAATATTTGAACTCCTTATCGCTAATTCTATAATTCGGGAACACCCCGCCTAATATCGTATGACCCCTTGTTAAACATGAACTTTCCCATATAACCACCTTCCTTCCTTATGGGACCTCAAACAACCCAGAGGGATCAAGGGCCTTACAAAATGAGGATAATATATTTCCGCAACCGGCTCGATCTTCCAACACCTGCTTTATTTGGATTTCTTCATAATCAGTATGATGGATTATTGGTACTTATGGCTGTTGGTGGTGCAGTGGTATGTGAGCGAGTACGTGGGTTCGATCCATTCCTTTCCCACCTTCCATTTCTTTCGACGATGGTCACCTGACTTAGTGACCTTGACAAATACTGTATAATAACTGTAGGTCCCAATCAATCTGTGTAAAACTATAAATACATCGTATACATATATGCTACATTTATTTTGCTTTATTTTTATAATTCTCGACGAGTGTTTAACTAGAGTGTTTTTAGGCTTATAAATAAAATAAATAAATGGTTTCCATTACATCCCATGAAGGAATTGAGGAGAGCTTCTCACAACGATTGAACTGTGGCCTTTCTAGTTTTATATTCACTTATTGGGACCTGCAGTTTTTACACTGATTCCGAACGGTATTTTGAGAAACGTTTTCGTGGTGTCGCCGTCACTATACGAGGTGACCGCCGCCTAAAGAAATTTAAGGTGGTCTTGTACAGGAGATCCTGGGTTCGATCCCTGCTCCACCCACCTTGAAATTTCTTTCGACGACGGTCACCTCGCCTAGTGACGGCGACACTATCGAGTATAATATAGCCATGAAAAAGCTTCTCAAAATACCGTTCGGAATCGATGTAAAACTGTAGGTCCCAAACAGTGAGTGAAAACCGGAAAGCGCACAGCTCAGTGATTGTGAGAAATTCTCCCCGGCCCCTTCATGGGATGTAATGGGAAACCATTTATTTTTTTTGTATTTTTTTAGTCGTCAGTCAAGTGTTAATTCTTCTCTCTAACTCTAATATGAACATGGCTGTTTTAACAAAATACAACCCTGATAGTCATTATTGTCCTTAATAAAACGACAGCTGGTCATCAAAAGCTAGAATGGATTCGTCCACGGCGTAGCCACTCGATGGACACAGTTTAGTTGAAGTTTTATGTGATGAGAACGAAATTTTGTTGGCAAATGATGATGATGGAAATGATCAATACTCATCGTCAAGCGAAAGTATTGAAGACGTGATTTTGGAAGATCAAATCAACACCACGGCTTCAAGCTGGTAGGCTCAAGAAAATCAAATTTTAACAAACAACCCTGGGTCTACCAAAAATATTATATCACGGATGGCCAAACATTGATTTAATTGCACGACATATGAATGAAATAAATCCAGCTTGAAATCCTAATATAAGAACTGAAACTGCAGGTAATACCGTAAAACAACTGCAGGTAATACCATAAATAAAATTTGTTAATCGCCCATTAAAGTTGTAAAACATACTCAAGTTGTAAAACATTGTAATTTCATATTCTAAGAACAGTTCCGCCGAGTGTCCTACCAAATAAGTGACATTAAAACCTTAAAACTCAAAATCTCCATGTGAGTTATGTAAGTCAGTTGGTTTTAAAACTGCAACAAAAATAACTAACATATACTTATGTTTCTAATTTTTTCCACGAAACGAAATGATAATTATTAGATTTCTATACAGTGATACGAGTAGATAGTGAATTAGTTATCAAGTGATTCCCTATTTTTCAATTATGTATTTTTTTGTTGTGTTAAAACCCTAGTATAATACATATCTCCCACAAATGTCGTGTTTTTTTTTAACAAATTATGATGTTGGGTCAAATTGACCAAGGACCAAAGGAGGGGTGCATATGCAAGGAATGCAGATTTACTCCAGGGGGATTTATCCTTCCTGCAGAAGGAACTAATGTTGTAGACGTGACCTGGTATAAATCTAAAGTAAATAAATCACCTGACACAAAGAGCCGTGTCATATATTCCTTATGTTATTGTAATAGACTCTCTTTTAGGCGCCTATATTTTTTTTTTTTTTTTTAAACTTAACAAAACTTTATTAAACAAAAATAATGTTCTATTACATTGTCTTAATTTAAATCCCCACGAAGCCATTGTGGCTTGTCTGCAGGGTGATAAAAGAAATTATGTAAAATTATGAACACTTAATAATGCTTATTTCAGCTCAGCTGTAGATATATATAGTATAATTCAAATATAATATAATGTCTGGTGACTAGTATAATAATAAATATAGTATAATGTCTGGTGACTAGTTTTTCAGTGTTGCTGTTGGTGTTTTCATTGAAAACACTACTACAGTAAGATCACAAAAATGTATGTAAATTCGCTTGTGAAAATTAAAATTTTCGGAACATATCCAGTTTAGTGCGGAACGTCAAATTTTTTTTTTTTTTAGGGGGTAAAACAACGATTTTTAAGATGAAAATGTAAAGTAAAAAGATCGGTGCTAACCCCTATTTTCAGAGTTATGGACCTCCAAAGTTCGGACATATTGCGAGCGTGGTGCCGTCTTATGGGAGCGATCTGACTACTTTTTTATGTAAAAAAGTTGGAAATAAGAAAAAAAAATTAAACAAAATTTTTCGATATCTGCCTTTGTTGATTAATTTTGTTTCGGATGATTAATTTTGAAAAAACAATAGTTTTTTTTTAAATTTGCAGAAAAAAAGATGGAATTTAATAGAGAATAACAAAAGGAAACGAAAAAATTAAGCACAATTTTTCAACAACTGCCTTAGTTATCGAGCTATCGGATGGTTAATTTTGAAAAAATAATAGTTTTTTTTTGTAAATTTGCAGAAACACAAGATGGGCTTTAACAGAGAATAAGAAAAGGAAACGAACAAATTAAACACAATTTTTCGATAACTGCCTTAATTATCGAGATAGCGGATGGTTACTTTTAAAAAAATATCGTTTTTTTTCAAATTGTTGCAAGTTGTTTTGCAGTAAATATGGCAACATTTTACCAAAATTGCATTTCCCAAAAAAAAGGAGAAGTACATTTTAAGTACATGATGCTGTATATTATCTCGTGGGCATCTCATTCAGTACAAGAACATGGAAGTTAATAGTGTGTTAGACATCTACGAGTTATTTGAATCTATTGAGGGACCCCTGGATGAAATAGCCCTGCAGGCCTTAGTTGATTGGGGGTTGATTCCCAGAGAAGGGCAATATTTATGCCCATGAGGCTAATAAGGCAGGAAAACCTTGACGCATGGAGCTGGACGTAAGTGGAAATATTTTCAAAAAAATTAAAACGTTTTAATTTGTATTTCTTTAGGTGTACGGCAGCCATTAAAAGGCCAAAAAAAATAGGCCGGGTGTAGCGTCCGAGTGTCGTTAAGAACGAAGACGTTTTTTGCAAAATCTCATCTGCCTTTAGCAAAAATTCTGATGTTTGAGCTTTTATGGACCGAGAATTGCGAAATGACATTAATACTCCGTACAATCCGGGTAAATTCCTTCCAAACCTGAGCGGATTAGAATAGTTTTTGCCTGGAGGTAGTAGTATATGGGACCTTCCAAACGAATTTAGTTATAGGAGGACCCGGAATATTCGTAGAAATAGACGAAACGAAGTTGTGCAAGAGAAAGTAGAACAAGGCCATAGAGTTGAAGGACAGTGGGTCTTTAGAGGGGTAGAGCGCCTAAGCGGCAAGTGTTTTATGCTGCCTGTTCTTGACAGAAGCCGACAACCACTCTTGGCGATAATAAAAACGCATATTCGACAAGGGTCAATAATTATTTCTGACTTCTGGAAGGTAAGTGTAATGAAATCACTATTTTATTGTTTTTAAGCCTTTTTTTACGTTTTCAGGCTTACCATACTTTGAAGGATGAGGGGTACACCCACTTTTGAGTTAACCATAGTGTTGGTTTTGTGGGTCAGGAGTCAGGCGAACACACAAACACTGTCGAAGGTTTATGGCGGCACCTTAAGTGGTCAATTCCGCAATATAGCCGCCGAAAACACTTTTTCAACGGATATGTGCAGAAATATTTTTTTTTTAAGGTGGTGCAGGGCCAATGATGTTAAGCGCTTTAAAGAGTTTCTCCAATTCAGGACTCATTGTTGAAGAGGTCGCCGAGGAGTTGTTGGAATTGGACTCCGACTATGAGTCCCTTCCAATATCGGATGAGGAGGGAGATGCCCTTATTTAAATCTATACAGATATTTACTAAAAGAATACAAATGTTATCAAATTAACACAATTATAATATAATTTTTTAATTTTTGTGCGAATAAAATTATTTTAAAAAAATCGCGCGATTTTTTATTTTTGTTTTGTTTTTGTGAAATTTGACACTTGATATCTTCGGTCATTAATAGGTTAAAAGAAGAAGTGATATCTAGTTTTTTAGCCCAATGTCTAAACTATATAATAGCGTGTGAAAATATGTATGTTGTTAACGTACTCTTCTGAGATAATAGGCGTTTTCCTTAAAAAGTGGGGCTACAAAAGTCGAATGTTCGATATAGGCTCGTAATGGGGTAGCAAAATTTTTGGTGCAGTTTTGAAGATATCTTGATAAGCTTTCCAATGATACCCATATTGTCCCTGGGCGTCAATACATGTGGAATATATGGGGGTTTATATGTTGAATCTTAGGGGTGACGTAATCCGGGAAATATGGGTCAGCACCAAAAAAGAATTTTTACCTTTTCTTCTGGATGACAAGTTCTACCCAGTGATAGTACTTTGGAGCCGATCCGAGAGACCGACCGCTACTGGATATGTGCCAGATTTTAAAATAGTTGTCTTTGTATTACCCAACTCCTTGACTAACCCACAAACACACACACACTGAAATATTTCATTCACAGATTAAATGATAAAAAGCAGTAACCAGAAAGGATTCTTTACTGTTCACACCTGGCTAAGTGTTGGTTTCTGGCTGTTCTCTGTCATCTGTGTGTGTTGCCTAACAAATCTGCGTTGGTTGTGAAATCCTTTTGGGTCATAAATATTTATTATGTTTTCTCTATACATATGAAAACATTACAGGAGACAAGAGTAGTCAGAGTTGTAGTTTGTATTACCCTGAAGAGGGAATTATCCAAAGCTAACATTACCATGATACTTGATTTTGTGTATTCTCCTAGTTAAGGCAATTACTTAAACACCGAGGAGAGTATACACGTTTCAAATCAAATTAATCAACAGATTGTCCCTAAATCAACATTTAGGACGACTGAAATAATATCCTAAAACGACTTGAACTGACTTGAAATATTTAAGGTAGATATCACAGTGAAGGTGTTTTATGGCCAAATACTCTATAGCGTTATCGTCACTAAGCGAGGTGACCGACGGGGAAAGATATTTAAGTTGGTGAGAGCAGACGTCGAACACTCGATCTGATGTGCAAGAGTAATACTATCGCACCACCGATGACAACAAAAAATATACCGTTCGGAACTTGTCTAGATCGCATAGATCACTGGTTGCGAGAAGCTCTCCCTAATCACTTCATGGTATGTACAGGGAGGCAATTTTTTTTAGATATCACAGTGGCACTATATTAAGCGAATAGGCTGGAAATTTGACATTGTTGACAGAGTTAGGCAGGCGCAAGGTTCCTTCTACGCTTGCAAAAAATATTTGGCAGAATATATTGTCTAAACCCAAAGAAGGTATTACGTATGTATATAGAGATGGTTAGACCGGTTCTGACTTATATACATAGTAGCGATATATTAGCCTGCTATAGAAAAAGACAGAACAGCATGCGTTAGCGTGAAAGGGGCATTAGGAACGTGCCCCTCTGCTGCACTCAATACACGGCTGAATACATATACTTCCGATTGAACAACAATTTGCTAAGGGTGTAACGACCAAAAGTGCTACGCCGCTTAGAGAGTTGAAATGTCCCAACCAACAAAATTCAGAGCGTACTAGGATTCTTACCATTTGGCTAATGTGGTCATGTGGTCATACCTGCAATAACGGACTATGTCAATTCAAAAACTTCAGAAGAATCATACATTTTATCCATGGTCGTAAAATTGGTAGGGGTGTTATCAACTTCACTTGGTATAACACTATCAATCGGACTCCCTGTTTTTGGCAATATCTTCCCAGTGGAAGTAGTGTCAATACCGAAGGCGTGTCATAATTTTTTTTCTATGTTTTTCTTAATTTCCACTTTTATATTCTATTTTTGTGAGACTGTTTTCCTTTCTGGTAGGAAACAACTGTTTCTGTGAATTGTCCTGAGAGCAGAGTGTAAATAATTCGGTTGACATACAGGGTGGTTCAGTCACGACTGGACAAATTTCACCAGCGTCTTAAAGTTTTTTTTAATGATTCTGAAAGGTATCGTTAAGGTCTTTGCAACAAGCCCAAAAACAAAAATATTCGAACTTAGCAATTTTACCCTAGTACCCTCCGACCCCAAACTGGAAATTTTCAAACCGCTGCCATTTCGCCCCATTGCATTTTAGGGGATAGTCGCAGATGGAAATATTTTCATGAAATGAACCAAGGACTACGCCGGTAAAATTTCTCCAGTCGTGACTGAACCACCCTGTATAAAACAAGTATTAAAAGGATTAAATGTGATTTCTAATTTTTCACTTTTTTTGTTTCTGTGGAGCAATTTTTGTTCTGGCTTTGTGTAAAGCTTTCGACGAATGTGATGTCATGACAATAACAACTGTCACATTCCTCCAACACATGATTGTCGTACTTATGACATTCGAAAGGCATGTTGACATTTGCAATGTATAATCATAGAGTAATAATGGCAGCTAGAGGTGCCACATTTCTCATTTGGCATTTCATTTAACACTCTTCGTGGTGATGTCCGTGCGATAGAGGGCTATGTGACGTAAATTGATTTAAACCAAGTGAAGTTACAAGAATTTTTGACTTAAATTTGTCCTGTCTTTTTGATTGAGAACTGTGAAATTTAAACGAATTTTGGACTTTTTTGCTACCTTTTATTGTTAGTATATTTTGTGGTGTATATACAAGGTGGCGCAAAAGTAATCCTCCTATCAGAAAATGCTATACATTTTGCGATTGGCCCCTAATGTCAGTTCTGTTTTGACATTTGTGTAGTACACACATGCGAAATACACGTTAATAAACAATGTTACGCTACACTGCTCCAGAACGCGGAAAATTGCTGACTATTTATTTGACCAATAATCGGTCGGTGACTTTGGCACAACGTGAATTTCGTCGCAGATTTCCTGGCCGTCCAACGCCTAATGGTGAAACACTGCGACGTTTAGCCGCTCGCCTCGAAGAGACTGGCACAACAAGAGATGCTGCCAGGCATGGCAGACCCCGAAGTAGCCGTTCTGCAGAGAATATTGCTGCTGTAGCCGAGGATGTCCTGGATGCGCCGTCGACATCGACCAGACGACGTGCCACGCAAATGGGTATCAGTCAACGGTCTTTACAGCGAATTTTGGTACAAAATTTGAAGATGTTTCCGTACAAAGTCCAGACGGTGCATCAGCTGTTAGCTGCTGACCGCCAATCGCGTCTAACATACGCTCAAGCCATCCTTAATCACCACCAAGAGGAAGATGATTTTTCATCAAAAATAATCATGAGTGATGAGGCCCATTTCCATCTTAGCGGGTACCTAAATAAGCAAAATTTACGCTTCTGGGGCACTGAAAATCCGCGTGTAACCCACGAAGAGCCATTACACCCGATCAAATTCACTGTATGGTGTGCTGTTTTCGCTGGAGGAGTCATCGGACTTGATCAGAGCAATGATCATCGAGTTATTTTTGCCGTAACTTGATGAATTGAGATTGGAAAACATGTGGTTCCAACAGGACGGTGCAACGGCACACACTTCACGTGCCACAACCGATATGCTGAAGGATGCATTTCCCGGGCGCCTAATCTCCCGTTTTGGCGATTTGCACTGGCCAGCAAGATCGCCTGATTTGACCGCTCCAGACTACTTTTTGTGGGGCTTTTTGAAGTCACGGGTTTATGTCAACAAGCCTCAGACTCTTGCAGCTTTTAAAGACAGTATCCGTCAAGAATGTGAGGACGTATCGCCGGAAGTTTTGGCCAAAGTGATGGAAAATGCCATAAAAAGAGCTGAAATGACAATCAACTGTGGCGGCGGCCATTTACATGACATCATATTGTCGACTTGATGTAAAAAAAATTAAAAGACCAAATAAAAATAATCCACAAGAAGAATCAAAGTTTTCATTTTTTTTTTAAATTACAGCCAAAAAACATCGGAAGTTTACTTTTGGCGCCACCTTGTATATATACTAACAAAACAAAACTCCGCTGCTGTTATCTTGTTGGTTTGTGGGAACTAATGCGTCTATCTGCTATTGTTTAAGAAATACTTTCTCGTCCACCTCGTAGGTTTACTCAGAGAAGTCGCTACTATAGGTGTGTGATTACTCTCTGTGTTTAATATGTAAGTGCGTATGTGTATTCTTTAATTGATATAAAGTACCGAGTTTCTCACAGTAAGTAAAAATGAAGCCGGAAAGCACAATTTTATAATTTTATAAAATAAAACATTTCAATGAAGATAAAGGGATTTGCTTTAAGATGTATAAAGATAATATTGTAATGCATTAGGGGTTTTTACATTAATTGAATGATAAATATATTGAAGTTTATATATTCATGTTACTGAGCCCCCATACAGAATGGCTTAGATACTATCCAAATTTGTTACAGAAACTTGACCCAAACATGCCTCTTCCTGTTAGGGTAAAAAGGATATCTCCAAAGGATATCCTAGACAACATTTAGAATATGTTAGAAAAAGACAATTCTGGGACCAAAAGGTGTTTGTTTAATTAATTTAATATAATAACAGCTTACGTAGAACCAAGCACCTTTGGAAAAACTATAAAGTTGTCCAACAGAAACAATTACTTGGGAGTAATCCCAGATGGCAAACTAATTTCGAAAGACCAAATTTTGAGCAAAGAGGAAAAGTCTCACAGGTGTTAATCTATTTGCAGAAGGTGTGTAAGCTCAAAAATTGGTCGCACACAAAAGAAGACAGAGTGGCTCTACACGTCCAGTTATGGACAATTATTACTTATGCATTTGTAGTCTAATGAAATACAGTTAGGAAAAACGGATGCACTAAACGAACTCCAAACACTCAAACACGTCGCGTCTGGTTATCAGGGTTGTGCTACGAACCACACCCACCAGGTCAATGGAGACAATTATTTAATTAATGTGGGTTAATCTCACGACAAGAGCCAATCGGAGAATGGAATTGAATGGATCCGATATAATCACAAGTCGTCTCACCAACACATAATTAAATGACAGGAATAGGTAACCGACCACAATCCAGAGAAAATGGTAGCATAACACTAGTATACGACTATTCCTTTCGCGTGAGCCTTCCCAGTCGATAGCCAGCGAGGAGTCCACAGAGCTAGTCACGGATGACAAATGGAAGAACAGAAATGGGATCATTCATTGAGGGTATATATACTGAATGGTACTTTCGCCTCCCTGATAGTATGTATGTGCTGATGTTAGGCCAATCGCGAAGTGAAGGTGAACACGCAACTGGTAAGATATTAACAGGTAATCATGCAGCGATCAATGCAATTACATCGCAAACTACTAAATGGCTTACAGCTTACAAAGTTTCTACCACTGTCCGTCTTGGGATCGTATGTGTCCCATGGCACCGCAGCAACTTTTACATTGGAAGGGCAGATAAACTGGTTGGGTTGGATTCCAGTTGGCAACCTGTGAGTGTAAATAATACGGAACTTTTCGAGGCTGGCATGGGAATATTACCAGAGGGCTGTTAAAACTGTGCAAACTCGAACTAACCAAACTCGTAGGTGTCTTAACTGAACACTTCAATTTGTGGGCACATCTGTAATTGATGCCCGTAGAGTGGGTGTCCGGTCCGAGTTGGCAAAAATCTTGTGGGGAAACCGGTTGCCAACAACGTCAAAGGTTAGGTATAACTGTACAAAATTAAACTGGGAAAACTCATAGGTGCCCTACCTAGGTACTCACTCTGCAACCACATTTGTAAGAAATTAGGCAGTCCAATGAAACAAAGGATCACTTTTTGTGTGATTATCCCGCTTTTCTAGCAGTAAACCTCCAACAACTTGAGGGTTAAATTTGTACACAAAAGAATAGACGCATTGGAGAACAGTAAGAAATTTTAACGCCATCACGAATTTCCTAAAGAAAATCTAAGGACTTCGGGAACGGCGCGTATCAGGCCTATCTACTGGTTTAAGTGTATGCTCAGAAATGCGATACAGATGGAGGAACAAATGAGTTGTATCCTTAGTGTCAATCTAATCTTACAAAATTAAATTTCGTTCAATTTGTTCGAAGAATAAACCACCATTATTATTATTATAAAAATATAACGATTTGAAATTTAATTAAAACTGATTTGAGCACTAACTAGATTAGGGAAAGTAAAAAAGACATTGACATTTAAGAAAGTCTGAAATAAGAATTAAAACACAATTTTAAAGATGCTCGATAGAGTTAATATCTGTTACTTTAGTGTCCTTTGGTCTTGCTTCGGGTCCCTTTTTAAATATTTCTTTTTAATTACTTTGAGATTCTTTCTCTGTGTTTTTTCTATGAGCTGGTTTTATTTCTTTAAGTACTCGTCAGAGCTCATAGGTTTCGGCATGGACTACCCCCAGCCGGCGAGCTTAGCCTCGCGGACCGCCAACAGACCAGCCAAGCCGACAATCTGGCTATTCTATTAAAATTTTGGAATTTCGCTTTCCACTTAAAATTCTGACAGTGAGCAGTATAGAATGTGACCAGCACAGTAATTATCCTTTACGGGTTAAGATAGTAAAGACAAACTAACAGGGACGAAACAGCTCTTAAACTATGAACTATTAAATTTTATTTCAAATCAGAAATATTTTTGGGCTAACCTTTTTTATCTACTTTATCTAAAATTTTTGGTAAAAATTTAAATATTGCGTTTATATCGGTTAAAAAAATATGAATCCATTTGTTGCGTTTCGTCATGACTGTTATTAACACGATCCTCAAAAGTTATTGCATAGTATCCATTTCATTATCTCTCTGGTTTATTGTAACTTTACTCTATTTGGTAATTTGGTTTCGTTCACTTTTAATCTTGTTGACCTTAAATATTCAAATACTTTATAAAACTGCAACCTCAACGAAAAAGATAAAGCCTGCAATGATAAGGAAAAATCAAATATGAAACATAAAAAAACTTTGTTACAAAAAGGACACAAAATAAAAAATCATATTTAAATAAAACCACACAACACAAAGTAAACAAATCTTTTAACAATAAATCTTAGCTCAACACCCCAAGCAATATGTGTGGGCAAAGGACGTGGGAAGCATCAAAAATACTCATATTGAAATATTTAAAATCTTTAGTCTTGCCATCTCCTCTTGTATTGAGTTACTGTGTGCACAGCTATGTGGCACACATACTCTTATAGAGGGCATTTTGAATCCCCTCTACGTCATCTAAAAATGTATTCTAAATGTTGTATAATTTTACTTTTGTCTGGCGAAGGAAAGTAAAAGTTTGTGAAAAAAAGTTTGCTTCAATGGTATTGTCTGTACAGTGGGTTAGAGAGGATGAAACCAGTGAAACTCAGATTACAGAAATTCACTGTAAATAAATTAAATTAGTAGACCTGGCTGTTACTGTTAAATATTTAGACCAGTCAGGATAGTGGTAATATCACGGGAAAAATTCGTTCATATTTTTCTATCGTTGGCGTCTGAGAAAGAAGTGGACACTATTTCCGGTAAAGCAGTCGTTAGTATATCCCGGTGTACATGTGATTTCTGATTATTCTCTGGTTTCAGTATTTTTTGAAAGCCGGTAAGTACGATATGTAATATTTGTGACAGAACCCGGAAATCATTCCTATATATCGCACTATAACAACAAAAGTGTCACAAATCTAAATTTACAAATTTCAAACTGGATTTGTAAAGTTGAGAAATTTGTGCAAATTCTTAATAACAGATAAGGGATTTTTGACGAGAGTGAATAGAAAATGAAAACAGATTTTCACATGGTCCTTGAATATTGTTGTTAAGCAAAAAATTAGTATTTTGTAGTTAGTGTGCGGGTAGTGTATTCAAAACCGTAACAGGTCGGAATTCGCCTTACCTTACGTCGGTTTTTTAAAAAGGGTGTTTGCGATCCCGGTTGCGACAACGGTTATTTCAAATCATTTAATCGGTTTTTTCGGGTTTACACAACTAATGTAAATGCTTCTCAAAATGCCGTTCGGAACCGGTGTAAAACTGTAGGTCCCAATCAGTGAGTGTAAAACTAGAACGCACACAGCTCACTGGTTGTGAGAAGCTCTCCCTAATCCCTTCATGGGATGTAACGGGAAACCATTTATTTATTTTTAATGTAACAACGCAGAATTACAAATTTGAATCCTTTTGCGTAGCTCACTATGGCTGCTGACCCCATCAAAAGGACACAAAGGACTTTGCCAACGATTTATTTCGCCGATAGATCTCTGACTTAAGTTGTCCAAGGCAACAGAAGTCATTCCTGCCAACTCCTATTTAGATGTGAGTTCTTGAACTAATGACAACAGAGGTAGAATTTTAGCAGAAATGCAGAACACATAGATGGTCAATTTGACTTTTATGAAGTGACAGATTATTAGGTAAAGGTTAGAAATCGGTTGGTCTATGCTTGAAGAAAATTAGGAAATATTAAACATTTTCATCCAAATTTCTAAGCCTTCAACTTAAACTGTAAGAAAGCCGCGAAATAAATTCGAGGAAAATGGAATTCCACCAACGCCGTTTGTGGATCAATTTCTGAAGCGAGTTTGTTAATCCGGGTCTTTATTGAACCAAGAACTCGTCCACGTGCTCGTCCAGTGGAACACTTTGCCACTGTATCTGAAGTGGCCTGGAACAGAGATCAACTCGCCACCATTCGCAGCAGTTGAACATTTCTCACACTTCTTCCCCAGAATTTTTCATAAAGACCTCGGTATGAAGGCTTAAGTCCAAATAATCAAAGAACCGAAGCGACGCACAGTGGTCGCTGCAATAGGACAAAAATAAAAAAGTCAAAGTCAAAAATTTCTCACAAAATGTAGCATCACTATCTCATGTAAGAACAAGCTTTTAAGAGGTATAGTTGTTTTTGTTTCATTCCAACCGTACTCTTTAAGAATTGATTCAAAAGAGAGAGAATGTTAGTAGTTGGTTTTTGCAGTGTAAACAGGTGAAAATAAAGTGCAACTTTAAAGAAATTAAATATATGATTAACTGTTTTTTGTTGAAATAAATCAAAATGAATATTGAAGTAAAACGTATTGACTTTATTTTAAAATATTTTTAATGTCATTAGCATGTTGTGTTTTTTTTAAATTAATATTTTCCCAGTGCCATAGTTAGTGTTCACTCGTCTATACAGTTAAATTTTAGCAAAAGTTTTAGTTGTGTTCCCGCCTGATTCCTACTTAGCGGATTTTTTCTTAATAACAGTCAACATTTAAAGATTCTAAACTGTTAATATCAGCTGCCACTAAGTGCCACCTTTTGTGTTATTTCCCAAAGATCAAAGCTGTCTCGTTGTTTTTGCGACAGCTTTCTGATGTGCAACTGTGCATTTTTGTGCGGTGTTGTTGATTTGTTTATTTATGTTTTTTGTTGCTGTGTTATTTTTATGTATGTAATGAAATGTGCTCTTTTCTTTTCCATGGGTTTTTAATATTTTTACTTTTTAAATTTCATTTAAGGCACATCTTATCTATGCGAACTTTCCCGCATATATATATGTATTTGATATTTGGTGCTTAGAAAGCGGATCAAATAATTATCTTTTTTGATCTATTAGAATGATATATTAAATAATACTATACTGCATACTACAATAGGCATACATTTATTAAGATAAAGGATATGCCGGCTTTGGTGTGAAATATTTTCAGGATCCCCTAATCCTTTGGCCGACTTTAACCAAAATTTAAAGTTGCGCATTGATTGATGAAATCAATTTTGGTGTGCCTTTGGTGTGCGTACTATGAAATTTAAATTTTCAGGATCTAAGAGAGGTCCTTGAATCCTTTGTCCGTCATTGACCAAACTTGAGTTGTAGTCATAGATTGATGAAATCAATTAATATGCCGACTTTGGTGTGCCTATTATGAAATTAAAATTTCCAGGATCTAAGAGAGGTCTGTTGCACAGAACCTTTTTATTAAGAAATTCTAAAACACAAATTATTTTCCACTGGAAACGGTGTACAATATTTTTGAACTTTATAGTTCCAATTCTTATAGACAACTGACTTACAATTTTTTCTTATTGTCGCGGGCCACCAAATCCATAAATATAGAACGACAGTTGATCCAGATAGAGAATCCAAAAGAAATAACAACAACAGTAGAACGGCTGAATTACCAAACTGAGCAACTGACTTCGTCAGCGCTGTTGTTGTTGTTGTTATATTCTTTTGCATCGATAATGTAAACAAAAAGCAACAACATACATACATACGGTATAAAACATAATGACCAAAACCAGTATGTATGTTGTTGTTGCGACAAAATTATTAGACAAGAATATTAGGGTGGCCCGCAATTTCAATATTTTATAAAATTTAACAAAATCAAAAATACAAAATAGTTTTATGATCGAAGTAGGGTGATCTCACCCAACAAGGTCCTTGAATCCTTTGGCCGACCTTGACCAAAATCTAGACATAGACTGATGAAGTTAATGGATATGCCGACTTTGCTGTGCGTACTATGAAATTTATATTTTCAGGATCTAAGAAAGGTCCTTGAATCGATTTACAGATTTTAACCAACTTGAAGAAATTAATGTCATTTAAAGAGATTGTAAGATGTGTTAAATATTATTCACCTAAGATAACTCCTTCTATTTTTGGCCGCCCTTTGTATGAAACGGCAACCACTGTGCGACGTGGCCATCCGATAAGTTTCTCTTCGCTGAATGGGCTGAAGATGAGCATTTTACCGAAAAATAATATTCTCCGAAGAAGCTCATTTTCACCTCGGATCTACGTTAACAAATAAACATGTTGCATTTGGGGCTCGGAAAATCCACACGTCGTCGAGAAGAATGCGATGCATCCACAACTAGTGCTTGTTTTGGCATTGCAAAGAATCTTCGAAAATAAGCACGGAGCCGCTGTTACCGTTAACGGCGAGCGTTACTGTGGCATTATGAGCCGGTTTTTTTATTCATGTATGTCATTGACGAAGTATGATTTCAACAGGACGACGCTACGTACCACACAGCCAACGTTACAGTAGTTCTTTTGAGCACTGTATTCAAAAACCGCATACTCAGCCGAAACTCGGAAGTCCATTGGCCGCCTCGCAGCTACGATTTGAACCCTATAGACTATTATCTTTGCAGCGCCGTCAAAAATAAGTGCTACGTAAATAACGCCAAGTCCATTGAGGCCTTAAAACATGAAATAGAGGCCCAAACAGTCGACAATGTACTAAAAAATTGGGTTGCTCGAATGAGTGACTGTTTTAGTATTTTTTTAAATCAAAATTAAATTTTAAATTTTACGTAGCCCACAGTTTAGTTAACCATCACATACCATAAAGGCATAGGCTTACTAAAAAATAACTACAGGGTGGACCGCGGTATTTTGCTTTTTTGCAATGAAGGTTTTGGCGGCACTGTTGGTCGAAGAGAGTGGAGAGTGTGCGTGGCTTATAGTGGCTGACGGGAGATTTATATTCGTCTGCCTTTCAGTTGCCATCATGCATTGGACACGTGAGGAGAGGCAATTTTGTGTTGAAGAGTATTTTTAAAATTCGCACTCCATCATTGCAGTGCAGCGTGTGTGTAACAGGGTGTGTGTATAGAAACAAAATATGCGGTAGTGGAGTGAAACAAACCCCAGAGACCTCTGCATTCGGATCGCGGCATATCACGAGTAGGCGAGTGTTACCATAAATTGTTTGAGGCAAATGTTCCCTGGACGGCTTATCTCTTTGAGGGGTGATGTGAACTGGCCGGCACGCTCACCAGACTTAGCGCCATGCGATTTTTTCGTTTAGGATTACCTGAAGTCGACGCTATATATCAAGAGTCCCAACACCTTGGAAGACCTAATAAAGAATATAGAGGCTGAAATTGCCAGAATACTAGTCGACATGCATGTTTCGGTTCATGAAAACTTCAGAAGACGTATGCAGCAGTGTGTGGATAGCGAAGATCGACATTTGCCAGATACACTATTTAAAGCCATGTAATTTAAAAATTCCCTTACTGTTCAATGTAATTAAAATATAAAATAAATTGTTCTAAGGTTCATAATTTTTTTATTCCATTCCAAAATAAGCAATTACCTTCGCTCCACCCAGTACTTCTATAACAAATCACTTCTCAGCACTTCGGCAAATACTTTGGTTAAGATGGAAAAACGATTACAAATTTTCCACAATCTTAATTATTATTCGTTTATTTTTCACACAATTTGTTAAAAAATATAGAAAAACTGAAACTATTTTTTTGATCACGGAACTCGATTATGAACTAGAAGGTTTTTTAGTTTATTAACAAGTGAACATGTGAACCAAAAAAAACATCATTTTCGAATTACTGAGTTCAATATAGTAAAAATCCTTCTGTATATATCAACTTATATCCTTCGCCATATCAATACCCACCCGGGTGACCATTTCGGTTTAAATTGTTTAATATCTTCATTAATTTGACTCCGATCTAGAGGATGTTTGGACTCACTGAACAAGTTTTTCAGAATTGTCCAAAAGTATGATAAAATTTTTATTTTTTAAAAGATTTGTTTAAATTGTTTAAGTTTCATTTTGGGGTTTACCATCAATAACAATTGTAACCTTTTGGTGGGAATTGGTAAACGATGCACATAAAAACCTTTGGTAAGGCGAAGCTTAAAAGGTAAATTTATGCATTCAATAATACCCGAAAAACCACTTTTGTAAGAAACAGGACCGGAGGTTCCATATCCAATAAATTTTCTCTAATTTCAGAATTTTAATTGTTGCATTTAAAATTGGTAGCGAAAGTTGTGAGGTTCGCAAAAGGACTATACTATGTACAAGGTGGCGCAAAAGTAAACTTCCGATGTTTTTTGGCTGTAATTTAAAAACAAAAATTAAAAACTTTGATTCTTCTTGTGGATTATTTTTATTTGGTCTTTTAATTTTTTTTACATGAAGTCGAGAATATGATGTCATGTAACTGGTCGCCGCCACAGTTGATTGTCATTTGAGCCCTTTTTATGGCATTTTCCATCACTTTGGCCAAAACTTCCGGATAGGTCTTCACATTCTTGACGGATATTGTCTTTAAGAGCTCCAAGAGTCTGAAGCTTGTTGACATAAACCCGTGACTTCAAAAAGCCCCACAAAAAGAAGTCTGGAGCGGTCAAATCAGGCGATCTTGCTGGCCAGTGCAAATCGCCAAAACGGGAGATTAGGCGCCCGGAAAATGCATCCTTCAGCATATGGGTTGTGGCACGTGCAGTGTGTGCCGTTGCACCGTCCTGTTGGAACCACATATTTTCCAATCCCAATTCATCAAGTTGCGGCAAAAGGAACTCGTTGATCATTGCTCTGTAGCGTGGTAAGTCGTCTGGTCGAAGTCGACGGCGCTTCCATAACATCCTCGGCTACAGCAGCAATATTCTCATCATAACGGCTACTCCGGGGTCTGCCACACCTGGCAGCATCTCGTGTTGTACCAGTCTCTGCGAGGCGAGCGGCTAAACTTCGCAGAGTTTCACCAGTAGGCGTTGAACGGCCAGGAAATCTGCGACGAAATTCACGTTGTGTTAAAGTCACCGACCGATTATTGGTCAAATAAATAGTCAGCAATATTTCGCGTTCTGGAGCAGTGTAGCGTAACATTGTTTATTAACGTGTATTTCGCATGTGTTTACTACACAAATGTCAAAACAGAACTGACATTAGGGGCCAATCGCAAAATTTATAGCATTTTCTGATAGGAGGATTACCGACATCTAAATTATTTTGTGAAATATACAGTTTTCGAAAACAACACCCTTTAGGAAATTGTTATCGCAATTTCTCGGAAAATGGACCTGACAGTTCAGTAATATTCGATAAATAACGCGCCTTCCGTCTTTGCAACACATATTTCTCTCAGTTACTGTTTAAGAAAAATTTCATAGAACATTTCGCTTACTTTAAAGAATTTGTTCATAATATGTATACATGATAACTTGGTCAATGTAGGTGAGAATTAAATTTACATTATATATTTTCAAATTGTTGTCTAGCTCCTTACCTTTGTTCCACACAGTAAGATGTGTTGATGTTTACATTGCTCCTTGTATACTAACATATAGACAAACAATGTTAACATATATATTATTTTTCCACAGAAAACAGCAGTGTTGTAACCTGTAAGGAGTACGGAATTGAGGTGTAGAATGTGAATATAAAAATGCAAACATTTATCAAGATGCGATTGTACCTTCAGACAGCCTTAAGTAGTGCATAGGATTTTTTACTATATGCATGTGGTGCAGACTACTTCAGCGTCCCATGACGCCACATGTATCGCATGTGGGAGTAGCTACATTAAATTACTTTACGTTGATTGCAGCTGACCATTTGCAACGCTCTTTTGTTACTCCATTGCAAAAGTTAATTTAAAAAGATTCCATTGCATTGAAATTAAGAAAGGGTTTCGTTTATTACATTATAAAATATTTCACGAACATATCTACACCCTGAAAATGAATGGTCCAGCAACATATTTCAGAAAACATGTACATGTTTGCACGCATTGTGTTCATGAATTGAAGATCTGCTGCCTTTTTGCTACTTTATTATCTGTCTCGTTTTATTACCGGTTTTCAACAGACAAAGCCACATTTGGTTCTCAAAAACATATGCTATAGCCTATTAACCATTGTGTCTCAAACATGTTATATTGAATAGCAAACACATTGTGTTTTGGGCACAAGTATAGTTTATTTGAAACAAGCTACAAATACGTTATATTTGCATCCAAACAACAAAAATTACAGATTTTTCGGCGTGTATGTCGAGTTTGGGTTTGTTGAAATTATTAATAACATATCCACATATTACGGATGATACTGTCATAATGACCATCGTTCAAAAATTTTCATTCATTTTTATAAAAATTCTTCGTGTTTTTTTTTGTGCTTTGCAAGGCTTGTTCCGAAACATACATCGTAGGAACTTTTTAATCCTACCAAAATGCAGAACACAACATCTTGTTATATTCGCGAAATGCTGGCAAATCACCTTGATATTTACCTATATTTTATAATTTAGCATATTTTTGTTTAATTAAATACACGCTGAAAAACAACGGCCTCTGTAACATATTTTCCGAAACATATTATGCATGTAAAGGGTGTTTTTTCAAGCGCGATAGAACTTCAAATTGTAAAAAAATAACACAAAAAATTAAATTTTAATAAAGTTTTTTTTTATTCGAAAGATCAATACGTGGCATTAGCATTTGAAAATGATTTCAGGCATATGGGCACCGCGGCTGTTCTTGACGAAGCGCATTCTGGACGTCCAACTTTTGGCCACTTTTTCGAGCACTGCTGGCCGTATGTCACGAAGAACACGAACAATGTTGACCTCCAAGGCGTCAATTGTTGCTGGTTTATCAGCATAAACCAGTGCCTTCACGTAACCCCACAGGAAATATTCGAGAGGTGTCAAATCGCACGACCTTGGAGGCCAATTGACAGGTCCATTTCTCGAAATCAACTTATCGCCAAATTTTGATTTCAATAAGTCGATGGTTGCGATCGCCGTATGGCACGTAGCGCCATCCTGTTGAAACCACATCTCGTTTGGATCAATGTCATCCATATTTTCAAACAGAAAATCATTGATCATGGTGCGGTAACGATCTCCATTGACCGTAACGCGAGCTCCGGCCTCATTTTTAAAGAAATAAGGTCCGGTGATGCCACTTGCGTGTAAGCCGCACCAAACGGTGCAGTTTTCTGGATGTAATGGAGTCTGGAGGGTCTCTTGTGGATTGGCCTCACTCCATATACGGCAATTTTGCTAATTGACAAACCCGTTAAGCCAAAAATTAGCCTCATCGCTGAATACAGTTTGGCGATAAAACAACGGGTCAGTTTCCAACTGAGTTTTAAAGTAAATTTGGATAATTTGGCAGCGTCGTTCAAGCGTGAGTCTATTCATGATGATTTGCCAGTGTATACTGAAACAAATAATAGAAATTTAATTTTTTGTGTTATTTTTTACAATTTGAAGTTCTATCGGCCTTGAAAAAATACCCTTTACATGGTATCTTTGGAACACACTTCCACATTTATAAATAATTAATACAAAAACTAATAGATTTAAAGCAGCCCTTTTTACATTTATTTGCATTGAATGTATTATTTGGTTTTTTCATGAAATGAGAATCTGCTGCTCTTTGGCTTCTTCTCTCTCTCAGCTTTTTGTTTTCAGAAGGTTTCAGCTATGAGTTGGTTATCACTATGCATTGGTACACAAAGAAGATATTTATATTCAAATCAAGTTCATGCAAGCAAAGCGTGGATTAATTACTTGTGTTTTTTTATTACACTTATTTCACAAATGGTCCGACGTTCCGATTTCCTCAGTAAAGCCTCGGACAGACAAAGGGCTTCACGTTGTTTCCCTTTCCAGTTTCTTTCCTCAAAATCGTTTCTCTCGTTTATAAGAAACACGTACACAAAAACCAAAGTATCATCAC
Source organism: Phaonia tiefii (assembly GCA_963931995.1). Classification (NCBI taxonomy): domain Eukaryota; kingdom Metazoa; phylum Arthropoda; class Insecta; order Diptera; family Muscidae; genus Phaonia; species Phaonia tiefii. The sequence continues at coordinate 57,119,669 of OZ008368.1, read as the reverse complement.
AACCCTTCGTTTATTCTTTTTTCACTGATCAAGCGATATCCTCAGTCCGATGAACCATTGAAGACGGAATACGTGAAACTAAAAAAGCAATACATCTGGTAAAATACGAAACGCACATTCAGGAATATTCATGACTCACTGACTGAGAGAATAATGCAAAAAAATACAGATACGCTCTTACAAGATAGACTCTCTCGTTGTCCCTCTTTTATTTTACTGCTCTCGAGAGAGCATAGACAGCTGTATCTGTACCACAAGCATAAATACATATATGTTGCTCGCAAATACACATATTATAACATATTAATAATTGCGTCTCAAATATGTAATATTGAGTAGCAAACACAATGTGATTGGACACAAGTATATTATATTTGCGACGAGGTCCAAACACACTTTATACTTGCATCCAAACAGCAAAAAAATACAGATTTTCACCGTGTAGTCTTTTCTTCTGAGGAGCTTCAGCTAATGATTATTGCAGCAGATGTAGATATAAAGAGGAAGTCGATAGATGTGAGCACCTCCTATGCTCCTGACTTTTAGTTTTCGATCTAACAACATTTATAAAATGAATACAAATATTCTTAGGAGCTGTTTAAGTTGAACAAGTGTATTATCAAAGACCTACCAATACATCTCCCTACATTGTCACATACGACAGCTCCAGATAGATTTCTGTGAATTTCGACATCATATTTACTACGAGCTGTATAACCTTTATCCAAATAGGCTGATTATGTTGTTTAGATTCTGCCATTAGAGTTTTCAAAGAATAACCAGAGCAAAATGTATTAAAATACGTTATCAAAGTAAGCTTTAAATTAGGACGACCAATACTCCGTTGAAAGGATAAGATTTGAGTTGATCGATTTCATTGTCGGTATTGAAGGAAAAAATTTGTTCTCAGCAAACACGTTAATAGTGAATATATTCCAGCTATATATTTTCTCTATTTCCTTTTTGCTTAGTCCCGCATTATAGCTGTGATCTCCCTACTGTATGAGAATCATTGCTATAAATAAATAAACGGTTTCCCATAATATCCCATGTAGCAATTGGTGAGAGCTTCTCACAACCAGTGAGCTGTGTTTTTTCTATTTTTATACTCACTGATAATTTTGCAAAAAAATGATTTATCGCGCGCTTCAACTGACGACACCACAGCCATGAGTGTTACGTTCAATTTATACACCCTCAACCATAGGAATAGGGTTATAACTAGATACTGAAAATCCTGTAATGCATGGAAGGAATAATCCATATTCATATTCATATCTGTTCGTATGTCTGCCTGGCTGGTTGGTCATCACGTTGCCTGCCCTAAACCTTCACCAATCACAATTAAATTTCGTCAGTGGCCACTATGTGCCGAAATTTAATTTAGAGTTAAAAACGGTCGCTATATAACCAGGCTTTTTCTGGTACCTCCCATACAAATCGACATATTTTGTAAAACATTATATACCTATGATTTCTGCCATTGGTGAAATCTTTCAGGATTTCTGTTGTTTCTGCAGGTAGTGTCGAACATTCTCTAATCTACTGCCTTCTACTGTCCTACAATAATAACGTCTGCTAACACGTATCCTCAAATTATTTTTATTAATTAATTTATTTATTAATTTCCCACCTTAAATTACTTTCGACGACGGTCACCTCGCTTAGTGATGGCGACAGTAACGAGTATTTAGCCATGAAAAAGCTTCTCAAAATACCATCCGGAATCGGTGTAAAACTATAGGTCCCAATCAGTGAGTGCAAAACTAGAACGCGCACAGCTCACTGGTTGTGAGAAGCTCTCCCTTATCCCTTCATGGGATGTAACGGGAAAGCGTTTATTTATTTATTTTTTAACAGGTGTCCTTATTGCCAGCCACACAAGTACCGAGCAATGTTTGCACCGTAGTATAACATCTATATCGCCATGCCATAACGTAGTTTGCGTTCTCTTTTTTCTGCGTTTTACCTAGGTAACACATGTTGCTACGTATATCATTAATTCAATGTTAAATATGATTTTTTTAACTTAGCAATAAATCATAAAGTATACCTGTCGTAAAAGGATAAAGGATGGCTGTCATTATGTGTAGGGTACAGTACTCTTTACTGAGGAAAGTCCTTGAGAGAGTTAAGGGTAATAGTTTACAATAAAAAAAAGGGGTTATGTCTATTAATACTGTAGGGTACAGTACTCTTTACAGAGGAAGGTCCTTGAGAGAGTTAAGGGTAATAGTTTACAATAAACCAATGGGTTATGTCTATAGTGTACAAAAATTTCAGTGCACATTTTAGTTTGTAAAGCTACTCTTTTTTAGTGCGCACTAAAAGTAAAAGTTCGTGTTCGAGTGATTGTTAAAGGGTCTGTCGAATACCTGCATATCATTCCTAGAAAAAATCCAACGTTTGTGTTGTTAAACAGACAAACAGAAGGACATAGCTGGGTCTTGTTCAAATGTTACAAAAATGAAGAGAACACAATTTAATAAAGCCGCCAAGTAAAAACAGGATGAGGCACTGTGTATACACCTCATTTTATCTTATAGTTATGATTATACAATTTCATAACTGACTGTTTCACTAACCACACAAACAAATAACCAACTAAAAAAAATTACAGCAGACAGTTGTCCCTGCAGGCTGTGTCAGAGACACGGCCATTAAGTTTAACGTAGAATACGCCATCCGATAAGACAGAAAACACATATAACAATAAATTCATGTTTTCTGTCTTATCGGATGGCGTATTCTACGTTAAACTTAATGGCCGTGTCTCTGACACAGCCTGCAGGGACAGTCCGTGGCCGAAGGCCTCGGACAACTGTCTGCTGTAATTTTTATATTTACCAACGGCATTTGATTCAAGTCCGTTTAAAAAAAAAATATTATGTTCAATTTTTTTAAACTTAATTTAATTTATGTATTTTAATTAACATTTTTGATTGAAATAAGTTCTGCGAATATTGAGAGGGCCGCCCTAATATTAAAAAAGGTTTACCTTATCGAGTCTTCGCATTAGCATTCGAGCGTTGTGTGAAATCTTTACGCTTTACAATTCAAAATTAATGTTACAACAGCTTTATTGAAGCTTTCGCAAAAAAGCTTTATTACGTTAGCTTACTGTTTGTTTCACTTTTTACTAGATACATGTTGCCAAGCAACATTAGCTTGCTGTTCGTTTCACTTTTTACTAGATACATGTTCCTAAGCAATGTTGAGCAACCAAAAACACTCAACCAAACACCACACATATGTTTGAGTGTGTGTGTTTAAACAATTTTCATTTGAGAAATTAAAATACTAGAAATATATCAACCAATATGAAATGTATATCAAACGAAAGATAACATCTTCATTTACCAACAAAAAAAATTTTAAAAAAATGCATCTAGCCGTTTCCTCAAATACAATGAAATAAAGATTACAACAATAAAAACCTGACATGACTCCTCATACCGTAAGGTAAGACGTATTCTACGTCAAAATTACCAAATAAAACGTTACAATATTTATTCCTACAATTTTTGTTTTAAAAATAAATGCATCTTAAAAATATCCACATAATATTGAACAATGTACCCCTAGGACTCTGTCTAGGGGAATTCATTGGAGATGTTACGATAACCAAGAACATAGTGGAAGTCCGTTGGCGCAGTTGTCAAGGAATGTGATTGCATGAAATTACATTTTGTCTATAATATCACCTGAGGTTGGTTCATAAACTTGTGTGTAAATATTGTCATTATTGTCCTTCGCATTCACCTTGCCGACAACTATGTAACTACAGTATAGTATGGATCATTTCATTATTCTATGAATTCCATGCCTGAATACATCAGTAAATTTTATAGTGCACCGACATAAGGAACCTCAATGCATGTGCGTACTTGTCATGGTATTCGCGTTTGTGTTTCAATGTATGTAGCAGTTTCTGTCTCCTTGTTCCTTCATCTCTAGGGTTTCTATGGAACATTTAAAGGACTTTGTTTTGGTTTACATCTTATTCTACATTTAAACGAAAAGTCTCTGCCTATTAGCAATGATAGGAAATGATGTTGAAATGTGTTAAATATGTTAAAATCTCTCAAGCAACAAGAGAACTTTGTAAAGAAATCGTATTATTTTAAGGAAACATTATAGAATTCTTTGTCGCACTCTTTTCTCAGCAGGCTATCTGTTCGCTCTCAGCAAAGGGTTGCCAAGCTCCAATTTTTGTAGTAATTAATAAATTCTCATTTATATCGATTATCCCAAGTTCTTTTTGTACGTTTTTAGGGGATAAATAAAGTTTTATCAGAAATCTAACTCATTTTATCTTATTATACAGCCTTTTAAGTACCAGAATCTACTCTTAAGTCCAAAGCCTTTTTTGACACACTAGGTCGCTTTTCTGGGAGAAGGTCACATATATAACGGGTTTTTCAACAGAGACGCTACAAAAGTAAATCGATAGGGACGGCAAATGACGCCATATTTTTTCCCGCTCTTTTGACATTTCTCTGCAGTAAGTTTTGCCATTTCATCCTGGAAAGATATGCGAGGCAACAACGAGTCGAAATTATTAAAATTTGCTACCGAAATTTGGAGTCAGTGGCCTCAACTTTAAGAGCGCTACGTCCAATTTATGGTCGTCATAATCGTCCTACCAGATCAACAATTGAGCATCTAGTGGAAAAATTTGAATCCACAGGCACAGTACAAAATATTCCCGTGTCAGTCAGAGAAAGAAGTGCCCGTAGTGTCGAGAATATTGCTGCCGCTGAGGCTTCAGTTTAAGAAAGCCCAAATGCGTCTCTCACATGTCGTTCTCAAGCGTTGGGCATCTCTGTGATATCGTTGTGGCGAATTTTGCGAAAAGATCTTGGCATACATACTTACAAGATCAAATTGACGTAAGAACTGAAGCCGCTTGACCAACATAAGCGTCGTATGTTCGTGAATTGGGCTGAGCAATAACTTGAAAATGATTCGGATTTTCATCGGAAAATTATCTTCAGCGATGAGGCTCATTCTGGCTGAACGGCTTCGTCAATAAGCAAAATATGCGTTATTATTGAGACAGCAATCCACACGTAATCCAAGAGTCATCATTGCATCCCGAAACAATTACGGTTTGGTGCGGTTTATCGGCCGGCAGCGTCATTGGGCCGTACTTCTTCCGTGATGATCAAGACCGGCACATTACTGTGAATGCGAATCACTACCGTTCAATGATAACCGAATATTTCTGGCCCCAATTGGCCCCAATATGGACTTGGAGGACATGTGGTTCCAACAGGACGGCGCCACAAGCCACACAGCGAATGCCACAATCAATTTATTGGAAATTGATGAACTTCGTACGATGAACTTCGTCGAAAATTGGGTTCAGCGTCTGGACTTCTGCAAGCGTGCCCGTGGTGGTCATGCAAAAGAAATCGAGTTCCATACATAATGGCATCGAACGTACTTGCACAGGAATAAAGAATTTCATTGGTATCTAAAACCGGTTTTGTTTTATTTAAACAAATTTTGTAGCGCTCTTATTGTAAAACCCGTTACATTTTTCATATACATTTAATTATTCAAAAATATTACGAAACTTGAGTCGCGAATTATTGTTTTGAATTAAATTGGGAGCGAGCAGGATTCTAAAATCTCTGAAAATAAAGATTCGGCTTCCCATCTAGAAATAAAAAGATTTAAATCTTCAAAGAATTAAAAATTAAACTCCCTTGCCGATTTAAAGCAAATCGAAAATGAGTGGCTCTCCCTACTCTGGATTTACCTAATTGCATTCTTAGAACTGGCAGCTTGTACTGCAGCAATTTCCTTTATCTAATTTCCCTTGAGTAATTTTTCTAAATATTTCTTATACGATGTCAAGTATTTCGTCATAAACTTTGTCTTCGTAAGAGTCACCATACACTAAAACATTAAGCCATATAATCTTTTATCAGTGTCATCTTAAAGTTTTTGTCAAAACAAAAGGAGAGATGGAAAAAAATCACTACATCATCCAATATCTATGTTAGACTATATGGAAATAATAAAAAAATATCATCAATTCCTTAAAATATCATCAATTTCCTTATCGCTAGGTTTTGTGTCTAAGCCAGTTTAACTTTTGACGTTCAAGTTGTTGCAGTTGTTTTTGAGTTTTTCAATTTGCCTACGTCCTTATTAAAGTTAAATTTTATTTAGTTTCCTGTTTCTCAGTTGAGATGACATGAGTTGAGCATTAAGCATTGCTGGAAAAAAGATGAACAATATAGGAACAACAACGACCGCTAAGACCAAAGCGGCATTAAAACGGCTTTCAATAGTCGACAAGCTGTGAAAATGTATCGAGGAGCAGTCACAAAAACAGCGGGAAAACCGGAAAGTACTACATCTAGGATTATTATAACATTTCGTTGCACTCCTCGCCGCCGAGTGGCATTTGTTGGAACTTTCGCTGTTTTTCACTTTCTTGTTTTTATTATCCTCAAGCATTGAAAAAATAGGTACTGAAAAAGGCACAAAAAGAACAAAAATAAAGTCGAATGTTGGAACGAAAGAAGGAAAATCTTTTGAATCCCTTCAATAATAAAAAAAAAATCCAATGAGTGTTCGAACTCACGGGCGATGTGTTAACACCTTTTTGCTACACGGTACCTGTTCGATTTCTATGAACACATTCGTAAATGTTACATTGGAAAATAAAAAACAGCGTTCAATCATATGATGACGTTACAGTTAAATAATATTAATACTTAAAATTATTTAAAGACCCAGTGCAAGCACATGTGTCATTATTTTCTTGCTCAATACTTTTTGTTTTATTCCCACAAAACTCAAAGAATGCAAAGCAACAGACACTTGTACATACATACATACATACATTGTTATATTCGTACTATATAACCGAAGATCAACATAAAATACTTTTTTAATATTACTCCAAATTAATACTCCAAATTAAAACACTTCAATCTCGGCTCGCCGATATCGGATCGCCTTAATTTTTGGCCTAAACTCTTCGTCGAAACCCGCACTAGCTTTTTAATCCAAAAATTAATAAAATCGGCTATGAATTTCCGGAGAAAATCGCGTGGGAAAATTATATGAAAATCGCCCAATAATCACTTTCAATACCGACTGCCAAGCAACGAACAAACAAACGATGATTTACTCTTACAAACCTAACACTTGCGTATGGATTAAATTTATAGTTTACTGCCCTAGAGGCGCGCGTATAGATGTTAACACATCAAAAAAACACAAATAAAGGGTGAAAAAGAGAAACAATGGAAACTGCGAGGTGCAAGACGAATGGAAAACCGCATACATTCTCAACAGACGGCTAAAAAAATGCAGCGACAAACAGGAAACAAAAGTTAATTTTAAAATACAAATTAAGACGTAAAAATTCCGCAGTAAAATTTCTAAAATGTGTGGCTGTGCATGTTTTATGCAAGCGAAGTTGAGCATGATGTTACTAGAATGATTTATTTTCCTTTAACACAAAGTTAAAATAAATTTTCCTTTAACATAAAGTTAAGCATACCTTTGTGTTTTTCTTTTACAAATATTATATTCTACGAAATTGTACAATTTCCAACTGAAAGGTTGAATAACGTAACGTCTTTATACCATACAAATGTAGCTATAAAAAAAACTTAATATATTACTACGGAATGGAATTATTCAATGGACCTGAAGTTCGTTCTTTGCGGTTTTGTGAAATCATGGGTTTATGCGAATAAACCAGAAACAATTTGTGAGCTCAAATCAGAGATCCAACGAGTCATCGGTGAGATAAAGCCACATTTCTATGGATAAATCATGGAAAAAGTCATGAAAAGAGTAATGGCCTGTCGTCTGAGCCGTAGAGGCCATTTGACGATATTTTTATGCCATTCGTAATAGGAACATATCTTCCTTACAATCCAACAAAAAAAAAATTCAACTATCTCAAAAAATATATTTATTACACATCGCATTAGTTTCCATCTATGAGGCCAAGGTAACAAGATACACTTAATTTGAATTTATTCCAATGGAATGGAATGGAATGAAATGAGATGGAATGAAATGAGATGAAATGAAATGAAATGAAATGAAATGGAATGGAATGGAATGCAATTAAATGAAATGGAATAGAATGAAATGGAATAGAATGAAATGGAATAGAATGAAATGGAATAGAATGAAATGGAATATAATGAAATGGAATGAAACGGAATGAAATGGAATGAAATGGAATGAAATGGAATGAAATGGAATGAAATGGAATGAAATGGAATGAAATGGAATGAAATGGAATGAAATGGAATGAAATGGAATGAAATAGAATGAAATGGAATGAAAAGTAATTAAATGTAATGAAATGGAATGAAGTGGAATGAAACGGAGTGAAATGGAATGAAATGGAATGAAATGGAATGAAACGGAATGAAATAGAATGAAATGGAATGAAACAGAATGAAATAGAATGAAACTGAATGAAATAGAATGAAATAGAATGAAATAGAATGAAATAGAATGAAATGAAATGAAATAGAATGAAATAGAATGAAATTAAATGAAATAGAATGAAATAGAATGAAATTAAATGGAATGAAACGGAATGAAACGGAATGAAATAGAATGAAATGTAATGGAATGAAATTAAATGGAATGAAATGGAATGAAATGGAATGGAATGGAATGGAATGGAATGGAATGGAATGGAATGGAATGGAATGGAATGGAATGGAATGGAATGGAATGGAATGGAATGGAATGGAATGGAATGGAATGGAATGGAATGGAATGGAATGGAATGGAATGGAATGGAATGGAATGGAATGGAATGGAATGGAATGGAATGGAATGGAATGGAATGGAATGGAATGGAATGGAATGGAATGGAATGAAATGAAATGAAGTGGAATGGAATGAAATGAAATGAAATGAAATGAAATGAAATGAAATGAAATGAAATGAAATGAAATGAAATGAAATGAAATGAAATGAAATGAAATGAAATGAAATGAAATGAAATGAAATGAAATGAAATGAAATAAAATCAAATGAAATGATATAAAATGAAATGAAATGAAATGAAATGAAATAAAATCAAATGAATGGAAGGAAATGGAATGAAATGGAATGAAATAGAATCAAGTGGAATTAAATGGAATGAAGTGGAATAGAATGGAATGAAATGGAATAGAATGGAATGATATAAAATAAAATGAAATTAAATGAACTGGAATGGAATCAAATGGAATGGAATGAAATGGAATTGAATGAAATGAGATGAAATGAAGTGAAACGAAATGGAATGGAAAGAAATGAAATGGAGTGAAATGGAGGAAAATGGAATGGAATGAAATGGAGTGAAATGGAGGAAAATGGAATGGAATGTAGTGGGATGGAGTAAAATAGAATGTCTTGGATAATATTAATTTTGTATTAATTTTATATCCCAAAAACAAATGACATATTTTTGAATTTATAATAACGTTTAAATATTCAGATTTAAAACAGTTAACCTATATGAGAACCAGGGTTTTAAAATTTTTTGAAAAAACATCCAGCAAATGGTTAATATTGTTGAAACAGGGTAACCGGTTCTACTTTTTGTGTTTGGACACCCTAATTAAGACCCTAATTATATTCCATTTGAATAACCTTCCATTTAAAACTGGGTTAAGACTCAGTGCAATGCTATTCCGAAAGTAATACTTAGTAGACCCTTCATACTTCCTGTATTGGCAAACAAAAAAAGAAGAAAAATCATAAAGTGTTTTCAAATAAAGCGAAACTTTTATTTTTCTAACTACTGCCAAACAAGTCAGCATTCTGCAACCACAAAATTTCACACGTTAATTTTGTAAAAGATTAGCCATTTTGTCTGATTTAATGATACATGCACAATAGATGCTTACCTTTGCTCTCAGTTACATACATTGTGTTTATAGGTTTTGATATATGTATTTTAATTCTTAGAAATCCTGCTTTACTTTCGCAACATTTTTAAGATTTATTGGCTTTAAATTTTCTTAATTCTGATGAGATTGCTTTATAGTTTTTATTTAAAACTTTTTTTTTTTATTTACTTGATTTTTTAGTCCAAGGCGCACCAAACAAATAAATTTGAATCACTTTATCGAATACGTGACACTTTTTCCCAAAGACATTAGATGTGATTGTTCTTTGAACTGGGTGAAAAATTAAAACACGCTCTGCTCAACCGCCACGTAACCACATTATTAACACAAATGCTCAATCTCTCAATGTTATGATTTCAAACACAGTTTCTGTTATGCAGGGTAAAACGTGTAAAAATATGTGAAAATTTAACATTTTCACACAATATTCAAGAAGCCAAGCACTTTGCCAAATATGTAGGTCACACGTTTTTAAGGGAATATCACCCTGATTACGGCTTCACAATGCAAACATTTTACCCCAAAAATATTCGCTGACTACTACAAAAAAGGGAATCCATTTTCCTCGTTATGTTCTTTGAATATACGGGCTTTATTATTTGCTTGTATCTTTGAACACCCAACACTTCCACACTTTTTCGTTAAGCCGAGTTGTATGCGCTCGAAATAATTATTCCATTTTTTTTTTCAATAATGAACAGATAAACTACGAACGCTATCACAACCTCGAGCGGCGAACTGCAGCGCAAAACTGGCTCGATAAATAGCAATGAACGTGGGGAATGTTGCAAAAAGAACAAGTTCTTGTAAATGGTGGTGAAATGTAAACGTTAACAGTTTGACCTAAACGCTACTCAATTTAACGATGTCTTTGAGAACGAATGCAGGAGAACAAACGAGAGAACATGGCGAGAAACGTAGCACATACTTACAAAACTAGCTAGAACAAAAACACATGTGAGAAGGCTGCTCTTACACAGTATTTTTTACAAGCTCTTGCTCATCAGTGTTTCTATTTTACCCCTTTCGGAAATTAGAATTTTCCTTATTTCTAATTACTCTGTTGTCCGCACCCCCTAGTAGTTATTAGACAATGGAAGTGGGTTTTGCGTTTTGTTTTGCTAACATTGTGCCAGCAACAGTTGGTTTATGGGAACACTCTTTTAGAGAGAACGGGTATTATTTTCAAACGATGATGAAAGAGAGGTTAAACAAAGCGTTATCAATTCTATTCATATGTTTTTAATGTATGACAGACATTTTACTGTTATACACGTGCTGTGGGCTAAGAATGATGTCTTAAATTTTACCCGATGGGGTTTAGTTTTTTGGCTTGCCATATTATATTGCACTATAGAATGGTTCAATAAAAACTGTTATACTGTAAGGTAGATGTGATACATTCAAAGTTTCTCCGTTGGTGAATAATCAAAGCAGGTGGATTAGAAGTTGCGGTTATAATAAGATTGTTGTGGTTGTGGTCAGTTGACAAAATAACATTGTATAACAACTATGTGGTGAAAAATTTCAATTATATATTTGGAATTTTTTTGTTGGGTTAACTTTCCATATTGTGTTATAAAATAGTTACGTGTTATCTGTAATACTTGCATAATGATACTTTAAAAGAGGTGCAGTATAGGATGAGGTTTTAAAGAAAAAAAAGTGTTATTTTTCGCATTTACTAAATATTTTCAGCCAAAAATATTTTCTTTAGAATGCAGTAAACTTACTTCTAACGTACAAAAGTATTATATTCGCATGATATATTTTTATTTGAAAAAAAATATTAAAATAAATCAAGGCAAATTAATTTGCAGGTTTTTTTGTGATTTGTTGCGGCTGTATAAATGGAAGTAACAAACATTATTTTGCAACCTCACTCGCGTACTTGGAAGCATTAAGGTAAGGCATTAAGTTTTAGCAACTTACATTATGATTTATTTCGAGCAACCAAATATGAAACACGTAAGTAATTTTGTAAATTTCATCACAACTTTGATATTGCGACATTAGGTGGTGGGGTTGGTGGGCTACCAAACTACCATCCTGTCACTTATCGGTTTCCTGATGTGGTTCACTCGCTAACCAGTAGCTGCGAAGTAATACTCAACGAGGAGATTAGTTTAGGGGGATTTGGTTTAGTAGTAAGTCGCCAGGGGCGAAGTGAAAGTTGGTGTGCACATGGACAGGAATTTAGTTCCGGCGCCAAAACCGTAGCTCATGCTGCCCCAGTGGCCCCTGCTATTTACTATTTATTTATTTATTATTTATGGCGATAAAATACACATTTTATACAGGGTGTTATGCGGCACGTGCCTAGTGGATGGTTGGCAGCCAGGGGGAAATACCGGCTATCTCTTAACTTGAGCCTCTTTGAAACCGTGCCGAAGATTAATTGTGGTCTTGTCAAAGACTGGGCGAACCTGGTCGATACTGTTGAGCCCCAAAACACTAGTGGACTTGTGAGTTGGTCCGGCGGAGACGAAGTCGCAAGAAGAATATGAACAACTTAAAACAAAAACAAGATAATAACATGGAGATGAGGTACGAGCCGAGGCACGTCTCGGAAGATGATCTTTTGGCTATCAAAACCCTCCAAACTCCAGCAAGGGTGCTTTAATCAGAAATGTAAATGTGACAAAATGTACAAGCAGTCTTCTTATAAACAAATGTAGAGCCGATAAAAGAGCGGCGGTTACTTTCTGAAAAAGATTGAAGCAAATAAGCAGGCTGGAAAAACAGACCCCCTGATGAGAAAGATAAGGTGGAATGTAAGAAAGTAGTGGAGATTTACGAGCACCATCCATCAACAAGGAATATTACGGAGAATGGACAACTTTATCCAAAATGGGGCCGGTCCGTAGATGAGGCCAGCACAGTAGCCTTGGTTAAGAGGCCGAAGTATGTGAAGGAGTCAAGCAGAGCCAATGCGGATGCAGCCAAGGATGAGCTTTCCCTCGGCTTGGTTAATAAGAATAACCAGAAAAATCTGCAGGTCGGAGAGTTTTGTGGGGGGAATATAGATCGTCTTATGGCCAATTCCTCTGGTCTGCCACCCACTTTCGACTTGTCCCTAGTGATCAGGGGCTGCAGGGTAATCAGGTGCGATGATGTGGCCCCAAGGATTCTCGTTTGCAATACTTTGCAAAGATTAGCACTGCATGGGAGGGTTTGAAACTCACTCGTGGCCCATCTGGGGCAATTCCGTGGAGACTATGATCTTGCATCAAGTTGCCAAAGTTATCTGGGATAAGTAATGAGAAGCTTATATCGGTAGATAAATTGAAGAATCCTCTGATCAAAGATGGACGATTGGAAGGTGCGACGTAAAGCCAAACAAATGTAGCTTGGGCTGTCTATTACTTATCCGGAGGCGGACCATAGAAGAGCTGCTAAAGCTGGGATATAAGCTGAAGTTCAGCATAAGATATGCTAAAATCAATATGTTCTCAAAAACAGCCACACAAAATACGATGGACGAATATTAGATGAATGCAAACCCACAGTCTCCCATTAGAAAAGGACAAGACTGACGACGCAAGTCAAACATCTCTCACCTTAATCTGAGACGTAGCACTTTGCCATAAGACAACATAAGCGTTCTTATCAAGGAGGAGGACATAGACTTATGCATGTTGCAAGGGCCATACGTAAGTGGTAGAGCGAGGTAGATGTCTTAAAAGATCCATGAAACTAATGATATACCAAGGTATTGTATTCTAGTTGAAAAAAATATTAATTCTTTTTATAATCCAGATCATAGTTAACAGACTTGACAGTTGTCTACAGGATGGGTACAAGGGGACATGAGACATTAATGGCGTCTGTGTACATGGTGCATATCAAAGACTCCCCCCGACAAGTTGAGAAATGTTGTGGTTACAGCTGCCAAGCTCTGCAGAAAGATAGAAATCTGTCAACAGTGAAAATAACAGCATGCGTTATGCTGCTCTCCATACGATGATGAATTTGCTTCAGATTGAATTATTTGCTATGACTTTAGTGGCTTTGCGGTTTATAGAACTGAAATGTTGGATGCCACAATGTAGGCGAAAAAGAAGCCGCGGATGAAGTAGCCAAGAAAGCTTCAAGTGGAAATGCGTATAGACGAAACGTGACTGAAAGGCCTCCTAGAGTGGTGGGTAACGTGATTGATCGCCACTGCCATCAGGAGCCTAGATATGACGGTAAGACAACACAGTCCCTGATGACTCTGAACAGGAATACAATAGCAAGATTGATATCTGTCATTCCGGGATTGGAGACGATTGGAGACATTCTGCGAGGTTAGAATACAAAACAGGCAGCACTCTTCTAGTTGCTACGACAAACTTAAGGTGATAACATTTGAACACTATCTTCTACAGTGCCCAGCCTTAGTAAATATAAGGAGGGAATCTTTTGTAAAGCCCCGTTTGACGAAACACAGGAACTGGGCTGTATTGAACTCAGTCTACTTCTAAGCAATATTAATATATGGTATTAAATGTGTATACATGGTTAAGCTCATTCAATTATGGGCGCAGTCTTTTCTATATTTTATTCTTCTTATCTTCTGTCTTCCGTTGCTATTCAGAAGGGCGTCACTGCTACTAGGGTGAGCTTCCTTGGGAGGACACTACAGTTATTCTAACCTAACTTAGGCGCCAGGATGGTGAATCGTCCATATAAGTGGAACGCACAACTAGTATATCGGAAGCTATTAAATCTTGGCATCAAAGACAGTAACAACACGTATTGAGGGTCCGTATTGGGGTGACGTTGGCACACGAAACGTGGACAGTAAAACGTTGGGTGGTATGTGTAATCTGTATAGATATTTTCTGTGGCAGCCATGAGTTGTCAGAATCTGCGAGAGGTAACTATTGGTATCCCTAAGTTACCTTTGCAAAATCTAGGAGTAATAGCGTGTGTCCGATTCATTCCCAGCGCGACTGCTAAATGACAGTCGAAGCTATTTGCTCGTTTCTTGGTATGTGGGCTCTATGAACATGTTATCCGGTTTTTTGGCTAAAATTTTCTTCCCACTTTCTGGCTGGTAATTTTGTTGTTATGACGCCAATATAAACTCGTGCAGTGAAATTGTGCTGAAACTGCTAATTACCTTCAGTGCTGTAAGGAAGCAGTTCGACGATAACTTATTGCTACGGCTCATACTGGAGAAGTGTTGAGGATAACTGAATTGATCACCGCTAATAAATTACATCGTGCAAGTTTAGGTCCCTAATATTGGGAAGAATTTTACAGAGAGCATTTTCGCGCCTTCTCGCCTCCATGAATTATGTGTTTATTGATGGTTAATCTGTTATCAAGTCCAAATGATGGGATATTTAAGGAAGCGGTAAAATGTTTTTTCGTAATTTGATCTCTATAGTCTTGCTACCAGCTATTAGTTTGCCCTGTGTGGGTAGCTAGTTCAAATCTCGCTGACTCAAGCTGCACTTTCTGCTAAATAAGCATAGTCATAGTATCTGGTACTTCAGGTAACTGTTTGGATACTGTTACTATTTCCATGCCAGCAGCCAATCACTTAATTGTTGCTCCTGACGGTAGGAGGAGTCTTAGTACTCCATCATTCAAGCATGTAAGTAAATTGTGATGGCACTAATGTCTGACTGTATACTTATTACCTGTTTCATTACATTTCCCTTGCCAAACTCTGTCTGAATCAGATCAAATCAATCACAAACAAATCAACATTCTTGTATGAGTTTATTATGGAGAACTAATTCGCACAAGGCAAATACGATTGCCTAAAGTATGTTGACATCATTAAATTGCTATCCGTTCTATTTGGAAATCATAATTATCATATTCGTGTTATCCGCACCCGGCGGTTGTCAATAGTTACTGCAAGATATGCGCTCTATTTGGTACCTTCTCTTTTTACTACCTCTCTCCGTGTTGATTCCACTAATAATTTTAGTTCTTATTGACATTTGCCGTAACACAAACTAACAGGAACGGCGTTCCAGTTATTGAATACTCTTACATGTTTCAATATAACAGAGTAATTTCACATAGAACTGTCATTCTTCTCATTTGACATTTCCTTTTACACTATTTATTTGACGTAAATTGACCTACACCAAGAGGAATTACAAAAATGGTTGAACCTAAATATTACCTGTCGTTTTTGTAAAAACCTGCGAATTTTAATCGTATATTGGAACATTATTTTTCATTTTAGTGATAGTATATACTTGTCGCGTATTTAAACAAACAGTTTAACGCAGAAATCAAAATTCCGTTGCGGATTAATTGTTGGTTAGTTTGGACCATTGCCTCTAGCTGGTGTTGTTATTACTCTACTCAACATGTAATCGCCCATCTGCAACACACCAAATGTCATCAATTTACCGAGAGAATTGTTACCTCTATACGTCTTTACTCTATGTTGAATTTGAATGTTGGTGTGTGAATATATTGACTACATTCAATACAAAGTATGACAACATATTGATGTTAAGATTTTGTTGCACACACAAATATATTTGATTTGACAGTTTCCTACTATTTCTTTGAATCTTGTTAATACTTTGTTTTCCATATTTTTGGATCTGGTCGAGTGTTGAAGGAGCAATCCAAAATATGTATATAGAGGCCGCCGTGCAATTTTTTGAGCGAAGAGTCGCCGCCGTTTTCATCGGCTTATACGGACTGGAAACGCGAGTCAGCTAAACAGCAACGCATCCGACAATCGTTTTCTCATTTAGGATACAGTGTGTCACCATTTCACTCAACCATCAAAAAATAATAATTTTTGTAAATGCTTCTGGAAGCAATAATGCCATTATATCATTTGGAAAACGATGACAAAAAGCAAAACAAAAATCACTGGATTTTTTACTATTATGACCAAGAGCTGCTGATGGAGAAGTATTCAGCGGGGGAATGCTGCACTGTTCTAAGCAGCGGTGGAGTAGGTGCAATTGAAATATTTCGGGCCACTGTATGTCACAATCAAACTAGTATTAAAATACTACAACAAAAAATAAATGAGTGTTCGAACTCACGGGCAATGTGTTAACTCCTTTCGTTACACGGTACCTTTTCGATTTCTATAAATGTTACATTGGATAATAAAAAAAGAATTTGTTTGTGCTGAAGGCTCTCTTACTATTGCACTTTAATTTTTCGTACATCTGCTTTAACATTAGATGTAATATTATAAAAAATAAATAAAACAATATTTTGCTCACTGAAATAATTGTTTTTGATTTGTCAATTACAGAGCGACGACAGAAGTATTGAATAGTATAGAGACCTTATTGCACTCTTTTTCCGCTCTCATGTAGAGAGTGTGAGCAAAAGAGCATAAGCGAGTATTTTTCTCTTTATAAAATATTTCAATATAAATGCACCATTTCGACAATGTTGTTAAATAAAATAGTACAAAAGGAATAAATGTTTCAAAAGGCACCAATGTTTCACATGCAAATTATAAATGGACCAATTTATGACAAGAATAATACGTTTTGAATCAGTCGCCTGATATTTCCAGTGCTTTTGAATAATACAATTCGTTCCATGAGTTCTCTATACTATTCAATACTCTTTGGCGACGACGACCTGCTTGTTTATTCGCTGCCACTACATCAATACCATCATACTTATTTTCAGGCGGAGACTATTGTTGTATAACAACCTCGTACGTGATGCTAACGCTGTGTGTTGCTTGCATGTGTTGCCTTTAATAGTTCGCCCTACCCGTGTCAATAGATGTTAATATATCAAAACTTTTGTCCCATAAAAACCCAAGAAGTGTTTGGGCAGAGCTTCTCACAACAAGTGAGAAGTGCCGGTTAACTGATTTGGATCTACAGTTTTACACTGGTTGTTATCGGTATTTTTGAGAAGCTTTTCCATGGCTAAATAGTCGATAATATCGCTGTCACTCAGCGAGGTGACCGAAGTCGAATGAAATGTAAGGTGGTCTGAGCGCACGGATGAAACCCACGTACTCATGTACAAGAGCAGCGCACACTACGTTTTCACCACCGACGGCGACTTTGTTTTTTTGTAATAGTTAATATTATTTTCTATAGATTCTTATTTTTCCCACCCCAACGGATAATTAAATTAAGTGACGGTGCGTTCAATCGAAAATTATAATTTTCCTAGGTTAATCTGAGGTTTTGATCTATAGATGCCTTGAAACCGGCATCACTTTTTTTACAAAAATCTCTAACACATATTTGCGTTTTACTTCCTGTGGCGGCAATGAGGTTATTATTTTTGTGATTGGATGCACCGTTTGCGAGCTATAGCCATATTTTATTTTTGCGATTTTCTTATTATGGCGTTTTTTTTTTTTAATTCTTTAACTCGACTGGAGCACTTTATGAAAAATTTTCCAAAACCTTTGAAAATGAGTTATATTTTAATTCAACGCTCTGGTTCCGAGATATTGGCATGAGGGCATTTTAGTGATTTTTGGTTCGAGAAATTTTGAGTTTTAGCGATTTTCTCTCAAAAAAATTGATGCCGTATTGGGTAGAGCCTCCAATGGAGTAAAAAATTATAATTTTTGAGATCGGAAGCACCGTTTCCGAGTTATAGTAATTTTCTTATTTTATTTTGGAGATTTTTTAAAAAAAATCTTCCATAAGAATTGTACCACTAGACAGGGTGACTCGGGAAGTTCCGGACAAATTTCTCCAGCGTATTCCTTGGCTCATTTCATGAAGAAAAGTCCACTAGGACCATGTCCGAAAATGCAAGGGTCCGAAATGGCAGCGGGTTAAAAATTTTCGGATTGTTGGTCGGAGGGTAGTAGGGTAAAGTTGCTAACTTCTGAGCCAGAGGTCGGGTTTTTGGGCTTGTTGGAAAGGTCTTTAAGAGGCCTTTCAGAATCAATAAAAACAAGTAGGAAAAAGTCAAATCGCCGAGATACAGAACTTTCGGAAAAAATGGAAAAAAAATTCACATAACCTCAATTTGCTCCGCCAGATGGAAGGTAACTTATGTTGAAAGATAGTCATACCTCTTACCTTTCCAAAATGACCTAAACTAAGTCCAGAGGTCATACTGTTCCAAAGTTATGACCATTTTACTGAAATCGTTTGTTTTTGTTTTTGAACCCGCTACCATTTCGCACCCTTGCATTTTTGGACATGGTCCTAGTGGACTTTTCTTCATGAAATGAGCCAAGGAATACGCTGGAGAAATTTTTCTGGCACTTCCTGAATCACCCTGTACGTAAAGAACAAATGGAGGCCTGACAGAAATATCGAATTAAGTACCACAAACATTATTACTATGAGCTCACCAACGCTTGAAAATTAGGTGGAAGCGAAAGTCATTAGAAAACTGAAGAGAAAAGGGTATTTTTGCAGGTGAGACCTGTACAAATACTTTTAGGTCTTGTAAAATTGGGTTAAATGGGATTTACAAAAACACCTGGCAAACGCTTTAAGATATTCCTCTGTTAATAAAATGTATTTTTTTTTATCAGCAATGTCATTAATTTGTTAATAAAGTAAAAAAGATTTTTTTAATATGCGTGTTGGAATCTCTTAGATTATTCCGATATTAAAAAAGATCGTGTAACGATTTTTACCAACCTAATTAAAATTCATTTGAACTGTGATTTTCTGTTATGAAAGAAACTAAAAATTTAAATAATCGTCCGATAATTCAGTTAGAATTAGAATCAATAATCATTGTCTTGCATTTGGCATATAATTGATATCATTTATAAAACATATTTATGCTAATATTTAAAGTTTTCACATTAGCATTGCGCGTCAGTAGCGGGGCAAGTAAAGACAGTTCAGTTTCCGGCAATGTCATAGTATTTAACGGACCGTTGCATTTGCAGTCATCAAGCACTTTTTTACTTGTATTGTGGAAGTGAGGAAAAATTTTCTCGTAATCTTTATACTGTGGTATGTGTATATCATTCATTCCATGAGAAAACGCCACAAATCTGACCGAAGGTCTTCCGATTTTCTTCAAATTTTGCACGAAGAGACTCTATGGATCCAAATATACACTTGCGTTTTTAGATTTTTAAAATTATTAAAGATCGCGATTTTATTAGCGTTTTTCATTTTTCAAAAAGTTAAAAAAATGGAAAAAGTAGTGAACTTTGAAGAGCCACATTTCCATAAGTGGACCGAATTTTTCAAAGATTTAAAAAGTTTCTGAAAGCTGTTTTTGTTATCACTATAAAAAAAAAAATTGTATGCAAATGTAGTTTTAAAGTTTTTTTTCTGTACATTAGAATTCTTTGCAAAGTGCATCCAAAAATAGCATTTATATTACATGTAATTGCATTTGCATTATTCTCAATCAGCATTATTTTAGAAAAATACACTTTAAATGACAACAATACCTTACTGTAACTTTTTAAATAATAGTAATGCGACAAAAACTGTTTAAAATATAGCAATTCAAAGTTACATACCAAATAAATTTCTTTCATATTTTGTACAAACATTTTCAGAATCCTAGAAAAAATTAAATTTTATTTTTTTTTATATGAAAAATCAAGTAAGTCTTTTTTTAAAAAGTCATTACAAATAGTAAGCTGCCTTGTCCCAAAAAAAGATTACTTGTATTTTTTATAAAAAATTCTGAATTTTGGAATAATGTTAAATTTTTTAAAATCATAGGGGGAAAAAGAAGTGGAAAATGCATTCAAAAAGTGCAGTTGGTATAAAAATGCATTTCTGAAATCAAGCCCTCATTTTTACAGTACGGATTCTACAAATAGACAACCATCTACTTAAAAAAATATATCTCTCCAAACTTCACAACTTTTTTAATTTTTTTAGGTTTTTCAAAAATGAAAAACGCGAATAAAATCGCGAGATTTTTAAATTTCAAATATCTGATAATGGGATTCTCTTAATGGCTGCATAGAGTCTCTCTGTTGTCAATATAAACAAAATCGGAGGATGTGAATTCAGAAAATCACTTATTTTCAACTTTCTTTCCTGGAACGAATGATGTACATTTTATATTCCCATTTTGTGTAGCATAAATTGTACAAAAATATTTTACAATAAATGGAAAATTTCTGTGGCGCCACCAGTACTGTAACCCATGAATACATATAAAGATAAGAAATATTTAAACATATTTCGGAAAGTATGAAATTATCATATTTTCCACACAATTTATGCTTAAATTTCCTTAAAATTTCTCGTTATCATATTTGACATCATTTTTGTTATATGATGGGAATTATTTTAAAATATGTATAATTTCTTGAGAATTCATTATTACGTAGGAATTTATTACATTTTTATACAGAATAAAATATGCGCATCATTGCCTCAATATTGCTTAGGCATTATAGATTTCAAATAAATTAGTTTTTGGTTGATTTGGTGGACCGGAGCCAAGAGTTATTTTATATTATACTGTAGCTTTGTGACTGTAAAGCGACGCAACAATTAGGTTTGTTTGAATGATTCTTAAAGCTGGGCATAACAAGTATAAAAAATGGATTATATGACATAAAACAGAAATTTTACTGCTGAAATCAACGGAATTGTAAAGTAATACAAACCCCATTCTGCAGTTATAATTTGTATAGTTAAAGAAAGCATTTTAAATTTCCTGTTTTAACACCGGCAGTATTAATGTTACTTGAAAGTGTGACATGTGTTAAACTGACATTAGAATGTCAACGGAGAATTTCTGGTGTGGATTGTAACATGACTCATTTACCAGTTCGTCATATCAGTAAATATAAAAGCTAATTATATTAGTACATATATCACCGCTGAAAGATGAAAGGTGTCATATATAATCTCGCCACGAACGGTTAAAGAAATCGCTAGAGAACTTTCTCCACGAATCGACAAATAGATAGCACTACATTGAGACGGATCGGTAAACGTCTGAAGGACGTTTTGTGGGGAAATAAAGAATATATAAAGGACATTGTTTAATGTGTTGGTTTTTCCTTACCAGCCATTAAGTTTGAAGAAGAATCCAACCCAATATTCGCACCAACCCGTGACATATTGTGAGTGCATTTGGTATCAATAATCATTTGGGTATTTTCTTGAGTCCAAACGTGTCCAGTTTGATTTTAAATAAAGCCTAAGAAAAATCCAATGAATGTTCGAACTCACAGGCGATGTGTTAGAAGCTTTTTGTTACACGGTACCTGTTCGATTTCTATGAACACATTAGAAAATAATACATTGGAAAATAAAACACAGCGCTCAATCATATGATGACGTTACAATTAAATAATATTAATACTTAAGATTATTTAAAGACCAGTGCAAGCACAAGTGTCATTATTTTCTAACTCAATACTTTTTGTTTTATTCCCATAGAAAACAAAGAGAATTCAAAACAACAGACACATATACATACATACATTGTTATGGTCGTACAATCGCTACACAAGTTCACACAATTTTCGTTGCTCTCTCGCAATCTAATTTTTTTGATGTGTTAACATCTATACGCGCGCCTCTAGGGCAGTAAACTATAAATTTAATACATACGCAAGTGTTAGGTTTGTAAGAGTAAATCATCGTTTGTTTGTTCGTTGCTTGGCAGTCGGTATTGAAAGTGATTATTGGGCGATTTTCATATAATTTTCCCACGCGATTTACTCCGGAAATTCATAGCCGATTTTATTAATTTTTGGAGTTTAGGTCAAAAATTAAGGCGATCCGATATCGGCGAGCCGAGATTGAAGTGTTTTAATTTGGAGTAATATTGAAAAAGTATTTTATGTTGATCTTCGATTATATCGTACGAATATAACAATGTATGTATGTATGTACAAGTGTATGTTGCTTTGCATTCTTTGACTTTTGTGGGAATAAAACAAAAAGTATTGAGCAAGAAAATAATGACACATGTGCTTGCACTGTGTCTTTAAATAATTTTAAGTATTAATATTATTTAACTGTAACGTCATCATATGATTGAACGCTGTTTTTTATTTTCCAATGTAACATTTACGAATGTGTTCATAGAAATCGAACAGGTACCGTGTAGCAAAAAGGTGTTAACACATCGCCCGTGAGTTCGAACACTCATTGGATTTTTGATGTGTTAACATCTATACGCGCGCCTCTAGGGCAGTAAACTATCAAACTAATACATACGCAAGTGTTAGGTTTTAAGAGTAAATCATCGTTTGTTTGTTCGTTGCTTGGCAGTCGGTATCGAAAGTGATTATTGGGCGATTTTCATATAATTTTCCCACGCGATTTTCTCCGGAAATTCATATCCGATTTTATTAATTTTTGGATTAAAAAGCTAGTGCGGGTTTCGACGAAGAGTTTAGGCCAAAAATTAAGGCGATCCGATATCGGCGAGCCGAGATTTAAGTGTTTTAATTTGGAGTAATATTAAAAAAGTATTTTATGTTGATCTTCGGTTATATCGTACGAATATAACAATGTATGTATGTATGTACAAGTGTCTGTTGCTTTGCATTCTTTGACTTTTGTGGGAATAAAACAAAAAGTATTGAGCAAGAAAATAATGACACATGTGCTTGCACTGGGTCTTTAAATAATTTTAAGTATTAATATTATTTAACTGTAACGTCATCATATGATTGAACGCTGTTTTTTATTTTCCAATGTAACATTTACGAATGTGTTCATAGAAATCGAACAGGTACCGTGTAGCAAAAAGGTGTTAACACATCGCCCGTGAGTTCGAACACTCATTGGATTTTTTTATATGTATAAACACGTCATTATTTTCTTTGCTCTGTAAATGCTCCGCACCCATACAAGGCAACTATTAGCTGCCGCTACATCATTGTGTGTTTTTTACGCAGTCTGACAATCTGTGTTTATCAGCCGGACAAATCTGTGTTCTATATATAGGGGTGGGTCACCCTCATCATTTATTGGTATACAACAAAAATGTTGGCCGATTCTCAGACCTACCCGATATGCACCAAACAATTTGTGTGATCGCAGTCGGACAAACTGTGTTTGGATGTGTTCACATTGTGAGTTAAGTCCCTACCCGCGCCTAGAGATGTTAATACTACAAAAATGCAAAAGAGCAGTAAGATTTTGTAACCCAAATATGAGGCTGTTTGGTGAAAAAAGCTGAATCCAAAAATGTGACAGAAAAAACGAAAACAAATCAGCAGCAGATCTTCAAATCATGAAAACAATGCTTTCGCTTATGTAAGTACATTGGTGTTCAAACATATATGCACATGGATCTTAAATAATGTTAGAGGGGTGTTGATTTCAAAAATAAATTGTTCAAATTGCATATTCATAATTACTGGCAAACCGTTTAGCTGTTTCAGATCTGTCCACAGATCTTATTCAGCTGTCGTTTGGAAGGATGATATTGAAAAATTCATCAAACTAGGTGCCAACGAATTCTTAATTCTTACACGCTGAAAATATCGGTACCAGCAAGATACTGCAGGAACCATCTACATGTTTGCAAGCATCGTTTTTGAGAATTGAAGATCTGCTGCTGTTTGTTTCTGTATTGTTTGTCTCAGTTTTATTTTTGGCAGTCTTCAACAAACAACGCCACATTTCCTAGGGTAGTTGTTTATATTTTCTAGTGTAATAATTTATATAAATATATAAAGGGCCATTTTAAATCTATTAGTTATTTGTATTAATTATGTATAAATGTGGATTTATATTGTAAAAAAAATAATATATATATATTGAAATCGAAGAATAATTCGTTTCTAAATATTATTATATTTGGCAGGAAGTTCCCATATGTTTCCATGTAAGTATATGTAGGTTTGGGGGAAACACGCGAATGCTTCCACGTAAGTAAATGGATGTTTGGGGATGAAGAATGCATATGTTTCCATATAAAAGCATACATATTTGTCAGTAAAGATGTTACTGTTTACATTTAAATACAAGTAAGTTTGGGACTTGCAAACATATGAATGTTTGATTTGTGTTCCAAATATATACATGGTTCCTGCAGAATATGTTTGGGAAAATATGTTGGAGAGGCCGTTATTTTTTAGCGTGTATATGAACTCACCAACCGTTTTAATGCAGCTTAAGTTTATAACAAAACTTAGAATTTCTAAAGGGTGTCACAGTGAGAATGCACTTTTTCATTTTAAAATAAAAACAAGTATTTTTCAGATAGTTGTGATTTTTTACTGGATTGCAAAGACGATATGTTCCGATTGACTACGGAATAAAATATCCGTAAAATGGTCACACGTCTCTCTTTTCAAGAAAATTTTCCATCACTTTTTCACAGATATGTGGCTGTATCTAACCGATGACGTTTTGAATCTCGGATTTGAGCTCAGGAATTGTATCTGGTTTATTCTCATAAACCCGAGATTTCTGATATTGGCTTGTGGAATTTTGGTTTCTCTATTTCCAATATGCTGTCAGTTGGGAACAAAATGGAGTCAATCGAATGAAAATTTCGACTTAGAGGAACCAAAATTGAGTTGAATGTGTGTGACTTAACCGGCAAAACTTATCCGCCTCTGTAGAATGACGCTGACCAACACCAAATCAACAGTGAAAGTGGGGAAGACCGCACTGAACCATTCTGTACTAAGCGAGGATTTAGACAAGGCTTAATGGAGATAATAATGAGAAAGGCTGCAGTAAATACGAACAAGACCATTGACACCCAAAGCCATATGTTGCTGGCGTATGCTGACGATATAGACATCATTGGGCGAAATTTGCGAGAGGTTACTGCAGTATTTTCAAGAATCGAAAAGGAATCAGCGAAGGTGGGTCTTGCTGTTAATGAGGGCAAGACAAAATTGATGGTGTCAACGACTAGAGAAACCTCTCGACTTGGTCCGCACTTGAACGTTGACAACCTATTTAATTTGAAGTGGTAGATGAATTTGTCTACCTTGGATCCGCCGTGAACAAGGACAACAACGTCAGCCTGGAGATAGATAGGAGAATTGTGCTTGCAAATATATGTTATTTTGGCCTCAGCAAGCAGTTTAGGAACAAAGCCCTCTCTCGACGGACAAAAGTCCAGCTCTATCAGACTCTCATTTTACCTGTCTTGACATATGGCTCCGAAACTTGGGTCATATCGCAAGCGGATGAAAAACACCTCGGAGTTTTCGAGAGAAAAATTCTCCGTAAAGTAGGAAAAATGGCAAGTACCGACGTCGCTGGAACGCAGAGCTATATAATCTCTATTCTGATGTGGACATAGCTAGACGAATCAAAGTGTGCCAATTGCGTTGGCTAGGCCATGTTATCAGAATGGATGAAGATGAGCCAGTGCGAAAGATTTTTGATAACGTACCCGATGGAAGCAGGAAAAGAGGACGACCAAGACTGGACGACCAAGACCTGGCAGAAGAATCCCTCCGTATCCTTGGTGTTACCAACTGGCGAGAAAAGGCGAAGGATAGAGCCAGTTGGAAGAATATGTTGAAATTTGTTTAAATTAATATGTGTAAGACGTCTGACCTCATGAGGTTGTAATATAGTCAATAAAAGTAAGCTTTTCATTCGAGATAGAGAAATAGGCTGCCACTTTCCACACATAAGCAATGTTTAACTACAATTGAAGGTCTTGGTCCCTTCTTCCACCAATTGACCGTGTGTTTGTATTCTCGGTCAAATACATATACATTTGATCAACATATTACATTAAATATTTTTCAATTTTTGTAATATAGCAAAATGTATTCACTTTTAGTTTTCTACCCTTATAATCCAAAGTTGGGTTACAAGAATTCCATAGTCCAAGTCGGGAAACTGAATGCCCAGTTCAAAATAGGATAACAAAACTAAACGCCTCCCAGAAAAACAAATTTGCAGCTTTCATCCTTTTTTTATATCCATCATGATTTTAATCCTCTTCACAAATCAAGGTAAAAAAAGTTTGTAAAAGTTACACAAAATCTAATGTAATATGTAACTGCGCGTTACTGTGTGGAAGTGAAAGTTAATCCGAAAGTGAAAATTAATGTGTTGCCTCATACAAACTGTAAAGTCAGTACATACATGCTACCACCAACATGTGGCAGCAATTACCTCCTACTGGTGATTATGTAAACAGAATGTGCAGCTTTAAAAACAGGAAGATTAGCTAAGTAACCACAAAAAAAGTTAACAGTTTTACATAATAAATTGGCCAGAAAATGGTGAGGCTAAAAATAAATTTTTTTTGCAAAAAAACTCAATAGTTTGTGACGCTATAAATTGCAGACGTTGAGCTAAGCGATTACTGATTTTGGTACGTGGGTTTAAACTTTAAACCAGCATTATATAAAGTTAAATTTTGTACAGTGTTTCGCTACACTTGTAGAAATTTAAACTGCAGTTCTTGTTTTTTTTTCAATTCAAAAGTAGTCTGCTTATTACGGAACCTTCAATTTCATGTACTGAAGAGTGATTCTAGAAAGTGTTTCATTAACATAAGTGTTGCAGAAATATTTTTTGAAATTACGTTCTAAAATAAAAATTATAAGTTTTTAATAAAACATACTATTTGTAAGAAGTTCCCTTCTTGGGATGTTAGGGAAAGTATTTTTTTATTTCAATTTCTATATTAAAGAATACTTGATATGTTGCGTGTTTCGGCGTCAATGATATTTGTTCTATATGTTGTGAAACCCTCCACATTGCCAAAACATCGTGGAGCGTGTCTTTTAGGTATATTTGTCTTAGTCTTTGTTGTTATGGTTGCTTCGGGACATGCGACAAAGTTTCTGACAGACACTCAATTTGGAGTGGACAGAAATGATGCCTTCATAGGGTACTCCAAGCAGCACACTACTTCCTAGAAGTATGTCCAGAGAAATAAATTTTTCGGAACTCTACGCTAGCTAGCTAGAGTGAGCAGGCGAAAAAAATTAACAGACTTATTGGTTATGCGATCACTAATGTGTTTCAAGTTAACGCTCTGCAACTGATGATAACAACAATTCCTTACCGAAGGTAGGCTCAAAGAGATTTTCCCTGCCGACTTTAGAATTCAAATCTCCTAAAACAAGCCTAATGCCATGGCCAGGAAAGCGGTCGTATGTGTCTAGTAGGCGCTCAAAAAAGTTTCCTTTGTGCATGACCTTTTTCTTCCTTGTCTTACGTGTAGATAAATGCTTGTGCTTAACTGTTATCAATTTTGGTATTAAAAAAATTTTATATACCACGGATTGTAAATTTTATAGGATGCAAATCTGATCCAAGACACAAACCTATAGGTTAAAACAACTTTCAAAATAAAGTTGTGATCAATCAGAAAAAAATTAATATTAAAAATGCATTATTTTTTAATTATGTAATGTACAGAAAGATGAATTTTTTCATCAAAACTTTGTAGCATCGTGGAATGAAGTTGGAGTTAGGACTGCGGGAGCCTTTCCTTGCAGCAATCGGGTGGGGGTTCGTGTCACTCCCCCTCTTAATCATTTACCCATTACCAAATAATTATTATCAGACTCCCTTTTCAATAACGGAAACAGCATATACATATGGAGGGGTGACATGACTAGATAAGCAAACCCCCAAAACTAGTCAAGCAAGAACAAACAAAAGAAAAAGAATATTGAAATTTTATATGATATTCATCGGAAACCTACAATTCGATACGTCTCTCTGATGTTACTGAGAGCGTGCGCCTCTAAACCCTCACCTGTCGGCGCCTATGAAAGCATTTTAAGAACCCCTAACTCATCCCCTACTCCTACAGCTGCAGAAAGTATGAAAACACCTTAATATTCGTTTATCAATCCATTATTTGGAAATTAGTTTATTTAACTCATAATTAATCAAGATTTGGTGTTGATATGGTGCTGATGTTTGATGTTACACAGCTTCTAGTGTGTTATCGACGTGTTCTATAACTTAAGCTGTGAAAATGATGTAGGGCGCTTAAGCTATTTTTATCATGAAGTCGTTGTTGTTACAAACTTAAAATTTCAGTGGGATCGTACCAATAACGACCGAAATGGAACGTAATCGCTGGTTGATACTAATGGACATGAATTGTATGTTCCTAATATTGTGAAACTTGGCGTGGTTGGTATTCTGCCCAAAATCTCAACTTCACTAGTATATTACACGACAATAGTAACACCAATTTAATGGCGTCACAAAGTCAACCACGGATATGGGCAATGCTTCGGCCTCAAACACACATTTATTGGTAAACAGGTTGTAGAAGATAAGTTTAGCAAAGGCGGCGTGGTCTGACTGAAACCCTAACCACTGTTGCAGAAGTTAAGCAGCACTTGATAATTGCGGCCAAATCCAAATCCATGCAATTGTCTGGTTATCTTGTTCTGTGGTTGACGATCTAAAAATATTGAGGTTTTATTATTTTCGACGGATCACTTTATACTTTAAATATGTTTACCTTTTGTTCGAATCTCTTTAGATGCAAGATTTATATCACTTATATATAATGATTAGCTCACTGATGCTATAAATTTTAATTAGTATATTTTCGGAAATGTTTGATCTTAACTTTTTTTTTTTTTTTTTTTAAAACGAGCGAACCCATCGCCCTCACTCTTACCCGCCCCTACCGTCCGAGAGGGCCACGTCCCCATAACGTGAGGACAGCGTACACATTATAGACCGGTCTATAACGGGAGAGCAAGGATCATAAGTTCACACGTTACAACCAACTACAGAAATTCTTCACCAGTTGGTATTACACTAACATAAATAAGTGTAAAAGCACATCACGAGATATTAACATAGAAGACTTCATAATATATAATAATTACGAGCAAAACGAAAACCAAATTATAAATCAGACCAGATAGTAAGGATAGGGTAAATTAAATTTACATAAGTATGTTAATGAATATACAGCACTAATGCAATCGGTTCAAATGACAAATTATGCTAGACTTTGTCGTTTCCCAACTACCTTTGAAATCAATAAACTGATATAGCTCATTAAAGTCACGACATATTCTCCTAACTGGATCAAAGGACGCATAATTCGAGCGCTGAAACTCGATGTGAATAAGTTTATAGTACCTCGTGGGTCTCAATGGGACATTTATGAAAATCTTAGATAACAGAAAGTCAGAACATATACATCCATCAATTATCTTCAAAACTGTAATAGAGTTTATCATGGTACGTCTACTACTAAGAGTCGGCAATCTGATCAATGCTAGTCTACTGCTATACGAAGGAAGATTATGGTTCGGGTTCCATTGAAGATTTCTCAGACAAAAAATGAGAAACTGTTTCTGGACCGATTCAATCATATTAACATACAAATTGTACTGGGGGTCCCAAACAACTGATCCATATTCGAGAATAGGGCGGACTAGTGAAGTAAAAAGATTTTTCGTAACGTAGGGATCTGAAAATTCCTTTGCCCAACGTTTAATAAAGTTCAGAACGCCATAAGCCTTGTTCACCATCGTAATTATGTGGGAGTTGAAATTTAATTTTCTGTCCAAGATAACACCAAGATCAACAAATGAATCCACCGATTCAAGAACATTGCCACCTAAAATGTATTTTGCCGAAAATAATGATGACCTAGAGAACAGCATATGCTTACATTTCGTAAAATTAAGCTCCATCAAATTGGTTTCGCACCACGTCTGGAAAGTAGACAAATCCCTCTGAAGTAAAGTATATTGACAAAGATCCTTGTAAGAAAAATAGATCTTCACTTCATCAGCGTACATTAACAATTTAGAGTGCATTATGGAGGCGGGTAAGTCGTTAATGAATAACAAAAATAGAACCGGCCCAAGATGACTGCCCTGAGGCACCCCAGATGATACAAAAATAGATCTTGAGAATGATCGACCAAGTGATACCATATGTTCTCTGTTCACTAAGTAAGAACTAATCCAATTCAGCATGTTACAATTAAAACGCATTGCCCCTAGTTTATATAATAACAAATTGTGGTTAACTTTATCAAAAGCCTTACTAAAATCGGTAAAAATCACATCAGTTTGATCTCCATTAATAAAGCCGTCAATAATAGAAGAGGAAAACTGAAGCAAATTAGTCACGGTGGAACGACCCTTCCGAAAGCCATGTTGACATGGATCTAAAATAGAGGAAACCTGATGAGAAATTACCTCTGTGACTAACTTCTCAAAAAGTTTAGGAATGGCACTCAATTTTGCAATTCCCCTATAATTTGCAGCATTTACTAAACTACAAGATTTGAGGAGAGGGATTATATACGAGCTCTTCCACTGTACAGGAAAATGACCGAACTTCAACGAAGCGTTAAATAAGAGAGTCAACGGTAAGCTGAGAGAATTCGAGCAGTATTTCAACATAGAGTCCGGAATACCATCAGGACCAGCTTTATTCGAGGCTTTCAAGCTGATTAAGTTATCTAGCAACCACGAAGAATTTACGACAGGTGCATCAAACGGAATGGTAGAGCGGACTGTGTACGGGTATGATTTGGAAACATCATAGGCTCGGTTGGAATAAATAGATGCGGAAAAATCGGCGAAACTATTAGCAATAGACTCTTCATCTGAATATTCAATACCGTTCATTTTTATCCTACAAGGTGTGGAAGACGAATTACGCTTCAAGTTAACAAATCTAAAGAATGATTTGGGGTTCCGTTTAAAATTAGCCTTCAACCTATCTAAATATAATCTGTAACTCTCACGAGATTTAGAGTTGTATCTACTCCTAGCAACAATATACCTAG
Organism: Phaonia tiefii; assembly: GCA_963931995.1. NCBI lineage: Eukaryota > Metazoa > Arthropoda > Insecta > Diptera > Muscidae > Phaonia > Phaonia tiefii. The sequence continues at coordinate 57,088,164 of OZ008368.1, read as the reverse complement.
CATAGTCTGCTAGCAGTCCAGATTTTTTATACTTTTTCGAACATCTATTCCTTACATTCTTGAGACTATTTAGAGCCCTTGAGGACCATGGGGGACCAGTATTACCCATTATTGGCCCCTTAGGTACAGACTTAGAAATATAGCCATTAATAATATTATCTATAGAAATCATCCAGGGCGATTTCAAATTCAAAAGAATTATCACACTGACAAATACTATGCCAGTCGGTATCAAAGATAAGATTATTCAAAAGTATAAAGTTCGCACGCGAAAAGCATAGGCCAACATAGGACGAAGAGCAATTGCAACCAACCTGCATGGTATCATATGTATAATTAATTCCCAGCGTTGGATGGTAACTATCCTCAGGAGAAAGTAACGGATCAACTCGAGAAATATCAAAGTTGTTAGAATCATCCACTAAAACTAGATCAAGGACTCGACTCATAGAATTGGGAATGTCGTTCAATTGAATCAACCCAAGTTCGGAAATATGCGTAACAAAATCAGATGACCAATCACATGGTGTCAATGGAGTCAGAGAATTAGTATCGGGTAAAGACACCCATGTCACAGACGGCAAGTTTAAGTCACCCAATACTAAAATACGGTCCTTTCTACTGGCTAACGCAATAACTTTTACAATAGCGTCAATATGCACTTGATATACATCAAAGCATGAAGATGGTGGAATATAAGAACACGTGACAAACAATTTCAAATCGCCTAAATTACTGGACACCATAATAAACTCAAGATCGCCAATGTCATCAACTGTAACCAACTCAGAAGATAAAGAATTCTCAATTGAGATTAAAACACCACCACCAATTTTACCAACACGATCTTTTCTATAAACTACGTACTTATTGCAGAACAACTCAGAATTAAAAACATTAGGTTTAAGCCATGTCTCAGAAAATGCAATGACATCAAACTCAAAACCAAAGCTATCAACAAATAATCTGGACAATTTAGTATTCAAACCGCGAACATTCTGATACGCCATATTCAAACTCCCAATTAGTTTTTTGTAGCTGCCTTATCTCCAGACGGTAATCTAGCAAAATTATCACGCCTACCATTATCCCGATACTCAAATTCCCTTACGAATGTTCTGTGAGGCCAAAATTCCGAATCCACCAGTCTGACAAATAGATCATCCGGTGCAATAATTTTGAAAGACGACCTACGTTCCGAAAATTGTGACTTCAGCTTGAAGCACTGTATGGAATCGTTAGAATTATTCCCGTCTAATTTAGACGATGTGTAAAGTCGAACATCCTCTTCGGTCGTGTCGGGGGAAAGTCTAGACACAAAAACTGTCTTCCTAGCCGGTACGACAGTCAACGTTCTTGGTCCCGGTCCTGGCACCGGGGCGGGATTACCACCCGGAGGAGACGACTTATCGCTGTCCGTGGAAGCTATAGTAACTACAGAAACGACTTCAGCAAAAGTAGGAGGGGCAGAAGATTTCATTGGACTTGAAACTGTAACTGGAGAATTAACGTCCATTAAATTCGGCGAGGAAGGAATTACCAACAATGGAGGGGCCTTCTTAGCCGTCTTTTTCCTTTTCAGCGAGGAAGCTTTCGGTGAACCCGCTCTCTTTTCCAATCCCGGATATTTATTAAACATCCCAATAAACTTGGAAAATCGACCAGATAAAGCCGAAAGCTCCTTTTCTCTCAGAAAACTCGGACTTCATGCTCCTGAAAAATTTGTAGAACTCCACATCCAATTTTCTAAAATCCACGCAACACCAACGAAGACCCTTGTCATCACTAAGATTGTCCGCCACTCTTGCATAAAGGCCAACACATTTGACATGTACTAAGCCATCACACAACCAACAGGAAATAAGAGTATCGGTATCCGATCTAACCTTACAGTCTTTGTTCATGCAAGTCATCATTATAATTAAATCAAAGGTTCGTATAAAAATGAAGTTATAGCGTCGCAAAGATTAGTTCGTACCCAGATTTACGTTTTCAATTACGAAAGAGATCATAAACAAAACGTCAAAATAAACATTGGAAACGGTGTTACCCAAATACGTACTATTTTCGGCCAACAAAATTGGAAATTGTGTACAATATTCTACATTGGTTCTTTTTGAGATGTTTGGAGCACACTGTAAGTTATAGACTTTTAATTTCTCCAAAGGGATATAATTGGCCTATTACACCAAAAAATACATTATAAATATTGCCAATAGAAAATAAGAAAATATTCTGATGCAAATATGTATGTATATTAGGGTGGGTAAAATCCCATACAAACGAAAAATCACGTTTAGTTCACCACCTAAAAATGAAGTTCAGAGTGTTTAATCACTATTTGCAAAATATTGCGATTTTGGGTTCAGCAAATTGTGAGTTACTTTGCTTTAAAAACACCTCTAATTATCAGGTTTTTTGGGTGTAACTTTTAAGATGTTGCAGATATTTGGAAAATTTATCATGGGCACGTAGACCTTTAGGAGTTCTTGCATTGCACATATTGTTTTTAATTGTATTTTTGAAGTTAATTGAGTTGTAGAAGTTTAAATGCCGTTTTTTATTGGATTTTCGTGGAGTCCTAAGAAGAAATCAAAATAACTCCGTCATTTTTACTCGTATATTAACACTAAAGATGTCATTGAGAAGGTTATAAACTCAGCTTCGCAGCACGGTATGATTCTTGGGAACATAACGTTAAATTATACAGCTTATTTTTATTTTTGTCGGTGGTATTTCAAAATTTTTCGAAAGTTATCATTTAAAACTACATTGATCGCAAAAAATGTTGCAAATATTTACACGCAGTAAAAAGCGCTATTTAAGCCCTTTGAAATGATATATAAATTATGTATATTCGAAAAGAAATAGTTGTAATATTTGCATTTTTGTAAAACAACTTTGAAGCTTTCATGTCTATAAAACAGTTTAATATTGAATGTGAATGCATTAGATGATTCAATAAATTTTTTTTTTTTTTAAATTTTTTGTAAATATTGTGGTTTTTTAAGAAACATAATCCATTAAACTACCAAACCATTGTATTTCTCTTATTTTTCCGATTTTGGAATTAACTAGTACATAATATATAGCGAAAGCAACTTTGATCCAACCGGGTGTCCCCTGACACCACATGTAATTTAGTAACTAAGTATTTTCTGTCGAGTTTTACTTGCATACGATGGCGATCCTATTTTTGTTTTTCTCTTTTTTATTCCATATTTATTATTTATTTTTTTAATTTATTAATCTATCTATAGATTTGTTTTCTTCTTAAATACTAAATTTGAAAATTCCTGTACTTTAATAGTAAGACTCGATCTTTTTGTACGGGATATCCAATAAATAAACAAACAAACAATGATGATGGAAATTGCATTATGTGCCTTGAGAAAGTATTTCAAAACTATTTTTAGCTGCACAGTTCAAGGCGCTGTGAAAAAAGTAATAATGTAGTCTGTTTCGAAGCTGTTGTGAAATTGAAAATTTATGAGAATTTTCAAAGTTACTAATTAATATGGGGACGCTGCAATCACACCCCTGCCAGCCCTATGTATCTCCCACTCCTTTGCCGCTGCGTTGATATTGTGCGTTCAGAGTATAGCTGCTCGCTCCTAAATCCCACTACAAATTATACTCATACGCATTTAGGCGCTTAGTTTGCGTGTTTTATTGTTTGCTTCTACATATCCCTCCCCCGACCTGTTTATTATTTTTCAATTCTATTGTCATTGATATATGTTTTGCAATTGTCAAATGGCAAATTCGTGTCATAAATTACAGGCATAAGTAGAATTTTGGGTATCACACACAAACAAGGCAATGCCTGAAGCGGATATTATACAATTTGTGGAAGTTTGTGATAGACAATTACTCAATTATAATTGGCTGGTAGAGACCAAAGGCTCAGTTTATATTTATACGTGCAATTAGAATTTAGGGCTTTGCAGCATGAAAAGATGATCCGATTTAAAGAGTGCTTGAAAAAATGAGAGTTACGTATATAAAACACATTTGTGGAGCTTGGAGGTGGACTAAACAAACCATAAATATATATAATTCATAGACTGGCTATGAAAATGATTGAACATTAACGTTTTTTGATTGATATTGATAGCACCATTTTTTTTTATTACTCTCCATTCTGTGGGAAATATGGATTTAAGATTTAAATGGCTTTGGTTCGTCGGATATATAATAAATATAAATATATATAATGTAATATAATAAACAAATCCACCACATTTTTCTAAAAGAATTATTTATTTAACCAAAGTAGATTGAGAAAAAAAATATATGTATCCACATTGCGGTAAATAAAATTTAATGCATTCGGTGAGTGACAAGTTTGAATACACACTGCGGTGGCTTAAAGGGCTAGACGCTGCTGAAGATTATGCTTCAGAAACAACGAAACGATCGTCCAACGAATGTGAATTCGAATCCCACCCGAGGCATTTAAACTTTTTTCACGTCCCCGAAGAAAACGATCTGTTAGCCTTAAAACTTTACAACAACTTTAAAAAATTTGTAAAGTTTATACCTTTAACAGCTTTAAAAAATAACTCGGATCAAAGACAACGAATATTAGAATTTTAAATATTTGAACGTAATTTAAATTTTAGAAGCACTTTTGGAATTGTGTTTTTATAGTTTATGTTGCCATGATTGACCCATTTGTTCCTTTTATTGTTTTGTAATATACAAAATTGGAAAACTTCCGAGAACCTCTTTCTTAAGAATATAGGCATGAAATTGATTCTCTAGAATCAATTTCTATTTGAATTCAACTTTACCTTGAATACTGCAAACTTTCGTTAAGTAAGCAACAAAAGGCTAGCTTAGTCCTTTAGTGTAGGTGTGAACTAAAGCCTCATTAAAATTTAAAAGCGTCCGATCGAAGTCATATATAAACCTGAGACTAGGGTAGTGCTCTTGTGCTGATAATACAATATTAGTTCAACATTTGACTATATAGCTCGTCTCTGTGAGGAGAATGAATATACCATTTGTTTTAACCCACTATGGAAAATCACGTGGTTCGGTTAGATCCTTGCTAATTGTTATAAAGGGTGGCCCAATAAAAGTGCACTATTTAATTTTAAAATAAAGAACTCGTTTTTTACCGTTTGGTGGTAATTTTATTGCATTGTAATAAAGATATGTTTCGATTAAGTATGAAACGGCCCTCTGGGCACTGATCATAGGCCATTTCTTTCTCAGGCAATTTTCGTTGATTTTGGCAAATATGTGGCTCCATATCGAGAATGCATTGAACCTCGGCCTCGAGCTAAAGAATTGTTTGTGGTTTATTTACGTTGACCATAGATTTTACAAAACCACAAATACTGCAATCGCATGGCGATAAAGCGCAACGTGTTAGAACACACGACTTTGGTGGCCAGTTGACACCAGAAATCATTGCTCAAATAAATCGATTGTTTCATATGCGGTGTTGTGATCTCCCCTCCGGAGTGGATTAGGCTGGCACCACGAGGGTTTTCCGAAAAACCGACCTTTAACAGATATTTATATGTGTCAATGAGAGGCGGTATTCCTACGTAGCAGAGTCGCCCTGTTGTGTATGGTGCCGGCCGGAAAACAGGCTCAGTGCCCAAATGGCACCTATCTCTATATGGTAAAAAAATTTGGGGAAGATACCTACCGGTATAAAACTCATTGGCTACTTTCCAAGATTGGCTCACCACCCTTCTAGAGCGTCTGCTTTACTTAAAACTTGCTCCTGTTCTTTGCAGAAATATAGTCCCAGATAAAATGCTATAATCTTATCGGGTAGAGCACTCGCAAGCTACCCTGACTGAGTCTGGTACTATTTAAACAACTACTATTTAAACAACGTCGACAGAACGTGTGTATTCGTCAGTGAGTGTGATTGTTCGCTGTGTTTGGTGTAAATAGTGAATGCTGTATACGCTTAGGTGACGAGTAGACCAGGGAAGTATGGAGGTGCGAATGGCGTTACACGTCACGTTACAAAAATTTTCTGGAAAACCTGAAAAAAAAAAAATTAAACAAGGCATGGAAAGAAACCACCTCTTCTATGCTCATATTCATGTTTGGAAGGTACTGCAATGGTATTGTGCGCAGATCTTGAATATGAGAAAGTGGGTTCGATTCCTATTCTCTCCACCATACACTTCTTTCGCGGGGGTCACCTCGCTTCGTCACGGCTACACTATCGAGTATTAGGTCATGAAAATGCTTCTCAAAATACCGCTGGGCAATAATGAAATACTGTACGTCACAATCAATAAGTTTAAAACTAGAATGCGTACATCTCATTGACGCTCTTCCCGAATCCCTTCGTAGGAAGTAATGGGGAACCATATTATTTTTTTTAGAAGGTAAAACCACCTGAAAAAATATAGTGGCAGTAGTGGATGAAAAATAATGTTGCGTAGAGTAACACATTTTCTAAAGGTTTGCTTCACCTGCTTTGGAATATTTCTCGTTACAATACGAAATATTTGATATAACACTCCATGTATATTTTTTTATTTTGAAACTCAGGATCATATCCTTCACTGACCAAAAACAGGCAATCTACATTGATCTCTTTCATAGCCCACTGACTGCAATTAAAGCGTAAATTCAAGTCTGGCGGTTTTAGTTCCTGAACAAATTGGATTTGTTGAAGCTATAATCCTGGATTCTGGCGCAAAATTCGCCAAATTGTTCCACACAAGAGGCCATAATGCTGCGCACGGCATTGAATTGTTTGGGCATGGTCTTCACCTACACTGTCCGCTACAGCCCAAATATTCTCCTCACTACAGGCTGGATGTGTGTCGCGTATGATCCATTAACGTACACTGAGAGTCTAATTTGCAGGTGGTATAGTAGTGGACTCGGAATGGTGTGATTAGAATGTCGATGAGGCACACCCTATTGTGCTCGACGTGTACAATAAATATTTTTCACAGAACGCTGATTTGGGTAATACAGCGGAATAATTCGGAAACGTTGTTGGGGTGTGAGTGTTTCCATGATAAATTGCCATATGATAGTGAATAAAAATAAGACACCAGGTAAGCTGGATCTGTGAAAAAACTCTCTAAATGAATCATACCTATATTTCATATACTTATATTAGTAAATCATGTTTTCTGCCCCTACTTAATATTGAAAGTTTTGAGTTGTGACTAATTTTCAGTTAAAAAAAACCGTTTCCCATTACATCCCATGAAGCGATTGGGGAGAGCTTCTCACAACCAGTGAACTGTGGGTTTTATATTTTTTGATTGAGGCCTACAGTTTTACACCGGTTGCCAACGGTATTTCGAGACACTTTTTCATGGCTAAATACTCTATAGTGTCACCGCCACTAAGCGAGGTGACCGCCGTCGAAAGAAAATTAAGGTGGTCAGAGTAGGGATCGAATCCACGTCCTCATGCACAAGAGCGGCTTACACTACCATTGCACCACTGACGGCAATTTGGGTGCGATATATTTGATTAAGTGGAAACATGTTTTGCTTTACCATTTTCAGCAGCGTTTTTGCTGTTTCCGTCTATCGTATATGTTCAGAAAATTGTTAGAGTCGAACAATTTTCTGAAACCCAAAATTAGAGTTTTGAGCATGCTTGGTTTAGCAACACTGAGCATTACAGGTTTGCAGTTGTTTCCAAAATCTTCTTCATGAATTAACACACGAAATGGCTGTTGTCACTGCACTTGATAATCTATCCCAAAATAAATGAATGAGGACAAAACCGGTGGAGTGTTGAAATTTGCTACTCATCCAATTCCTAATGTAGTCTTTAAATTATCAGCGCTTTCACACATTTATAATTTCTCTTTGTTATTGGTATTTCTATTATCAACGAGCTCAGTTGTCCCTAATTTACGTAATCTATATAAGTTCATGAACGAATTCATTACAACACCTGGCTTGACGGAATCTGACATCTACCCATACGTCTCCAGTTCCAGTGTTAATTAATATCCGTAATATTTTCCAATTAACTAATTCCTCTAGTCAATTATACTACACGCTTGACTTTACAAAATCACATAGGTTTTATAGGATGCTGTCGATAGTAATTACGGTATGTAACTCTAAATTCAAATAAACTGTGGAACTGTATACAGTCAGGCATATGGGATTGTGAATTATATGTTCGTAGAGGAATGTGAAAATACATACATGCATAAACATTACAGGAAACACAAATTGTACAAATATATTTGTTGGTATTAGAGTTCGAGTACTAATGTTTAAAATAACTTTGCACACTCTCTGCCACGCTTTAAAGCATTCACCGAACCGGACACGCATCTGCAAATATTTCCGGCTCATTCACAAATTCAATTAAAATAACATTTGTATGTGCTTCCGAACAGGAATACCCTAGAAAAGTCACTGGAAGGGGATACAAGTAGTATCAGATTTTTCACGGGTGGATCAGAGTTGGACGGGCAAGTAGGCTATGGGGTGCATTCACCGGACCTAAAGTTAAATATCTCATTCAAGGTACCTGATCACTGTAGTTTATTTCAGGCGGAAATTACCGCCATACTGGAGGTTGCTGAACTACTGAAAAGTAGGATGTTTGCTACGTCCCTGACGGTGAAATAATGCCACTCATCACTTAGGGTGATGGCAGAGTATTTTGATATCAGGCTCATCTGGGTACCGGGACACAGCGACATTCCAGGCAATTGTGTAGCTGATGCGTTAGCTACTTCAACTTGCAAACAAGCCAGGGTCCTCTCGCCACAGGTGGACAGGAAGAGGAGTAGGCAACTACTTAACTTGCCGAGAGGCAGGTTATCCACAATGATAGGAACACTTATGGGACATTGTCTTGTTGGAAAATACGCCCTAAGATTTGGAACGCCGAAAAACCTTCTCTTGGATTGCCTTGGTCTGGCAGGACTGAGAAGTAGGATATTCGGAACACATCTAGGTGTGTTCCTGTAGGTCTTATAGACAAATTTATTGAAAGGGCAAATTGGCTGGACGACTAGTCAATAGTTACTATGAAGGCAAAAGCAGATATCACAATGGGCATCTTTAGCCTAAGTATGCTAGACAGCGTGCTGCCTTGCAGCCTTTTCAAACAACCTTCAGCCAACCAACCAACCAACCATGTCCAGAAAAATTTTCTGGATACACTCGTATCGCTTCGACTCGCATTTTCATATGTATATGCAGTTGACACAAATGCACACAGACAAAAACAAATGTTATACTGAACTGTAGTTCGAGCAATCATTCCACAATGGTAAAGAATGAAACCAAAGTTATAAAATGATATTAAAGCTTATTCATTGAGAGACGGTGAAAAAATTTAATTTCCCAACGAGCAAGTCTTGAAATAGAAAAGAAAGTTTAACGCCTCACAACTGTAAAGAAAAACCAAAACCCAAGAAACTAAAATTTATAAAATAAATCCCAATACATTTGATTGCAGATTTGTAGCCGGGAGTGCTAAAACATGTCGCAGAGCACTAGAAAGAACTAACGACTCGTCCCCATTTTTTTATTAAATACGATTTTGTTCATGTGATTCCCGCGCCTGGCTTCGAGTTCTATCTCAAGAAAGGCTGGGACTTTATTATCCTTAAGACTGTAGATCGTTTCTGGATCATTCCCATATCATCGGTCTTTACATGCTGGTTATTTTATATGTGTGACTAATGTTTACAGTGTGAAATGGGTAACTTAGAAATTATAAAAAATGGTTTTTATCATCCTAATACAAAAGATGCCCACTGCTGATAATTATACATTCGAACCAACTTAGTGAACCATATATGGTCAAAAATTTGAAAAAGTAAACCAGAACAAAAACATTTTTTTATAATTTTGATGGATTTGTTGCAATAATCTGATAAAGGGTAGTTCCATGCACCTATCCGCAAAAACACAAGCTCAAAAATTATCAATAACCCTATTTTTAGCGGCCTTTTTCATTGCTTTGAAGTAAGAAAAATGTTTTTCATTTGTTGATCATTTACAAGAATTTCGAAATTTGGCCTTTTAACGTTATTTGAAATATAATTTTTTGCAGTATTCTACAACTATATTTTTCCCTTAAAGTGCAAACCAAAAATAGTATCGTTTCTTTTGTTATTTTCCGATTTAAAAGCAATTAAAAACTGCCGCAAATTCGATTCTCACGTAACAGATAAAATACTGAAATAGTTTTTATACAGACGAATAATTGTCTAAATTATCCGTGCTTTCGGATTTATCGTGTGTTTTGCCCACATTTTCAGAAAATAAAAAAAATCGGTAGGTTTGTATTTTAAATTAGATAAAAAATAGTGATAAAATATTCTCACGTAACAGACCAAAATTAGCTCAAGCTACAATTATTCAAACGTAATTTAAGAAACTTAGTGCTACCACTCATTCTCACCAATATAATACGAAAATACAGCCCTGTTTTTTTGATATCGTAATGAAAAATAAAAATCAAAGCAAACAAAGAAAAAATGTATAGCTTACACTTTGTCAGGAGCCGGCACTGCATGTTCTTTAATTTTGTCAACTTCAAAACTGCAAAATTATTATTTCAAGCTGTAAAAGATTAAAATAACCATGGCCAAAACTAAGGACAATAGAAAAGATGTAAGTTTTGTACTATCTAGGCACATTTAATGTTTGCATACATTTATTAAAAACTCTGTTTATTTTTTTATTGAAATATAAAAATGAAGTCAAGAGCTCAGATACGTAGACAAGTTGAAAAAAACGCAGAAGTGGGAAGAATTTAAAAAAAAACGCGCAGATGCACAAAGAGTACGCAGAGCTAAGGAAAAGGAAAATGAGAAAAATTTGACTGTAAAAGAGTTATCTGATCGGAAAAATAAGCAAAGAAAAATGTGGCGAGAAAGAAGCCAAAAAAGCTACACAAAAAATAACATGAAGGGATCATCAGACGAAGATGATGCATTGAATGGTACTGGTAATACAGGGTACAAAAGTGTTCAAGCACTTGGCAAGGCAGTTAAAAAAGCCCGAAGTGCTTTACCTACATCCACTTCAAAGCAGAAAGTTGTTTTGTCAAAAATATTAAGCGGCTATTCAGAATCTGATAGTAAAGAAATGTGTGGTTTTGTTACAGCAAATCATTCACACCAAAATAATGAATTTAAAGACCTTATTGTCAAGGAAATAGAAGACTTTTTCGAGCGAGACGACATTTTGAGAGTGTCGCCAAAAGCAAGAGACACAAAAAAGTACAAAGACGCCATAACAGGTGAAAAACGAAAGCTATCAACAAGGCACATGCTTTTGACGCTTAAAGAATCGCACGCTATATTCTGTGAGGATAGGAAGAAGGATGTTAAATGTGAGTATTTAGGGATCTTAGGATATTTTGGTGCAGTTTCAAACACAAATTTTTTTTACAGATATTAACAGCTTAAGTTTCTTTTGCAAAAACCGACCAAAAAACGTAAAACTTATAAGTAGCTTACCCCACGACATGTGTATTTGTTCATACCATGCAAATTTTATTGAAGCGGTAAATGCACTTATGCACCAATTGTTCCTACTTATGAGAACAATTTCGTAAAACAATTTCTTTGCGAAGAACAAGGTCCAGAATGTTGGTTGTCCAATTGCCTACACTGTTATGGCATATCATTGCAGCGTTTGCAAAGGCTATCGGAAATCTTGAACCCAATATGACAGTCGAATGGATGTTTTGGGAAAAAAACAGCACATCCAAGCGAATCGAAAAAAATTAAAAAAGTGGTACTTTAATGGGCTTAGTTCTTCATATTGTCAATCTTTTACCACAATTTTTAAAACATAGTTTTGTAAAACGTGAACAAAGCGATATGTTTAATAAAGTTGATCGTTTGCGAGTAAAAAGTGACGACTATCCACAAGAAAGTGTGGTGCAAATCGATTTTGCCGAAAACTATGTTTGCGAAGCACAGGACGAGGTTCAAAGTGCACACTGGTATCAGCGTCAGCTCACATTATTTACTTCCGCCACATTTCATCAGAGCAACACGCATTCAAAAATTGTTGTCTCTAATAATTTAAGCCATACCAAAGAAACTATTGTACCATATTTGTATAAACTTTTGTTGCAGTTACCACCGACAGTGACAATAGTAAAAATTTGGAGCGACGGTCCTTCTTCGCAATTCAAACACAAATTTATTGCAGCTATCATCCCACTATTTGAGAAAAAACTGAACCTTAAAATCTTTTGGAATTTTTTTGCCACCTCGCACGGTATAGGTTGTGTGGATGGTATTGGCGCGACTGCTAAAATGCTGGTGCGAAGGCAGGTCTTGTCAAGGAAATTCTCTGTGAACAGTGCAACCGATTTTGCAAATGCATTAAAATCAAAAGGTACAACAATAGAAATTGAAGAAGTTACTGATGCGGAGGTGGAAAAAATCAACAAAGAACTAAATACGGCATTACTTTTTGCAAATGGAAAAAATTTAAAAAATATTGCTTCTTCGCACCATTTGCAAATACAAAATGATACTATCATCTCATTTCTTACGTCAAAGTTAGGATATAGCAGTGCAAAAATATTTTGATATTTATTTAGCCTCTTAACTTGTTCTTAAAACCAAGAAAAATAAATTTTGAAACAAATAAATGCTATTTTCTCTTTTAAAAATCGCACAAATTTTGTAACAAACTTTTTTCTCACGTACCAGATATACAATTTTTGGAGCATGGTAACCATAATTGTGCACCAATTATTACGTTCTTGCACTCAAAATGTTCTCTGAACTATTGGCTATAAGTTTGCCGAAGAAACTTTCAATCTACTTTTAACAGATTCACAGATTTTATTAGCTCTTTGAAACTTACTTAAAATCGGCTTCCAAATTTTCTCACGTAACCGATCAATGTTTGACTCCAATTATTTTCTTACCGTAATACATACAGGTGTTCTTTATATAAAAAAGTGTGTACCTTTGAATATATTATTGAAATATTATAAAATTTTGGCACAACGATGTACAATGTGCCGTATTTTTTAGAGCTAAAGACGTTTTTTATCGTTCGAATCTCACGTAACAAACCAAATTTTTGACCATATGTACAAACATTTATAAATTATATAAGTACAATCAACGTTGAGTTACCTTTTTATCTGAGACCCAGATACTTCACAAATACTGTAGAGGACTTAATGACAGTGTTGGTATTCTTGTTGTTTCTCCCTAATTTCCAATTTGAAAAACATACTTCTTATTGCAACAATTGTTTTTCAAAGATACATGTCTATTACCAAGTACAGTGTAAAAACGAGGGTGTCGGTATCTTCTATACCCAAGAGAGTTATTTACTTATTCGGTTGTCAAAACGTCATCTTTTTATGGGAGATTTAAAACTTTTCTCGCTGCTGTTTGTTTCAAAAGTATTTTTATAATTAAAACATTTCTAACAGCTTGAATTAACGAAATTCGATTTAAAATGGGGAATGATAAAACCGGATAGCATTAAAAATATTGTAATAAAGTATAACAAATCGGCTTACAAATGAAATTCATTAAGTCAAGTTTTTGAATTTTTTGTTAAGTCTTCCAGGCTTTTGTACTCATTGTCTCTATATGCTGGTGCTAGGTAGGGGTATATTAAGGGGTCCTGTGGAAACACTTATAAATTTCTACATCATTAAAGGACTGCGTAGGAAATGTCACATCAGATAACAAATTTAACGGCAGTTCCTAATATTGACTTAATTGATTTCACTTGTAAGCAGCCGACAGAGCCAATTGATATTATGAGATAATGTGTTATAAGAAATTAGTTTGTTTCAATTTAATTCTACGCAGTTCCAGTGTGAAAATTCCCCCCGGGCAACCTCCTTTTAGTCACATTCTGGAGACACAATGGTAGGGAAGTATCTGATCCACCACAGGCATCTTTTTAAATCAAAGATGGGAATGGAGAGTGACGTTGCCTGGGAGTACAACACTTCGCTGTATAGTAAGAGCGTCAGTATTGGAAACCTCGTCTTTCTAGTCAACTTTTATAAGATTATATAACTGTTCCTCGGTTCCCAGCACATTCGTACTGTTGAAATATTATGTTTTCTTTAAATTTCTGATCAAATATGAAGCCAGTCGAACCAAGTATTTTGATTTGGAGGAATCCAAAGTCAGTCGAATTCGAATGACTACCCTTCATTCGAGATTGAGGAACGGGCTACAGTCCATTGTGACTTTTAAAGTTCACTGCAAGTTTATTTGAAATTACATTTTTAAATTCAGTTAGTTAGTGGGATTTTATTTTAGAATCCTAGGTTAAAAGGCTCTTCAAAAAAGTTAAAGAATAATTCCATTATATTACATGTGGTAGAATTGATTGGTGGTCGTTTAAGATCCTTGATAAAGGGTCGATCATAAGAGAGCGGGAGGTAAGAATCCTAGCTAGGTTTTGGTGCACTGTAATAATGTAATAATAATGCAATAATAATAAAAATTACATGAGGCCGTCGGTGGTGCAATGGTTAGTGTGCGCGGCTCTTGTACATGAGATCCTGGGTTCAAACCCCGCTCTGACCACCTTCAAATTTTTCTTTCGGCGGCAGTCACCTCGCATAGTGACGGCGACACTATCGAGTATCTAGCCATGAAAAAGCTTCTCAAAATACCGTTCGGAATCGGTGTAAAACTGTAGGTCCCAATCACTGAGTGAAAACTGGAAAGCGCACAGCTCAGTGGTTGCGAGAAGTTCTCCCCGGTCTCTTCATGGGATATTTACATGAGGTGCCAGGGGCCACCCGGTTGGAATGAAGTTCCTTTCGCTATATATTGTATACTAGTTAGTTCCAACACGCCTAAGGCGCGTGTGGCCAAATACTGTAATTTAAATGGATCTTTAGGAAAAGATACGTTTTGTAAAATGATAAACATTATTTAAGAAATTTTATATTTATTGAATGTATTTTTTAAAACAAAGCATATTTTTAGGCCCGTTTTGCAACAATATGTATTATATTTTCCCGAAAAGGTCCTTTCTTTAATGAGAGACACTTCTTTTATTAAACGCTAATGTTTTTGTGTAAGAAAAAGCCTAAGAGTATGATTTTTTTTTACAAAGAAATGCCTTTTTTAAGAACAGGTTCTTTTTAAAGAAGCGGTACTCTTTTTAGGATAAGGTTATTTTTTTAAGAAAATTTACTTATTTTCAGGAAGGCTGTTTATCTCATGAAAAGAAAAGAACAGGTTTTATTTTATTTTGAAGAAATGATAATTTTAAGAAAAGGAATTTTTATAAGAAAAGTTATTTTTTGTAAGAGAAGGTATTTTTTCTTCTTTGAAGAAAGCTTCGTTTTACGAAAACCAATGTACAATTTTAAGACCAGGTACTTATCTCAAGAAAAGTTATTTTGTTTTACAAAAAAGGTGCTCTATAATGAAAAGGTATTTTTTTAGAGAAGGCAGTTTGTTGTAAGATAATGTACTATTTTAAGAAAAGGTACTTATTTAAAAAATAAATTTTTTTAAGAAAAGGTAACTTTTGTAAGAAAGTTTACATTTTTAAGCAAAGGTAATTCTATAAGATAAGGTATTTTGTTAACCCTGCTGTTAGGTTAGGAAAAAATACGAATGTTAGGTTAAGGGTCCATTTGTTCCATACGGCAATTTTCATGCAGAATATCAATTTAATCGCATTCGTTGTATATATTTTAGTTCAATATTCACTAAGTATTGTTATTATTATTATCATCTTTGTTTTGAAAATAAATGTAAAGAAAATCAAAGGAAATATACTATGGACCAAATGGTCCCTTAACCTAAGATTCGTATTTTTAACGAATGTTAGCTTAAGAGACCATTTGGTCCATACTCCAATTTACAAACAAAATAACCATCTATTCGTATTCTTTGTATCTATCTTGGGTCAGTAATACTCAAATATTTTTATTATTATTGTTATTTTATATTTTGAACATAATTGTAAAGAAAATCAAAGAACATATTCTATGGACCAAATGGTCCCTTAATCTGAAATTTGTAATTTCATATTTGACCCAGTCCTGTTTCTAGTTAGAAAATTTAATTTTTGCTCATGCCATTGGTTTATAAAAAAGATCACGTGACCTGAAAATGAAGTCAGTATATATCACCGTTCAAAACTTACAAAGAAAACTAGCCATTATTTGGACCAAATGGACTTACTCTAACAGCAGGGTTAAGTAAACGTACTCTGTTTAAGACTATGACTAGGTATTTTTTTTTTGAGAAAATTTACTTTTTTTTTTAACAAAACGCACTTATTTAAGAAAATGGTATTTTTTTATACTTCTTTCACTTTGGCTTTTCTAAATTTACTTTTTATTTGGTTTAAACTACAATATGTAATAAACAGGCTCTACCTAGAAAACTTCCCTTTAAACCAAACCGAACCAAATTTACCCAATATAGTTGATAATAATGGGTTGTATCAAAGTAGTTACAAAAGTTGTTTAACATTTTTTCATTTAGCCCCCATCCTGCATCATGCGATAAGGAACTTCGTTCCAATAATTATCATATCAAAGTTTGTGTGAATGATATGGCGACAATTTCTAAATTTAGCTTATCTGTACAGTATGATTATTATGAATTAAATCAACCAATCCCATATCCAAGATTCAATTGGGTTTTAGTAAGTAGTTATCACACCACTGCAGCGTGTAGTTGATATGTTACCACTTGCTTATTTAATTACTTCCCCTTGTGTGGTGTGATTATTTTTAAATAAATGATCCTTTGATATATCCAAGATTCTGTTGAGCTTTCGACGCTCATTGACTTGAAAGACGGCACCGGTGTAATGGTTTGTTGAAAACTGAATAATGACTTCGTTCTCAGACTGTTCGACAATAACTGCTATGACTTTCCGTGCCCCACTAAGGCAACCCAAAGCTGATCGCCCAAAAATATATTTTAAATTTGCGAATACAAATCGCTGACAACCTTGTCGTTGTTTGTTGTCTGGATGCAAATATAACGTATTTGCAGCTGGTCGGAAATACAGTGCACTTGTGTACTAACACATTGTGTTTGTTGTTCAATATTATATGTTTGAGACACAATGATTAATATGTTATAATATATGTTTTGTGGCCTATATATGGCTTTATTTATTGAGATCTGCTGAAAACAAAAACTTGAAGGACAACAAAGAAATTCAGGAAAACCATTCGAATTCAGGAAAATAATGCTGGTACATAAGTTTATGGATGCTGGAAACATAATATATATGCCGTTTTTCAGCGTGCAGTTTAATCAAGGAATTTAGGAGATTCTGAGGTCAAAAAAGCAGATAGATCTTTCTATTAACTAAAAATTTATGGACTTAAAAAATTTTTGTTTCTCTTCATAGTGTCCTTAACAAACTGTCACATTTGAATTGAATAAGAACTGAGTCTCCATTAGAACCTCAATCGAAGCTGAAGTTCACTTATGATAAAATTCAATTAAAATAAAAATAAATATACAATATGGTTGCTAATTAAATAAACAACGCCCGCATATACGTATAAGACGCTTTTTCTGGTTTGGGCCAGCGAAGTGGAAATATATAAATATACCTATGTAATTTTTGTGTCATCTTGTAAGTGTATCACCTAAACTACATGGGTACCTATGTGCGATAGCATTTGGGAAATAAATTCCCAGACGCATTCAAAACTTTCCATGTAGTTATTTTTAAGTTCGCGATGCATAGCAAAAGTAACAGCTACTAACAGCTACTATTTCTCCAAAAATCTACAGATATGTCCTTCAAAACAGCAGTTACAAACAAACACAAAAAAAATTTACTCACAAGTTTAACATCAAAAATTTCACAAAAGAAGTTCAAGTATACCTTTCCAATTGTCACTCGGAGACAATGATAGCCGGTTATAATACTTAGTTGTAGAGTATATTCCCATTATTTCAAAGATTGAAACAATTCTAACCCTAACCATACTAAAACGGGTACCCCGGTACCCGAACGTAATTTGAAGTCAAATTTTTCTTAAACTAAATAAAATACAAATTTGAGGCTCAACAAGTTCCTTCAGATAACCATTTTGTAAAGTTTTTTCCCATCTAAAGCACTCTTGATTCTTTTGGATTGACTCTGGAGCCACCCAAAGTGGAATAGTCCTTTCCCTCCTGATAAGGGTACCCGGGTACCCTTGTATAACTTTTTACATTTTGTATGAAAAAAGTAAAAATTATAGTATTTTTTTGTTTATTGGTTATTTAATACAAAAAATATTTTACATCAAACTTTGTACATGTATAAAAAATAAATAAAACTGTTTACTAATATTGTTGCATAGAAGAAAAAATAAAAAAAAATTAACATCTAGTGCAGCGTGGAGCAATAGTTTTACTATGCGTATTGCACATTGGTCGTTTACAGCCATCACATATCTAGCGTGTTTCTCGATCAGATTTTGGACCAGTAGTCACGCAAAGGTAGCAGCGACCCTTTATTGGCAACCGTCCAGTTTTATCTCGTTTGGTTGTATCTGATGGGACCGCAGCATCCTGGAAAACTTCTTTAGTGATGGTTTTATTTGTCATAAGCTCTAGAGCTGCCCGGACGTTATAGTGTCGTGTTATTTGATTATCATTAGCTCTTTTGTTCATATTTTTAGTTGCCAACTCCACGCCAAGTGATGTTAAAAATCCTCGACGAGAGCTTCGTTTTATTTTTGCGCTTGGATCGAGGCTGGAGTATACACAAAATGCACCCAATGCAGCCACGTCAATCATGTTGAAAAAAACTGCCAATGGCCATATATTTGTTTTGCGTTTGGTGGTATATTTAGGCACCATCTGGTCCATAACATCTACTCCGCCTTTTGTTTTGTTATAGAAATCATTATTCTCCTCTTTTCCATTAATAGCTGGCTCCCCTCGAGTATAATGCATTGTTGACAGAAGGAAAACACACTTCTTCTTCTTGGTCACAACAGACAAAAGTGTTCCGTTTTTGTTGAAACCATATAGGGGTGTACCTACATATATCGTCCGTTGGGTTTGGACGTAGCTCTTTTGGAATAAAGGCTTTGTTTTGTCGAAGGGTACCGACGACACTTATTCCTCTAACTTGTAGCTGATTGGCCAAAGGAAGTAAAGTAACAAAATTGTCGGTTGTTACATTTATTCCAGGATCCACCAGATCTAGAACGATGTTTTCTCTTACATTTACCTGTCGTTGACCACCAGGTGGCTTGCCTGTATAAATGATTCCATTCAAATGATAGGTATTGGCTGTATTACACAACCAAAATATTGTTATTCCGTATTTAGCTGTCTTTGAGGGAATATGTTGAGTGAAACTGGTTCTACCTCTAAATGGAAATAACTGTTCGTCTACTGTCACATTTTCATCTGGAAAATAATTTAAATATAGATTCTGCATCAACATATTCCAGATATCGGAGATAGGAGCAGCTTTGTCTGTTTGTTTGCGTGTCGCTCTTGTGAAAGCATTGCCAAAACATATTACGCGTAGTATTTGCTGAATGAAATCTATCGCGACTTAACGATGCTTTGCATAAAAGATGACTGTCATTCCCCCATAGAATTGAAGGAGGATCATCGTTGTCACCATTTATAACCATTACCAGTAAAATTCCAATAAAAGCATCAAGTTCTTTCATTGAAATCAACCGAAACTGGCGAGGTTTCAATTTTAAAACTGCCACATCCGCTCCATTTTTCTGATTGAAATAGAGTGCTATTTCTTTGCTTTTTTTTTGTTGCTGTGTCTCAGGATCTCATTTTTTATATTTTCTGATAAAAAATCATCAAATATTTCGTTTGCAGTCATCACTTTATTAAACTTGCGATGTGGTCCACCTATGTACATAAACAATAAAATGTATTATAACATATGTGACAGTGCATAGAGAAAGGGAAATAAGGGTAAAAAATAAATTTTCACTTTTTTTTTTGATGTGGACAACATCTGAGCATCGAATGAGACCGATCCCATGCCCGAAAAGTGTTCCTTCCCAGAGATATGCGCGTTTTATGAAAGTGAAGTCGACGATTCTAAGCGCAAATAGAAAGGAAATAAGGTTATGTGAAAAAATATACACTATTTAAAAGAATTATAAATGAGTATTTATTATAATTCACAATTAATAATTTCAGAAAATAAACCTGGATTCCAAAAAACGCGAGCAAAATTGATATCAAACTCATGGAAACAGCGCGCTAGGTAGAAAACAGTAAAAACAAACTACACAAAACAAGAGGTATGGAAGACCTACGCGCGTTTTCAAGGCTGACCAACACGTTCCTGACGTGATGAGATGTGTCGCTTTCAAATGTGACCAATACCAACACGCTCAGTGGTGGTACACCAAAGATACACGTATTTGAATCTTTAAAATGGCTCTCCTGAACAAAACCGGATTTTACCCGAAGGTCCCTTTCTATTTTGCGCGTCACATATGGTGTTTATAGAATAAAACCAACCTTTTTTGCGCATAACATTTTGGGATGGAGTTTTTAACATTTGGGATCTCTTGGGAATACCATTCATTCTGATCACTTGCTATATATTTTGAAGCAGTATCTGTAACTTCGCCACGCAATTCTTATTCCTCGTTGTCTTCTTCCTCTGGAGTCTCAACCACACCTTCCATTTCTATATCCGAGGCTTCATCTGCATCAGGAACCATTCATGTTCGGTGGGAATCGTCATGTCGTCGTCCTCTATTTCCATTTCACATAAGATATCAATATCCTCTGCAGTTAATCTAATACAAATGCGTATAATAAATGAATGTAGTTAAAAATAAAAAAAAAATATAAAGAAAACTTACTCGGAGATGTTAAGGTATCCATTTCGCCATGGTAAACGATCTAAAGTCTTCGATGGTGATATATTTGCCCTTATTTTGGGGGCTTGCCCAGCAGCACTTGATGTAACTTTAGATGATGGTCCCGCATCAGAAGATATTGGTTCACACACATTCATTTCCATAACAAGTGCATTACGTTTACGCGACATCGAAAAAATTTATATAACATAAAAAGCAAAGACACACAACCGTACGCATCAACACCAAACAAAACTGAGAATGCAAAAATATAATCGAAACGATGCATACCCACAGTACAATTGTACATAACATATAAATACAAACAGGGGACTCGCCGTTTTCAAATGCATACCATAAATTTAAATAATAACGGACAAATAAACACACACGGGTACCCGGGTACCTTTGTCAGGAGTCTACGTGCGTAAATGTTGTCAGTACGTTTAGGGTTAAAAATCACGAATTTTAACAATCGGTCATAACAATGATCGGTAAATTTTTTCATTTTCTAAACAATTAATTGTATTTCTAATAATTTCGTCGAACAAATGAAGATAATTCCTTAGGGCAAACGCGAAGACATTAGTAGACATAAAATCCACACTAGGAGATAATGCAATACGAATAGTTAAAATAAAACAAACGCGAAACAAACACAAAGAAGAATGTAAACCGCTATTCAATTTTAACGAACATGCACTAAACACGAGGTTACTATGTTTTTTTTTTTGTCTTTCGCCATCAGGTCAGTGTAAAATACAATTATTTCTGGCACTAGCTTGGGCATCACATCCTTCCTTTTGTCCTTACTGTGTCTCTGTAAGCTGATTTTGCTAACAGCGACAAAACGGAAATCAACTTTGCGTTTTGTATATGTTGACCTTATTGTTGAATTGTTGACGATGTTGATGCTGATTGTTTCATTAGATATGTTGTTATATTATCTTTTGGTTTGCTGTTTCTATATGCGATTCTGTGCCAATTCTTATTAAAGTTTGCCACAAACTGTTTATAGCTAATCGAATAATATTTAATAAATATTATTTTCCACTATTTTTTTGGGCCTCTTAGTTATGGGTTCTTAGTTGCCAACTTGTTGTCTTTCCCCATTGGTGCTGGAACATTTGCGATTTTTAAAGCGAATAGAATGACGGTGTTTTAATATATTTTCCCATTGAAACGGCTATAAGAATACCTCGCACACTTCAGATTTGATTCCTATAATTCAATTTAATATGTTTTACGTATTCCATCCCTTAACAATGTGCTGCATTTTCTTTTCGGAGCATCAAGTTGGCCTCTGCTGTTGTTAAACGGGATATGTTGACTATACCAGTTTTCGCTTTGAAACAGATTTAGTGTTGTCTATAGGAGAGAAATTGTGTACTTCCTTCAGATGTCACAATAAAAAGTAAATAGTATCGATGGATTCATATAGAAACGACGTATTTAATTTTTTTTGCAACTTTATAGGATAATCTGAATAAAATCGGCGCGATTTGGCACTCTATTTGTTTTGAAACCCAGTTTTTTGGTTAAGCAAATTCTTTATTTGATAACATTAAAAATTATTTTTTGAACGAAGGGTGTATTTTAAGGTCCCCTAACAGAATATACAAAAAACGCTACTTCGTAAAAAAGAAACAAAAGTTCGTTCTATAAGTAGAACTTTCAAAACTTCTGCATCAGTGCGTGTAAGTAGGAAAGCAATGTGTCAGGAGCGACGATAAAAGCTCTGCACACAATCTATCGATAAATGTATTCGGTTAGTGACTTGTGTAAATACACACCGCAGTGGCTTAACCCTGCTGTTAGATTAGGACCATTTGGTCCAAATTTTTTCTGTTTTCCCTTGTAACTTTGGAACGGTGATATATACTGACTAAATTTTTCTGCTAATGGGGTCTTTTAATAAAACAATGTTATGTGCGAAAATTAAATTTTCTAACTTTATTCAGGATTGAGAAAAATACAAAATGACGAATCTTAGATTAGAGGACCATTTGGTCAATAGTACATTTTTTCATTACCAAGCGAATGTAAATTCATGTCAAATATTTAGAAGATGTTTTTGATATGTCAAATACTTGCTTTAGAAATTATTGAACCAAAATAGTTACAAAGGATAAGATAAAATTATTATTTTGGATGAAAATTCCAGTATGGACCAAATGGTCCCTCAATCTAAGATTCGTAAGTTTTTTCATTACCAAGCGAATGTAAATTCATGTCAAATATTTAGAAGATGTTTTTGATATGTTAGCGGATGTTTTTGATATGTCAAATACTTGCTTTAGAAATTTTTGAACCAAAATAGTTACAAAGAATAAGATAAAATTATTATTTTGGATGAAAATTGCAGTATGGACCAAATGGTCCCTCAATCTAAGATTCGTAAGTTTTTTCTAATCTAACAGCAGGGTTAACGGGCTAGACGCTGCTGTAGATGATGCTTCACAAACACCGAAACGATCGTCCAGCGAATGTGAGTTCGAATCCCACCAGCGGCATTTACATTTTGTTCACTAACCGGAGAAAACATGATCTGTTACAGCCTTAAAGGAAATTACAACTTTAAACATAACGAGGATCTAAAAACAACTATATTTTCTTTAAGCCGTCGATATAGCGTTTTAGTACCATGTGACGTATGATTATTTTGATTCACAAAATATTAATCGTATTTAAGGGTGTACATGAAACCATAAACATCTGTCATTACAGTGCATATTATCGCTAACTGGAGATTGATTCAATGAATTATTAACCCTCTTGGTCCAGTGACTAACTTCTACATATATTGACCACCAATTTGTTGAAATTTTTGCACCACAAATTCCCAAAGTAAACAGTTGGGTTGAGGAATTCAGGAGGCTCTCAGGTCAAAAACGCGAAAACAAAGTTTAAAAAGAATCCAATGAGTGTTCGAACTCACGGGCGATGTGTTAACACCTTTTTGCTACACGGTACCTGTTCGATTTCTATGAACACATTCGTAAATGTTACGTAGGCAAATAAAAAACAGCGTTCAATCATATGATGACGTTACAGTTAAATAATATTAATACCTAATATTATTTAAAGACCCAGTGCAAGCACATGTGTCATTATTTTCTTGCTCAATACTTTTTGTTTTATTCCCACAAAAGTCAAAGAATGCAAAGCAACAGACACTTGTACAAACATACATACATTGTTATATTCGTACGATATAACCGAAGATCAACATAAAACACTTTTTTAATATTACTCCAAATTAATACTCCAAATTAAAACACTTAAATCTCGGCTCGCCGATATCGGATCGCCTTAGTTTTTGGCCTAAACTCTTCGTCGAAACCCGCACTAGCTTTTTAATCCAAAAATTAATAAAATCGGCTATGAATTTCCGGAGAAAATCGAGTGGGAATATTATATGAAAATCGCCCAATAATCACTTTCAATACCGACTGCCAAGCAACGAACAAACAAACGATGATTTACTCTTACATACCTAACACTTGCGTATGTATTGAAACTGATAGTTTTTTGACCTCGAGGCGCGCGTATAGATGTTAACACATCAAAAACCGTTTCCCATTACATCCCATGAAGGGATTGGGGAGAGCTTCTCACAACCAGTGAGCTGTGCGTTTTCTAATGTTTCACTTTCACTCACTGATTTTTAAACCGATTCCGACGCCATCACTATGATAAAGCATCTTCTGGCTTTATCAACAAGAGCAATTTTTTTACATTTCTGACTCAAGCAGCCAGGCAAACGCCGACCCTACTAAAATAAACGTAATAAATTGCTAGCGTAAAATGCAGCATCTCCCGTCGATTGTGAAGAGCAGTGGAAACACATTTTCTATTATGCAAAAACAGTGCTGGATTATGAAATACCCTCCTCAATACAAATCAGGGTACAATAAAGGATGTGGCATGGTAATTGGTGAAAATAAAGCTGCAGCATATGGCAATCATTTAGTCAGTTGCAGCGCGAACAGTATAATGAAAATAGTAGAAATGTTAATAGCTTAATAAAGCAGAACAATTGAAGTGGAAAATGAAAAACAAAAACTAAAGAATTCTACCAGAAAGCCATATCAACCGTTATTAGATATGACTCCCCTGCTGTGAAGAAAAGAACTATGTCGGGGATAATAAAATAATATATCTCGGTATTACTTCTCCTAGAACAATCCAATGCGGATTGGGGAAATTAAGCAATTGGATGAGGATGCCCACCTAATCACCGTGAAGTGAAAACAGCAATTAGGTGCAGGAGCTTATGACCTAAAGCCAGAGATAATCAAGGCTTGCACGAATGAAGTGATAAGGATTATGTATCAGGTTATATGTAAGATTTAGTTGGCCTTATATACGCTCGACGAAAGCAGTCGTGGGGCTTTGTATCCTGCAGTCTTAAAATTCCATCGGAGCTTTAGTTCCAACTTTCAAGTATGCAATATGGTATAGTAGAAATCCTATCTAATTATTTGATTCAAGCTTATCTTGTAAACCCTTCCACTTTAAGAGCCAAAGTTAGCATCAATGAGACACCAAATGCACGGGAGCACATATCCTGCACCCATATACTGAAGATATAGATATCGTTGGTCGGACTATAAGAAATTTACTGCGGTATTTTGGAGAATCAAGAAAGTATAAGCAAAAGTGGGTTTAACAGTAAATAAGGTATATACAAAGTTAATGGTTTCATGAAGCAAACGTTCCCCTTCTAATATTGACTGACATTAGGACGCAGACGTGGTTGATGAATTTATTTACCTCGTATCTGCAGTACACGGATTTGTGCCTCACAATTTGAAGTCATTTCGCCCTGAGCAAAAATTTCGCAAACAAGGCGCTCACGAAAATAATAAAAACCAGGTATGCCAGACGCTTATACCACTGAATTGTGATATGGCACAGAAACCTGGATCATCTTGCAATAATATCATTTATAATATCAATTAGTGTTAATAAATATCATATATTGTTACTAATTGGTATGAACTAATACATTCACCTGTATATTCCTTCCCTGCCCTAAAAATCAATAACGAATGATAAATGTGGAAACTAACAGCTATATTAATGTTTATCTTTCCCTCGCAAACTAACAACTGCAAATAATTTCGTTTTATCATGATTTTCCTTAGGCCGTTGTCCTTAGCATTAATCACTTGCACAGAGACAGAAACACGTGAAACAGGCAGGAAATCTGAAACAGGATAACAGAAGCTTATACGTGTATTACATAGACAATCAACTTGAACACTAGTATTTACCTGTTTACAGGGACCTTAATAGCCCCCTTTCTCAAACTCCAATCAAGTCTGTAGTCGTAGGAGTGATTATAGTTATACGGCCCTAATGATGATGTAATATTTTTTATCTTCTGTTATTAACTCGTTTTACATATGTTTCGGATAATTATCATAGATTTAGGTCATATTATTATTTGCTAAATGTAGAAGCATTTCTGTTTAGTAATATGATACATAGGTTTTGTATGGCAAGGTAGGTTAAGCAGAATTATGCCTTTAAGTTTCAGTATGTGAACGTTTGCATTCGTTGAGGTAATTGTTATTACCAGAGAAAGCTATTGAACCAGATAATATATAAAAATATATTAATGTATAATAAAATATGGTCCTTATGATAAAGCTTGAAAGACAATCAAAAACTATTGTATAAATTAATATTACTTATACGTACCAAAGGTTTTAATTAAGCATAAGTGATTAACTTTTACTTATGACACGTTTCAGATGTGCAACTGTTTAATTCGGCCTTCACATTGGTAGGAAAATATTGCTAATTAATTTATTATCATGTACAGCTTTACGGAGAGCTTTAAACTTTGGCTTGGTGTTTGGTTGGTTTAGTTTATTGGTTTGCACTACTTTGGAACCACTGGTTTAAATAGTAACTAGTTTTTCTATGTAGTTTAAATTTGTGCTGATATTTGTCAAATTAGGAAAGGTTGTTTTGTATATCTGTAGTTAATTTTGTGTTTACAAAAATTCCAGGAATAGTCACATTTACCTTAAAGATATTTTTACAACTAACTTAAGTAACATAAGTGAGCTGTGCGCTTTCTAATTTTTCACTCAATGATTAGGACCTACAGTTTTTACACCGATTCCGAACGGTATTTTGAGAAGCTTTTTCATGGCTAAATACTCGATAGTGTCGCCGTCACTATGCGAGGTGACCGCCGCCGAAAGGTTTTTTTTTTAAGGTGGTCAGAGCAGGGATCGAACCCGGAATCTCATGTATAAGAGGCGCGCACACTACCCATTGCACCACCGACGGAAAGTATACAATTTAATATAGAAAATGCTGGCTCATCAGATACATTGTATCGAAGAGATGAACACAATTACTTCACACATTTCGCTTAATCGCTGGGAGGGGGGGTGGGGCTTCAGTATTTGTCTTGATATTCAAATAATTGCGATAATTAAAAAATCAAAGGCGTTCATAGGAAATAAAGTAGGACCTTCAGCCTGACTCCCTTGCCATACTGTATTATTATCTCACTTTAGGCCCTACAATTGCATAGACGACAAATGTATATTACACAGGGCAACACATTCAATTCGAACTCCTTTCGTACGAAATTTTTGGAACTACTTATCGAAACTAACAAAACCCCATTTGAGTTTTACTAGTTTAGTTGCTGTTCGGATTTTATGGGCTGATGATTAAATACATAAATAGTATCACATTGCATACCATGAAGGGATAGGGGAGAACTGCTCACTATCAGTGAGCTGTGTGCTTTCTAGTTTACACTCAGTAATTGGGACCGACATTGTTACTCCGTTTCCAAACGGTTTATTGAGAAACTTTTTCATGACTTATTACTCGATAGTATCGCCGCCATGAAGCGAGGTGGCCGTAGTTTAAAGAAGTGTTAAGTGGTCAGGCAGCGACCGAACCTACGTTCTCGCACAACAGCCGCGCGCAGTTGCCGTTTCACCACCGACTGTGGTGTGTACTACGGGACGAAAATGTTGAGAGAAGTTAGCAAAATTTAAAATATGTCGACCTTTCTTGTGTGTCTTGTGTAAAATAATGTTTATTAGTCTTTCGACAATAGGAACTTTTATAAAATGAACAAAAATTGGTATCCTTCCAAAATATAATTCAAAAGTGTTGCGATTATTTTACTTAGATACACGGTGACTCACGGTCTCACACACCAGGTTAGAAAAAAAATACAGAAGTTGTGCACACTAAGCAGCTTCTTCATTAACTGATGGTGGGGGATGTGCAATGCTGCAGCTACTCGAAATCGCAACAAAAACCAATAACGGAGAATAAAGTTATACGAATTTTTTAACACAGCCGGTCTCGCAGACCAGTACGTCACCATTGGCTGGTTAAGAAATGATAAGGAGAAGAGATATGGTAGTTAACAGAGAATTTATCGCTTAAGTGTGGTAGATTCTCTGGTATAAAAAATCTTGAGAATGTAGTGGCTTTCCTATATGTTTTTTTTAACAGTTTTTCAATGCTTCTGGCTAATCGCTTAATTTCGCAAAGCAATCTAAACTCTAGTTAAGCAATACTGTTGCAATGCCTGGTAGAGAATGGTCATGGTCATAGTTTTTATCGCTTTTTTCAACAACTCTGTAAAAAAGGAAGCACTATGCTCCTGAACACTTTTGTTGAACTAAGGTGGATTTCAATTTCAAACTCTGTGACGTGTTTCCGCTAAGTTGAATTTAAGTTTTGAAATGTGTTTATTTATGTCAGTGGAAGGCTTTAGTTAATCTTTCCTTAACACGTTCCTGATGAATTTTAGATTTTCATTTAGTTATCTCACGATACGTGCCACTTATTACTAGGAATTCTAGAAGTGAATCCTATCACTCATGGCTATGCCTCTTACTGTGTTTTGAAACAATAGCGACTTGCAATTAACAGGGTTTATTTTATAATCAGCGTCATGCCAGTCACACTTTTTGGGTAGTCGTCGACCATGTCGAATTTATCCACGAAATTTCATCATCAGACAACATAAACGCAAGACTTATGGACAGTCAGACAAAGTGTTGGCAATATCCTGCGGGGTACTTCAGCCGTTGTTTTTTGCAAAAAAGTTAATTAAAAATAAATATTACATTTCGAATTTGCCAAAGCAGAACAAGAAACTGCCGCAACAAAATATTAATTTTTATTTATTTAAGCGAGAAAATGTGTGTTAATTTTTTAGTTACAGGAAAGGAAGCGAAAGATTAAAAACATCATTAGCATATTTATAGCTCTACTAAGGCACAGTATTTGTCTTGATCAGCATACACTGGAATACAAGAATTTGGTTAGTAGGTTTTGTAGCTTTCCGATATATTATAGATATTTTTCCATTTTCTGTGGGCTATACAGATTAGGGGTTTATTTCTGCAATTAGAAAATGTTCAGAAAGTCGGCACCAGGATTCTAACTCACACTGGTGGACGATCGTTTCGAAGTTCGTGAGTCATCTAATCAGCGCCTTAGCGTTTTGACGTAGGAGTGTTACTTACATACTTAGGGGTCAAGGGCCTCGCAATATGAGAATAACATGTATCTCCAACCGGCACGGTCTATAGCTTTTCTACTCCAATTGGTAACGCCAAGCTCTCGTAATCAATCTTCCACCTGGTCTTTCCGATGAAATCTTGGTTATCTTTTATTTCGGTGGTATACTGTGTCAAACTTAGTTATTCTACTGCCATGGCCTGGCCATCATAAATGCTCTATTTTGATTCGCATAACTGTCGATGTCAGGATACAGATTATACTGTTGGCATTCTGGAGACTGTTGACATTCTGGAAACTACTGCCCTAAAGTTAGGGTTTTAAGTGACTAGCACACACGATAACTTCCTTATAACAAATCCGACTCTTATGAAATTTAGTATGCTTCCTGAAAAACTTATTTCTGTCTCTTCCATTTTCACACATTCCACATCTAGAAAATGCTAAAATTACACATTTTTTCCATAAATTATCCTACAGATTCGAACAGCCTTAAATTGTTAGCAAAGATCCAGAGAATGCAAAGATCCAAATCCAATAGTGCTGGATTTTCTGGACGGTCACATATTGGAAATTCAGCACCCTGGGTAAGACACTGTTTGAAATAGAATTCAAATCGCTCTGCACACTGAATGCTTTCAAGGAATCTGGGACAATCTGAGGCAATCTACGTTATAAGTGTATTATCTATCACCCACGTCGAGTTTAAAAAACAAACGTTTTTATTCATGTGACAGACTGACGCGTTTGTTAGATAATAGAAATAGTTCCGCTGTTACACTGTCTAATCCAATCAGAACGGTAAAGTATCCCTTGATTACAAAGACGTTCGACGGAAACTTATTGGTTCCGGTTTGATTCTAGAGAATGTGAGTTTGCCTTTATATAAGTGTAAGCTAATTTTCGAAGCCAAGGCACTAAAAGAGGCCACGGATCCATGGTCTGGAGATAGAACATGCAGGATTACCATGGTTTGGTTTGGTTTGGTTTTCGTGATAGCTAACGATACTTTACTTTTATTGACTATATTACAACCTCATTAGGTCAGACGTCTTACACATATTAAATTAAACAAACAAATTAAACAAATTTCAACATATTCTTCCAACTGGCTCTATCCTTCGCCTTTTCTCGCCAGTTGGTAACACCAAGGATACGGAGGGATTCTTCTGCCTGGTCTTTCCAGCGGAGTCTTGGTCGTCCTCTTTTCCTGCTTCCATTGGGTACGTTATCAAAAATCTTTCGCGCTGGCCCATCTTCATCCATTCTGATAACATGGCTTAGCTAACGCAATTGGCACACTTTGATTCGTCTAGATATGTCCACGTCAGAATAGAGACTATATAGCTCTGCGTTCCAGCGACGTCGGTACTCGCCGTTTTCCCTAACAGGCCCATATATTTTACGGAGAATTTTTCTCTCGAAAACTCCCAGGTGGTTTTCATCCGCTTGCGATATGACCCAAGTTTCGGAGCCATATGTCAAGACAGGTAAAATGAGAGTCTGATATAGCTGGACTTTTGTCCGTCGAGAGAGGGCTTTGTTCCTAAACTGCTTGCTGAGCCCAAAATAACATCTATTTGCAAGCACAATTCTCCTATCTATCTCCAGGCTGACGTTGTTGTCCTTGTTCACGGCGGATCCAAGGTAGACAAATTCATCTACCACTTCAAAATTAAATCGGTTGTCAACGTTCAAGTGCGGACCAAGTCGAGAGGTTTCTCTAGTCGTTGACACCATCAATTTTGTCTTGCCCTCATTAACAGCAAGACCCACCTTTGCTGATTCCTTCTCGATTCTTGAAAATACTGCAGTAACCTCCCGCAAATTTCGCCCAATGATGTCTATGTCGACAGCATACGCCAGCAACATATGGCTTTTCGTGTTAACCCATTAACGCCGACGTTTGCACCAAAACGCATCAAAAAAATAGTTTTTTTTGAAAATTGATAGGAAATGTTTCGTAATTGATATCGCATTTCTGTCTTTTGGTATGGATAAAAGATGGATGCCTTTACATATTTTACATACACTGTTTTTCCATACGACGCCATCTACGTGATGATGAACGCATCGCCAAGTACATGTTTTTCCAAATGCAAAAAAATTCCCTATTATACAGATAAAACAGATAGAAAACAAATAATTAAAAAACATCTAATAATATGGATCGGTAGCCCTCTGCCCTATACTTAACTCATATGAATTTGAAATTTGTGCATGTAAACGTCTTTGCCCAGGTTCATGCTGTGCGTTTTCGCACCCGTCGGCGCTAATGAGTACATTTTTTCTAAGAAAAATATTTTTGGTTATACGTATGTGCGAACGCTAATGAAGCACTCAATATCTCTTTTATGCAAAATTTCGGTCAAGAATCAGATCTAAGACGAGGTCAGAACATCTATTGCCCGGCTTAAGAACAACAAAGCCGCTGGAGCCGATGGATTACCGACGGAGCTGTTTAAGGCTGGCGGGGATGAGTTGATATGGTGCATGCATCAGCTCATTAGCAAAATTTGGTTAGACGACTGCATGCCCGGCGATTGGAGTCCCAGTGTACTATGTCCCATATTTAAAAAAGGTGACCCGAGTATCTGTGCCAACTACCATGGAACAAGCCTTTTATCCATAGCATATAAGGTTCTATCAAGTACAATGTGCGAAAGATTAAAACCAATTATCGCTGACCTAATTGGACCATACCAGTGCGGCTTTAGGCCTGGAAAATCGACAACTGCCAAAAAACAAATCGACGCCTATCATCTATGTGTCGATTATAAGGCGGTCTTGGATAGTCCGATACGGAAGAAACTCTACGAAGCAATGTCTGAGCTTGGTATTCCTGCAAAAGTCATACGCCTTTGCAGGATGACCCTGACAAACACCAAATCGGCAGTGAAAGTTGGTAAGGATCTTACCGAACGCGAGGCCTCAGGCCAGGCGACACCCTATCGTGCGATCTCTTTAACATCTTAATGGAGATCATTATGAGAAAAGCTGCAGTCAACATGAATAAAACCATCAGCAGCATAAGTCACATGCTGCTCGCGTATGCTTATGATATAGGTATCATTGGGCGCACAATTAGAGAAGTTACTGCGGTTTTTTCGAGAATTGAGAAGGAGTCAGCAAAAGTGGGTCTGACGGTGAATGAGGACAAGACAAAATTAATGGTTTCAACGAACAGGGCCTCCACGCGATTAGACCAAAGCGTGAACGTTGATAACCGTTATAACTTCGAGGTAGTGGACGAATTTATATACTTCAGATCTGCCGTGAACAAAAACAACAGCGTCAGCCTTGAGATCAAGCGGAGAATTGTGCTTGCGAATAGATGTTATTTTGGGCTAAGCAAGCACTTTAGAGATAAAGCCCTCTCTCGAGTAACAAAAGTCCAGCTGAACCAGACTCTCATTCAACCTGTCTTCCTTTATGGCGCAGAATCCTGGGTCCTATCGCAAGCAGACGAAACATCTGTAGGAGTCTTCGAGAGAAACATACTCCGAAAAATGTATGGCCCTATAGTGCACAACGGCGAGTATCGGCAACGCACGAACCATGAGCTGTAGGGGGCTGAGATAGGGGGCTGAGTTTTTGTGAGCGGAATATGAGTGACCCTATGGCATCCTCCACTAAGTTTCAACCTTTTTCTCCCACTAATAAGGGAGCCGGCGTTAATGGGTTAATGGTCTTGTTCGTATTTACTGCACCCTTTCTCATTATTATCTCCGCTAAGATGTTGAAGAGATTGCACGAAAGTGTGTCGCCTTGTCTAAGTCCTCGCTTGATACAGAATGGTTCAGTGAGGTCTTTCCCCACTTTCACTGCTGATTTGGTGTTGGTCAGCGTCATTCTACAGAGGCGGATCAGTTTTGCCGGAATACCAAGTTCAGACAAAGCTTCGTACAGTTTTCCCCGTATGGGGCTATCGAAAGCAGCTTTGTAATCGACAAAAAGGTGGTATGTATCGATTTGTTTTTCGTGGGTCTTTTCCAGGATTGGGCGTAGCGTGAATATTTGGTCAGTTGTGGACTTGCCTGGTCTAAACGCCTAACAATACTAGTTAGCATCAATTAGTGTCCAGAGACACCGTTTTGCATACAACATCACTCCGGAAAGTCCAAAGTACCGTGTCTATATCCAGCGTGTTAATCGGAGATATCTCATTAGATCCCCTAGACCTATCTCGTGCATCTCAGTGAGGTTATGCAGGAAGGGACGGCCCATAGTTATCAAGCGTCTATTCATCAGAGGCGGACAACTGCAGAGGAGATGCTCCACCGTCTCCTCCTCTTCTGCGTCATCGCAGGCACGGCAGTGGTCATTATATGGCAGCTTCAACCATCTTGCATGATTACGCCAGTTAGCCTAGATATGTCTCCCCGATTATGGCTGATCAGGGAGGTAGTGCGGTGAATGTTATATTCTGGCCATGTGTTTCTGGGTATGCGGCAAGTTTGAAGAAGAAGTCTCGAGACTTACACTCTGCAAATATCGAAAGACTAGGACTCCAATATCTCTCCGATGAAACATTACCTTGATTTGCAATCTCTGGGAACGGACTGGAGAGCACTAAGGAAATATGCAGAATGAATTTGCACTACGAATTATATACCACAGGCACCCATTGGTCATGATACGGTGCCCTAATGTTGAATTTTCTCTCTGTCAATATCCGCTTTATATTAAATCTATGTAAGGCAATCTTATTCCTGTTAAATGCGAAAACTCTACGAAACATTTCAGTACTACAAACTAAAAAAAAAAATCCAATGAGTGTTCGAACTCACGGGCGATGTGTTAACACCTTTTTGCTACACGGTACCAGTTCGATTTCTATGAACACATTCGTAAATGTTACATTGGAAAATAAAAAACAGCGTTCAATCATATGATGACGTTACAGTTAAATAATATTAATACTTTAATACTTAAAATTATTTAAAGACCCAGTGCAAGCACATGTGTCATTATTTTCTTGCTCAATACTTTTTGTTTTATTCCCACAAAAGTCAAAGAATGCAAAGCAACAGACACTTGTACATACATACATACATTGTTATATTCGTACGATATAACCGAAGATCAACATAAAATACTTTTTTATTTTTTGGCCTAAACTCTTCGTCGAAACCCGCACTAGCTTTTTAATCCAAAAATTAATAAAATCGGCTATGAAATTCCGGAGAAAATCGCGTGGGAAAATTATATGAAAATCGCCCAATAGTCACTATAAATACCGACTGCAAAGCAACGAACAAGCAAACGATGATTTACTCTTACAAACCTAACACTTGCGTATGTATTAAATTTATAGTTTACTGCCCTAGAGGCGCGCGTATAGATGTTAACACATCAAAAACGTCAACTTCATTAGTTCACCTCAAAGTGGTGAAATTTCCTCTACTCATTACAAACTTCTGAGATTAAACAGTAACTTAAGTAATTAAGCCAATTGAGTAACTGTGCACCAACTCCTGTCCCCGTTCTGTAAAATCCTACCGTAACAAGAGAGAAAATTAACGCCACAAAACCTAAACTTACTTCTGAAAATCAATGTGGGTATTTTGGTTAACCCAGTATATTTATAAGCACAAAACTCTAGTCATAAATATTAATAGTTTAGTACAATTTTCCTACTTTTCCTAGCCGTTACCCGATTAAGGTATGAGAAACAGGCACACAGTTAAGAAAGTTAGATGAACCACAATAACAACTGGAAAAGGTATCAAAATGTTTTCTAAACTGAACTAAAGTACAATCAAAAAAAAAACATGAATAGGAAAACCTTTAACATAATTGAGTCATAAATCTATAATGACCTGTATCAAGTAAAAAGAACTACACGACGAGCTACTCCTTTACGTTGTGAAGGGGAGAAAATTAATTTAATTCATATAATACAAGCATTTGCCCTAGCATGAATATTATCTGCAAGAAAACTATGCATCATTAAGCAAGCAGAGGAAAATGTCTAGCTCCCATATTTATGGCTCATTCTGTGTTTTATAAGCCATGGACACTCCTACTCGTATCAACCTGGAAAAGGTTAATTATATGAACATATCATGAAAAATTTGCCATTCAGCTGTGGGAATATTGCAGAAAAACTATAATTACGTCTACTCAGACTTTGTCCTTCCCTGCAGCTTGTAGGCGCAAGATTTGTGACTACAAAACGAAAACTTTAACATTTCTTTAGGCAAAAAAAGATAAACCTACAAGAACGTGATTTCGTTATACGAAATATGTGATATTTACAGAGAAACCAAGATTTAAAAAGGTCTAACCACAAAAATACATCCTTTTCTAAGTGATACAAATGAGGTAAATTAAATTTCGAATATTCTACAAGTTGCTCAGAGCGAACACTGATTGATCGCTAATGTTGTCTGAGTAAGGCGACTAACATGACTTCGCTTGTTGACACCCAATCAAGAAATTGCTAAATAAGAATCAACAAGTTTCCTGGTCATACAGGGTGGCGCATAGGTAACGTTAGGATTTATTTAAAGAATAACTTTTGGAACGGAGTTCGCACGTTGCTGTATGCGGGCTAAATGAAATAAAATTAAACGACTTTCGTTTTAACACTATTATTTGTTATCAACTATATTGTTTACTTTTGCTTTGGTTTGTGTCTAGACTAACATATGTTGGAAAATTTCTTGTTTATTGGGAAGATTTCTAGGTGGAGCCTGTAACCAATATTTATATATATTGTAGTTTTGAACCCAATAAAAAGTAAATTTAGAAAAGCCAAAGTTAAAGAAGTTTAAAAAAACAATGTTTTTCTAAATAAGTAAAAATTAAAATTTTCTCAAAAAACACCTACTCATATTCTTAAACAAAGTACCTTTTCAGAACAAAAATACCCTATCTTAAAGAAGTACCGTTGCTTAAAAAAGCAAAAGTTCTTTTTCTTAAAAAAATAATTTTTTTTAAATAAGCACCTTTTCTTAAAAAAGTAAATTTTCATACAACAAATTGCCTTTTCGTAAAAACTGGCTTTTCTATAAAGAGTACCTTTGTTGTGAAACCAAATAACTTTTCTACTTCTAACTAATCTTTTTTTACTACTCCCAAAAATGTCCCTGTTCTTGAAAAAAGGACCAATTCTAAAAAAAAATCCCATTTCTTAAAAAAATCCTTTCTTCAAAATAATACCTTCTCTTAGAAAAATATATTTTCTTACAAACAAATTGTATTTTCTTATAAACTGTATTTTCTTTAAACAGTACCTTTTTGTGTAACCAAATAACGTTTCTTCTTTCTAACTTTTCTTTGTGTTCTACTCCCAAAAATGTACCTGTTCTTGAAAAAGGGACAAATTCAAAACACAAATTCCCATTTCTTAAAAAAAGTTTTCTTCCAAGAAATACCTTCTCTAAAAACAATACTTTCTCTTACAAAAATTCCTTTTCTTAAAAGTACATTGTATTAAAAATAAAATAAAACCTTTTCTTTTTTTCTTTTCTTGAGATAAGTAGCATTTCTGAAAATAAGTAGATTTTCTCATAAAAATAATCTTTTCCTAATATCCAATTATTTAAGAAGTACCAGTTCGTAAATAAAGTACTTCTTTGTAAAAAAAATCCATACTTATGTGGCCTTTTACTTCTTCTTAAAAATAATTCCGTTTCTAAAAAAAATGTTGTTAACAATTAGTAATAAAATAAGAAGTACCTGTCTGTAAAAAATTTCCTTTTCGGGAAAATATAATACATATTCTTACAAAAAGGACCTAAAAATATACATTTTTTTTTAATAAATACATTCCATAACAAAAAAAATTCAATGAGTGTTCGCACTCACGGGCGATGTGTTAACACCTTTTTGCTACACGGTACCTGTTCGATTTTTGTGAGCACATTAGTAAATGTTACATTGGAAAATAAAAAAACCGCTTTGAATCATATGATGACGTTACATTTAAATAATATTAATACTTAAAATTATTTAAAGACCAGTGCAAGCACATGTGTCAGTAGTTTCTTGCTTAATATTTTTTGTTTTATTCAAACAAAAATCAAAGAATGTAAAGCAACAGACAGTTGTATATACATACATACATACATTGTTATATTCGTACATACGCTACACAAGTTCACAAAATTTTCGTTGCTGTCTTGCTATCTCATTTTGACGTAGAATACGTCTTACCTTACGGTATGAGGAGTCATGTCAGGTTTTTATTGTTGTAATCTTTATTTCATTGAATTTGAGGAAACGGCTAGATGAATTTTTTTAAAATTTTTTTGTAGGTAAATGAAGATGTTATCTTTCGTTTGATATACATTTCATATTGGTTGATATATTTCTAGTATTTTAATTTCTCAAATGTAAATTGTTTAAACACATACACTCAAACATATGTGTGGTGTTTGGTTGAGTGTTTTTGGTTGCTCAACATTGCTTAGGAATATGTATCTAGTAAAAAGTGTAACGAACAGCAAGCTAATGTTGCTTGGCAACATGTATCTAGTAAAAAGTGAAACAAACGGTAAGCTAACGTAATAAAGCTTTTTTGCGAAAGCTTCAATAAAGCTGTTGTAACATTAATTTTGAATTGTAAAGCGTAAAGCTTTCACACAACGCTCGAATGCTAATGCGAAGACTCGATAAGGTAAACCTTTTTTAATATTAGGGCGGCCCTCTCAACATTCGCAGAACTTATTTCAATAAAAATATTAATTAAAATACATAAATTAAATTAAGTTTAAAAAAATTGAACATAATATTTTTTTTTTAAACGGACTTGAATCAAATGCCGTTGGTAAATATAAAAATTACAGCAGACAGTTGTCCGAGGCCTTCGGCCACGGACTGTCCCTGCAGGCTTTGTCAGAGACACGGCCATTAAGTTTAACGTAGAATACGCCATCCGATAAGACAGAAAACATATATAACAATAAATGATAAATAATATAAGCAAATGAATTTATTGTTATATATGTTTTCTGTCTTATCGGATGGCGTATTCTACGTTAAACTTAATGGCCGTGTCTCTGACACAGCCTGCAGGGACAGTCCGTGGCTGACCATTAAATAGTTATGCAGCACGCAACATGCTAGAGTCACTTTCTTTGTTTTTTTCTGGGTCCAGGCTTATTGGCTTTCGAAACACGCGGAAACGAGCAGACATGATACCGAATACATTTTCAATTATTCGTCTTGCTCGGCTAAGTCGATAATTGTAAACTCGTTGAACCATTGTAAGACCTCGTTGGCTATATGGTTTCATGAGGTTCTGCCGCATAGCAAATGCATCGTCTGCCACAAGAACATACGGAACTGACATTTGCCTACCAGGTAATGCTTTGGGTGGTGGCAAACAAAGCTGGTTAGCATCCATTGCTTCGCCAAAAGTGCATCGATTGAACACACCGCCATCGGAATTACGTCCGTTGCGACCGACGTCGATGTACAAAAATTTGTATTCCGCGTCTGCAACACCCATCAATACAATGCTGTGTGTACCCTTGTAATTATAAAAGGTGCTGCCAGCATTGGGTGGTGGATTCATCACTACATGCTTTCCATCAACTGCTCCAATACAATTAGGGAAGTTCCACAGCTATTCAAATTTATTGGCAATGGATATCCAAGCATCTGCTTCTCTTGGCGTCTAAAATAAAATAAAAAAAAATATAATTTTAATGCTTCTGTGCAAGTTTAAAAAAAAAAACTTACCTGGAGATATTCAAAGACAAGTACTTTATAAATATAATCTAATACCTCGGGAATAATTCTCGAGATTGTTGTTGCTGGAATCCGAAATAAATATTGCAGTGACCGGAAGCTTTCGCCAGTAGCAAGGTAGCGTAGAGTCAACACAAGCCTTTCACCTGCTGAAATGCTTAGGCGCATATTAGTATCTGCTTTTTTGATATATGGAGATACCAAAACAAGCAGATTGTCAAATTGTGCAGCATCCATGCGCAAGAAATTGTGATAAAGCTCCGGTTCATTACCTCGCAGTTGGGTAAGCAATTTAACGTAGCAGCCCTCCTGCTGACGATAAGCCACCCAATCCTTTACCCAAACACTTCGGCGTTTCTTTGGAGGTTCCTCTTCATCATCGCTGCTCTCCAATATGAAAGCCGTTAGAATTGTTACTAAATTCAACCTCGTTTGATCCATATTTATAAAAAAAATCACAAAACTTTTGATAAATTTAGTTTCAACATTTGCTTTTAACAAATACCAGATGTTCGACGCCTTTAAACAACTACGAGCGGCATCGCAATGTGATGCTTCTTCGCGGCGATTCGACAATCCAGCTAACAATTTCTGCTACATTTTAATGTCTAACAACCGTGTACACTTACAATTTTTTGCCTTACAACGTTGTCAGACAAATGAGTTGTCAGACAGTTGTCAAACAATGAATCGCCATTTTTTCTTACAATTTTCTAACAACCGTCTACACTTACAATCTACATTGTAAGACAATTTTTCATTGTCTACTCATTGTCAACACATTGTTAGTTCTTACAATATTGTTAGATCTAACAACCGTGTACACGTAGCTTTAGTACTTCACGAAAATTCAATACAATTTAATAAAAATTCATTAGTATTTAAGAAATTAATATAGGTTTATATATAATATGAATTCATTAGTAAAGTTATATTTCAGGTTTGTTTGATGTTGCTTTTTAAGTCGTTGATTGTGCTTGAACAGATGTAGAAAATTGAACCTCAAGTAGAGCAAGAGCCGTAGATTGTCCAACCAAAGATTGTGCTGTGAGCAGTTGGCCATCCGGTCTTCGAAATAACCCCGTCACACATCACCTTTGGATACAAAGCAACCCCTATAATCACATCGATACCGGAGGACTCGTAAAACTTTGAGTCCGCGAGAAATATGTCGCGGAAACCCTTTTTAAAGGATTCCGGGAGAGATTGCGTTGGAGTCCGAAGGGTAAGCCGATTGTCCACCCTAAACGTACCTTCAATCTCAGAGTTCGAATCAAATCGTGATTTCAGCGTCAAGGGACAAATAGTTTCCTCTGCAAGTGTAAGTGTCGTCAATTCGTGCTCTAGTACAAATTTTCTAGAAATTCGACTTATTGATGAACCGGAGTCTAATAGGAAACGAGCGTGCGTAGTCTTGTTATTTATCTTGACCATCACGGTTGGGAGCAAAATGGCACTATTTTGCAGTAAAATGGCAGTAAGTGATGTGGATTTTGACGCTGGTTTCGATGGCAATGATTGTCTAGGAGAAACAGCTTTAGAGGTACTTTTAAGGGTTGAAGACGATCGTGAGCGAGAGAAGAAGGAAGCAGCTACAGAATCGTTAGTTAGTCTGGGATGTCTGTGGAGAAGCGTGTGGTGAAATTTTTTGCATTTCCCGCAACCATGCCTAGTAAAGCAAGTGCCTTGCGAATGGTGATGTGCGAGGCAATTGCCGCAGTATTTGTTAGTGCGTACGGCACAAATTCTCTCTGTCACATTCATTGACAAAAATTTGCGACACGTTCTAAGCGGATGTGGATGATTGCAGATTCTGCACAGAAACGAATTATATTTGTTAGAAGTCTTTGCCTGACGACGACGAAGTTGCCGATTATTTTTGTCGTCCGGTGAATTCTTTGGCATGATGATCTGAAATGGAAATTAAAAGGATTTATCTAGTTACGGCACGGAGGACAAGAGGAACAATTTAATGATTGGCCAAGTTAGGATACCTCGTTGTGTAATGACATCTGCAACTCTAACGCGGTTATCGGTCCCTACGTAGACCTTAGACAGTCTGCCAAGACGCCAAGAGTTTGGGGGAAGACTTTTGTCTGTAACAACTACGAGTGCTTTTTCCTCTATATTTTCCTCTGGCCTTTTCCATTTTGTGGGTTTCTGGAGTTCCCTAAGGTATTCAGTTTTCCATCGAGTACAAAAATGCTGATAAACTAACTGCATTCTTTGCCAGCGATTTCGTATGGATAAAGACGGTTCCTTTATCTGTGGATCAACCGATAAGGAATTGTCCTGGAGTTAATGCGGACAAATCTGATGGATCTTGGGATATGGGAGACAAAGGACGAGAGTTTAAACAAGCTTCGATCTTGGACAACAAGGTAGCAACCTCCTCATAAGTATACTTAAAGCGAAAATGAGATTTAAATCTTTTAAGTCCTGCCTGCCATAATCCACCCATATGGGGCGCACCTGGCGGAATGAAATGCCAGGTAATATTTTGATGAGCATAATTCGCGGTTATAGACTGGCGAGAAGTTTCGAGGAGTTATTTAGCGAGAATCTTCGATGCACCTACAAACGTTGTACCATTATCAGAATGTAAGTGGAGTGGACAACCACGACGGGACACAAACCGACTAAAGGCACCTAAGAATGTGGATGTGGATAAGTTTGAAGTGGCTTAGACATGTATGGCGAAACATATAAAAAAACACATACGTACCCCTTTGTAATGCGACAAGCTCTACCTGTATATGTTTTGATATCAAACGTCTCCGCAAAGTCTAGAATAATGTGGGAAAAGGGACGGGAGATTTCGGTTCTTTCCTGAGGCAATGCAGCCATAAGCTGCCTTTGGCATTTTCTTTTGTAAAGAAGGCAGGGCTTACACTTATTAATAATAGCCTTTATAAGGTTCTTAACCTTAGGAATCCAATACTGCGATCTTATAATTCTAAGCACCAATTGATTTCCACCATGTAAACTGATACTGTGTACAAAATAAATTAATAACCTCGAGTAATTACACGCATATGGAAGGATTATTGGGTGCTTTTCATTATAAGATAGTCCTGCCACAAGAACGATTATGCCCTTCAGAATCTAGAAAAGGATTCAAATTTAAAATTGAACTGGAAGACGATATGTTCTTTTGGGATGAAAGGGCTTTGTATTCGTTTGGATACCAAGCGTTCTGGCACATTGATATCAATCGATCACGGACCGATCGAATCTCAGAACTTGCCACAACATAGGACTCTTTGGAGAAACTAAAGGGATGCCTTGGATGGGTACGGTAGAAGAATCTATACACGTAACACATTACGCGCATAGCCTTAGGAAAGGAAGGAAATTTTTCCAAAACGCCATCGAAATTTTTAAAATATGTAAAAGGAACTTTAAAAGTCTTCTTCTCAAGGTCTGTTTCTTTGAGGAGACGAGATTCAGAGCACCGCGATGAAATGTCAGACTGTTTAATCCACTTCGGCCCACTCCACCATAGTTCGCCTTCAACAATATCTTGTGGTAACACACCTCGGCTTGCTAAATCTGCGGGATTATCCTCAGAAGGGGCATGGTACCAATGTTGAGGATTAATTATTTCAATTATTCTGGAGATCCGATTTGCAACAAAGGTCTACCAGGAACATGGTGGTCCAGCAAGCCACGAAAGGACGATAGTGGAAACAGTCCAGCGAAAAATTGAATACTTTTCAACATCTAATTTCGGAGACTATTGACCAATTCAGCAAGGAGTACAGCACCACATAGTTCTAATCGTGGAATAGACAATGTTTTAACTGGTGCTACTCTCGTTTTGGACGAAACCTAATGGGTGGATATGGAATTCCCGTTATCTATTCAGATACATAATGCGGCTGCGTATGCCTTTTCAGATGCATCACAGAATCCGTGGAATTGGACTTCAGCATTAGGAATAAAATCAATCCATCGAGGAATACGAATGTCATTAATGAATAAATAGTTAGATAAGAATGGGAAAGAGACTCGGAACAAAGGATATCATCCCAATCGGTGCCTTCAACCTAGATCCTCTGCATCAGAATTTTCGCAATAACAACGCAGGGCGAAAATTCCTGCAGGATCAAATAATCGCGAGATCTGAGAAAGGACCTCTCGCCTCGTATACGTCGGGGATTCCAGGAACTGCTGTGTTGAAAAATAAAAGGTGTCCGAACGGGCATTCCAACGGACGCCGGAGAGTTTTTGCCTTAGTAGTGTCATCAAAATCTAAAAAGTCCACGTTCAGCAAATGCTCAGGAGGAAGATCTGCGAGTACTTCTTTCGAAATTACAGTCCACTTTCTCAACGAAAAACCAGCTGATTGATGAGCAAGAATTAGTTAATTTTTAGCATCTGGTATAGAATAAGCTCCGGCAAGTGCATCATCAACGTACATTGCAGTGCGGAGAATATTACTGGCCAGTGGATAAGTGGACTGGACATCATCGGCCGGTTGAATGAGCGTCCGAATAGCTAAATATGGGGCACAATTGACCCCAAAGGTAACGGTTGTTAATTCGTAATCCTGAACGACATCACTTGGGTTGTTTCGGAAAACGATTCTTTGGAATGGAGTGTGCTCTGGGTCAACTAAAATCTGCCTATACATCTTTTGGATGTCAGCGTTAAACACATTATGGAAAAAACGTCACTTTGGAATTAAAAGAGTTAAATCATTTTGAAGAACTGAACCTGTGTGTAAAACTTCATTTAAACTTAACCCATTGGACGAACTGGCAGAAGCATTGAAAACGACCTACACGTTCGTTGTGCTGCTTTCGGGTTTAATAACTGCGTGGTGGGGTAAATAAAAATGCATTGGAGTCTTGGATAAACTAGTAGATGCAACTTTAATCATATGGTCTAACTGAATGTATTCTTTAACGACCCTATCATATTCTTCTTTAATGGTGGGATTGCGAAGCAATCTCGCTTCATTTCTATGCAACTGTGACAATGAGCTCGTTTGTCCTATATGTTGCTTTGTGGTATATCCCTTTTTGAAAGGCAGTATCCCTTCTTAGCAAACAACTCTTCACAATATTGATCAGATGGACACAAGAAACTCTTCCGTGGAAGATTCTCCACCTCCCAAAAACGTGAAATCTCCTTATCCAATGAAGAGATTTCACAGACAAATGACGATAGGGAGGTATTCGAATCGGAAGACTGAACAGAAATCGGACCCGTAAGAATCCACCCATATATGGTTTCCTGTGCCATTAGGGATCCACATATGTTGTGCTGGACACCGGAAAGCATTATAGAGGGGACAAGATCGCCATCTATCAGGATATCGATATGGGTACTTCTGTAGAAGTGAGGATCGGCCATACAAATTTGTGGAAGATTCTCAAAGTATGAAGAATGAACGCTTTGGGATGGAAGATCACCAGCTAATTTTGGAACAACTAGTGCGTTCACAGGTATTGCAATGCCCTCATCTATTGAGGAAGTCAAAGTGAAGGAACATACACGTTTCACATTCGCCGAGACAGTTTTATATATGCCAGAAATTCTAGCATTTATAACCTTACTTGGTAGCTTAAGCTGATCAAACAGTTGCTCAGATATGAATGTACCCTCTGACCCTGAGTCGATAAGGGCTCTCGCTTTGTATATATCACCAGAATGACAAACTTTTACCAAAGCAGTGCCTAGCAAAACGCCCATTTTATGAGAAGCAAAACAAGTTTGAACTACACCAGCTC
The DNA here is from genome assembly GCA_963931995.1 of Phaonia tiefii. NCBI lineage: Eukaryota > Metazoa > Arthropoda > Insecta > Diptera > Muscidae > Phaonia > Phaonia tiefii. The sequence goes on along the minus strand of OZ008368.1, from coordinate 57,043,417 downwards.
CAGGACTATTAGTGGACTGTATGAGGGAATGTTTGGAATCAAAAGACGATGGAGCTGAGTTTGGAATCAATATGGAGTGACGACTTGTGCTAGATGACTGGGATGATATATAGTTGGAATTAGAAGTGGAATTGGAATTGTCAGCATCTTCATAAAATAGGGTATTATACCGCTTATTAAATTTATAGCAGCTGTATTTGCTTCTGCAGCTTTTTACAGTATGAGCTTTTGAGAAACAATTCAGGCAGAGACCTTGCTTTTTAATCCCATTAAACCTGTCGCTTGACTCATCTGTAGGAATGTGGGACACTTGCGAATGATATGAGATTCGCTTGGGCACAGTTGGTATGGAGGAAGTGCCACGTTTGTCTGGAATGAATTAATCCTCTTTGAAGGATTAACGGATTTGGATGGATTTTTATTTGTAGCATCAGAGGACTTATTAGATGCTAGATTACGAATCTCATGGACTGATTCCAGGGTTCTATGGCGGTTGGATAAAAATTTGTCTAATTCCGCCCATTTTGGAATGGAAGTTTTATCGACAAGACCTTGCTCCCATAGATGGAGAGTGTTTTCAGGCAAGCAATTGGAGCAAAGGAACACGAATATAGGATCTGAACTTTCAACGTTAATTTCGTACAATTCTAAAGTGGAAATACATGAGTTGATATCACGTTGAAGGTGTTTCATTGCTTGACCCGATTCAGAGGATATAGTTGGAAGACTAAACAGAAGCTTTAAATGGCCATTAACTAATTCTCTACGAATCTCAAATCGGGCAAAAAGATCTGACCATGCTAAATCGAAACCTTGATTCGTCAACGGACTTTTTCTGACGATGTCTCATGCTTCATCGGCAGTCTTGTTAGTCAGATGGAAAAGCTTCTCCACTTGACTTAGCCTCGAGATCTTGATATATATAGCTGTGAACATGTCACGGAATGTGGGCCAAGTCATGTAGTCTCCACTGAAAATTTCAATATCGCACGGAGGAAGGTGAAAGCTG